>OY728162.1:1449950807-1451200807 GCA_963277665.1 Viscum album
ATTTATACTTTTTCGATAACTTACCACTAAGGCATGCATAGACCATATACTTTATTTAATATTGGTGTTAAATTTGTTTTAATATTTTAATATATATATATATATGTATTCTAGGTATACCTTAAAGGTAAATACATGTTTTATAGAAAGAAAAAAAATGTTTAGGTTTACTGTCCTCAGTCCGAAAGCCACTAAATTGGTGCCTCGAGTCAGGTCACCACTTGAACTCAACTGAGCCACCCCATACACTAGAGTTTTCTAACTAGAAAAAAGGGTCTAATAGATCATGCGGGAAGACTATACCCTATTTACTAGATTAATTTACAATAGATAACATATAAAATAAAAGAAATAATAAACAAAAATACAGAAACATGAATTACCAACCATTTCCCAAACATGGTATAACCACGACCAACAATAAAGATGAAATGTCATACTAATAGTGAAAAAAGTGAATGAAAACCAAAAATGAAGACCAACAGCTAAATTCTAAAAATAGGTCCCGACTCTAAGTTCGGATCCTCAACCATAGACACCCCAAGACCAACTCAACTCCCCAGTATATGTCCTTTACTCTCTGTCCTGACCTAAAACCATGAAATCTACTTGGGAACCTAATGGTGGCCCAACTAGGGTGCGAGTACAACCCAGTAGGCCACCACAAATGGTGTTTACAAAATATTTGGTCTAAGAAGACAGTGCATGAAAGTATGAAATAAATTACAAGGTAAACCAAAAAACAACTGGGGTTCCATTAGTTAAAATTATTTACTTTAACCATTTTAATATTTATTTATGTTTTCATAACTTACACTATCTTCATCACCAAATTCATTTTTATCAAATATTCCATGGGTTAGGATTTTACATCATTTACACAATGGTCTAAGTTGGCCAATTATAATTCATAAGGGAATAAGTCAAATTACCTATCTCACTAGGGATGGAAATTATATAAATAATCATAACACACTTACCTTGGTGCCTCAGTACATGTAGTCTCATCCAATTAAACTGTTAGGGGACTAGAACCTCGTTTCGACTCCCTAACCTATGCATTATAGGGTGGGGTTTAGAGCCTCAGTCCAACTTGAACTATGGGAGGAGCCTCAGTCCATTATCTCACACCACCAAGCCATGTTCACATGATTATTTATCCATTAACCAAAAATACCATATCATAAACCATGCATATTGAACACACATAACACTCATAATTCACATTCATTCACAAACAACTCAATATAAATCCTTAACCCATTATCGCATTTACCATTTATATAACATAACCCATTTATTCATTTTTTATACCTTAACCTATTGGATCTTCGATCGGCAACCAATAAAACTCTAAATGGACTATAATTTAAGGAGATCAACCCTTGGGAATATTGGGGGAGTTTTGTTCATCACTAGGGATGGAGAAATAATAAATGTGGATAAAATAGGGCAAGGAACGTAAAATCCCAAGGGGAAATTTGGTAATTTTTTACTTTTTAATGAGGTGCACAGTTTGGACACATGGTTTACCAAATTGTGTTCCAAATGTACGCCATACTCTATGAAAGGTTGCGTGGTTTGTGTTTCCCCCTTGCTTGGTTTACTCTAACTATGTTCCAACCATGAAATATGCACTGGATGGAACAAATTCTCTTTCTTTCATGTCTCGAACCCCCAGAACACCCCTGAGCTTCCTGATACACCCGATAAAAATTTAATTATACATATTAAATTGATTTAAACCAAAATTTATTCGATAATGTACCTCTATGAAGTATGGGATCTTACAACCACCACCTTATAATTGCACTTCCTCAAGACACACTCCCAAAAATCATAGATCTCCAGAATAAAAGTGGTTGGGCTATTAGGCCCGCATATCCAAATCACTTTCCCAAGTTTCTTCCTGAACATTTATATGCTTCCATAAAACTCGAATAAAAGGTACATTCTTTCCCTGTAATACCTTTTCAATATAATACACAATATGAACCAGATGATCCTCAAAGGACACACTAGACTTAATCTCAACATCCTCAAAATAAATCACATGAGATGGGTCAGGGTGATACTACTGAAGCTGTGGAACATGAAAAAAATAATGAATACCACTATATCACTATGAAATAGCTAATAGGTATGCTATTGGTATGATACTCTTCATAATATCAAATGGACCCACATTCCTGGGTTCCAACTCACCCTATTTTCGAATCCGATGATGACCCAAACTTGGAGACACCCAAAGAAACACACTATCACCCTCCATAAACTCCATAGGTTGATGATGTTAGAGTAGGTTCCCTAGAAACCAACTTCTTTTTACTTTATGGCACACTTTTATTCATTGGATGAATATTAAAAAACTAATTATCACATCACGATAATTCTTCTTCATGATGTAGTATGTGATAATATCCTAAGAATAAATATCGCATTAAAAGGCCATAGAAGATATCTAATATGATGAGAACCCAGAAGTGTCATGACACTATTATTGAATATATGTTTTATGGACAAATGATATCATTTGAAGGGAAAAAAATGATACAACCTATTAGGGGTGGGGACTCATGAAACTTTGAGGCACTTTATCATGGTGTGCGCCCTTAGTATTATGAAGGAGGATATTATGAGAAAAAGACCTGCTAGTAGGAAATCCATTTTCATAAGTGTCATTGAATGTTCCTATATGAAGATGTGTGTATTGGTCCTTAGACTTTAAGATTATTATTAATGAGTATTATGATTTATGCACTTAGTTATATTGAAAAAAACTATGACGACAAATGTTCATGGTGAGGTATGATATGTTGGGTGTGTCACAAGTAATACTGCATTAATGACTAATGCGAGAAATGATTTTTCACTTCTATGAAAGTAGATATCTCAGGACCTTTGATGGAAATGATATAGCCTAACTAAATCAATGTCCATGGTGTTCTATAGGCAAGTTCAATTATAGGAAGTCAAAGAATGATAAATTGAGCACATGGCCCTAGTGGAAATAACAGATTTAACATCAAAGTAATGACGTCGTTTTTTTATGAACCGACACCAATATTATGTGGGAGAAATTTTCAGCATCGATTTTTAGAAAATTTAATGCCATTAATCCAACATGCAAGATTTTTCAGCATGAGTTCATATAAAAACTGACATGATATATTAAAAAAAATATTTATGGCGTTGGTTTTTCAAAAAACCGATGCCATAAATTAAAAAAATATATTTTCAGACTCTTTGGTGTCAGTTTTGGTAAAAACTAATGCCGAAAGTCTTAAAATTAGTTGGGATTGGGAAACCATCATGTTTTTAGATCTTGGAAAGCTGAAACGCGATGACTCCTCTTGACTCATGATGACTTTCAAGGAATATTTTTTTATCTCAAACCATTGTTTTTGCTGATCTTATTCTATTTTCACAATCTACACTCTACTTTCTTGATTATCTCTCCATTTTTCATCATATATGGGTTATGTTTTCTTTCAAATCTTATTTCCAGTGACATTCAACCACAGTTTTATTTTATTTTGTTGTTCATATTTATTTTTATTTTTTAAAACTTTTTTTGTATAGATCTTGTAGTGTTTAATATTCCAAATAATTCTGTGGAGAAAAGTTCAGATTTGGATCTATATTCTCATTAAACTCAAAATTTTGTAAGTTTTTTTAATTTTGAAGATAAATTAGTTATCATTTAATTATTTTTTTGATTTTATTCAATTATTAGTTTATATTTTATTATAAATTTGTTTAACATGGTTAATAGTTATCCCTAAGAGTGATAATTCCATATAAATTTACTTTAATTTTGTTTAATTTAGTTTAGACTAAATATTCTTTTATGTTCTTTCTCACAACATGCAATAACTCGTGGGACTACTACTAATGCTACTTCATCTTTTTAATATATAAAAATAATAAAATTTTTTATGTCTAGAAGGACTCATATGCAAGTTCATGTGACTCATTCATGGAATGATATATCAATTATTTAAAAATTGACTTATAATATAATGCTTCTTCTTAACTCTCAAAAACTCAATTCACACTTGTCATTAAATTTATATTGCATGTACCCCATGCATGTAAAATCAAATGCATGGAATTTTTATTTTTATGCAATATTTCATGTGTATAAATGTAAATCATATTTTTTCATTCTACTGCCTTCATGCGCGTATATCACATATTGTCTCTTCACTATTATTTTGTGTATTTTAACACTTCTGAAATTATTAATAGTGTACTCACTCAATTGGATGAATTATCACTATTCTGCTGCCTTCACCATAAAATATGCTCACTTCCCACAATACTATATCTCTATTGATGTATGATGCGTGCAAACACATAATAGTTTCTCAACATTATATACAATTTTGGAACAACACACCCACTATCCATGATTATCTTATGAAAACCCAATCACACAGAATTTCTTTTGTGAAATTCTCACTCACATGCAACATTCAAATGATATTTATAAATTCAAATTGTATACATCATGCTTTTCTGCATATTTGACATGGGATTTCACACAAGATTTCACACATTTTTACTTTCATGAGATTATTAATATAATCTTGAATGATTATTCATTTATTTATGCATGAAATTATCCACTTATTACTTCATAAAGACCCTTTCATGAATTATTCTATCACACAAGACACAATGTCACTGTGTGTTTTTCCTTTGCATGATAGAATCTCACACTACCTCTTGGACTCACAGTATGTGCACATAATTAAAATAATCTCTCTACACATGTAGATAGTCACCATTCTTTACACAATAATATACTCACTTTTAAAACCATTGCACAAATATTTTGTTCTCTGTTTTTATTGCTCATCGCAATACATAGAGAACATTTTCACTAATTTTTTTGTTTCTAAAAAAATCATCGCATAGACCAATGAGTATTCATAAGAATATTGAATTTATGAATTTCTTCATGAAACTCAATTCATCATGAAGATAAAATAGTGTCATTAACACATATTTTTCTCCTGACAGTTTCTACTCCTTCATTCCAAAAAAACTTGTATAGAACTCTACCTTTCAAGATCCAGAGAAGATCATAAAGACTCAAAATTACAAAAAATTCAAATCTCTAAACCTCACAGTACCAAAAAATAAACATGCTCTTAGATATATCAATTTGGATATGTATTTAATTTCATATATCATAATTTTTGGAGTATTATGATTGATTTCACTTATAATATGAACATTTACTCTAATTATTATTTCATATTGCTAATAATAGGTAATTTGTTCCTGTTAAATTAATGAAATTTTCAATAATTTTGACAAATGAAACATCACAATAATGCAAAAAATATTTAAAATGAACTAATAAATTTTATAAGACTGATATTATAATTAAATTATAATATCAATATAACACATGTATATAATATGAAGATAAAAAAGTTTACTATTTGTAAATGTGTTTCATATCTGATGTTTTCTACCTGATTATCAATAGTTTTTATTAAATGTGTTTCCTTTTACAATTTATCTATAAATATATATATATATATATAAATGTTTATATGTTTTAATATATTCACTAATTATATTTTGATATCAGGTATTTAATGGATCGTAATTGGATACATTTACGAAGAAACACTAGTGAATATGAAAAAAAGGAGTTGATGAATTATTGGAATTTTCTAAACGAAATCTTCAAAACATTGATTTGATTTTTTTCCATGTGTAAAGTGTTTGAATATGATAAAGTTAAACTCTAGAGAAATAAAGGATCATCTCATTTGTTATGGTTTTAGCCTTAATTATACACGTTGGATCTAGCATGGTGAAAGAACTGAAAATTCAACATCCAATGTTAATGACAATATTCAAAATGAGGAAGAGGATCATATTGAAGAATTAATTAATGATTTAGGTGATGAAACCATAAAAAATAGAAACTATTGAATGATTATATAGATATTATGAGAAACCATTATTCCCAGGTTGTAGTAAATATATAGTGTTATCATCATTTTTGAGATTTTTTAACTTAAAAGAAAAAAATGGGTGGAGTGATAAAAATTTATCCAGATTAATTGAAATTTTAAAAGAGCTACTTGTAGAAGGAAACAGGATTCCAGATACTAATTATGAGGTAAAGAAAATATTATGCCCAATGGGATTGGGGTATAAAATGATACATGCTTTCCCCAATGATTGTGTACTATATAGGAATGGATATGAATATTTATCAAGTTTTCCTACATGTGGGACATCACTATATAAGATAGATTGGAAATTCAACTCAGATTCATTCTCAAGTACTCTCATCTAACATCATGAAAAATCAATTTTGTACTTTCTAATGATATCATCCAATAATTTTTTCATATAATTATGATAACTCAACTATGATTCATTCTTAGGTACCAGAATCAAAACTACTCCTAAATCAATATGGTACCTTCCAATAATTCCTCATTTTAAGCATCTATTTTCAAATTTGATTAACACAAAAAGGTTAAGATAGAATTCAGATGAGCAAATATCTGATGGTAACTTACGTCACCCTACCAATGCACCACATTAGAAGAGTTTTGATAAAAAATTTCATGATTTTGGAAGTGAAATTAGAAATATCAGAATGAGATTGTGTACTGATGGAATGAATCCATATCAAAACCTTAGTATCCAACATAGTTCATGGCCTATTTTTCTGGTAGTTTACAACTTGTCCCCACATCTATGTATGAAGAAATAAAATTTATGATAAGATTGATGATTTTTGGAACAAAAGAATTGGGAAATGATATTAATGTGTATCTTTCAACATTGATTAATGATTTGAAACTACTATGGGAGAAAGGTTTTAAAGTTTTCAATGTATATAAGAAAGAAAATTTTCTTTTGAGTGTTATAATAATGCTTACTATAAATGACTTTCTTACATATAGAAAATTATATGGATATAGTGTTAAGGGACATAATGCTTTTCCAATTTCTGAATAACATAATTCATATTATCAATTACAGAATGGAATAAATATAGTTTACATGGGACATCAAAGTATTTTTTAAATTGACCATCCTTATCATAGATTGAAAAAATCATTTAATGGTTTACAAGAATACAACCTCCCCCCTTGGCCATTGTCAGCTGAAGAATATTATGATAGGGTGAAAAATATTGATTTGACATTTAGAAAGAAAAGATGTTATGGTCTTTAAAGAAATATCTGGAAGAAACAACCTATTTTTTTTGAACTACCTTATTGGAAATTTTTAGAGATAAAACATAACATCGATGTTATGCATGCTGAGAAAACCATATGTGACAGTTTTATTGAAACTTTGTTAGACATAAAAGGAAATAAAAAAGATGTATTTCATGATAGATTGGACTTGATATTAATGAGAATACATTTGGAGTTATCTCCCACTGTGAAAAGAAACAGAACATATTTACCTCCAGCTTGTTTCACATTAAGAAAGATTGAAAAGATAATTTTTTTAGTATCTTAATAGTATTAAAGTACTCAATGGTTTTTTTAAAATGTGAATAATTTGTCTTCATTAAAGGATTGTAAATTAATAGGTATGAAATCTCATTATTTCTATGCATTGATGCAAAAAATTCTACCAGTAGCAGTGCATGGTATATTGCCAACAACTGTTAGAAAGACTATCATTAGGTTATGTAATTTTTTCAAATCCATTTTCATCAAAGTATTTGATCCAAAAATTTTATGTGTTGTAGAATGAAGTAACTCTTATTCATTGTCAACTAGAAATGTATTTCCCACCTACATTTTTTTGATATAATGGTTCATATGATGATTAATTTGGTGCGTGAGATAAGAATATGTGGGCCAGTTTATTTATGATGGATGTATCCTTTTGAAAGATATATGAAAATTTTGAATGGATATGTTAAAAATCATTATCAACTAGAGTCCTATATTGTTCAAAAATATGTATCGGAAGAGGTGATTGAGTTCTATACTGAGTATTTGTATGAGGTGGGGCATATTGGTCTCCCTATATCTCGACATATGATAGTTGATAGTGAAGGTAGAGGAGTTCAAGACTTAAAGGTAAATTTCATTCCACGTGATGAAGTGATGCAAGCACATTTATATATTTTGAAAAATACAGATGAGGTTAAATATTATATATCCTCACATATTTCTGAATTAAAGTTACGATATCTAAAAAGAAACAAAAAGTGGTTAATGATTGAGTATAAGAAGACATTTGTTTCATGGTTTAAAGAGAAATTCACCACATATATATCTGTATCAGAAACATTGAAGTGGTTAGCAGGGGGACCATATCTTAATGTGATCACATGGTATGGTTTTGATATTAATGGTTACACATTTTACAAAAAAAATATGGGTGACAAGATTACCACTCAAAATAGTGGTGTGATGGTTTTCACTGAAGGATTTCATTTTTTGAGTGCCAAAGATAAAAATCCAATTTCTGCATCAACGCCATATTTTAGAGTTCTTGAAGATATATGGGAAATTGATTATATTAAATTTCAATTCACCAATTTTAATTGTAGTAGGTTTGAAAAGATTTAATTACAATGAAGAACCATTTATCACGGTGACACATGAAAAACAAGTATTTTATGTCATTGATCCATCAAATGATTAGTGGTCTGTCATTTTATACCATTTGGGTGATGAGGATGAGGCTGATGATGTTATTGATTTACATGAGCCCTATTCATCTATTACACAATTTTTGGATGATTACAATGAGTATAAGATAGACATAGTGCATGAAATACATAATGATCATCATGAAGGTGTGTGGGAAAATACTAAATTAGTCTCCTAATTTTTCTGGTAAATATTTATATTTTGATTCTTTTTTTGAAACTTACAAATGATTTCCTCTTTTTTACTTACTTATTTTTTTCTTTATTGTTTCTAAATATTCAGTTTTCTAATGATATAAAGGTACACAAAATTTCATTACACTTTCTAGTAGCAATGTCAGATACAAATAGAGAGGATCACTTGCTGAGGAATATCTATTTTTTTTTTCATATTATTAAATATTCAGTAATATACTTATTTAATGAATGAAAACTATTAATTTACAATTTTTTTTGTAGGACTACTGAGGCATCCTTGGTAGAGGATACTTATCCTATTACTAATAAAAAAATCAAGTTCTCAAGTTGGTAAATGTGGTATTACACATTTACCAAAACTTTCACTTGCTTATGATGATGACATATTATACATCCGTTTTGATGATAATAATAATAAAACTGGAACAAATGAAGTTGAGTTTATCAGTTATAGAGTGATACAGATCCGTTGCAGGATTAGTATTTTATATCATGATTAAAAGTCAGTGGACAAGATGGCGAAACAATAGCTTTGGGAGGCCAGGATGGTAAAATATCTTATTTGATTTATTTTATCTCATTTTTGAATATTAAATATTTTAAATGACATATTTAATTTATTCAATTATAGATGACATTAAATTTTGAGTAAACCAAAGAAATTAAGAAAATAAATCTCTCTTTAGAGGCAGTTCGATAAAGAGATTTAAAAACAAAACTGACAAAAAATTATATTTCTGGAAAGATAAGGTTTGTAAACCCATGCCTCAAGTATTAGTTTATAGATGAAGATACATGTAAGTGATTTTTAGAAAGTGGTCATGAAGAAAAATTTAAGGTATGATAATTATTTTATATTTTAAAATTTATTATATATTTTTCTAATTACTTAGTAGTTTATTTTTATATAATAGGCCTCTAGGAGATCTCATCAAGATATTAAGTTGAGAAATATATACCCTCATACTTTATCACATGAAGGGTATCCGTATTTGGAGCAGAAAATGATTGATGAAAAATTTGAAGCATTAAGAGCTTGATCTAGTAGCGGTTCAAAAGAGATTCAACATGGTCCTCCATCTCCTCTCACTCACTATGAAAAATGGAAATAAGAAAAAAGAAGGAAAAATGAACAGTATCTTATAGAGGAAGCTAATAAAGTAGCTGATAAAATTATAAGTAAATATTATTTATTTGTCATCAATTTTTATATTTTATAAATTTTAAACACTAATATAACTTTTTCATTTTAATTTCATAATGAACTTTAAGAGAAAGAGACACAGGGCTATTTTATCCACAAGGGTATGATGGATATCCTAGCCACTACTTTGGGAAAGGCAGAACACCCTGGACGTGTTAGATGATATCAGGCAGTTGTTAGTATTTAGAAGGTTTTTGGCCAGAGTAAGAAATCAAGAGACCGAGAAATAAAATCATTAAAAGATGAGATAAAAAATAGGTAACAATATATAGGTGATCAAATTAAAGAAGTAGTGTAAAAGGATTTATTAAAACACTTGGAAAGACAGTCACAGTCTGCAAAGCCTTCCCAGATATATTATTTATTTGTCATCAAATTTTCTATTTTATAAATTATAAACACTAATATAAATTTTTCATTTTTCATCCTTCTGAGCCTAATCAATCGGAATACCCTACCTCATCTGCCTACCCTTCCCCGTGTGAGTAGCCTCCCCAGGTATATTATTTATTTTTCATCAATTTTTATATTTTATAAATTATAAACACCAATATAACCATTTCATTTTTTAGCCATCCAAGCCTACTCACCCAGACTACCCTACCCCATCTGCCTACCCTTCTTCATATGAGCATCCTTCTCAGGTATATTATTTATTTTTCATCAATTTTTCTATTTTATAAATTATAACTACTAATATAAATTTTTCATTTTTCAGCCTTCCCGGCCTGCTCACCCAGATTACCCTACCCCATCTACCTAACTTGCCCCGTGTGAGAAGCCTTCCCGGGTATATTATTTATTTGTAATCAATTTTTCTATTTTATAAATTATAAATACTAATATAATTTTTTCATTTTCATCCTTCCCAGCCTTCTCACCCGGACTACCCTGCTCCATCTTCTTACTTTGATCCTTCATCACCTTGCTCGGACTAAAACATATACTTTGATTTGTTTGCTGAAGATCCTAATATACATATTGTTGTGTTAGGAATTGTGCATTTTTGGGGGATTCTGTATATCACCATCCTATGCAGATGGGTCAGGTTAGAGTATCAATACTCGATATTATAGATCCCAATACTCTACTACCATTTCCTATCGAGGAGATCACAAGAGTTAGGGATTTTCAGGGTCATTTTTTTTATTTTGGCCAACTGGTTTTCATCGTTATATTTCATTTGAGGTATGTGTTTTTTTAAATATTAATTAAAAATGGTTCAAAATTACTTATAATGTTTTCTAACGTTTAACTTACATAGGATTATCTGAAAGCAAAAGAATCTGCACAAATGAAGAAAAATGTTCTGGAACAATCGACTGTAGATACTTCAGATATTTCTTATGGGATAAAAAGCTTATCTCAGGATTATTCTTCATTGAATTATATCTATGAGTTTCGGATGACGACTAATATATGTAGAAGAGAATATCCATTGAGATTACTCAAATAAGATATCATGCATCTAGTTGATTTTAAAGAGCTCGTCCTGAATGTGGTGTTGTTGTTTTCAAAGTATGTAAATTGAAATTTAAATTTGTACTTATTCAATAAAAGATGGTTTTAAATTGACTAACTATATTTTCTTTTTAAATTAGGTATCTACACGTGCTTCTTCTACAAAATTAAAGTACATTAATTTATAATTTTATAGATCTAGAATTCATTTCCATGGAAGTGAAACATGTGAAGAATCTTGATAGGGTTGCATATATATATGAGAGATTATCACATATGAAGATTGAGTGTTGGTTTTTACCATTTCTTGATAAGTAAGAACAGAAACATAATTATGAACTAGTGATAATTATAATGTCATTAATTGTGAACTTTTTGTATTGTAGGGGGCATTAGATGTTAGGCGTATTGTTCCAAAGTGAATTCACCTTATATTGGTTTTTCTATTTATTATAGAATATTTGTAAAATATTTTCCACCTTATTAGACAAGTAAGATTTTTTTTTGTTTTTTATAAGCTCATTATTCTCATTTTTTAGACAAGTATTATTAGTTTATATATATGAAAATGTACTTCATGGGAAATTTTTTACAAGGAATGCATTTTTTTAAAGGTTGGGGCCAAATCCTCATTTTATTATTAAAGAAAAGCAAAGGCCTCTGTTAACATGGTAGAGGGAGACCCATTACATAGCCCGAAGGCCGCGTGGGCTTGTAGCCCATTACATAGCCCGTAGGACCAAATTATTGGTCTAAGGCCCATTCTGTGAATAGTAACCCGGCAGTTATAGTGCCCACTGCTACTACAGTACCTTGCCGCCGCTACAGTATCCTGCTACCGCTACAGTACCTGCCGATCAACAGTACCACCGCTGCTACAGTACCGCTACAGTGCTGCTACAATACCTACGCCCCATGGGGTTTGAACCCCCATTTTTCATTTAACAAGGCATGCATGTAGATAAAGACACCAAAAAAATTAAATACATGGAAATACATGTAATTAGTTTTTATATTAGATTTTATTCTGATTTTTTATAATATATTGATTTTTATTATCAAGTTAATGTTTTATAGTTATAGTGTCATAATCAAAAAGGACATGTTGAATGTGGTTATTATATTCTACAATTGACGTATGATATAATCACAACTTGGAAAACTACTGAATTTGATAAGGTTAGTTGTATTATTTTTTTTATATTTTCTACCATATTATTCTATTTTTTATATCATATCATTCAATGTTATTTTAGGCATTCAATGCTTCCCAGTCTTATTCTCAATATAATCTTACCCATATTCAATCTATTTTTGCAAACTATTTATTAAGTTCGATTAGGATTTGAGGTATGTATATTCTAATATTTTTAAATAATATTACATATGGGTTCAAAAAACTAACTCTTTTGATATAATAGGTGTTTGACCATACTAATAATCAAATGAATTCATCAACAATAACCAGTAATGAGCATGTTGTAAAATTTAGGTGTGTGTATTTTAATTCTACTTTATAATACAAATGTGTAGATAGTTTTTTGATTAATTAGATAAAAGCATGTAAGTTATATTTTTTTAGTCAATGATAAATACCGTTTGATTGTTGTATATTATGTTTTTATTACAAGGGTTTCAATTATTTTAGAAATTTAATGTTTCCAATAATCTATTTTTTTAACTTTTGGCAGCGGTTTTTAAAAAACTGACACCATTTTTTTTAAATCTGGCTTTTAATGTCAGTTTTTAAAGTAACTGATGCTAAAAAACATTCAGATAGGGTTTTTGGCCTTGGTTTTTAAAAAACCAACGCTGAAACCCTCAACTAAGATCATTTTCCGCGCCAGTTTTCTAAAAACCAATGATGAAAATGATATTTTTTTACATCACCTTTATAAACATCAGTTAAAACCTGGCGTCAAAAATAAAAAAACCGACATTAAATCTTGTTTTTGAACTAGTGTGGGTTGATGGAACTTGCAAGAAACCTGCTTGATTGGAGATATCTGTACAAAGGGATTATATTACATGGTAGACGTTCGTATGAGGTGACATGTCGTTGAGACATCAACTTCATTCTCTTGGGTGCCTTGACCCGTTTCTAGACACTAATATTGGACTTTAGGAAATCTCTCCTAATGAAAACGAGATCGAGGCCTAGAGGGTTACACACTAAGTGTAGCCAATATCTTAGTTAAATAATTTATTTTTTTAAAAAGTTAAATAAATATTATTCATGGTCATGGTTTAATAATTATCCAAGTATGCCTAATCACATTTATTTCATTTGTAGCTATTAGAGAGAATATACTGCTGAAAAAATATTTATTTATCGTTGAATAATAAAGTTATACTTAATTAATAAATATATAGTCATTATTCATGGCTTGGTAAATATTGAGGCGGATTGATAGACCAAGTTAATGGTCTAGTGAGAAATAATATTAAATATTATTTGGTTAAATAATATTTAAATATAACATGAAAGTTAAGCACATGTCATGGAAGAATTTCTATTATTATTTGACATGAGATTTCACATTGGAATAATAAATTATGTAGTGGAACCTATGCTAATTATTTATTATTACCTAGTGAATTAAATTCCCCATTATGTTATTATTCTCTATATTATCCAAGGGGTCATTTGAATGGCTAACCAAACCATTGTGTGCACAACATCATTGGAGAAAAGCTCTCGATCCTAGAGAACTCTTCCCTCTCCAAGAACGCTCTCAATAATGAGAGAGATTCTCCTTCATCGGATCAAGGAGAATGCTTTGGAAGTGATTCTCAAGGAGATCGAAGGAATACATCGCAAGCACAAAGATCTTCCATGATAACACCCAGAGAATCCTTCGACAACGTCTGGAGATATGTGGAGCACATGTGGATCACCACTAGAGAATTCCTATACTTGGATTCTACATCGTAATGAAGCTTCACCTCAGACATGTGGTCAGACGAATCAGCAAAGAAAGAATCACCTTGGAGGTAATTCTATAATTTAATTAAATTAATTATAAACAAAATATGCCAATCCTCACTTCTCAGTTCTGGTTTCCCTCCCTTTTCTTTTATCTTTGATTAAATTTCATGGATACTAGAATTCATCGTCATATTGATCCTGGATTAATCATCGATTATGACAATTTCCAAAGTTGGGAACATGACTATCTTGCACTTCCACTATGCCCAGAACCTTCAAGTGGTATCAGAGGGGTCATATTTTTGGTTATAATTATTTAAATAATTCATTGACGATTTATTATTTAATAATTTAGTTTTTCAATTCATGTTTAATCATTCTTATAATATGAATTTTGAGATCTCTTCCTCCCTTATCATTTCTCACAGATCTATCAGGAAAGAATAATATTATGATTAAAATTAAATCGAGGATCCCATCAGGAGGAACCAAAGGTTCTGTCTAGATAACACAATAATACACACTGTGTAGTCGGATCAACATGCCATGTATCTATTTTCAATGCATCAAGAGTAATTAGGAAATTACTCAAGAAGTGTGTATTAATGACATGTGGTGTAGTTAATTCTTACACCACGTATTGACCAGAAAAAACTGGCACATGCTCAGTTAGACTACACACTATGTGGCCCACTGGACACAACGTGTAGTCCATTCAAGTCCGAGTCAAGTCATGTATCCCATACATGGCTTTCCCAACTAGTGACTGTGCAACACATATTCTATACGCCATTTAACCCACTATACATACCATGTACTCCAAATATTTATGAAGTACACCTCACATGCCGTTTCCCCAAGCATGTACTTTGGATGGACGGTGAGGAGGGTACACGCTGTGTAGTTAGATCTACACGCCGTATACTCATTCCATATTATGTAGATTTAAAAATTTATTATTATATTATGAAACCCTTGATACATGTACCTTCATGTGGTCATAAATCCGGGACACACCATGTGATAGGTGTTTGATATATATATATATATATAAATGTTTAATTAACATTTATGTAATGTTCGAAGATCTGCACATCATGTATTAGTTGTATTACAATTATAATTTTTCATGCATGATACATGTCATAAATAATAAAGTGTATAAAAGTATAAATACATGCTAGGTAGTTTTGGATGGGTATTCACCAGGTTTCTTCCAAGGTACAAGTTATGTACAAGTTTATGGATGAGAATCTCAATGAAATTCAGGAAAGGATTAAGATAAAAAGGATTGATTAATTAAAGATAATGATTAATCTATTTGAGCAAAATTTATCTTAATAAGAATGATTAAAGAATTGAATTCTAGTTTTATTAAATACGTAATTAGTTGCATGTATGTGGACAATCATAAGATAGACCTGACCTTTGTATGTGATTGGCTCCCTTTTAATTTATTTATTAAATTAAAATTTTTGGCTTGTGTGCCTTCTTCTCATTAATATGTAGGTCCTACATGCTCATGGTTTCATTTGTGTAAACCCCCTTTCCCCCTCACCTACGTGTGAGTTAAAATCATATATAATGGATGGAGCTCCCAAGCTAGAAGAGGCGGTTCAAGTTAGGAGTCGAGGTGAAAACAATCACATGAGATATAAAGGTGGACATGTGGAAATGTGTAAACACGAACCTTAAATTTTTCAAGGTGTTTCTCCCCTAGGTTAGGGTTAGTTTATCAACTTATAGATAAATTAATCAATAGTAAAGCTCATGATAATACCCTTTATTTTATTTCTGTTAGTTGTATGGTTATTCATTAAGGATGTTTGACACGATCACATAATTAATGAACTAAAAAGCATGCAAGATGGAACTAAAAAAAAATGGATTATTCATAAATATTATCTATACAGGGTTAATCACTTAAGTATATCCCAATTAACATTAATAATCATGTGAAAAAATAATAAGTGACAATTTACGCATAAAGGATAAAATCCCTCAATTAAATATTAAGTCGGTATAGCCTTCCATTACTTCGGTTAGAATTAAACTATAGTTCAATGTACTTAAAAAACCCTATTTGGGGTGATTTTAATTATCAAGGAATTCTAATTTTAAGTTTTGGGTTGATCTAGCTTAGTTTACATCAAGGGCTGACTTCCCTAGCAGGACTTTGTGTAACTGAGAGGCAAAGGTTGAGGAAATCCAAAATTAAGGATTTCAGGATTGGGGATTCCACTCAACAGATCAAAGAGGTATGAGTTAAAGAAATTGGCATTTGGAATGCCTACCTAAAACCTTTCAAGTTTCTTAACCAACCCTAGTTGGGGTAATGTGAAGGGAAATATGGATCCTTGCTTCTAGAATTTTCAAGAAACATGATATTCCAAAGCCAATGGTGAGGGATATAGGGTTTCAACAAGATAGTGGGAGAATAATAGATATTAATTTATATATTTTTCTATATTTATCCAAGATAAAGTACTAAAACTTGGTTCATATTAATTTTTAGAAACAAAAATCAAAATGAAATCAAATATATCATTGTGATCCATACTCGAGAAGGAAAACCTTCTCACCGGTACTAATTTCCAAGAGTGGAAAAGGTGCCTTTGGGTTACCCTTCTCCATGAGAGGAAACTTTATGTGCTGGAAGATCCTTTACCAGTTGTGCCTAGAAATGAGATGAGTGATGAGGAACTCTCTGTGTATGAGAGACATCTGAATGATGGTACGGATGTTCAGTACCTCATGCTATCATCCACGACCAATGAGCTCTTGAAGCAAGATGAAGAAATGTATGCTTATAGAATAATGTCTCACCTTTGGGATCTATATCAAGAGAAGGTGATACAAGAGAGGTATGATATCTCTAATGCGTTGTTCCCTACTAATCTTGGAGAGTCTATGCCAGTTGGACCATATGTAGTTAAGCTTATTGGATACATTGAGTGTTTAGACATCTTAGGGATTAGATTCCCAAATGAGTTGCATATAGATCTCATACTATCATCACTTCCTAATACCTTTTCTAGTTTTATTATGAATTATAATATGAGAAATAATGAGAAGAGTTTATCAGATATTCTTAACTTGATTCTCCAAGTGGATAGGACATGGGGCATGAAAAACCTGAAATCCTTATGGTGAATAGGAAGAGGAAAGGCAAGGAAAAGGGTCCTAATATTTATAAATAATCTAAATCCTTTGAGCACCATCTGACCAAAAATAAGAAGATCCAGAGGCAGAGTAAGGAAAAGAAGGTAGTATGATTTTCATGAGGAAAGTTAGGCCACTGAAAGGGGAACTGTACGCAAAGGAAATGAAAAGCTAAAGGAGATTTTGTTATCAAGTGAAATCTTTCAATTTTTGCACATTGGGTTTTAGATACAGCTTTTGGGGATCACATTTTTATTCAAATTTAGGAACCAAGTAGATTTATGAAAATTTGCAGAGGAGAGGTGGATCTACGAGCTACCAATGGTGTGAGGCTGGCTGCTCTTGACCTTGGTGACTACCACCTCACATTTTCAACGAGAATGATTTTGGATTTACATGGCTCTTATTATGTACCTAGTGTTACCAAGAACATAATTTCTGTATTGAGTTTAGATATATATGGATTTATTTTCAAGTTCTGAAAAAAATGTTGTTACTTTTATAAGGAAAACATATGTTATGGTATGAAACATTTAAATAATTGTCTGTATATATTAAATTATGAGAACCAAGTGTTGGCAATTGATAACGAACCAAGTTCACATGAATGATACAACACCCAGTTGTGCAATCACCGCCTTGGTAATGTAAACAAGAAGTGCCTGACAAGGCTATATCAAGATGATTATTTAGACTCTTATGAGCTAAAACCAATTGATATATGTAATGATTGTTTACAAGGTAAAATGACCAAACCACCATTTGGTGGACATGGTGAAAGAGACATAGATCTTCTAGGATTGATACACATTAATGTGTGTGGACCATTTAAAATATAATATAGAGGTGGATATTCTTACTTCATTACTTTTACTGATGACTTGAGTAGATATGGATATGTTTACTTAATGAAGTATAAGTCTGAGTCCTTTGAGAAATTCAAGGAGTTCAATAATGAAGTATAGAATCATATTGGTAATAAGATAAAGAAGCTTTCATTAGATCGAGGTGGGGAATATCTTAACCAAGATTTCATCGACCTTTTACGAGATTTTGGGATTCTATCTCAACTTACTCCACCTTATACACCATAGTGTAATGGTGTTAATGAAAGGAATAATCTTACCTTGTTGGAAATGGTAAGGTCAATGATGATTCATGCAGATATTCCATTATCCTTTTGGGGATATAAATTTCAAAATGAAGTATGCACATTAAACCAAGTACTAACTAATGTGTAAAATAGTATTCCCTTTGAGCTATGGAGTGGAAAGAAACCCAATTTGTTGCATACACATGTATGGGTATGTTAGGCATTTGTTCAGGCTTTCTCAGGAAATAAACTAGCACCCCAGGGCATGAAGTGTATCTTTATAGGGTATCCCAAGGAAACAAAGGGATAATACCTATACAACCCCTTAGACAAGAAAGTGATTGTTTCCAGACAATCCGTCTTTCTTGATAGGGAGAACATACTCAAAAAGGATAGCAGGATCAAGAATGAATTCAATGAAGTTGATTTTCAAGACACATATGAGTTTTTATAGGAAAAAGTTCCATAGGTCCCTATGGAAGAGGTAGTTCTTAAAACACAATTACTACGTAAGAGTACTAGAGAGGTAAGGGAACTAGAGAGATATGGTTTCCTCATCACTGAGGATGGTGACTCATTATTGTTGGACAAAGATGAACCTCTCTCATACAAGTAAGTAGTAGAAATCTCAAAAGATGCAAGATGGATAGAAGCTATAAATTTAGAGTTAGATTCCTTGTATAAGAACTAAGTCTAGGTTATAATCAATGTTCCAGTTGATATAAATCCTATTGGGTGTAATTGGATATTCAAGAAGAAACTAGACATGGAAGGTCAAGTTAGTACCTATAAATCAAGGATAGTGGCTAAGGTTTTTAAAAAACATCAAGTAATTGAATATGATGAAACATTTTCACTACTTTCCATGTTTAAATCCATAAGAATCATACTTTCCATGAAATATTTTCATGACTATGATATTTGGAATATGGATGTCAAAAATACATTACTTAATGGGGACGGTCAAGAAGATGTGTATATGACATAAATAAAAGGGTTTATGACACCAGGCGATGCTAAAAGGGTATGAAAGTTGCATAGATCCATTTATGGATTCAAGAAATCATCCAAGTCATGGAATATTCGATTTGATAAATCCATAAGAGAATTTGGTTTCATTAAGAATGAATGTGATCCATGAGTTTACAAGAGATTTAATGGGAATGCGGTCATTATCCTAGTAGTGTATGTTGAAAAAAATATTGATAATTGGAAATGACATACAAGTATTACAGTCAGTCATGGACTGGATGAATAAATGCTTCTCCATGAAGGACTTAGGAAAAGTATCCTATATTCTAGGAACCAAGATCATTCATGATAGATCCAAGAGGCTTCTTGGACTAAGTCAAAGTACATGCATTGACCAAATACTAAGTAGATTTTGTATGGAACAATCTAAGAGGGGATTGGTTTTAGTGTCACATGGTATACATCTTTCCAAGAAAACATGTCCCCAAAAACAACATGAGAAGGATAGGATGAGTAAGATTCCATACGCTTTAGTGATAAGATCTATCATGTATGCCATATTATATACCAGACTTGATGCTGTCTATAAAGTGAGTATGGTAGGAAGATATCAAGCATATCTATGAGAACAACATTGGACTACTGTCAATCCTATCCTTAAGTATCTTTGTAGAACTAAGGATATATTCATGGTGTATAGAGGATACAAGGAGATTTTCATTAGAGGGTATGCTGATGCTAGTTTTCAGAAAGATCATAATGATCTAGAAGTCTCAATCAGGATATGTTTTCAGTCCCAACAGAGGTGTTGTGAGCTGGAAGAGTTCAAAGTAGCTAGTTTTTTTTGACTCTATAGTGGAGTTTGAATATATAGAGGCTTATGATACAACCAAATAAGATGAATAGATTCAGAACTTTGTCCAGAAGCTTTATGTGGTTCATAGTAGTAAAGATCACATTACATTGTATTATGATAATACTACAATGGTGGATCTTGCAAAAGATCCAATGTCACATAAATCGATAAATAAAATACTCTGAAAGTATCACATATTGAGGGGTTTTTATAAAAGGGGTGAAGTTGTAGTGATAAGAGTTCCCATGAAAGATAATGGGGTAGTCCCATTAACTAAAGGCCTATCTTAGCAGAAGAATGAATATCATGTGAGAGCTAACAGACTGAAGGTTGTTAAAAGTTGGCTCTAGTGAAAGTGGGAGTTTTTTGGAGTTGGTTTATTGGAAACCAAGTTCTTTATAGTTTATGATAAACCTATATCCATTGGATGAATATTAATAAACTACTTATCACATCAGGATTTTTCTTCTGTGTAAGATAGTATGTGATAATGTCCTAAGAATAACTGTAGCATTGAATGGTCATAGTAGATCCCTAATATGATGACAACCTGGAAGTTCCATGACATTATTCTTGAATATATGTTCTATGTACGGATGATATCATTTTAAGGGACACAAATGATACATGCTATCAGGGGTGGGGACTCATGAAACTTTGGGGCACCTTCTTAGGGTGTGCTCCCTTGGTAATATCCAGGAGGATATTATGAGAACAAGTCCTTCTAGTAGGAAATACAAATTCATAAGTTTCATTGGATGTTCCTATTTGTAGATGTGTGTATTGGTACTTAGACATTAAGATTATTATTAATGGGTATTATAAATCACACACTTAGATGTATTGACAAAAACCATGATAAAAAATGTTCGCAATAAGGTAAGATATACTGGGTACGTCACGAGTAATACTGCATTAATGAATAATGTGAGAAAAGATTTTTCACTTCTATGGAAGTATATATCTCATGGAATTTTATGGAAATGATATAGCCTAACTAAATGCATGTCTATGGTTTTATCTAGGAAAGTTCAATTATAGGAAGTCAAAGAATGAGAAATCAAGCACATGGGTTGATGAAACTTGCATGAAAACCACTTGATTATAGATATTGGGACAAATAGATTATATTACACAGTAAGAGTTTGTATTAGGTGACATGTTGCTATGACATAAAATTCTTTTTGTTGGGTGCCTAGACCCATTTCTAGACAATAATCTTGGACTTCAGGAAGGTTTGCCTAATAAAAATGAGAAAGAGGCCTAGAGGGTCACAAACTAAGTGTATCTAGTATCTTAGTGAAATAATTTATTTATTTAACAATTTGAAGAAATATTATTCCCAGTTTTGGTTTAATAATTATTCAAGTATACCCGATCACATATATTTTGTTTCTAGTTATTCAAAATTATATATTGTGGACAAAATATTTATTTATCATCAAATAATGCAGTTATATTTATTTAATAAATAAATAGTCATTATTCTAGGCTCAGTAAATATTGAGTAGTATTGGAGGACCAAGTTATGGGTCCAGTGAAAAATAATATTAAATATTATTTGGTTAAATAATATTTAAATATAATGTTCAAGTTAATCACATGTCATGGAAATAATATCATTGGTATTATTATTTGACATGGGGTTTTACATGGAATAATAAATTAACAACACCTGTGCTAATTATTTATTATTAGCTGGTGAATTAAATTCCCTGTTATGTTATTATTCTCTATATTATCCAAGGGGTCATTCGACTAGCTAACCAAACAGTTGTGACCAAAAAATATTTAGAGAAAAGCTCTTGATCCTAGAGAAATCTCCCCTCTCCAAGAATGCTATCAAGAACTAGAGAGATCCTACTCCATCAGATCAAGGAGAACACTTTGGAAGAGATTCTCAAGGTGATCGAAGGCATAAATCACAAGTACAAAGATCTTCCTCACTAGCACATGGAGATTCCTTCGACGATGTCCAGAGATATGTGGAGCATGTGTGGATCACATCTAGAGGATTCCTTTCCTTGGATTCTAAATCACAATAAAGACACATCTCAGGCCTGTGGTCAGATGAATTAATGAAGAAATAATAACCTTATAGGTAATTATATAATTAAATTAAATTAATTATAAACAAAATATGTCGATCCTCTCTTCTCAGTTCTGGGTTCCCTCCTTTTTCTTTTATCTTTGATTTAATTTCATGGATACTAGCATTCATTGTCGTATTGATCCCAGATTAATAATCGATTATGAAAATTTTCAAAGTTCGGTACATTCCCATCCTGTGCTTCCACTCTGCCCAAAACCTTCAGATGATACCTATCTACATACAAATTTTTTCAACTCTGTGACATACCCATATGTTTTTGAATCTACTAGATTTGTTCTGACATCTCCTACACAAGACTTGGTCCCAAAAACTCTGATTACCTAGCTTCCATACAACGCAATAGAGATCTACATGGTCTACCATAGAGTGCCTCAAATGGTTCCATCTGAATTATAGTATGGTAACTATTTTTGTATAAAAACTTATCTAGTGCCAAATTCTTTTCCAACTATCCACCATAATCTGGGATACATGCCCTTAACATGTTCTTAAGTAGTTGGGTACCAAGAACCCTCTAAAATCCCTTCCAGAAGCATGATGTGAAGCATGGAACATGATTTGAAACTATAATTCATGACACCTAATGCAACCATACTACCTATCGAACATACAAATCCCCAAACTGATCCATGGCGAAAGTCTCTAGAATCAGAAAGAAATGATCCACCTTAGTCAAATGAGACACCTTAGTCAAACGATCCACAACTACCCAAATCACACCATTCTTCCAAGTAATCCTTGAGAGACCTACCACAAAATCCATTATCACATATTCCAATTTCCATTTAAAAATGGGAAATAACTACAACAAACCACATGAACACTGATTCTTATCCTTCACTCACTGTTAGGTAAGACATCACTCCAAAAAAACCTGAAAAATCTCTCTTCATCCCTGGCCACCAATACTACCTATAAAGATCAAGATATATTTTGGTAAAACCTAGATGAACTTTCCACTTTAATAGATGAAACTCACGTATCAGATTTTATCACATACACATTGGCACAACAACATGACCATGAACATAAACGATTCAATCAACTCCAAAGGTCCAATCAGAAGGTGACTTCCCACCTTTATGACTTTCCCTTATAGACAAATATTCTAGATCCTCATACAAAATTTACTTAATCTGGATCAAAATAATGGATTCAACTTCCAAATATGAAAGGGTCATCTTACCTTGGCCATCCTGCACCTCAAGATAAATTTCATCAAACAACACCATTATATTCCACTCCAAAATTTATTTCTAAATCGCCTGATTTTGGGTATTCTGAATTAAGGCATCTGAAACATAGTTTACATTTCCCAGTGTATAAACCAACTCAAAGTCAAAGTAATTCATGTATTCATCCTATATTCACTTACAATGATTCAAATCACACTGATAGAATATGTACTTCATGATTTTATGATCTGTATACCCTGTGAACCATTCCCCCAAAAAGTAGTGCCTCCAACACTTTAAAGCATAAACCACCATGACCAAATCAAGATCATGAGTATGGTAATTTCTTTCATAAGGCCGCAAATGTCATGAACCATATGTCACAACCTTATCATCTTGCATCAACACTTACATAAGGCTAACACTAGATGCATCACAAAACAAGGTGTACCCCTTACCCATCTCGAGTAAGATCAGAATTGGTGTGATTTTCAACTACCTATTTAATTAATGGAAGGCATTCTCCCATGCCCTATAACATTAAAACTTTGAACCCTTCTTTGTCTAGCCTGAAAGTGGTTCTTCTAAATGAGAAAATTCTTTTATAAACCATTGGTAATAGCCAACGAGACCCAAAAAACTCCAAGAATTGGAAATATTCTTGGGCTACTCTGAAGACACAATTACTTACACTTTCTCTGGGTCCACTACCACAACTTCCTCTGAGATTATGTGACTAATATATTCACCCCATCAATACAGAATTGATACTTGGATATATTGGCGTATAGCATTTTATCTCTTAGTGTACTAAGGATGGTGTTAATATTCTTAGCATGATTGTCATGAGTCTTAGAGTACAACAAGATTTCATCAAGATAGAAAAATACAACCAGACATAGTTAAGGATGACATATTTGGTTCATTAAGGCCATAAACACTACTGGAACATTGGTCAAACTGAATAGCATCACAAAAAACTCATACAACCCATACCTACTCCTAAAGGTAATCCATGATACATTAGAAGGTCTCACCCTAAACTGGTGATACCCCAAAATCAAATCAATCTTGGATAACACTAAAGCACCTATCAACTAGTCAACAAGATCATTGATTTGAGTAATAAGGTATCTGTTCTTAACCGTCATATGATTCAGCTTCTTATAATAGACACATAGTGGCAATGATCCATTTACCTTCTTGGAAAAAAACACTAGAGATTCCCTAGGTGACGTACTCAGAAAAATAAACCCTTTATTCTCCAATTAATCCAACTAAGTTTTATGTTCCTGGAGTTATTCTAGTTCCATTGTCTATGGAGGAATGGAAACCAATTTTTCTCCCAAAAAAACTCCATCGTGAACTCAACATCCCTCTTGAGTGGAAACCCCAAGACGTCATCAGGAAACACATCCTAGAACTGATCCACCATATAAGGAAATATGATCTTCTATACTCCCCATTTTTCTAGCATAAGACAAGCCAATTTGGATTCAATTTCACCTAATTACTGACAAATCATCCCTTCACGGCCTGCCCGGACATCCATTTCACCATATTGGACATAAGTGTATCCTTAAGATACATGAATGATACCCTATGATGGTAATAGTCAATATGGTATTGGTACAAAACTAGCTAATCCATACCCAAAATTAGATCAAAACATAAAATCTCAAGCACAAACAAGTCCCACAGAAATTGGTACCCACTAACCTTGAGCGCACATCCCTTACATTTCATGATATTTTGGCTCACTCCCCTAATGGTGTATCAATATAAAAAAACCCCACAAATACGTTCCACTACTAATCCCAAAAAAAACACAAGCTGAGAAGATATAAAAGAGTGTGTGGAACCTGTATCAAATAAAGCTCTAGTGAGCGTGGAGGCTAGAAGGATCGTACCTCGAATAGTCAATTGTCCAACCTCACAACCTCCATGTGTAGACTGAATTACATGAAGTTGTCTTACCTCTCTATGCTGGGCCTTGGTTTGAATCCCCAACATTGCACTTCCCTGCTGGTATGGATGCTCTCATCACATAATACCTCATCCACCACCTCTACCAGTATGGTTGGTCGAGCTCCAACTACCTACCTGATTTAGGGTAACCGCTCCCCTTTATACACTCAAAATTGACCTTGATCCCCCATTTTTGATAAACTATCAGGGGTTCCTAAAAAATATCTTAACATTTCCCATTCCGTTGCATGATTGACACTCAACCAGTGGTCGGGCGCACTAATTGCTCAGGTGTCCTGGCCTACCACACTGATAAAAAAAAACTCAATCACTACTCATAGAGGTTGGTTATCTCTTATGACTACTCTATCCCCCACTGTGCTAGTGTACATTCTCAAAACTACACTTCCTCTAATGGGAATCTATGCCACGAGGTCACCCAACTGTAGATATGCATCCACCATTAGAAGATTCCTTGAGATTTTCTTTAGTAATAAGTGCATGATCCAACATATCATTAAACCACTTTAAACAAAAGATATTCACCTAGGACTTAACCTTAGGTGTAATTCCATCATGGAGATGTCTCATCATAGCCACCTCACACCCAATAAAGCTGGAACAAAATGTTGCGATTCATTGAAATGGTCAACATAATCCATCACTAACATAGAACATTGGGTCAACCTCATAAAATCTTTAGCCTTCTCCTATCTCAAGGTCTCTAGATATAAATGTTCCATACAATTTTCCTAGAACTACTTCCATATAATACTATTATATTTCTAGGTTTGAACCAGAATATCCCACTAGTGATTTACCTGACCTCATATCATATAATATTCCATCTTGACCCTCTTATTAGGAGGAATCTCTAAGTAATCAAGAACAATCTAGATCGACTTTATCAAAAACTCAGCTGCATCCGATCCACCCTCTCCAAAACAAGTTGGTTGGTGTTGTATCTGGAACTCCCTAGTCAGCTTAAACATACTCGACACAACCCTCCCTAGATTTTGTTCCATCATCTGCATAAAACGAGTGAATTTATCACAAAACTTCTCTTCTCCCATGTTAACCTGATTCATCGGGTTCCCTTGATCCACCTCTAGAGAATCATTCTCAGTGACATCATCTTGTCACCGAATTTGTACAAAACTTCGTGGTGACATCTTCCTATAATTCCAATCACACATCTCAAATCACATAACATAAAGAATCCTTAATTGCACAAAATAAATATATCCACTAGCCATAAACAACCCATTTCTTATACACTATACCGACAGACAACAATACATCTATATCACTACCCTTGACCATTCCTACCACAGGTAATGGATAACATGAGGTAACCAATATACATAATCTCCAATATTTCATTAGACACCTTTTAAAAATCATTTCCACACTTACAATGTAAGCCTTTCTTCTTTGGAACATTTCCCATTTCACAACTTTTTACAACCAAATTTTTAACTCGCTTACAACCCTTTATTAAGATCAATTTATTTAACCATTCTTCAATATTCTTTCCATTTACTCATTTTCATCACCTTTATTAAACACCATTTTCTTCTGATTTTCAAGTAAGTGAAATGAATTTTACCTTTCATATTCCACACAACCATCTCGTGTGTGCCTATTATGATGCATGTCACCTATATAAATGAGTGCATATAATGATGAATGAATGTACAATCTCATTCCATTATTTCCATGAGTAAAATATCATGAAACATTCACATAACACAATAAGTTCTTCATCCAATGGTGAAATATCATTCAACTATAATAACACACATCAAGAACAACAATTCCTACCTTGGGCGCTTGGGTTTTCCCTATTACATGGGTTAGAAACTCCCATGAACAAGCTCATTTCCAAGGACAAACACATTCAAAATCTACCTTTTACCATCCCAAATATTAATACCATAGAAAAGAACCTCCTATGATACCACTTTATAACTTCCTCGGTCCTGAATCCACTAAACTGGTGCCCTGAGTCTGGTTGCCACATGACCTCAAGCATGCCTCCCCATATGCCAGAGGTTTTCAACTAGTAATGAGGTCATAATGGATCATGTGGGGGAGAATATACCCTATTTAACATAGTAAGACAAAACAGATAACATATAAAATAAAATAAATAATAAACAATAATCCATAGACATGCATTACTAACCATTTCCCAAACAGGGTATAACCACAACCAATAATAAATATTCCATCCCATGATAATAGTGTAAAAAGTGAAAGAAAACCCAAAATATATTCCAATAGATGAATCCAAAAAATGGGTCGTGACTCCAATTCTGGATCCTCAACCATGCACATCCCATGCCCAACTAAACTCCCCAGTATAGGGCCTTTAACCTTGTCTTAACCTGCAACTATAAAATCTACTTGGGTACCCAATGGGGGCCCAATCAGGGTGTGATTACAACTTAGTAGGTCACCTCCAATAGTGTCTAAAAAATATATAGTCTAAGAAGACAGTGCATGAATATATGAAATAAATGAAAAATTAAAACAACATACAACCTCGGTGTTATTAGTTAACAGTATTTACTCTAACCATTTCCATCTTTATTTCTATTTTCATAACTTACATTATCTTAATTACCAAATTCATTATCATCACATGTTCTGTGGTTTAGGAATTTAGTTAATTTACACAATGTCCTAATTTAGTCAATTATTCTGTATAAGGGAATAATTTAAATTACCTATATCACTAGGGATGAAAATTACATAAATAATCATAACACACTTACCTTGGCGCCTCTGCCCAGGTAGACTCATCCAATGCAACTGTTAGGGGCATAGATCCCCGGTCTGACTCCCTAACCCATGCATTATAGGGTGGGGTTTAGAACCTAATTCCAACCTGACCCATGGGAGGAGCTTCAGTCCATTATCCCACACCTCCAAGCCATGTACACATGCTTATTTATCCATTAAACACATATACCATATCACAAACCATGCATATTCAACACACATAACATTCACAATACATATTCATTCCCAAAAAACTAAATATCAAGACTTAACCTATTATCACATTTAGAATATATATCATATAACCCATTTAACCCATTCCCATTTTCACACCTTAAGCCATTTAGCATATTCAACAATTTCCATACATTAAACCATTTTACATAATTCATCAATCCATATTCCTTATCCCATTTATGTAATTCAATTAGAAACTCATAAATCATTTGACACATTCAATTTAATCCATTTAACCCTTTTTCACATTTTTCAAGAAAATCACTTATACCAAATGTCAATGACTAGACACAACTACCATTAGTGTGCTTTTTCTATAATTCAAACTTACACGCTGACACATTTATCATGGCTCTATGTCAACACAAAATGAACTTTGGGCTTAACATTACAATTTTACATGTTTGGGAATATTGTAACACCCCATGGGAGGCCCTAAACCGGTATAATCAATATTGATGCATCTCGCAGGGATTTTGAGGAGTCTAAACCATCATTTAGAAAACCATTTTACAGAATTTTACTAAAGGTATTGGATAAACATCAATAGGGAAGCAATATCACAACCACACAAGAAAAAATAACAATATATCTATAGGATATAACTTGTAGACTACCTACCTTGAATCTAAAGGTGAAAAAACCCTTACCCTTAGCCTTATATCTAGATTCAAGAACCCTTTGAGGACCCTCCCTAAGATCCACTGAAAAAAGAGGGTTTTAAGTATTCAAAAAAAGAAGAACAAATCCACAGACCCTAATCAAAAAAAGAAAGAAAGAGGAGTGTTAGACTTAACTAAATCTTCGATCTGCAACCAAAAGCACTAAAAGTGGCTCCAAATCGAAGTAATTTTACCCTTGGGAATATTGGGGTATTTTGGTTTGTCCCTAGGGCCATAGGTGGAATAAATGGGGTGAAAATTGGGCGAGGAATGTAAAATCCTAAAGGAGAAATTTGGTAATTTTTACTTTTTAATGAGGTGCACAGTTTCACCACATGGTTTGAAAAACCATGCACCAATCATGTGCCAGCCTCTATCCAAGGTCACAGAATTTGGATTTCTCCCTTGTACAATTTACTCTAATCGTGCAGCAACCGTGAAACATGCACTGGATGACCCTAATTTCATTTCTTTCATGTCATGAACCCCTAGAACACCCCCGAGCTTCCTCATACACCCAGTAAACATTTAATTATCAAAATTAAAGGAATTAAAACAAAAATTTAAAGAATAAATTACCTCCACAAAGTCCAAGATCATACGTGAGCCCCATTCGACTTCTCATAATACTTTTTCTAAAGGAATTTATAAATTAGAATTGTATAAATTTATGTTACTGTATATTTATAAACTAAAAATAACTCTATTTATTGGGAACAATTATATAATAATGATTTATAGGAAATATATCTTGGAAGTTGTTGCTACATATATATTGGGACTTATAGTGATGAATGTCTTTTCCATGTAAGTCAATTATCATATTTCTTTTAATTATATCAATTTAATCTAACTTACTGCCTCTGTTTTTTTATTTGGTATATTTATAAAATTTATATTTAGTATGATACAAAATCAGTGTATAGATGTCTGGAACTATAATTTATTTCTCTAATAGTGATGAAAATATAGGATGATTAAAAAACTGAATATGTTTTTCAAATATTTCATAATGAAGAAATTATGTGTTGAATGCTTCCTTATATTCTTAAAGAGTATGAAACATATATTTAATATTGTGTTATTTATATTATTTAAATAACCAATAAAATTATATTTTTTATATTAGTGTGCATTGGATGCTGTGAGATTTTTTTCTACAAGAAAATATTTCTTGATGGTTATACACCATATACGGTGACGTGTGGGAAAACTATACATAAGTATTAGAGGAGTAAGTTTAATTATTTTATTCCTTGTATATTCAAATAAATTTTTATTTTAACTTATAATTATAATTTTCAAATAGGGAATGGAAGCACTATAACTGGTCAATAAGAAAGTGGACAAAAAGATCAACTATGTGTGTACAAAGCTGACTTATTTTATAAGTACTAAAATTTAGAAAGTACTTAAAATGTTATTTTTAGTTAATAACATATTTTAAAATAAAATTTTCACCATAAAAAAGGAGTAATTGAATGTGAAAATTATATGCTAAGATTTATATTTGAAATAATCATAACTGGGAGAGTTATAGATTTAAACAAGGTTAAATTGTATTATAACTTTTCATTTTATTTATTTTATCATTACATTTAGAATAAAATTCGAATGGTTTATTTTAAATTAACATCTTTTCGATTTTTCTTTCCCTTATAATTAAAATGATCTAATTCATCTATGAGGAGCATGAGATGATTATTTTACATGTATGATTAAATTTTAATTTCTCTCTTTGTATTTGAATGTAAAATTTGAAATTTAATTTTGAAATTGTAAATTTATTGTAATTATAAAAAATTGTGATATAAACATTTATTTTAGAATTCTAATAGATTTTTGTTGCTGTTTTTTTCTGGGTTTTTGTGTTGTTTTCTACATTTTTATACTATTATAAGATTAGTTATTACATATTTTAATATTTTTTTTATAAAATCATTCTTCATCAATTATTTTTATAACTGATGTAAAAAATAAATTCATTAGTTTTTATGTATTTTATTTTCTATAACCAAAGTAAAAAAATTCCACATTGGTTATTTAATAACTATTATTGGGAGTTCACTAATTTTTCATTTTACAAGGGTTTTCAACATCAGTTATAATAATAAACAACTTTGATAATTTCCTATTTTTTCATTTTAGGAGGGATTTAAATGTTAGTTATGATTATAACCGATGTGAAAGTTTTTTTTAGCACAATTATTTTAATCGACATAAAAAACATATTTACAACATCACTTACAAATCTATAAATTGTTAACCCTCTTTAAAATATTCGACAAGAAAAACCCTTTTCTATACTATCACACTTAATATTATTAAATATTTATTAATTAATGTTTCATAAATATTTAATCCATTAATTATAAAAACTTTATAATTAATTAATGTATGACCATTTTATAAATTAATAAATACCCTAAACTACCTTTTGTTATAAATTATAAAAAATTATAAATTATAAAATCACTTCATAATTGAAAATAAAGAAAAATATTTTTTCTTCAACATATCATATTTTATTATATAAGAGAAGTCATAGAATATGATTGATAAGGAAATGAAACAAAAAACCATTATGTGCTATCAATCATATTTGATGAATGGTAATCTAATCATAGAATATGATAAGCTGTCATATTTTATGATACATTGAGATAACCTAATAGAAATACGATGTTATGTTTTTTTGAAAAACCACATAAGTGATATCATAGAATATTATATACTAATTATATATTCTACAAACAATATAAAACCAAGGGTTTTTCACTGAGTCACAGGATACAATATCCCATATCGTAAACTATGATTAAATCAAGTAGAATAAATCTTGAATCATATTTTAAGATTGGAAATACGATAAGAATAATGTCTTCAAAAAACATCATTTCTCAAAAAATTTCATGAATCAAAAAACATAGAAAGGATATAATACCACAAATAGGTTTCTAATATTTTATTAATGATTAATCTTAGTAGATAAAGTGATAAGGAATATGATAAACTTAGGAACACAATTCTATTGAATCTAGAATCATGAAATACTATAAATGAAATTGTATACCTTATACCATAGAATATAGTTTGTCACCACCTTCGATCAATTTTTAATGAATAACACAAAGGAATAACAAAAATGTTATTCCCTATAAGGTGTATTAAAATATGTCAAAGAATCAAATAACCACTTTGGGTGGGATTATTAAATCTTCATGATATTCTAGTACCACAAAAGAAATGAATAAGGAATGAGGATATCTTTCAGGAGGGGAGATTTTTGTCCAATGTTTGTTTGAGTATTGCACTTAGTATTCCCAAGTCTTATCCTCATTTATATAGGCTATGAGGATGCTAATTGATCTATGAATTTACTCATATGTTTCATAAATGTATTAGTAAATCCAGCAGTTACATCCCATGTAACCCTTTTCTAATTACTCTCTCATTTGTTTCATCATATGAAATAACTATTTAATACATGTTAGGTATATATATACGTTAACTATTTAACGTTTAGAATATTGAGTGAGTCATATAAGTTCTAAATGAATCAGACCATTCAAATTGTGGAACAATGACTCAACGATATCATATTATATAATATGTTTAGATAGTCAGTATATGATATTTACCTGTCATAAAATACAACTACCAAAGATAGTCTTTATAATATGTTTATATCTTCAAATATGATATGACCACATGCTATAATTTAAGTTTGTTTAAATGTGTGTATTGTACTCAATTATACAAAAAGTTGTAAAATATAATATCTATAGATTTAGGTAATATTCCATCTAACATTTATGTGAACCAAATCAAATAAATTTGATGGATTCTTTTCCTTTATCTTGAAAGTATTCTAAATAATCATTCACTTTTAACACGCATCACATGTACAATCACTTGAAATTATAGGTATATCAGAATATCCTTCATTATTTTATAAATTTTCCAAGTACTTTTAGATCAATTATTTAAGTCCTTTTGTGCCAAAACTTATTTTTATCTTACTTGGTCAGAAAACACATGTATTCTTTTCTTTTAATGAGGTAGAAATTCCCCTTTGTTCACTTCCCTTTCTTCACAATCTTTTCATATCTTCCTTTTAGAATACATGTATTTTTGGTGAAATTGGTCACATTACTCATTTCATATAATTGGTTCACACTTAGAAAATTGTGACCAAGGCTTTCAACTACCAAGACCTCCATGCACCTTAAGTTTTTGTCATTGATCTTTTCTTTCTCGGAGACAATAATATTCAAAAATTCATCATTAACAAATATAATAAATCTTATTTATCATAATTTATACCCATGAAAATATATCTATTTCTAATTATATGGGAACTGAATTCACTATTAAGAGTCTAAACTCCAACCTAATCTATTTCCTTTAATATAATATTCACACTATTCATTTTATCGACTCTTTATTTCTTAATCCATGTTCGCCACTTCACCTCATTGGGTGGTGAATGTGTTAATTATTCCTTTGGATATGATTTATCAACTTCATATAGAATAGTTGAAAATTGGTTTTACATTTTCAAACCATTTGATGACACATCAAGATACTAATAATTTCCTCAATTAGTTTCTTTTAACACACTCTTTTTTATTTTTCATGAAAAATTAACAGCTTTTTGTTTATAACCTTCAAACTAAATGAAATTGACATTAAAAAACTATTGATAGTATACATTTTTACTAATTTTTCTCTATTTATTTTATGCCTTGAATGATTATCTTTTTTAACACATATATTGATTATGTATCATCTTTATTCAAAAATAACAACTAATTTTTGGTGTATTTTTTCATGACTTCTTCGATGACCAAACTATATTTTTGGGTCTTTTATGAGTCACCCAAGTCAATTTTCAACCCAAAGTGTAGGAGGTTATGGGTTTACATTAACCATCACTATTTTTTTTCTTATGATCAAGGCTCACTTAATATTTTTATTTATTCATAAAATGATATATTTTTGTGAAATATCCCAAGTTCTCATTTGGATCACCAAGTTTTAATTCCATATTATCCATTTCCTACACATTCCAGTTTACCGATGTCATATCCAGAGTCAAGATCTATTATTAATACTCAATATTTAATAAGAAACTAAAAATTTATTCTTCAAAATATTCGATCTTTTTTAATATATACTTTAATATATTATTAAATATATTGATGATTTGATCCCGTTCTTCATTTTTGAGTTTTTACTCAACTTACTTCTCTGAGTTTTATAGATTTTTATATCCGATCATTTCAATTTTGAACTTTAACTTGAATTTATATTCTTATTATTATTGTATATATTATTTAGAATCACATAAAACACAATTTTGCTTCTTTTTTTTTGCCCTCCATACATCAATCTCTTTAATCAAAGATTAAATTTTAATTTTGAGGTCCACTCTTCCCACAAGTTATAAATTTTCTTCATTATTTTCCAATAATTGTGGTTGTATATGATAACCACAAGGATTTATTATTTGATTTCCTTGAAGTCCTTAATTTCTTCTACCTCCATCACTTCCAAGATAGAATCCCATTGTGAAATTAAGTATTTATTTTTGAAAAATTTATACTATGAATCCCTTTTATGCTTCACATATTTTAAAGATCACTTTGTGAATAATTAATCTTCATTATAATATTAGAACTTATTCAGAAACTTTTCAACAAGGTTCTTAATCTTGTACACCGATATAAAGATCATGTAAGCTTGTATTTGAATTTACCATTCCCTTTTTCATATTTGAGGAAAGTAAATACATAACCTCATCAAATTCCCTATATTCAAGATCATCCTACAATGTGATTTTCTTTATTTCCTTGAATTGAATTTCCTGATAGTTTTTTTAAGGATTCATTTTCATTATTTTTTATCTCATATTCAATGAGAGTGCTGTAAGGACTATCCAGTATAACTTTATTTTGATCCATGTATTCCAACACTAATAATTTATCATTGTATCACAGTATAAATATTCTTATGATACTCTTTATAATTTTTATATAATCAAAGGTTTATGTAAGTTTGTGCAGTTCCTTTACAACGATGTTTAATTAATTTAAATATTAATCAACATAATAATTCAGGTGCATCCTCAAGTCGTTATGGATGTTCCCTATACCCTAAAATTTATCTTCACGTACCATGGAATCACCTTTGAAGATATTGAGTAATTTTTCCCACATGTAATGTAAGGATTTATATGAAATCACCTTTGTGTATATTTCATTAGAAAAAGATACCCTAATGTATTGAATAACATGGAATAAACACTAATCTTCATTTGATCTTTCTCTAATAATGATTTTCTTTCTATTTTGATCGATATCTCATATATGATGGTTGTGTATAAATCCATTCCAAATGATTGAAAATAATGGTGCATCTAATTATTCCATATATAGAAATTATTTTCATTGAATATAGGAATTGTCATGTGATTGATGATCACTAACATGGAATCCAAGAGAGAGTTTTCACCGAGAACATACTACTCTAATACCACTTGTTATCATAGAAAAGGTAAATACTGGGAGAGGGTGGGGGAAGTGAATCAAGATATATTGATTTTATTAAAATAACCCTCTCGAATGATCTTACTTCACTATTATTAGAAAAACCTATCTACCTCACAATAAATACAAAATGGTAAATCAAGTAAAGAGGGAAACAAGTAATTTTTACTTGGTTCACCATAACTGGGTTATGTACAAGGAGAATACAATAATAATGTGTTGATATACTAAATTAACTAAGTTTAAAACTTGTTTATTTAAAAATTAGAGCATCCAAACAAAGTGTTGTGGTATAAAATAATAAAAAAATAGAGAACTCACTACTCTTGATCACTAAATATTCTCACTCATCACCCAAGTAAGAATGTATCGATCTTTATAAACCAAGAATGAAATGGAACTGAAAATGGTGTATCATTCATCTCTTACCATCATCAATATAGTTAAAATTATTAACCCTCAAGTAAGATAAAATCATGGATATTAATTTTATTCTCTTTTAATTTCAATCACAAATCTATAATTCCCACTCTTCTCTATTTTATCCATAACTACCCTTCCATATTTTGAAAAGAAATAAATCTCTTCATCCTTTAGAAAATTTGTAATATATCCTTTTAATTTTTCTTTAATTTTCCTTCATTATGTTGGATAAATACATACAAAACGTACCTTCTATTTCAAGTTAACTTCCCATAATTAGAGCCACATAAAATACATAGAAGAAAAATTTAATTACACATATTATATTTGACTCAAACCTACTTTAACATGAAACAAAACATAATGTAATGATGACTTTATTTATTAAAAAACTCAAATTCAAGCTTCTTTTAATCTAGGTATCACTATGATATGATCACCAACTTTGTGATGGAATGCCCTAAAACTCTAAGATCCACAACTTAAAATCCTACTTACACAACATGAAAAAATAATAAGAATCATATTTGACTTTCCATTAACAATGTGAGAATATTTCCATGACCCATACTCCATCTTCTGGGTATATCTCTAGATATTATCCCCTTATTCTTGACAACATAGTAGTATTCCTAGAGACATGATTTACATTCCATCTTTAGGAAGGGATGAAATATTTTTCAATGGGAACAATATCACAACATTAATCATTCTTTTTAATAACCAAATTAAAAATAGTTTAATATAATGTATAATAATTAAAAAACAATATAAATCATTGTGGTATGATTTGTTATCAGTTAATCTTCTACAAGTTTAAGTCATCACTATATAGTCATGGACTATAAGGACCCGAATTGAACCCACACTTCCGGATTCAGCACTAAAATATGTTGTGTATGTTTTATAAGAGATAACATAAAAATAAAAAGTACATTATATATCTAAGGACCTTTTCCAGTCTAGGTTTTGGATAATTATACAAAAACTTACATACATTGAATCAGAGTTTATAAAAATAATTACAATATAACGAATTGAATTCATCTGTGTTAGAACCTTAACTGTCCTTTGAACTTATAATGAATCATATGATTTTTTTTTAAAACTTGGGATGAGCATAAAAATCTCAGTAAGGGTTATAAAATAATGATAGAAATCTTAAGCACATGAATACTTATAAACATATTAAATCATTTTCTCAAAGACATACTTCTCACCCATAAAGCATAATATACTTACTTCGTGAAACTTTAGATTTCCATAAAACAAATAAATCATAAATAAAAACATAAATTTATCTTGGAGAATTACTTTACTTAGTTTTTTATCTATCATGTCTACCTTATGATTTGTAACCCTCATGTATACCTTACAAGGTAACCATCATGACTACTTTATGGTGTAACCATCGTAGTTACACATGGAGTAACAATAAGGCCAACCTCTAACTTACACATACCCAATGAATTTAAGGGAGATATAATTCACACCATTAATCATAAAAAATTAACAATAACCATAAAATAATCATCAATCAAGAATAATTTCATAAAAACATTCACTTTGATTTTGTAAAACTAGATGTTTAAAGAGGATTTTATAAAAAAAATCACTTAAAAACAATATATAATTGATATGAGAATCAATATAATGAAAGGAATATGTGTATACACTGTAAATACACATAATTAAACATAATATAGACAAAAATTAATCACAAAAACAATTTTAATACCACATAAATAATGAAGTAGATGGTTAACCCAAAGAATGGAAATCGGGTTAAGAATTCCCTTACCTCAGGTTTGTCTTACATAAAACATGTTTAAAACTCCTGTATAATGGTTAAAAGAGTGTTATTAATATCTTAAATAAAAATACTAATGTTTATAATACCTGATATGATCATTTAATAACATAATTTCACCCTTTAATTATTAGTATTTAGTTCCTTCCATTGTTTTGGGTGCGTTCTTTACATGATTTCCATGGCCGGTTTGTATTTGATTTTCTTGTCGTATGGAAATGAAATTCCAAAAGTTGAATGAAATGGTATTAATATGTTTTCGTAATATATAATGATACCATAAATCATTTTTTATCATATATGATGATGAATATTTACATAAAATGTTAATGATATTTGTTTAGATAATTTTTGGCAGTTCCTCGATAATCATGAACTCGTTTCATTATATAATTTAATGTCATGAATAAAAGTTCATTACAGAACAAAAAATAGGATACATAATAAAAATTAAATTCCGTTTCAACCATTAAAATGGTTTTATAATTATCTTTTAATAATGCAATGTAAATTTAAAACACATCATCCACGATTTTGTTAAATCAGTACATCGAGAACGGTGTTTTTATTTTTCAAATAAGAGGGAGAGGATAGGAAAGAATATTATGATTTTTTTACATGAAAATGATAACATACAGAATATATAATACTATGGAGGTTTAATACCTCTTGGATAAGGGTATGGGAATAGAGTATAAGAAAATAAAGGAATTGAAAAGAAAACACAAGAAAAAGGAAGAGGATTCTTACCTCTTGATCTCATCTCCTTGAGATCCTCCTTAAGGCATTTGGTTTGGAATTTTGGTGAGACCAGAAGGTCTTGGACATCGAGAAGAGACTTGTGGAGGGGATTTCGTAGAGCTTATAAAATTATAAAGGATTGAGAGGTGTGAGAGGAAGAGGGGAATGAGGGTGGTATTTATAGTGGAGGAGAGGAGGGATTTTACATTATTTTAATCATTATTTTAATATTTTTGTACAAGACTAGGAATAGTAATCATTATTGTGATAAAAATAGTAAATAGAGCATGTGAGTTCGAAACATGTGGGCTTAAATCAACCATGATGTAAAAAATAGTGTATTTAACTGATAATTTGAATATACGATATTTTACTGTATTTCTCTATTCATAAAAAATTCAATAATTTCAGAAAAATAAAAAAAATAAACCATAACCAATTTTAGATGTGTATAGTTAAAAATGAACTCCTTTTTTATAAAATAATTTTCTAAAAATTTTTATTTTTATTTTTAAATAAAATTATACTTTATTAAGAAATTAACAATTTTAAAACTATAACTCATTTTATATCACCTTGAAAAATTAATCAAGATGTAATTATCCTAAATACTAAAGAAAATAAAATAATAATACAATTTACTATTCACTAGGGTTATATTACTATTCATATTACTATTCATAAGGGTATGTTACTATCCATTAAAAATCAAGTTGGTTCCATCAGACTCCAAATAACTTACTGATCAAAATTATAGATGATTGTTTTTCGAAATTGAAAACATAGAAGTAGAAAAATTATATTTAATGGCTTAATTATAAATTCCACATAGTAATTAGTGGTTCATTTAAGCACATAGTGTTTCCTTTTAAAATCTCAGGATGTTACATGGACTTATCTTATATAGATTTTGATTTAATATTCTATAGATTTGTTGAGGTATTTATTCATTCATTATGAAGTAATTAATATTCCATACACAATATTTTAATATGAAATTAAACCTACTATGACTTGATTTATAGTTTTGGATCATGATTTCTATTCTATAGGAATAACTTCTACAACTGCTTCCAAAACACTTATAATATCCATTGTATTAATTATTTATGAACTATTGAATCTATATGGAAGTATCTATATCATTTTTTTCAACAACCAAAACCTAGAAATGATTCAAGATTATTTCCTCTAGAATATTATAATCAATGTTATTATAAGGAAGAACATTTCTATAATAATTTCATTAGTATTCAATAGTCATAATAGTTTTAATAATTAATCCAATAATGTATAAGTTGAACATAGAATTTTTTCTTTAATAATTATTTTTGGATGATTATTTTTATGTTGATATCTCTATAAATCCATTATTATCAATGAGTGTTGAAAACATTAAAAAATTCAAATATATCATTAAAAAAATTTAATGAGATCTCATAATTTATTTGGAACTAGTGTTACTTCATGGGAAATATCTAAAAATACAATTTTTTTGATATATTCATTTTCCTCTTTAGAGGAAAACATTTTTATTTCTTTTAACTCATGATGAAAAATGATTTTGTATAACCAGTTCAACCACACTTCTAGTGTGTATAATGAGATGATTTATTTTAAACACTTAAAAAATGAACTATTCATATAAGTTTCATGATAATATTATTAATGGTTTTCTGGACCATTTTATATATGGTATATGATGCTAAATTTTAATTTTAATCAATATAAATATCATGTAATTCATACTCACCAAAAAATTATAATATATGTGACCATTTAATAGATACATATTTTATATAATATTTAAATGTTTTCACATGGTTGGTGGGTGCACCCATGAGTATTTCATAATTGATACTTCATATAAATATTGAAAATTCACTACCAATATAGCAGGTGATGATATAAATAATTTACCTTAATAATAGGTAACTCATGATAAATCATCATACAAGGTGAATTCATAATAACACATTGAGAATGAATAGTTATCTTACAAGTGATAATTTAGTTGACATATATCCATTAAATAAATTCATAACCCCCCTGATGAATGTCTACTATTTTATCAATAAATTAATTCTCATATGTACTTGTATCAATATTTTTCATTATAATTGATCTTAAATGACCTAAATGATCATTTAATGTATTTAATATGTTTAGATTAGTAAAACTATAGTTTACAATAATTGATTCAATTGTATATAGTAAAAATAAAATTTTAACAAATTATTTAGAATCAATTTTATCTATTATGAATTCATGATATATATAAAGGTATTTCAGACATCCTTTATCCAATATCTCTATATGATATTCATTTTCAAGATTATCATTACTTCTAATTATATTTTATCAAGATGTCAGATATAACAAAGAATTTTTTATTAAAACTGTTGTTCAGAGTGAGTAACTAAAGAGAGGGATGAATTGAGTTCCCAATAAAAATTTATGTTAAAAACACTTTAAAACAAAATCCACCAAATTAATAAAAACACCAACTACTGCTGCTACCATCGTCGCATATCCACCTCGTACTGCTGCTGCTGCTGCTACTGATGCATCTCTGCATGCTACTTTTAGAAACTCTCTATAAGCTCATTCTGAGCTCACAACTGCTCTTGATATTGTGAGCCAAAAGATAATTATACGGCCCCAGCCTTAAATATCACTTAATATTGAATTAAATGAATAATTCACATTGAGGATCTTTTTAGGTTTAGAGTTTTAGAGAATTAGGACATAACTATTACATCTCAAAAGTTTACAAAGTAGACACTTCTACATAGTTTCCTTTTTTTACAAAACATGAACTTTTTAAAAAAAAGAGTCATGTCTAGTTCCATGTTTAAGACAACATAACTTTCCTTGATCCCATACTTGACCCTATTCCACATTATTTCATGTGAAAAACATTTAAAAAAAACTTGGGATGAGCATAAAAATCTCAGTAAGGGATACACAAAGAAGGAAAACTGTTAGTTTTTCAAAACAACAAGTAAACCAAGAATACATTATTAAAGTATTACTTTTCACCTTTATGAAGTAGTAAAAACCTCTTCACTGAATAAAATATCATTAATTACCCTTTTTTAACCAAAATATTACCATAAAACCCGTATAAAGATCATATAATATATAAAGGTAACTTGGAACATAAACATACTTAAATGGAATAACCATATGGTCGACTTCCACACATATCACTTAATGGAATAGCCATACGGAAGACTTCCATAACTAATGCATTAGAGGTTATAACGTAACCACCCATCCTAGTATTCACGACACCACCCGTCATATGGTTTATCATGTAACCACCCTTCAAATGTTCAAGTACCATTATAAAATCATATGAGATAAAACAAATATAATGGAAAGAAAACATTTCCACATTTCGATCACAATATATCACTTAAATATATTGACATAAAAAATCTATTATAAAAACCATTTTCAATACCAAAATACATAAAAGAGTATATGGTATTTATTTCATTTTAAAAACATTATGGCTTGTTGAGGAAGCCAAAGACCAAATAATACTCGCGGCGGCGTAAAAGGTCGTTGTCACTACGCACATTAAAAGAAACATTCCTTTTTTGTCATTTAGTAAAACGCTTCGTAGAAAAATATTCCTTTTATATAAAATTAAAAGTAAAATGGGTTTATACACCGTATAAAAGAAAGTCTTGTATTAGAACAAAATATTCCTCAATGAAAGGAGATTGAGATGAAGTCCCTTACCTCGTGTCCGACGTGACTCGATTGCTCTTTAATCTCCTGAATAATAAAATAAAGTTAAGTTATACTTTCTTAAGAACCTTTTTCAATATTATTATTATTCCTTTTATATCACCTATTTCCATGTTATAAACATTATGTAATTATTTAAGTTAATAATGTTCGTTTTGTTGATATTTGGTACTTAAAGACAAAAATGGACTTCTTACAATTACATGTTGTTCATGTGGTCAAAGGTTCATTATATCTAGAATGATATTCATGATTTGGATATAATATATATCATATATATCCAGCATATAGATGTATTTTTAATAGTACATAACATTTAGAGGTAAGAAATGAAATGCACCGTTCATGGAGGCGGTAAGCCGTACGTACGCATGAACGCTACTTTCATTTCTATTTCGTATTTCATGGAGTGAAATCATAATTATATAAAGGTATATTATAATTCCAGTATAATATAATATATAATATCATTAACTCCATCCTTTATATGTCCCACATATGGCATTAACAAATCAAATCACTTTGAGGGGGCGGTAGTCAGCACTTCCGAAAATGAAGATATCGTGTTAACCCATAATGGAAACCATAAAGGTATGCCATAAATTAAAAAATACAGAAACATAAGGAAAACATAAACATAATATATATCATATATAAATATAGTGACATCTTAATGGCCACCATGAAAGGTGTTAAAATAAGATTGAATAATCATCGTTTCGTGAGGTAGAAATTCTCCAACCACAGAAACAATATGTTCTTTAACCATTAGACGGAGGTGTGTGTAAGTGTAGCTCAAATAATTCTCATAAAAACATCCTAGTATATTGAAGATACTGGTTTTTTTACAAAATAAAGGAATATAAATAGTTTATGGGGTTGGAGAAGCAAAATAAAACAAAATAACACAAGTGGAGACATTACCTTTAAATTGGGTAACTCCCTTTGGTTTGAACCAAAAGGGTTTCTTGAAGAGCTTCCTGCATAAGGTAAGGCTTCTAGGATGAGGATAGGGACGTGGAGAGATAAATGGAGAAGAGCTTGGCCGAGCCAAGCTTGAGTGGTGTGGGCAAGGTGGTAGAGGTGGGGGCCTTTTATAAGAGGAGAGGAGGGGCACTCTTGGAAAGTTATAAAATGTTACTTTATTATATAATGAGTTTCAGTTTTTAAAGATCCCACAATTATGTATTTTGAGGATAAGGTGATAAGAGTTTGAAATACACCCATCCAATAGGTTTTTGACAAGTGTAGGTCTTAGATTTTACATTATCTTTTCATTTTATTTAAATCGTTAAATAATGAGGTAATCACTACATCATCATGGTGTCATAAATAATTTAATTTATTTAATGTCTAAAAATTATAAAAAAAATATCATGATGTAGGAAATATTTTTATATTTCCAATGAATATTTACAGTCAAAATTATGACTTATATAACCCTATGTAAAAATTGTTTTAGTAAAACAATACATCTTTGTGACACTTTTATTTTAACTTTAAATAAAAAGGTATTAATTTCATTTTCCTACCGAAGTGGCTCCATGGGGTCCCCAAGTTGACCCGTGGATTGTTTTGGTCGGCCATGACACATCCAATAAGGGTAGGACATGTTTCCAGGTAATTGCATATTATTATAACATTATTTTTACCTTAAATTACACTAATTACCTTTAATCGCAATTAATAAAACTTAAAAGTTACTATTCACCAAAAATTATTTTAATCCTATTGAACCACATTTTAATTCCTAATGAAAACCATGTATGTCGGATTTTTGAAATTCAATTCACAGAATTGGTAAAGTTTCATTTAAACGAAAAATCAGTTTTTTAACTACCACTTAGTGGTTTAACTATTCATCAAAAATTGAAGTTTTTCAGAAAAAGACCAAAAATTCACCCTAAGATATATTTGATATTCCAAATTCAAAAATGATGTATATTTTAAAAAATTCAAAACATATAAGTTAGATTAATTAATTTAATAATTAGTTCCTATTGTCAAAACAAATAGCGTGTTTTTATGAAACAATATATATCAAAAGATTGACATTAGTTTAAGTCCAATTTCAAAGTGAAATTAATTCCAATGACAACCATTGGATTAAATGGTAAAAATATATTCTAATTTCACTTTAAAACCAATTCAAAAGATAATATAATCATATAAATAAATTATATTAAAAAGAGGTTTTGAATTAAAATACAACATTTTTCACTATTCATTAAAAAATGAACTTTATCAGAAAAATACCAAAAATTTACACAAAGTAAATTTTGATGTCCCGATTCTAAAGAATAATTTTATTTTGTCCAATAGAATGTATAATAGTGAACAAATCTATATTTAAAAAGGGTTCTCCATCAAAAGGTGATAAGTCGACCTTTTAGTGAATATTAGAGTATCTATACCTAAAATTGAATTCATTTCTTATTTTAAGCCTTTATCTTTTATTGGATAAATGTAAAAACATTTAACAAACATATATAATCATATTTTAGTTATTTCTATTCATTCCCGCCAATACAACGGCTACGTGTTAACTACCATTTGAAATAATATTATTATATTATTAGTGTGCAACGTAAGATTTCAAAGAAACTCATTGTTGCGTATCGGGTACGCTATCGAACATAGCAACCCATTTAAAGTAAAATTAATATTTAATTCCCAAATATTAAGATATATGAAAATGTTTTATTCCTTATTTACCTGGGATGTTATAATAATGCCTCTCCACGATTATTAATAATTATTAACAATTATTAATAATTATTACTATTCATTTCTATTCATTACTATTTATTACTGTTTATTAATATTTATTACTATTTATTATAATTTATTACTATTTATTACTAATTATTACTAATTATAACTAATTATTACTAATTATTACTAATTTTTACTAATTATTACTAATTATTACTATTTATTACTATTATGTTACTAATTATTACTAATTATTACTAATTATTACTAAGTATTACTAATTATTTCTATTTATTACTATTTATTACTAATTATTACCCATTATTACTAATTATTACTAATTATTACTGATTATTACTATTTATTACTATTTATTACTAATTACTACTTATTACTACTTATTACTACTTATTACTACTTATTACTATTTATTACTTATTATTAATATTTATTACTATTATTTATTACTATTTATTACTAATTATTACTAATTATTACTATTACTTATTACTAATTATGACTAATTAATACTAATTATTACTAATTATTACTAATTATTACTATTTATTATTAATTGTTTCTAATTATTACTATTTATTACTAATTATTAATATTTACTACTAATTGTAAATATTTATTACTAATTGTATATTTATTATTATTTTTTCCTAATTATTACTATTTTTTCCTAATTATTACAATTTTTTCCTAATTATTACCATTTTTTGTAATTATTACTTTTTCCCTAATTATTACTATTTACCGCTAATTATTACTATTTACTGCAAATTATTACTAATTACCCCTAATTATTACTAATTAGCATTAATTACTATTAATTACTACAAATTACAACTACTAATTACTAATTACTACTAATTATTTATATACGTTACTAATTATCGTTAATAATTATTAATTACTACTAATTATTAAGAATTGGTACTAATAATTTCAATTTATTATTACAAATAAATATTGATGACAAAACAATTTAAATCTAATTTAATTACAACGAATCAACAATAATTAAAATTAATATAAAAAAATGAAATAAATACTAAATTAAATAAAAAAAATACCTTTAAACGTGATCTCTTATAGGTGTAGATGACTTCACAACTTCGTAAAAAAAACTAACTCAGAAAAATTTTCACTCTAAATTAGAGTTTAGAGAGAGAGAAAGTAGGAATTGAGAGGAAGGAAGGAAAAACGAATGGGGGGTATATATAGGTTAGATTAGTTGCGACGGTACTATTTGCGATGAGTATCCTTTCACATATAGTATTATTTGCGATGAGACCTGTCGCAAATACATTTGGACTTATTAATTACTGTTGGTGTTTAAAAGGGTATTTGTGATGGGTCCCATCATAAAAAGTGACCTACCGACACACTATTTGTGACAGGACAACATCCCGTCACAAATAGTATTTACCGCTGCTGGGTATTTTTGATGGGACCCATCGCAAATACCCTCCGGCAGGCACACTATTTGCAACAGGGGGAATTTCCCCATCACAAATAGTATTTACCGCCTCCCGGTATTTTTGATGGGGGGTGCCTCCCCGTCGTAAATACCCTTCTCGCCTTTTGGGGTGCAAACCACACAAAACCACACCTTACTTTTTGTGATGGGACCCCAAGTCCCTTCGTAAATAACTAATTATTTGCGACAGGTTGATGCTCTCATCACAAATAACCCGTCAAAAAATCCGTTTTTCCCGTAGTGAATATTGTAATTAAAATATTTATTTATTTATTTTTTGTCTGTTTCATATTAAATTTACAAATGATTTATAAATTCAAATTATATTAAATTAATTTTTATTAATTCATTAACTATGTAATTTAAAATTATAATAAAATTATAAAAATGATTTATTTAGTTTTATATCCATTCATTTTAGATTTATAAATGAATTTTCAAATTTTGAATTTATCCACATGTATTTAAACGAGTTAGAATGATTAAATGAGTATTTCAAAAATTTAACAGGTTAAGGTTAGGAAATGAGTTTAAAAAATAAATAGGTTCGGATATTGAAAAATTAAACAAATTAAGGTTTAGGTACCCTAAATTTTTTTGGGTACCATACCTATTTTCATCCCTATAAATGATACCGAATTTAAAAAATTTATTTCACTCTAGCACAAAAAAAGGAAACACATGTAAAAAAATTATTATTTTAAATCATTTATAATGGACCAAAATTAAAAAATTATCGATTAAAAAAACTATTCTTCCTCACTAGGAGTCCCTTTATACACAATCTCAGTAAAACCAAGGTCACTTTCATTACCTATCTTTCTTGAACATAGTCTGATTTTCTTATTATTTTACACAGAAATCATTATCTCAATCATCTACCATATTGAACACTTAACAAATTTTCAAGAATTTATACACCCCTCACACCCAAATCCATATCATATTTGACTCTTATCTCCTTTTCACACATGGAATGTTTTAACCATTTAATGAAACTATAAGATTTCTATAACATCTCGGACCAGTTAAAGGTATAAATCCGTTTTCATTTTTGGGACTTGTGTGAATTTTTTCCAAAAATATAAATATTTAAATATTTTAGGGTATATTATATGGTTGGGTATTTGAAAATGGTAATTTGGATTGATCCTTGGTTAGACCATGTGTATTGGAACCCCATAGAGGTGTTAGGGGTTCTATAATAGGTTGAGAATTATCTTTTAGGTTTTGGTTAGGATCAGGGTTGGTTGCTACTATTTTTCTCAGCTTATATAGGTTTAGATGGGGTTTGTAGGTGTATAAAACTTTTAAAAATTATTTCAGGTTGAATTTTAGAATTTTTAATAGTTATAATAAATTTATCAAAATTTTTCAAACTTTGGTAGGTAAGATTAAAATTTTTATGGGTAATATTCATTTTGGGGAACCCTATGTGATGTTTAAAAGTAACCTTATGAAGGGTTTGGAAAATTCAGTTAAGTCCAAGAAAACACTCTATAAAGATTTACTCTTATGCATGGGTACCCTATATGTAATAGTCCTCTCTTTGTGAGAAAATGGATAAGCCCCTATATATATATAAAATTAAATCAATATCTAAGATACTATGTAAACATAAACTCAGCATATATAAAAGTAATTCCTTAATGCGTAAAAGTAAACTACTGATGAATAAGAGTAGGATTTTAATATGTAGAAGTAACTCTGTGAATAGTTGGGAAAAGGCTAATATGTAAGGTTAAACTCTGTATTCACCTTATATATGTAAGAATCAATATTTAGTTAAGGGTGATATGTTAAACTAAAACCCTAGTATGTGAAATTATCTTCTCCATACATAAGGGTCCCTAACCTAACAAATTTTTAGGGGATCATAGGTAAGGTTCCTTAGAGTATACATAAATGTTAGGAAGTTTTTCAAATATTGATTTTGAATAATTTTTCTAGAGTCTTATAAATATTGATAAAATGTTAGAAATGCAGTTTAAAAAGGGGAATTATGGTATTTTTGGCCAGAATGATGTAAATACACCCAACATAGTTCTCTATCATTCTATTTTCATCTCTAAGTGAGATATCTTACATTCTTCACCATATTGAAGTATTTTTTGTTCCAGGTGATAGTGTTGGACTCCTCATGTATTAATCATGTTTTAATGATCACAAATTATATCTATTCATGTGTATTATTGTTTAAGTAGTCTCATGCTTTCAGAGGAGCCATTCAAGATCTCAATTTATCTACATTCAGTTTACTTACTTTATACTATCTTTGATCTAATCTCATAATACCTTCCATGAAAAATGATTAAGTCTAATCCATTCTATTATTATCAATGCTAAAGTATGAATACAGTTACTTTGAAAAGTATGAGACACCATGAAGCAGACACCGTGAAGTAGACACTGTGAAGCAGACACCGTAAAGCAGACACCGTGACCATGAGACACTGTGAACAAGACACCATGAAGCAGACACCGTGACCATGAGACACCGTGGACAAGACACCATGACTGTGAGACATTGTGACCACAAGACACCGTGATCAATCTAGACACCGTGTGAAGGAGACACCATTTCCATGACTTACTGTGTCACCGTTACTTAAACTATTTTGTCGTCTTTCAATTAAATCTCTAACGGTCATATTTGAAGATTTTAAATGCACTGACATAATTAATGTTTCTTTGTAGACATATCATCTAATAGTACGAGGTACGAGGTGTGGTATCCATGAAACATGTTAGCTCCAACACATGCATTCCAAGATAAAAGAGAAGTGTGGCCAAGAATCAAAGTGTGTGATACTAAACAAAAAACAAGGCTGTGAGAACGATAACAAAGAACCCTGAGAGAATTTCAAAAGGAATAATTGTCACATGCATGAAACCCAACTCTGCTGAAGAACATATAGAGTACACTATAATCCAGAGAATATCTTCTCATTGTCGAACCTCACGAAGAACACAAGCTGAATCGCGACACTCTGTTTTACTAACGAGGACTCGAGATCTACATCTTCTTCATCTTAAGAAGTCCAGAGTAGCAAAGACTAACACTTAGAGCATTTCTAAACCCATATCCATATTTCTGCTATGTTGTGTATCTGTTTATTAACTTTCGAGCAGAGTATGTACCTGTAAACCAACACACTCTGTCTCTTGCATTAAACTGAAGGATATAAGATATTCTTACTCAAACCTCTATTTACTATTGATACCCATTGATAAGTGTGGAAGTGGTCCCTGTGTGTCCTGGTTATTTATACCCACGAAAACTGTAGAAGAGGTCCCTGTGTGACCTGGACAGTCTATGTACTATTGTTATCCCAGATCCAGGGTGGGGATAAAATTTTATTTATATAAACTGCTTGGTGTCAGGTGATCACCAAGTGGAGTGGATTAGGTCTCAGCTTGAGGCTGAACCACTTGTTTCATATCCACCATGCTGCTAAATTTAGTTTTATCTGTTTTATTGATTTACTATATAATTCATAAATCAATAATTTCACTTTGATAGTTAGTCTTGGAAAGAAGTTATAACTGTCTTGTCTTAGTAGAATAACTTAAAGTATTATTAATAACACAAATTAATATTACTGATAATTAATAAATCTTCTAAGAAGTTACTTAAACATTCAAACTCATATAACAGTATAACCATGATTAATTGGGAGGTATTTAATCTTTGGGGAAACCTTTTTAGAAATAATTTTTGCATAAATTTTTATAGTTACTCAATTCACCCCTCCCCTCTTGGGTAAACTACTCCGACCAACATTTGGTATCAGAGGAGTTTATTAGGACTCTGTGTAATCTTATTCAACTGCGATTGTAGTTGTACTTTAAAGATCTGTAAATTCATATTAATTCTAGATTTCTATATCTTTTAAAGTAATAATTTGTTATGGATAATAGATTGTAAGGTGCTGCAACCAACAAACCACCATTCTTTAATGGAACCAACTACGCTCAATGGAAAATTAAAATGAAAATGCATTTAGAGAGTATGAGTTTTTAAATTTGGTCATCCATTATAGATGAATACAAAATTCTTGCTACTGATAGAATCACATGGGATGAACCAACCAAAACTGCCTACAATAACAATTGCAAAGCTATGAAAGATTTTTACTGCTCCTTAGGAGATGAAGAATTTAATAGAATTTCTATTTGTAAAACTGTCCATGAAATTTAGGATGCTCTGTCTGTCTCACATGAAGGAACATCTAGTGTAAAAGAAATGAGACTTAATACTTATACTATCAAATATGATAATTTTAAGATGAAATCTGATGAACCTATCTCTGACATGTATCTTAGGTTCAATGAGATTGTCAAAATAATGATTTCTATTAGAAGAGAAGTCACTACCAAGGAGCAGATCATGAGAATCCTTAGATGTCTACCTGGAAGATGGAGGGGAACCTCTGTCTCTATTAGAGAATCATGCGACATCAACAAGCTACCTATAAAATAACTCATTGGGAAATTGATGATGTATGAAGAATAACTGAAAGTCAACAAGGAAGAGGAGGATGAACCAAAGAGGAAATCTGTTGCATTCAAGACCACCACCTCTAAGCAAAAAGACAAAGTGAAACTGAAAGATTTTGTAGAAAGATACACTAGTGAAAAATCATCACCTGACAATGATGAGGAGATGGATCAACTATCCATAAGATTCAAATGATTTTATAAAAAGAAGAACTTTTTCAGAAATCCTAATTTCATGGGAAAATATGACCAAGAAGGGAACTGGAAAAAGGACTGGAAAAGAAGTGACAAGATTGATGAAATTGTATACTATGAATGTAAGAGAAAATGATATATAAAGGATGAATATCCAAAGCTCAAGTAAAAAAATAAATATGAGGAAAAGGACATGAAGTACAAAAAGACAATGAATGAAACCTGGAGTGCTTTTGAGGATAGTTCAAGTGACTTAGAGACATCACATGATAAACTGGCTAACAAATCCAATATGTGTTTTATAACAAACACATCTGAGGTAACACTAGAATCTTCTGTGCATAATTAATACTATTCTGAAGATGAGAGTGACTGTAAAAATATGACTAATGAATAAATGTTTGAATACTATAACATGCTTGAAGAAACATGCAATGAACCAAAATACAAATATAAATCATTTAAGAAACAACATGCTCTTACTGTAACTATTAAATTTGAACTCACAACTGAAAAGGAGAAAAATTATCAACTGATCAAAGAAAAAAATGAATTAAAAATGTCTAATGATCAATTAAAGAGTGACTTGGAAAATTTTTCTAATGGGAAAAATACACTTGCCCAAATTCTAGGAAAACAAATTTCCCCCAGATACAAAAATGACATTGGTTATCAACCAGGTAAAAGAAACCTTGGTAGAATAAATTTTGTTTCAAAATCTAGGACATACAGTTTTACTCTCATTTCTGGACTCAAATAAACTAATTCAATCCATGATACATACTCTACTATTTCATGTTTTTGTGGACCAAATATATTTTATTTTTCAAATACTTTACATAATGCTTATAGGAAACCTACGAGGAAAATATGGGTTCCTAAAAAACTTATTACTAATATTACTGGACCCAAAAAAGTATGGGTACCAAAATCTGTTTTTGCTTAATCTTTTTAAAGGAAATCTACTTAAAGAGATCCTGCAAAAGTCTATGGTACTTGGATAGTGGATGTTCAAGGCACATGACAGGAGACTACTCATCCTTCAAGAACCTGATAAAAGTATATGGAGGACATGTCACATTTGGTGACAATGCCAAGGGAAAGATTATTGGACTCAGTCAAATCAGTAACTCTAACTTAGTTTTAATTTCTAAAGTACTATTTGTTGATGGTTTAAAATATAATCTTCTTAGTATCTCATAATTATGTGATGATGGATTTCATGTTATATTTGAAAAATAATGATTGTAATATCTTTAATTCTAGAGATGAATTAGTATTTTTTGCATTAAGAAATGAAAATGTTTATTCTGTTAATTTAGATTCTTTAGCTTCTCAAAATGCTTCATACTTAAGTGTATTTTGTATAGAATCTTGCCTCTAGCATAAGAGACTAAGACACTGTAATGTTCACTCCCTTAGAAATTTAACTAGAAAAAGACTTGTTAAAGACTTACCCAAACATAAGTTTCCAAATAAAAAAGTGTGTAATCCCTATCAAAAGGGAAAACAACACAATGTTTCCTTCAAAACAAAGAAAGAAGTGTCAACTTCTCAACCTCTCGAACTAGTTCACATGTATTTTTTGGACCATCTAGAGTTTATAGTTTAAATGGTAAGCACTATGTTTATGTTCTTGTAGATGAATTTTATAGATATACTTAGACCTTATTTATGGCTCACAAAAGAGAAGCCTGCTCTTATTTTACTAAATATGCCAAGTCTATAAAAAATCTTAGTAGAATTAGAATTAAATCATTAAGAAGTGATCATGGACGTGAGTTTGAAAATCAAGAGTTTGAATCCTTTTTCTAACAAAATGGTTATAGTCACAATTTTCTTCCCATAGAACACCTCAGCAGAATGGAGTTGTAGATAGAAGAAATATAACCCGAAAAGAAATTGGTAGAACAATGCTTAGTGAATATGACCTACCTATTTATTTTTGGGCTGAAGATTTCAATACAATGTGCTACATAATCAATAGAGTGTTGATCAAACATATTCTTACGAGGACTCCTTACGAATTATGGAACAATAGAAAACCCAAGGTTAGCTACTTCAAAGTCTTTGGGTGCAAAGTCTATATTCTTAATACCAAATAAAATCATGAAAAATTTGCATCCAAAAGTGATGAAGGTATATTTTTAGGATATTCCATGTCTAGTAAATCTTATAGAGTGTTCAATAAAAGAAATAAATGTGTGGAAGAATCTGTTCATGTCAAATTTGATGAAACAAATCCACATGAGCCTAAAACCATCCTAGAGAATCTGGAAGATGATGTATCAAATCTGAACATCAATTCAAAATCCTCAAATTATTCTATAAAAGAATCTGTGAAAACTTCCAACTCTGGAAATTCCTTAGAATCAAGTCATAATGAACCTGAATATGTTGATGAACCTGAAATCTCTAGTCCCTCTTTTCCTAGAACTATTATAACCCTTAAGAACCATCCCTTAGAAGCTATTGTAGGAGACTTAGACAAAAGAACTCAAACTAGAGCTTCTCTTAGAAATCAGGTTGAACATAAAGTCTTCTTGTCACAAATTAAACCTAAAAACATTAATGATGTTATCAATGATGAATTTTGGGTGATGGCTATGCAAGAAGAACTTAATCAGTTTGAAAGAAACAAAGTTTGGAAACTTGTTGAAAGACACAAGGACACTTTTACTATAGGCACTAAATGGGTGTTTTGAAATAAGGTGGATGAAGCTGGTAACATAGTTATAAACAAGGATAGATTAGTTGCACAAGGCTATAGTCAAGAAGAAGGAATTGACTATGAGGAGACCTTTTCACCAGTACCCAGACATGAAGCCATCAGAATCCTGCTTGCCTACGCTGCACATCTGAATTTAAAACTATATCAAATGGATGTTAAGAGTGCATTCTTACATGGGTATATAACTGAGGATATTTTTGTTGAAAAACCCCCAGGATTTACAAAACCCCATTTTCCAAATCATATTTTTAAACTATCAAAATCTTTATATGGTTTAAAGAAATCTCCAAGAGCTTGGTATGATAGATTGAGTACTTTTCTTATTTCCAAAAGTTTTACAAAAGGAATAGCTAATACTACCCTTTTTATAAAATGAATTTCTAATGATGTTTTAGTTGTTCAAATCTATGTAGATGACATTATTTTTGGATCTTTGAAGAATTCTTTATGTGTTGATTTTTATAAAATGATGCAAAACAAATTTGAAATGAGTTTAATAGGTGAACTAAAATTCTTTCTTGGATTTCAAATCTTTCAAAATAATTATGGAGTTATTTTAACTCAAACTAAATATACTAGAGATATTCTAAAATGTTTTGGATTGGATATCACTAAAATTAGTGACACTCCCATGAGTACCACTTGTAAGTTAGATCTTGATAAAGATGAAAAATTTGTTGATCAAACCACTTATAGAGGAATGATTTGAAGTTTACTCTACATAACTGCTAGTTGTCTGAAATTATGTTTAGTGTGTGTATGTGTGCTTGTTTTCAATAAAATCCTAAGTAATCTCATTTAAATACTATAAAGAGAATTTTCAAATACCTCAAGCATACATGCAATCTAGGAATATTTTATCCTAAAGGATAATCATTTGAATTAGTTAGTTATTCAGATGCAGACTTTGGTGGCTGTAAGTTAGATAGAAAAAGCACCTCTCGAACATGTCACCTTTTAGGCAAGTCGCTAGTATCATGGTGTAGTAAGAAACAAAATTCGATTGCATTATCTACTATAGAAGCTGAATACATAGATTCGGGCAGTTGTTGTGCACAAATTTTGTGGATGAAACACACATTACTAGATTATGAATATCAATTCAGACATGTACCTATAAATTGTGACGAAAAAGTGCTATTAACATCTCAAAAAATACTATTTCACATTCTAGGACAAAGCACATTGATGTAAGACATAAATTTTTGAGAGATCATTATAAAAAAGGTGACATCACCTTAGAATTAATTGGTACTAAATATCATCTTGTTGATATATTCACCAAACCATTAAATTATGAGAGAATAGAGTACATCATACATGAACTAGGCATGATAAATCTCAAACAGATATCTTATTGTTTCATGTTTACGGTCTCACAGTTAGTATTTTGTGATTACTGTCTGACAGTTACTGTCTCACCATAACGCACACTGATAAGTTTGTTCACTGTCTCACCGTGAAGCTCATTCATTGTCTCACCGTAACATGCATTTTCTGTCTCACAGTAATGACCAGACACAGTCTCACGATAACGTGCGTTTACTATCTCACCATAATGACCAGACAAAGTATCACTGTAAAAATTATTTATGATTTTTTTAAAACTCATATCACGGTAATTATCCTTTTCACCTTCTCTGTTTTCCCAAACTTTTACTTTTGTGACATTTGGTAATCCTAAATGATAAAATAAAGAAAGTATCACTCGATTCTTCACTCGAGGTTTCTTCTACTTACTCATTTCGAACCCTTCTTCATCCTTGAAACCCTTCTCTCTCTCAAACCTTCAGTGAATGCCAAGAATGAAATGTCCTTCATCATCGACACCGGAGAAGCACAACTCTATGAAGAATAATATTGCACCTAATTTAACACTCGAAGGACCTTTAAATCTGAATCTGGTAAACCATGTTGTTGTACCTGAGAAAGAGATTTTCCCCAAATGGCTTATGTCTAATAAGTCTCTAGTATTGAAAGTATTAGAACAACAAGGATGGTTAGAGTGGTTCTCAAAGGAAGATATACCCATCTACCCTAAGCTAGTGGCTTAGTTTTACCAGTACGTACAATTCTATTTTGATTCTGGTGATAGTTATGTTGTAAGAAGCTAGGTCAATGACTATAGATTCTCATTATCTTTTAGGTTATGGGTTGCATGCCTTAGGATACCTCATGAAGGCATCTATGGGGATTACCAGAGAGAACCTTCATCTTCAACTTAATTATTTGATTGGGAAGATTCTCTAAAATCCTTAACTGGAAATAGAACCAAGAGGAGGGCCATTGCTGTAGAACTAGATGGAGAATCAAGGCTCCTGTTCAAGTTTATTCAGAATCTGGTTAGCCCCAGAAAAGGTGATTTTTCTATTTTGAAATATCAAGATGTGTTTCTGATCCACCTTATGAAAAATCGGCATAAGACCAACCTTTTCAAGTATATCATTCATCATATGTGTGAGATGATCAAATCCAAATCCAAATCAACTTCCCTGTTTTACTCTCAGCTTATCTCAGCCATGCTGCATGCCAAAGGTTTGGTTGAACCTAATGAGGAAATTATAAAAGACAATGAGTATTTCCTTTCAAAAGTAATCATCAAGAAGATGAAAATAAACTTAAATCCTTGAAAAAATGAATGGGTGGAAGATAATGAAAGAGTTTATGAGAAATTCAATCCTATGGATTATACCTCAAGACCAAGAGACATTTCTGATCCTGGTTTGGAACTAGATGGTATTGTTGAGTATCCTAAAGAAGAGTAAGAAGAGTCTGAAGTGACACCTAGGGAAGCTATTTTTGTTGAGGAATAAAGGACTACTGTTCCTCATGAAGTTCTTGAAGAAAAAGTCCCTACTCCTAAAGAAGCTGTTAATATGGAAACTCAACCCAAGGATGAAACAGAATCAGTTGATAAAGAATATAAAAAGCATGCCATGGAAGAACCTATAGTGGAAGAACCACCTATTATGCAAGAATCCAATCTTGAGGAACTTCTAGTGGAATAATATATTCCTGAAATCATCCCTTCAGCTGAAGAATGGATGGAGTTAGCTTTTCAGTTGGCTAGATAGAAAATGAGGGAGGAACTTGGAGCTGAGTTAGTGGAATTAGACAAAGATCCTAAGCTTCTCAATCCTGAGAAGAAGTCACTTGTTTAGGGGGAGCAAACCCAAAATCTGGAGTCTATTGATTCAAGTCCTATATACACTCAGTATAAGTTCCCCAGTTTCTATGATGTGGATGACTCTTAGTAGGTTTCAACAACCAGCCTTTATCTTTCCTCTATATTACAACTGAAATCAGTCTCCAATATCGCACATGAGAAGGAACCTGAGCCTATACCAGTCCCTATTCTTGAACCTTTATATGAACAACCATATTTTGTGAGTAAGGATGATTTGAAGGAATTTATGGCTACCCTCTTGTCTAGAGTTGAGAAAATCATGAATATCCAACCTCTTCCTGTGACCAATTTAAGTGAGAGAGATGCCTCACTATTATTGGAGAAAGTGATTTGGAAAATACAACCTAAAATGATTCATGAGATTCAAGAAGTAAGAGTTGAAAATAAGCAGCTCAGTAATGAAGTGAAGACCCTAAGAAGTATGGTTGAAGACATGCAGAAAGAGCTACATTCAAAATCAGAGCTTGTTTCTCCTCCTGTAGAACCTTTTGTTCCTAAAATACCATAGGTTTTTGTGTCTCAAATTCAACCTTATATAGCTTCCTTAGATGAAAAGGTCGCTGAAAGGTACAAACAAATTATGAAGGAAATGAGAGAGATTATTGTCAATCTTAATAAACTCACTGATGAGTATACCAGGTGTCTTTAGAAGGTGCTAAATCAACTCAAATCTCTAACCATAGCTGCCAATTCCTCTAAAGCATTTGGTCAATCCTCTAAACCCTCATTGGATAGTGATCTGCTCAGAACTGTAGTCAAAGAAGAGCTTCAAAATGTTCTCAATGTTTTCAATACGAATTCTCTATCTGAAGTTGTCAAGAACAGTGATAGAGTTCTTGACCTAGTCCAAATCCACTCAAAAATTGCTAATGATGCTCAACAATAGATTTCCAAGAAAGTGGATTTATACTTCAACAAAATCTTCTCCAAGACCGATATGAAAAATAATTTCAAGTATCTTGTAGAAAATCTGTGGATTCCTCCTGTGACTCAAGCTTTCAAGACCCAAGTCCAAAAGCTCACAGAGTTTACTTGATTGTTGGAAAAGTTTATGGAGAATAAGGATGATTTTGAGAAAGCCATGTAGTATGGTGGAGAGATCATTACAGATTTTATCAAACTTCTGAGGCCCTATATTAATGTCTAGAGTACATCTATTGTTGCTCCAATGGCTGCACCTCTAAGACCTGGGCTGCCTACCTTCACTTCTTCCCTAGCCTCCACTACTTTGTCTATCAGCCAAGCACTAAGTCAGATCAGGCCAATGATTCTTGATCCAAAAGTTCCTAGATCTTCTACTACTCCTAATTTGGATCCATCAATCTTTAAAGTCCTTCCTCTCCCCTCTTTATCAACCACCTCACTCCCTTCTTCTACCTCGACCTTTGCCCCTATGGCTTCCTCTTCTTCCACTGCCGCTAAAGGCAAAGAGACGTCCAACTCCTAAAGAATAACAGTGATTAATCCTTTTTTATAGGAATGATTTTCATTTTCTATTTCTCTTTTGTTTGTACTATACCTTAGATTCTATTAATGGAATGTGCACTTTTGACTTCTCTTATTCCATATTTTTGATAATCCCAAAAGGGGTAGACATTTCTATATGCCATTTATCTCTATAGTTCATTTATCTCTATAGTTGAATCCAATATACACTTTGACTGTACATGATTTGTGATCATCAAAAAGGGGGAGATTGTTGGACTCATCATGTATTAATCATGTTTTAATGATCACAAATTATATCTATTCATGTGTATTATTGTTTAAGTAGTCAGATGCTTTCAGAAGAGCCATTCAAGATCTCAATTGCTCTACATTCAGTTTACTTACTTTATACTATCTTTGATCTAATCTCATAGCACCTTATTTGACAAATGATTAAGTCTAATACATTATATTATTATCATTTCCTAAGTATGAATATAGTTACTTTGAAAAGTATGAGACACCGTGAAGGAGATACCATGAAGAAGACACCGTGAAGGAGACACCGTGAAGAAGACACTGTAAAGAAGACACTGTGAAGATGACACCGTGAAGCTAACACCGTGACGTAGACACCGTGAAGTAGACACCGTGAAGAAGACACTATAAAGCAGACACTGTGAAGCAGACACCGTGAAACAGGCACCGTAAAGCAGACACCGTGAAGCATACACCGTGAAAAAGACACCTTGACCACGAGACACCATGAACAAGATACCGTGAAGCAGACACCGTGACCACGAGACACCATGAACAAGACACCGTGACCACGAGAAACCGTGACAGTGAGACACCGTGACCACAAGACACTGTGATCAATCTAGACACCATGGGAAGGAGACACCGTTTCCATGACTTACTGTGACACCGTTTCTTAAACTGTTTTGTCGTCTTTAAATTTAATCTCTAACGGTCATATTTTAAGATTTTAAATGCACCGACATAATTAATGTTTCTTTTTAGACATATCATCTGACAGTACGAGGTAAGAGGTGCAATATCCATGAAACTTGTCGGCTCCAACACATGCATTACAAGATAAAAGAGAAGTGTGGACAAGAATCAAAGTATGTGATACTAAATGAAAAAAGGTTGTGAGCACGATAAAGAATAACACTGAGAGAATTTCAAAATGAAGAATTGTCACATGCATGTAACCCGACTCTACTGATGAACATATGAAGTACACTGGAATCCAGAGAACATATTCACATTGTCAAACGTCATGAAGAACACATGCCTAATCGAGACACTCTGTTTTACTAACGAGATCTCGAGATCTGCATCTTCTTCATCTCAAGAAGTCTAGAGCAGCAAAGACTAATGCTCAGAGAATTTCTAAACCCATATCCATATTTATACTCCTGTTGTGTATCTGTTTATTACCTTTCAAGTAGAGTGTGTACCTATAGAACAACACACTCTGTATTCTGCATTAAACTGAAGGATATAAGATATCCTTACTCAAACCTCTATTTACTCTTGATACCCATTAATATGCGTGGAAGAGGTCCCTATGTGGCATGGTTATTTATACCCATGAAAACTGTGGAAGAGGTCCCTGTGTGACCTGGACAGTCTGTGTACTGTTGTTAACCCCGATCCAGGGTGTGGATCAAAGTTTATGTATATAAACTTCTTGGTGGCAGGTGGTCACCATGTAGAGTGGATTGGGTCTTGGCTTGAGACTAAACCACTTGTTTCATATCCGCTGCGTTGCTAAATTTAGTTTTCTTTGTTTTATTACTTTACTGTATAATTCAGAAATCACTAATTTCACTTTGATAGTTACTCTTGGAAAGAATTTATAACTGGATTGTCTTATTAGAATAACTTCAAAATTAATATTAATAACACAAATTAAGATTACTAAGAATTAATCAATCTTCTAAGAAGTTACTTAAACTATCAAACTCTTATAACAATATAACCTTGATTAATTGGGCTGTATTTAATATTTGGGGAAACCTTTTTAGAAATTCTTTTTACCGAAATTTTTATAGTTACTCAACTCACCCCTCCCCTCTTGAGTAAACTACTCCGATCAACAGATAGATAAAGGTAAATCTATCACTGTTTATCAATCCTTTCTCATTTTATCATATGATTTCATAACCTTATTCTAATTATGGCCACTTATAACCCATTTCAAGGTTTTTGTCAAATTCTTCGATTCTTCTACTTTGATCTTGAATTAACCAACAATATTCAATGAGTAGATTCCTTCAAGAATAATGTATATGGTCCCTAGGTTATCCCCATGTCTACACTTATTTTCTATGCACTTATAATGTGTGGTTGTATTTAATTTTAGTGAGTTTGACCTAAACATAAATAAATTAATTGTGTTTTATTATCTTATATAAAAACCATTGTGTGGGCCATGATAAATCTGTTGAAAAATATAAAACCTAAAACTTTGCCCATAAAGAGGGGTGTACCTTGAAATAAGGATATGAGAGATATTTAGAGGCACCACAAGGCATGACTTAAGTAAAATAGTAACTTAGTAGCTAGCATATAAATTCCCTAAGATGATCTATTGAATGAATTTTTTTAGTAAAATATAGAATATGGGATTGGTTTCATGTAGGCTGATTACTCTCCCTAATGTATTGTATTTGGTATATCAGCAATACCACTTATCCCCTAGATTACTTATGTTCATTATACTAGGTGGGATGATTATCCCCCTAATGACTTATAGCTTATCCCCCCAGTGACTTATATGTGGTATATTGGGTAGTCCACGTATCCCCCAATGACTTATATGTGTTATAAAGAGTGATATACTTATCCCCTCAATGAATTATATAGTTAAATATTGAGTGGGAAATTTTATAATCCTTGTGCAGGTTATGTATATTTTTCAGAGGCATCTGACACTAGCCAAAGCAGGTATGGTCAATTATAGGTGTCATTATAGAACCTTAGTATTAATGGTGGTTTATTTATTTAAGATTTTAACTATTTATTATAGTAAATACACATGTTCCTTGTTATATTGGATATAGTTATGGACACATTTGGTTGTATCCTACTGAGTTTTACTCACACTCTACCTAGGTCATCATGGGTACCTGAGCTAACTTCATGGTTACAGGTCAGGATAAGGGAAAATGCCCTATATTTTAAAGTTGATCATGGTTATTGAGGTATAACATGGTAGATAGGATCATTATAGGACTCAAGACTGGTTTTTTTGTTTTTCCCATAATGTTTTTTCATTTTTTGAATATTTTTTTGATCTTGATGTATATGATCCACCCACAGGGGATGTTGACTTTTGTTTGTATAATTTTTATGACATGAAAATAATTTATTTTGAAATAGAATGGGTATATATGTTATTTTTTGGTGCTTAATGTGATGTATGTTATCTTTTATTCTTCTAGATAGTTGTTATTGTTACTAATTATACTATTTTTATGGTTATATGATCTTTAGGGTATACTTTCCATAAAATTATTAATAATCCCCTACTTCTAGTCAATATCCTTTGGAATATGGGGGGGGGGGGGAGGTGACCCGAGGTTATGTAGTGAATTGATCTAGTTACTATAGAGTGACATGGGTCGGGACATTACAAAGTTATATTAGATCTTTGTTTCCTTTTCTTTTTTATTACTATTTGGGAAAGGTATATGAGAGATAGATTGTTAGTAGAGCTTGGTATGGATCATATGTATAGGTGTAACTATCCCATGTATAAGGGAAGTCCATGTTACTAGGGATGATATTATTGTTGTTAATTTTTTTATGGATGAGTTACTTCACATAGTGTAACAAACTTTGGTTTTTGATTTATGATTTATGGGATTTTACTTTTGGATCAGGTTGGAAATAAGGAATGTATTCATTTATCCTATTAGAAATGTATGATTCACATGTCATTCATGTGCTATCATGTGATTGGTTAACCTAATTATGATATAGGTGTCAATTATTTTTAGTTTTAATAAAAACTTATATAGTTTTCCTATATAAATCGATGGAGGTATCTTATCTTACCAATTATTTACATGGGTTTATTTTTGTTTTTAGTGATTGGTTATCCTATTTGTGAATAGTCTCAATTAAATAAAATTCCAATAAAAAATTGTAACAAATTTTAATATATAAATTGTGAATTAAATTTCATTTAACTGAACTATAATTGTTGTATCCTTATTAAAAGAAGCATAAAATGTAAATGAAATGACGTTGGATCCTATATGTGCCTGATGTTAAACCTTACTCTAAGTATATGGGGCTAGAGAGAGCACTTGCGTTATGAGACTTAGTATGATATGGGGTGTATACGATAATATTATTATATTTATGTTACTATTTTTATCAATCTATGATATCAATAACTATGAAAAAATGTGTTTTGAGGCATGTGTTTGGAATTATATAGATATTCCACCATGATAACCTCTAGTGGAGTTCTATAAGGGCGAGGAAGAGCATGCCCCACCAATGGTTGAGTCAGAGTCCCCTATTACATTGGGGATGAATATGGATGATCAACTCCATGAGAGTATATTATAGGTTATACACTCTATAAAGAGAGAAACTCTATGAGTTTCACTAACTATGTCTGATATGAAACAAGAGTTCTAAATATAACACTAACCTTTGTTCATAGGTGAGTGTGGACCCCTGGTAGCTGATCTCTAGGTGGAATCAATTTAGACCATTTTAACTAGATTTGGACACCCCCCTGAGGGGGGGGGGGGGTGATGTTGATGGTCTAAATTATTTGAGGTCTATAAAAGCACTATTAGAACATTCTAGTATAGAATGACTGTCTTGTTTGGTTGTCTTAGAAGGAATTATGGGTCCAGTTTTTCGATGACTTCTTCCTAGAGACTCTAGGGAAAAATAGGGCCTGAAATTTTATGCAACTATCCAAGAGAGGGATGTCATTCATTGATTATGTAGCATAATTTACTGATTTGTAATGTATTTTCCTAATGCTGGGTGGGGAGGAGATATCCAGAGCTATATATTTCATGAATTGATTAAGGTGTGATATTTGAGTACATGTGAATGTTTCCCACTTGACATATTTTTCATATCTCATGTATTAATCCCTTATCACAAAGAAGAACCTGAGTAAGGGAAGAGGATCAGGATAGATGGATTATACTGGGGGAGTTGGGATTATATCCTTATGTAGTATAAAGTTTTGATTTAATGATTTACACTAGGGTGTTGATGGATAAATAATACATAGTGGTGATCCATCTATTCATCCTTGGAGAGTCAGTTCAATAGAGTGATAGCAGTGTAACAGGATTACACATGTTCTTAATTATAGCATAGGAACATTAGTTGAGTGCTAACTATGTGATAGGATGATGAACATTCATATCATAGCCTTGAACCCACACTCCCAAATCTGGTACTAAAAAAATTATCTTTATATTTAGGGATTGATACCTATAAATATGGCCCAATATTTATCATATAAAAATTATAAAAACTAAAGGAAATATTGGATCACTTATATACTCAATGAAATCTTAGGTTTATAGTTTTATAAAATTTGGAAAAACTCTTACATAAATAATACCCATGACTTTTGGAGAGTATTTTTTCCACTATACCAAACTTTTATTATTTCACATTAAGTCATCATCATCATCATCCATATAAAACCCTTATATATATAATTCATTTTAACATCTTTCTTAATAACCTAGAGAAAAGGAAATATAATAAGGGTGATCTAAAATGATTAGTAAGGGTAAAAATAATCATTACAATTTAATTTAATCAGTGGGAATAATAAGAGCATAAGAGTATGATGAAATTGTAAAAGTGAATGATCATAACATAAGAATATTCCTACCCATCAATATATGTATCATAAATTATAAAACATGGAATAAATCTTTAACAAAGACAGGAGTCATAAGAATCAATAATCATGAGCCAGGTGATGTCAATCTTGATTAAAGCAATCATTAAAAACTAATAAAAAGTATAAATAAAATTTGTTGGTATCTTAGAACAATATATTCATAGAACCCATAAAAATTGGAATAATGATACATCTGAATTCTGATATAATTCCCAAATAACATAATAATTACCCAATGCATTAGAGAGATATAATGGGGCTCACCCATCATTTCATGAGCTATAATGGGTCTCAACCCATCGTATAAGCTGTATTGGGCTCACTCATGAGTTATAATAGGGCTCAACCCTTCATATCATGATCTATAATGGGGATCAACCCATTGTATAAGTATTATTAGGCTTACCCATAAGATATAATGGGGATCAAAACATCATATCATATGCTATAATGGGGATCAAACATTCACATAAGCTATATCGGGTTCACCCATGAGCTATAATGAGGCTCAACCCTTTATATCATGAGCTATAATTGGTTTCAACCTATTTTATAAGTTGTATCAGGATCACCCATGAGCTAAAAGGAGGATCAAACCTAAGTATCATGATCAATAATGGGGATCAACCCATTATAAATAATTTCCAAGAACAATGACATGAATAAAGTTCACAAATCTTTTATTTCATTATAAAACACATTAAAACAATCATTATTCCTTTCATAACTTTATTAACCTATGAAAATAGAATGGGTTCCATAAAAATATTATTAAAAAAATCATAATCCATCCATATAAATAATGAATAATGTATCATTATAAAATATCCCCAGTGGAGAATAAGTAACATCAATGGTTATTGACATTCATAAATTGAAATACCCTTAAAAGGCCATTAAAAACATTTTTGAGGAAAATAACAATTTCACTTTTGAAAATAACATTTAAAATCTAAAAATTCACTAAATATTATGAAAATAATTTTATTTGAAAATAAACTTGAAAAAATATAAAGGAAAATTCAAGGAAAATAATGGTCATGGTGGTGAGAAAATCTGTTCATGTTGTAAATTTAAAAATAAACATTCTTTTAAAATATTTTGTAAAAGGCGTAAAAAGTGACCCATTTCGAAAACATTTAGAAATTTAATTTTAATTTTTTTAAAATAAAGTAACATATCATGTAAAATAGATTTAGGAAATAATTTATGTTTATAAAATAATTTTTTTGAAAACATCTAAAAAAGGATGAATATGTAAGAAAATTATTCCCGATCTAAGGAAAGATACAAGATTAATATCACTTACAAATAAATTTCTTGATGTAGATTTAATAAATAAATAAAGGAATGGAAACCAAATATAAAATCCACATTCATAAATATTATATAATAAAATAGATTTTGATCAAGAAAATATGTAACACCCCAAGCTTCCATAGTACGTTTCTCTTTGAATAATGTAATAACTTGGGTTGTACGCAACTTGGAGTTTTTACACACCACGACCAATAAAAATAGCTGGTATGAATAGTAATACCCACTTTTTGAAATTTTATAAATTTTATTTTTCCAAATGTACTTCATTTTTGGATTCAAAATATCGAAATTAGTTTAGGGTGAATTTTTGGTATTTTTTTGAAAACTTTCAATTTTTGATGAATAATGAAAAACACTGTGTTATTGTTTAAAACCGAATTTTTATTTAAATAATTAGTTATTTTATTTAAATTTATTTTAGGTAAAAATAGATACATAACACCTATATATGTTCAATGTAATTCATTGGAGTTATTTTATAATAATATTCAATATATAAAATTTTATTGAACTTTTTACTGTCTTTTACCCACCTTCTAGGCGCATTTGAAAATTTGAATATAACATAATTTTACCACTTCTGTGAATTGAATTTCAAAAATCTGAGACACATAGATGATATCATTAAGTAAAATATAGTTCAATAAGATGAAAATAATTTTTGGTGAATATTAACTTTTGACTTTTATTTACCATAGTTAAACATAAATATGGTAGTTAAAGTTAAAAATGATATTATAATTACCCTAACACATATAATAATTCTATTGGGTATGTTTATTTTGAAAAAAATCAACCTTAGGAAAAAAATATGATCCTTTTGGTTCACTCGGATTAGATTAAGACATTTATTATTATTTTATTTAAAGAAGAGTTAAAAGTTTTAAATTCAAAGTTTAATAACTTAACCATTTTTAATATAGAGTTATACATAAGATATATTAGAATATAAATATTAATTATAAATATAAAAATATTTCTTACATAATGGTATTTTATTTTTAATTTTTAGACATTAAATAATTAAATTTATCTATGACACAATGATGATGCAGTAATTACCTTATTAGTGAAAGATTAAAATAATTGATATTATAAATATCCAAATAAATGTAAATTGATACTTCTGATGAATTCCAATAATTTTTTAGGTCAATATTACATTTTAGGGTTTATTAAATAATTTTTTTTCGAAGTGATAAAGTTTTTACGACTTTCACAAAAACAAAATACCAAATAGTGTCAAAATTGTCATAAATGAGTTTTTAACACAAATACTATATTATTAATTGTTATAATATTTCTAAAAATCTAATGTTGGCCCAAATGACTTAGATAAGGTTAGATATATCCATAATTAACCACTTTGGTTTCTCTGGTCTTTTTATAGTAAGTTTATTAACCATTTATTATAATAATACAAGAATACATGGTAAAAGTTAAACTATTTAACTAAGAGTTAAATCTAAAAGATAAGGTTAATAAGGTGACCTAAACCTGTCTAAAACCTATTGTTTGAGAGGTTTTCTACCCATACACACATTATCCTCTAAATAAATCATTTTGGAGCCATTATAAACTGAATATGATGGTATAATAAAAAAATATTTCAAGCTTTACATAAAGTGACCCTCACCTCTCTTATAAAAGGGTAATTCCCCTTCACTAAAAATCACACCTCCAAATACATTTATATTGGCCAAACCCATCTCAAATATCCTACAAACTACCATAAATTCGACATAGAGGCCTTAATTTGATCATAAATCCAACCTAAGGAGCCCATTTGATCAACTCAAAAGGAAACACCCGAAGAAGAGGTAATAATTTCACCACCTCTTTCAAAGTTATTTTCTTCTTCCAATTCCTCTTTCTTTATTGTCTTCATACCAAAATAATAACCCCATTATTATATAAATTCTATGATTTAATTATAAATATGGTACAAACATATTCATTATTCTATCCATCCTATAAATGACAAGTCACTATACGTGCATACGTACGACTTACCATCTCTACGTCGTGGTGTAGTTAGTTATTCAAACACTTCATTATTTGGATGAGTATAATAATGATTATAACTGATTTAAATAATAAATATAACATGTTAAGGATTATTTATATAAGATATACCATCCAATTACCTACTATTTCACCATCAATATAATGACATTGTCACTCGTGCGTACGTACATATTACCATCTCCATGAACTTGATGAAATTAATTCACCATCATAACCATTCAAGAATAATTTTCATTTTATGATTAAAAATAATGTTTAATAACTTAATATCATTATGGATATTAATAAAATACATCCTATCCATAACAAACAAGGCTTACGTAACCAAGCATATAAAGGAAAATGAATCAGTTAACACCCGAAACGATGATACTACTGAAATATTATTAACAAAACAATATTAGAGGATCATATATGATATCATATTTATATATGTGGTTCTTCTATAATTTAATAAAAATGATTTAACTATCATACAGGAGGTTAATGTACCCTAAATCAAGTCAAAGTAAAAAGTAAGGGTTAATTCTACAATCTCTTTATTATATGAGGTTGTTTATACGTGAGAATCTACTGGGACATCTTTATCATCCACATCCATGTTTCTTAAAAATGTATTTGAAAACATTTTTACTATTTCCTATACTATGATTTAAAGTCATTTATACCCTTTTTTTAATTTTTATAAGATGTTTATAAAGTAATCTTTCAGTCGTTTTCCAAACAAGGTCATTTACGACCTTTTCGACAAAATTAAGAAAAAAATGTTTTTTGAACTTATACGGTGAGTGAGGCTATTTTATTCCATTATAACACCTTATAAGATTCCATTAAAAGATTATAAGAATATTTTCAAAATAAATATTTTCTTTTATAATTATGTGACTTTTAAATGATTTCAAAATAGAAAGAGATATTTCTCTCAAATAGTTTTTATTTCATCTATGTCAACATGCTTTGACGGATTTTACACTTGTTTGAAGTTGATTTATTATGATAAAATCTTCTATATTGTATTGAAGGTTTTGTGATATGTTTGATTTTGGATGTGTTATTTTTATACCATTCATGGTTTATGGTTAAAGTATTAACATTCCGTATGCTAGTTTTAATACGAATGTTTATGTTATGTTTCAACCTTTTCATATGAGGAATGCATTGGACTTAGTAAGTGATAGATGAAGCCCACTATAGCTCCTTGATTCATTGGTAGGTCTCATGAGACAAACTAGTGTCTTGGAACAAGGCCTTGAAAAAATCTTATTTGTATTCTTGGCACGAGGCCTTGACTATATGGTTATGATGTCCAGCATTATGGATTCCATCATTATGAAATTGGCTATTAATATTACATGTGATTATTCGACTAGTAGAATATCCATGTGAATAAGTAAATGGAATTATTTGATTTATATTTTCCATGTTATGCTAAATTTTAAGTTTAAAAGGCTTGTGTTTTAGTGTTATACATTGCCTTAAATGTTTATGCTTATTGATGAATGTTTACTCTATATTGTTATCCTTACTGAGCACCTAAGCTCACCCCTTTCTATGTTTTATTTTTATCAGGATGTGAAGAAGTATATTATGACTGACCTGTAGGGATAGTATAAGGAAGATGAACATGTTAAAAGGAGACACAATTTTGTTGTTTTTAATTTCATAATGTAATGTAAAACTTATATTTGTATCTAGTACTTCCAAGGCTACTAAACTGACCAGTATTTCGGGATTTGATACCTTGTGATCATTCCAATGTTAGGTAATAATTCACCAACTCTAGGTAACTAGGTTTGGGGCATTACAGTTGGTATCAGAGGAAGTTTAGTACAATACTTAGAAGCTAGATTTAAAAAACTATGATTAGAGATCATTAACCTAAGATAGACTTTGAGGATTAGTATAGAAGAACTTACTAGAATTTTGGTAATGTAGAGATTTTGTGAGTTTTACAAGTAATACATCCCTGCTTGGATACGACTAGGTTGAGATGGCTATAGCACATATATACCTAGGAGTGAAAACTCTGACAAGGAGTTTCGGGCTTGACCTGGGGGATATGCTTAGGATAATTAAATTTTTTTTACAAACCATTATGAAGTATTTATGAGTATATAGATCCTCAAGGAAAACATTTTTATGATTATGGATTATATCCATAAAATGTTCAATTTATGTTAAGTGTTTTACAAGTTTGGAATTATGTATTGCGATTCATAACCTAATCTGCTGTATGCCATTATTTAGAAATGGTTCCTAGTGGAAGGAATGGAAACCATATCAATGCACGTAATCTATGTAGGGATTTAACTCATAATGAAGATAATTATAGTGGAGCTGGTGATTCAACTGGTATTGATCAACTTATCACCATATTGGGACAACTCACTCAGGTTATGAATAATAACCTTACCCGTATAGAGCACCCTGATCCACAATGCGGGGGGATCAATGTTAGACCGCTTCATGAGGAAACAACCACAAACATTCAATGGGACTACAAATCCATTTTTAATGAGAAATGGATAAGTTCTTAGAGAAAATATTTCAATGCTTTGGGGAGTAGCGAAAGGGAAAAAGTTTTCATGACGGTTTATCACCTCAAAGAAGATGCAGATCAATAGTGGTCATTAATTAAAAACACAAAGGAAGATGAAGAAGTATCAAATATGGAATGGAGGAAGTTTAAAGAGATTTTCTTAGAAAAATACTTTCCTTTTGATCATCAAGCAGATATGGAAAGACAATTTCCGAGTCTGAGGAAAAAGGAGGATGAGGATGTCACAAAGTATGAGGATAACTTTACAAGGTTAGAAAGGCATGCAACAGATTATATATGTAACCCAAGGAGTAATATTGATCAATTATTTGATGGTTTGAAACCATTTATCCATCAAGCATTAGTCTCACAATCCTTCTCATCGTATGAAGATATTGTCTCATGTGCTATCATGAAAGAAAAGGAATTCTCCAGGTCTTACAACTTTAAATCAAAGAAAGAGAATAAGAGATCTACTGAACACTCTGGAAATGGAAATAAGGGGAAGAAGGGAAAAGTTGAATTTCCATCTTGCAGTAAATGTGGGAAGAAACACCCCAGTAATTGACTGAAGGGAATGAAAGTCTCTTACAGGTGTGGTGAAAAAGGCCACCAAGCTCATGATTGCAAGGAAAAGAAAGAGGTTGTCAATGTTGAATGCTAAAATTGTAGAGAAATGGGTCATTATGCAAATGAATTTTCTAAGTTCCAAGAAAACTTACCTAAAAAAAGTCTAAGGGAGAAAGACAAAGCTTATGAGATCACTATTGCTGAGGTTGAAGCTCCGAAAGACATGGTGGAAGGTAATTTAACGGTTTTCTCAAGTTAGGCAATGATTTATTTGATTCTCGATCATTGAATTATTTCATATCTTCCCAGTTTTCTAAGAAAATTATATATTTCCAATTTGATTTGACAAGGGAGTTGTAATTCAATACTCTAAAGGGAAGTATCATTGAAACAATGTTTTTTGAATCAGTTCCCATTAGGGCATATAAATTTTTTGTATCTGATGATCTCACCGTTATACCCATGATTAAATTTGATATAATCCTTGATATGGATTGGTTTTCAGACCATGATGTAAAAAATTTATTGTAAGAATAAGGAGGTTACAATTTTTGATGATGATAAGGGATGCCTTATCTTTAGAGTAGAAACATCACCATATGATTCTTATCTATATCCACCCCCAGTAGCTCTACTAATTTCAATTATTGGGGAGGAAGATAGTGAAATAACTATAGGTGAGGAAAAGAATGTTAAAATAGAGGACATACCTATTGTTCAAGAATATGTTGATGTGTTTCTAGAGGATTTACCTAGACATCCTCCAGAATGAGAAATTGAGTTTTTCATTGATTTAATTTTTGTCTCAAGATCCGTATCAAATACCCCTTATAGATTGGCCACTATGGAATTAGTGTAACTAAAGATAAAACTTGATTAATTGAGTAATAAAGAATTTATTCACCCTAGTTTTTCTCTATGGGGAGACCCTGTTATTTTTTATTAAGAAGAAAGATGGATCAATGAGGCTGTGCATTGACTACAGGGAGATCAATGCTATAAAAATAAAGAACAAGTATCCCTTACCTTGCATTGATGATTTATTCGATCAACTTCATGAAGCTCAATATTTTTCAAAGATTGACCTTCGATCTAGATATCATCAGTTGTGTGTGAAGAAGGAAGACATTCCAAAGACAACATTTCATACCAAGTACGAGCATTATGAGTTTACAGTAATTCCTTTTGGATTGACTAATGCACCCTCTGTTTTCATGGATATAATGAATAGAGTTTTCAAGTAATATCTTGATGAATTTGTAGTGGTATTTATTTATGATATCTTGGTATACTCCAAAAGCTATGAAGATCATGAAAATCACTTGCGTAATATTATGAAACCCTCAGAAGAAATGAATTATATGGGAAGTTTAGCAAGTGTGAATCCCAGATTCATAAAATTTCCTTTCTTGTCCATGATGGAATTTCTACTGATCCTTATAATACAAGAGCAATAAAATAATGGCCATCATTGATGAGTATAAATGAGGTACATAGTTTTATTTTTTTATCAGGTTATTATCAGTGTTTCGTCCAGAATTTTTCCCGATTGACAAACCCATTAACCAAGCTCACACGTAAAGGGGTTAAATTTGTTTGGACAAAATAGTATGAAGATGTTTTTTAAGAAATGAAGAGAAGATTAGTGAATGGTCTTATCTTGATTCTATCATTGGGGAGTGATGGGTTTGTTATTTATAGTGATGCTTCAAAGAAAGGACTTGGTTGTGTCCTTATGTATAATGATAGAGTTATTGCCTATGCATCATGACAACTAAACATTCATGAACAAAACTATCCTACCCATGATCTTGAGTTAACAAATATAATCTTTGATTTGATGATATGGAGACACTATCTCTATGGTAAAAAATGTGAGATATATACCGATCATAAGAGTCTTAAGTATATTTTATCATAGAAGGAACTCAATATGAGGCAAAGAAGATGTCTTGAACTACTCAAAGATTATGATTGCACTATACACTACCACCGGAGAAAGGAGAATAACGTGGAAGATGATTTGAGTAGAAAAGATCATGGAGTTTTTGAACAAGATGAGAGTTGAAAGGGATCCTATGTTCATGGATCTAGTAAATATAGATATGGAAAAAATTATGGAAGGTGAAACATCAATAGTTTTTCAAATGGTTTCAAATCTAACTTTACTAGAAAGGATAAAAAGTTCTCATACTGATGATGAGGAGTTTCAAAAGAAAATTAAAGATTTGAATGATGGGAGATTGATTGACTTTGTATATGAAGATGTAATTTTGAAATTTGGGAAGAGACTTCATGTTCCTGATATACCTGATCTAAAAAGGGAATTTTTGGATGATGCTAATATCTCCAATTTCTCTATACACCCTGGTAGCACTAAGATGTATAGATATTTGAAAGAGCATTTTTGGCGGGACAATATGAAGAGGGAGATTGCTGATTATGTGTCAAGATGCATGGTTTGTGAACAAGTTAAGGCTAGAAGACAACATCCTAGAGGAGTCATGCAACCTCTTCCCATACCTGAGTGAAAATGGGATGATATTATGAATGAATTTGTCATGGGGATACCAACACTCCTAGAAGGAATGATGCAATTGGGTCATTGTTGATCGTCTTACCAAGTCAACACATTTTCTTGCTATAAGAGAAGATTTACCACTTAAATGTTTAACAAGACTATATATTAATTAAGTTTTAAGACTTCATGGTGTACCCCTATTGATTGTTTCTGATTGTGATCCCCATTTTACATCAAGATTCTGGAAAAGTCTTCAGAAGGCCTTGGATACTGAACTTCGTTTGAGCACTGCCAACCACCCTCAAACCGATGGACAATCAAAATGGACTATTAAAACCTTAAAAGACATGTTGAGATCTTACTCACTTGACTTTAAAGGTATGTGGCATCAATATTTACCTCTGGTATAATTTTCCTATAATAATAGCTTCCATTCAAGTATTTAGATGACACCATATGAAGTGTTATATGGAAAGAGATGTCACACATCAACTTGTTGGGATTATGTTGGTGAAAGAAAACTTGTAGGCCCAAAACTTGTTGATGAAACAATAGAAAAGGTGAAGGTTATCCAAACCTACATCAAAGAATCTCAAAGTAGGCAAAAGATCTATGCCGATAACCGAAGGAAAGATTTGGAATTTCAAGTAGGAGATCATGTTTTCTTGAAGGTATCTTCATGGAAGGGTGTTATACCATTCAGTAAGATGGGAAAATTAAGTCCCAAGTACATCAGACCTTTTTAAATTCTATAATGAATTGGAGTTGTAGCTTACCATTTGGCAATGCCTCCAAGTATCTCCAAAGTTCATGAAGTGTTCCACGTATCGCTGTTAAGATAATAAATCCCTAACCCAATGCATGTACTCACCTATGAAGAAATAGAACTGGAACCTGTCCTACTTTATTGCGAAGAGCCTATCAAAATTCTTGATACCAGAGAACAAGTGTTGAGAAACTGGATGACTCGTTTGTTGAAAGTTATATGGAGAAACCATAAGATAGAAGATGCAACATGGGAACCTAATGAACTTATGATGAAGAACCACCCGAATCATTTTATGTAGTAGTATTATAGAAATTCCGAGGAAGAAATTATTTGAAGGAGGGGAGAATGTAACACCCCATGCTTCCACGGTACATTTCTCTTTGAATAATGCAATAGCTTGCTTTGTACGCAACTTGGAGTTTTAATACACCATGACCGATCAAAAGAGCTGTTATGAATAGTAATACCCAATTTTTTAAATTTTGTAAATTTTATTTTTCAAAATGGACTTCATTTTTGGATTCGGAATATCAAAATTATCTTAGGGTGAATTTTCGGTATTTTTCTGAAAACTTTCAATTGTTGATGAATAGTGAAAAACACTACGTTATTGTTTAAAACTGAATTTTTATTTAAATAATTAGTTATTTTATTTCAATTTATTTTAGGTAAAAATAGATACGTAATACCTATATATATTCAATGTAATTCATTGGAGTAATTTTATAATAATATTAGATATATAAAATTTTATTGAACTTTTTACCGTCTTTTACCCACCTTCTAGGCGCATTTGCAAATCTGTATATAACGTAATTTTATCGCTTATGTGAATTGAATTTCAAAAATACTTGAGACACGGTTGATATCAGTTAGTAATATTTGGTTCAATAAGATGAAAATAATTTTTGGTGAATAGTAACTTTTGACTTTTTTGTACCACGGTTAAACGTAAATAGGGAAATTAAAGGTAAAATTGATATTATAATTATACTAACACATGTACTAATTCTACAGGACAAGTTTATTTCGACCAAAATCAACTTTATTAATAAAATATGATCTTTTTGGTCCAATTGGATTAGATTAGGACATTTATTATTATTTTATTTAAAGAAGAGTTAAAAGTGTTAAATTCAAAGTTTAATAACTAAACCATTTTTAATATAGCGTTATACATAAGATAAATTCAACTATAAATATTCATTATAAAGCTAAAAATATTTCCTACATAATGGTATATTATTTTTAATTTTTAGGCATTAAATAATTTTTTTTATTAATGACAGAATGATGATGTAGTAATTACCTTATTAATGAAATATTAATATTATTGATATTATAAATATCCAAATAAATGTAAATTGAGACTTCTAATGAATTAAACTAAATTTATAGGTTAATATGAAATTTTAGGGTTTATTAAATAATTTTTTTGAAGTGATAAAGTTGTAATGACTTTCACAAAAACAAAATACCAAATAGTGTCAAAATTGTCATAAATGAGTTTTTAAAACAAATACTATATTATTAATTGATATAATATTACTAAAAATATAAGGTTCGATGAAAGGACTTATATAAAGTTATATATATCAATAATGAACCACTTGTGGTTCTCTTTGATTTTTATAGTAATTTTATTAACCATTTATTATAATAATACAAGAATACATGGTAAAAGTTAAACTATTTAACTAAGAGTTAAATCTAAAAGGTAAGGTTAATAAGGTGACCTAAACCTGTCTAAAACCTATTGGTTGAGAGGTTTTCAACCCATAACCACCTTATATATAAATAAATCATTTTTGGTCCATTATAAACTGAGTATTACTGTATAATAAAATAATATTTCAAGCTTTTCCTAAAGTGACCCTCACCCCCCTTATAAAAGGGTACATCCACTTCACTCAAAATCACACCTCCAAAGAAATTTATCTTAGCCAAAAACTAATCAAATATCCTCCCAAATACCCTCAATTCTACCTAGAGGCCTTAATTTGATCATAATTCCAACCAAAGGAGCCCTTTTGATCAACTCAAAAGGAAACACCCAAAGAAGAGGTAATAATTTCACCACCTCTTTCAAAGTTCTTTTCTTATTCCAATTCTGCATTCTTTGTTGTTTTCATACTAAAATAATATATCCAGTACCTTATACATACTATAATGTTTTTATAAATATGGTACAACCATATTAATTATTCTATCCATCCAATGAATGAGATGTCACCATACGTACGTACGTATGACTTACCGTCTCCACGTCATGGTGTAGTTTGTTATTCAAACAGTTTATTATTTGGTTGGATGAAATAATGAGTATAACTGATTTAAATAATAAATATAAAATGTTTATTATTCTTTATATATGATATAACATCCAATTACATATGATTTCACCATCAATAGAATGATATTGTCTCTCGTGTGTACGTATGAATTACCATCTCCATGAACACGATGGAATTCATTCCCCATCATAACCATTCAAGAATAAATTTCATTTTATGATTAAAAAAAATGTCTAAGAACTCAGTATCATTCTTTCTATTAATCAAATAAATCCTATCCATAAAAAACATGGCTGACATAACCAAGCATATAAAGGAAAACAAATTAGTTAACACCCGAAACGATGATACTACTGAAATATTATTAACAAAGAAATATTAGAGGATCTATATGAAATCATATTTTTGTATCTTATTCTTGAATAATTTATTAAAAATGATTTAACTATTATAAATTATTTTAATATACCCTCTATCAATGAAAAGTAAAAGGTAAGGGTTAATTCTACAATCTCTTTATTATCCGAGGTTGTTTATACGTGAGTATCTACTGATACCTCTTTATCATCAACATATGTGTTTATTAAAAATGCATTTCAATTTTTTTTACTATTTCATAGACTATAGTTTAAAGTCATTTATACCCTTGTTTTACTTTTTATAATATTTTTATAAAGGAATTGTTCCATCATTTTCCAAACAAGGTCCTTTACAACCTTTTCGAAAAAATTTAGGAAAGAATGTTTTTTAACTTATACGGCGAGTGTGGCTATTTTCCATCATTATAACACCTTCGAAGATTCCTTTAAAATATTATAAGATTATTTTCAAAATAAATGTTTTCTTTTATAATTATGTGACTTTTAAATTATTTCAAAATATAAATAGTTATTTCTCTCAAATGGTTTTTATTTCATCTATGTCAACATCTTTTGATGGATTTTACACTTTTTTGAAGTTGATTTATTATGATACAATCTTTCATATTGTATTAATGGTTTTGTGATATTTTTTATTATGGATGTGTTATTTTTATACCATTCATGGTTTATGGTTAAAGTATTAACATTCCGTATTCTAGTTTTAATACGAATGTTTATGTTATGTTTCAACCTTTTCATATGAGGAATGCATTGGACTTAGTAAGTGATGGATGAAGCCCACTATAGCTCCTCGATGCATTGGTAGGTCTCATGAGACAAACTAGTGTCTTAGAACAAGGCCTTGAAAAAATCTTATTTTTATTCTTGGCATGAGGCCTTGACTATATGGTTATGATGTCCAACATTATGGATTCCATCATTATGAAATTGGCTATTAATATTACATGTGATTATTTGACTAGTAGAATATCCATATGAATAAGTAAATGGAATTATTTGATTTATATTTTCCATATTATGCTGAATTTTAAGTTTAAAAGGCTTTCTTTTTAGTGTTATACATTGCCTTAAATGTTTATGCTTATTGATGAAAGTTTACACTATATTGTTATCCTTACTGAGCACCTAAGCTCACCCCTTTCTATGTTTTGTTTTTATCAGGATGTGAAGAAGTATATTATGACTGACCTACAGGGATAGTCTAAGGGAGAAGAATGTGTTAAAAGGAGACACAATGTTGTTGTTTTTCATTTCATAATGAAATGTAAAATTTATGTTTGAATTAAGTACTTCCAAGGCTACTAAACAGATCGGTATTTCAGGATTTGATCCCTTGTGATCATGCTAATGTTATGTAATAATGCACTGACTCTGGGTAACTAGGTTTGGGGCGTTACAAAATAAGATCATATTATTTCCTCCAAAGTAACCTTGAACATAAGAAATACCGAAAAGAAAAAGATTGTAACATAAATTACTTTCCATTTTGATTACTTTTCAATATTAGAACCCATGAAATATTAAATTCAAATGAAACTTTAAATATCATGAATATAAAAAGAATTATGATGTTACAAGTCAATGTGGCAGCATATAAACCTCATAAAATAAGATATGTGTGTATCATTAAGTGTATATCCGAAAGAAAGTGAATTTGAGAAGAATAACACTGACAAAGATCATATCCTTGAATTGAGGGATAATAAATGGAGATATTCAATGTAAAAAATAAAAATAAAAATAAAAATAAAAATAAGTGGGAATATAGAATAAAACAATTTAGAGATCAATTCACACATAATATTGTCCTATCAGAGTTAATGAAGAAGAGCTGTAACCCAATTAAAGTAAATTGGGTTGAGAAACCCTTTACCACTTGATAAATTAAAATTAAAATACCCTTGGATGAAAAAATTAGAAATTAAAATTATAATACCATGAATTATGAAATATTCATGATATAATATACAAATGTATTAGTATATATACAACTTATAAAATCAATTAGGTGCATAGTAATAAAATATTCCCCAATAAAAGTAAATCGAGATGAAATCCCTTACAGATTTGGTAATCTGTGGATTAAAACCCCATGAAATAGATAAACTAATATGGATTTTTAAATCCTAATAATTTTCATGAAATTAATAATAAAATACATTCATGGTCAGTATATACACCACACAATAAACATAAGTGGTGAATATGACATATGTCTCACTGAAATAAAAGCGAAACGAGAAACCGTTACCTCAAGTCCAAACTTTTCATGTATGAACTTTAAATACTATATAATAAGATAATATAAATTATTTTATTTCTTAAGAATTTTTTTTAGGTTTAATAAATTTTAATAATATCATTTATTTTATTTAATTTAATGACATATTTAAATATTTAATTAGTTAACTCCACATCGGGTGTTTTGAGGATATTCAGTCTATATTTTTAAAATGAATTTGGTATATTGATCATGGTCAAAGGGGTCACAATTATGTCATATCTAGAATAATATTAATTAAATAATTATCATTTTTATAAATCAATTATAATTTTTAAAACAACCATGAATAATGGTTTTGAAAAATGAACCATGTTACAATTATGGAGACGGTAGGTCGTGCGTACGCATGAAAAACATTTCCATTTTTCAATGACCATTATGGAAAAAAGGTAAGATTATTTTTATATTTAAATAATTATAATAATATAATAAATATTATATTACTTATTTAAATACATATATATCATTCATGTGATGTTGTAATGAAGAATTAATAACATCACTTCATGGAGGCGGTAGTCCACACGTACATGTGAATGACATTATTGTCTTTTAATGAATTCAAAGATAAGAAAATATATGACATATTATATTTTAATAATGATAAATATTTAATTAATATAATTTATAAACATTAAATTGATCATCATGAATAGTTATGAGAGGCAATGAGAGAAAATGAATTACATTGGTTCGTGAAGTGATAGTCCGTCGTACACATGAATAATGAATTTGTTTCGTACGTAATGGAAGATGATATGGATTTAGGTAATGATATTAACATAATAAAATCTCATTATATATTATATAATAATTTTATTATATCATAATAGTGTAATAATATTTTAAGGAGGTGAAATAAGAAATAAAACAGAATGCACGATTAAGAATTATACCTCTTCTTCAAACAACCTCTTTAGATTTGCACCGAAATCCTTCATAGGAGACTTTTATAATCAAGAAAATGATTATAGGAAATGGGTAGGTATTTTAGGAAAGTATTTTTTTAGTTATTTTTTGATCCAAAAGGATTTTAAGGTGTGAATTTGAGAGAATTGTGGGTGTCCTTTTATAAGTGGGGGAGGGGACACACTTGGGATTTTTAAAAAGAAAAAGTTAAACCCACAGTTTACACATGAAACAAGGATTAAAAAATGGACCAATATAAATATTTAGATTATATAAGGTTTAAATATGTCTATAAAATAGGATTTAGAAAATCCTTTAGGTCATTTTAACCCTCGTTTTTTTAGTTTAATCCCCCGGTAAACCCATTTTCACCTTAACCATGGTAAAATATTTTTACCATTTTCACTATTAATTATGACTAAAAAGTAAGTAGGACATATTATATAATGTAAATAATTATTATTAAAAATATGGAATAAATTTTATCAAATTAAAGTTACATAATTTTCACAATTTAATTTAAAATAAATCATGCATACGCGATGAAAAAGCGGGTTTTCAAGAAATGTATTTTTCAAGCATAAAATGATCTTATATTAACTTTATGAGTAGTAATCATAATTATTTGTATTTAAATTAATATTTATGGATATATAATCTTTAAATTTTATTTAAATCAATCCTAATTATGGGATATTTTAACTAATTAAAAAGGATAATCATTATGCACTTTAAAATTATTTTCAGAAAAAGAATTTTTAATCCCAAAAATAAACTTATACTAAAATCTATTATATAGATGATTCAAATGAAATTAATTGGATTAAATAAAACTAAATAATACTTATGTTAATTTAAATCAAATTCAAAGCATAATGGTACATTTAAATTACATAATTTATTGAAAATAAGTGACAGTTTTACAAAAATTAGTATCTTCCACTCTTCACTGAAAAATCAACATTTTACGAAAAATACCAAAATATAACCCTATGAAAATTTTGATAATATTATTTAAAAAATTATTTTTATTTTATCATATAATTTTTCTAATATTTCTATAAAATAATTATAATATTTTCTCATAAAAATTAATAAAAAATAATTTTTGAAGGAAACACATTTTTTTGAATAAAATGTATTTACTAAAAATTAAGTGATTATTTACCAAGAATTTATCATTAAATATATATTGAGTTGGAAATTTATATAAATTTCATAAATTATTTAATAATATTCATACCCTCCAATTTAATTTCTATTTTATGACAATCATATATTTCGCGGGATGTTTAAGCTCGATGCAGCATGTTGTATACGATATCAAACATGATGTTTTTATTTTTAAATCTCAGGGTGATACAATGTAATATTATTATATAATCACTTAGTTGTAACCTAGTTGTAGGGTATATAGACCCATATAGGTTTTTTTCAACTAGTTCTTCTGACTGCATTGGAGGATGCAGTGACCAGGGGAAGTGACAATAACGATAAAAAAGTAGTGAATTTTAGGGTTTTTTTGGTAGGGACTCAAGGGAGAGGTTCTGATTACATGTCACTGATAATTATTATAATGATTTTGAAATCAGGACATCAATTAATCAAATTAAAAGAATAAAATTATTTTTATATCATCTCAAATTTTTAATGTATTGGGGCTAGCTATTGAGTATTTATATGGGTGATGTCAATTGATACACCATTTAGGTTGTGATATGTGGAAATTTTTAGGAGATGGAATTTTACCATAGTGATTAGTTGCTATATATTCATTTATTATTTCTTTATATAATATATGAGAAGTTTTAACATGATTCTTAAGATGTATTGGTTGGTTCGTTATTGATCCCACATCGACTGTTATCTTCAACGGGTGGCATTTACATTTGTTGAGGGTGATAACTATGTTTATATCGGGGAGTGGGACATACAAACATTTCATATAGGACCTATCCATAATAATTAGGGTGTGATCACAATCCTTATTACTAGTCTTTTTTTGGATGACGTGGAGATTAATCATGTAGTATTTTCTCCCATTACTAACTTGTTTCAAAAAAATTCCCTAAGGACTTCTCGGGATTTCCACACGAGAGAGATAAATTGAGTTTATCATTGAGATTATGATAGGAAAAAATAATATATATATATATATATATTATAACTTATATTATGGATTTTATGAATCTCTTATAGATGAATGCTCTACTAGAGGACTTGAAGGAGAAGGGTTTTATATGACCAAGTACGCCCCATTGGGGTTCTCATGTCTTATTCACCATAAAGGCAGATGTATCTTTGAGATAATATGTGGATTATAGGAAGTCGAACAAGTGATGGTTAATAACTATTATCCACATAAATGTATTGATTATTTTTTGATCAAATTAAAGGATATAAAGTGTTCTTTAAGATTTAATTGGGATTAGACCATCATTGGCTAAGGGAGAGGACTTATGTCATACCTCATAATACATTATAGATATAGTATGATCTATATGAGTACTTAGTGATGTTTTTTGGTTTTAAAATGTGTCTATAATGTTTATGGAACTAATTAATCAGGTATTCAATCGTTATTTAGATAATTTTATGGTCAAATTCATTGAATACATCCTTGTGTACTCTCATTGAAAGTAAGAGCAAGATTAGTATTTATAGATTGTTTTGGGTATACCCAGGGAGCATCATATGATGACCTAAAATTCTTATACAAAGATATTACATATAAATAGAAAAATATTCATTACATAACACAAATATCCATTCCATAATTATTTAGTTCTATTGACTTTGGAAACTTGGAAACATGAACAACTGATTCATAGGTGAATGGCATATTCTCCCACTGAGTTCTTCATATTTAGCACCCTTATTAGACTTATCATACATAAAACATTTCTTTATAAACCAGGGAATAAAACAAAATATAGGGTGATCCCATATTAATAGTAAGGGAAAATAAAGGAGATATCAATGATCAAATAAGAATAACATGAGCATAAAGGTATAAGAAGATGGGAATAACATTTGAAAACCATACCCTATATATCATAGATCATAAAATTGAGTAATGGAATAAATATTCACTGTTCATAAGGCATGAATAATAAAGGAATCAAAGTAAATAATACATTAGAGAATAAAATTGTCATAAGACAAAAATTTGTGGTATATACATAAACTTATAACACTATGAACATCTATAAATAAAAACAAGTCCACTCATTTCATTAAGGACATGAAATTAGGCCCTCACATAATTCTATGGATATTAAATAAGGTCCACACAAAAATTATGATCATGAAATTAGGTTCACACATAACATATCATTACCTAATGCATTGGATGTATATATAGGTCCCAACCATCCTTGGTTATAATGTAATCGCCATCCTTGGTTATAACGTAAGCACTGTCCTTGGTTATAACTTGACCACTAACCTTGGTTATAACATAACAACAAAAATTGATTATAAATTAACCATTGTCACAAAATAAAAACCATACATATGTGTTCCAAAAGATCTCAAAACATTAATCATATCAAAACCTATGAAAATAAATGGGTTTCATAAATATTTCATCATATATAAATAATATAAAAGGAACGAGTTTCACAAATATCTTTTCAACAAAAAAATAAAAAATCTGGAGGAAGAATTAAGATTTTATCATTAGATAATATCCCCAGTAAAACTTCAGTAACATCAAAGGATGTTATCTTAGATGGAAAATTATTTTTAAATATCACTTTAAAAATTTATTCAGGAAAATAAACTTTCTTTAGAAACCAATTTTTAAAACTAAAAATACATAAAATATTTTGGAAATAATTTGTTGAAAAAAAACATTGAAACTTATAAATTAATATTTAAAAAATTGAGTGGTCATGATGATATGAAATTCCTTTCATGTCATACATTTTAAAACAAAGAATCCTTTCACATTTTCGGTAAAATCCAAACATGACTTGTTTGAAAAAATAGAGGATGATTTATTTTAAATTTTTTTGTAAAAAGTAAAACTTCGGTAAAAATTACATTAAATAATATATTTATAATATTAAAACCTTCTTCAAATCATTTTTTATAAAACATGTAAATGGAAGGAAAAAGGGGTTTTGGCTGAAAATAGAAATAAATTTGATTTTATTTTAAAAAAATATTTTGGAATCATAAGTGTATAAAGAGAGGAAAATGAAATAAAACATGTATTATTTATAAATTCACATAGGATAAGAAAATTAATTAAGTTATTTATAAATTTATTATAATATCTTATCATCAAAAGAATAATAACGAATAATCCTAATAAACAATGAGATTGTAACATTAAACCCTTACCTTTTTGGTAACTTTTGAATCATAAGCCCAATTAAATAATAAAATAAAAAGAAACATTAAATATCATGAATTAAGGATATTAATGATATAAAATGTTAAAATACTAGTATATATATATCATAAAAAGAAGATAGGTTCATAACACAACATTTGTCTCAAAGAAGGAAAATTGAGACAAAAATACATTATCGTAAGTCTTGAATTATTTCATAGACATTTGAACCTCATATATAATAGATATATGTTTATTATAAATATATTATATAACCATAATAATATATATCATTCCATATATTATTTAATAATGAACTTTTATTACCATTTTGTTAACAATTCCTTGGTAAATCATGTTTTGGGTAATAACTATTTTGTTTTTTATGTATGTTTTGGTTTGGTATCTTATGTACTTCCATTTCTATCATGGTTAAAACATATATATATTGTTAAAAATGGTATAAATATCATATATATTCCTTATATCAGTATTTATAATCTTATATTAATGTTATTGATATAAAATGACTTACACCGTTCATGGAGACGATATGACATACATATTCATGAATGTTGTTTCCATTTTATTAAAGAATGAAATGAAATAATGGTAAAAAATATATTACCATTATATAATAATGTTTATGTCATATATATCACATATATTTATTAAATTTAACATTTTTAGCATCCATGAAAAGCATTTGTGAAAAATGAATCACATCGCTTCGTGAGGTGGTAGTCCGTCGTACACATGAACGATGTTATGGTTTCCCCAACATAATAGAAAGTAAGAAGGTATATTTTATATTATAATTATATAATTATAATTATATTAAAAATATAAAATATATTTATTTAATTTATCCTTATTACTATCAAAGTAAACCATAAAGAGAAAACACATCACTTTGGTTCGCGAGATGGTAATCTACCATACACACAAGTAGGGTTATTTTCTTCTAACAGGTTAGAAGGTAAGAAGATATATGTGTTATTATAATTAAATTTTTATAATAATATCATAAATATAATATATAAACATTAAACCCATCACTATATCCAGTTGTGAGAGGTGGTGATTTAAAACAAATAACATTAGTTCGCGAGACGATAGTCCATCGTACACACTATCTATGGTTTCACTTCGCATTTTATGGAAGATGAGATAGATATAGGTTATTTAACTATAATAATAAAATATCAGTATATGGTAGATATTTTTTTTATTATATTAGAATAATTTAATAATATTTTAAGGAGTTTTAGGAATAAATAAAACAAAATTCAAGGTTAAGAAATTTACCTCTTATTTGGAGAACCTCTTTAGTTGTATACCTAAAGCCTCATTATGAGGGTTTAATAACAAACCAAAGGTGTCTAGAAGGTGGATATAGAATTATTAAATATATTTGAGTAGGTATTGGTTGAAAAATGGTATTTGAAGTATGAATAGTATAGGATTATGGGTGTCCTTCTCTTTGTGGGAGAGAGGACACACAAGAAACGTTTGAAAAGAGTAAAGTGTACCCACATTTTTCACATGAAAAAAGGCTTAAATATAAGTAATTATAGAACTTTATATATTACAAGGTTGAAATATTCCCACACAATGGGTTGTTTACAAGTTTATAGTTCATTTTACCCCTCATCATTCTAGTTTACCCCATATAAACCCGTTTTTACTTTAACTATGGTAATTAATTTTTACTGTTTTTACTATTAATTTTGACCAAAAATTAAGTTAAAATTATTATATGATATAAATTATACTAATTTAAAATATGTAATTAAATTTTCCAAAATTACATTCACAAAATGGCATATTTTAATTTAAAATTAAACCCATATACGTGATGAAAATGTGATTTTCTAAAGAGACAATTTTTAAAAGTTTAAAATGTTTTTATATAAAAATTGAATATAAAATTGATTCAAATGACCAAAAATATATTAATAATTATATAATTGATAAAATTTTCCTTTTAAAACCATTTTAAAACAAAATGGAACCTTATAAAGTTTTATATGAAAATACAGTTTTAAATAAAAACCATTATTTTCACTATTCATCAAAAAATTCATCTTTTTAGAAAAATCACCAAAATTTTCCATAAGATAATTTTTAGATATTGATTTGAAAAATTAATTTCATTTATTCATATAAATTTTATAAAATTTTCAAAATTTAATTTTATTATTTTTTCAGAAAGCTTAATACAAATCAATTTTTTTTGAGAAAAAAGGTATTTTTCGAAGCATATAGAGAGTTTGCTAAAAATTAAGCACTTTTTTATCAATATAATTTATTTATATAAAACCATTAAACTTAATTTTAAAAATTTGGTTATTAATTTTCATTTTTACAATTATAATGGCTAGGTAATAATGGTTATGTTTAAATAATAATATTAATACATGGTCACAGTTTGTAAAACTATGTGTTACATGTTACACATGCTATTAAAGAAATTAAATTTGTTGGAAAAAATATTTCATAAAATCTATGGGTGTTACATTCTAACCCCATTAAAATTAAATTTTCCCTCTAAATTTCATCACTTTGTCACAATAAATTTAGGATACTTCTTCTTTACTACATCCTCAGGTTCCCACATAGCTTCCTCAAGCTAGTGATTTCACCAAAAAACTTTGACCAGGTGAGTGCTATTATTCCATAACACATTTTCTGTATGAGAAAAAATATCCATCAGATTTTACTCATATGAAAGATAGTTCTCTAATGATATGACCTCTGAGTTCAGTATATACGATGAATTATGTATATACTTCCTCAAGATAGATATATGGAATATATCGTGAACCTGAGAGAGGTTTAGTGGAATCTCCAAGAGGTAACCTACCATCCCGATATGATTAAAAATTTCAATAGAGTGGATATACCTAGGGATTATTTTTCCCTTATTTCCAAATATAATTACCTTATTTCATCGATAAATTCTTAGAAACACCTTGTCACCAAATTAAAATTCCATATCACACCAGTTATGGTCAACATAACTTTTCTACCGACTTTGTGCTTCCCTTATGTGTTGCCAAATATCTCTATCCTTCCATTCCATGTCATCAGCCAAATATAGTCTTAATATATTTCTTTCTCCCAATTCAGCCCATTATGTTGGAATTTTAATCTTATTTTCATAAAGGGATTCATAAGGATCCATATTAATGCTCAAGTAAAAGATATTATTTTAAGAAAACTAAATTAGAGGAAGGTGTTAATCCCAACCACCTTTGAAATCCATATAACATGATCTTATAATATCCTATAGGGTTTGAATTTTTATCTCATAATAACCATATTTATTATTATAATACACAATGATGAAACTTAGCTCCATATCCATGTCCCATTGAATACTTTTCTAGAACATTTAGGTAAACCTTGGATCCTGATCAGATATAGTAGAATATTATACTCCATAAAACCTTACCACTTACTTAATGTATATCCTTGAAGTATTATCCAAAGAAAAATATTATATAATATATTTTATGTGTTCTAACTTCATAAGTAAATTGACTAAAACCCATGAAACATTATTCCCTTTATATTTTTTTGGGTAGTTGGATGACAAAAACTACAGTGATGTTTTCCTATTTACATTATGGTATAGATAATGGTCGCAACAACCCCTTACACATTTGTCTCTATGCCTTAACTTAATGATATACAAATCACTGAGATAAATTATCAAAAGTATCTATCTCTATGTTTTCCCACTAGAAATATTATTTTACATAGGCTAGTGGTAGGCCTTTTACCCTTGCCAGTCTTCAATTGTGGATTCAAGCCCCATAGACTTTCCAGATGCAACAGATTTTCTCCCAGCTTGCTGGTTTTACTTTTTTCCAAAACTATATTAATATAGTTCCTAAAATGTTTTGAAATTACAATATCCATAATTAACTTAACATCAAAGATAATATAAACCCTAAAGGTTAATAATACCTTTAATCATGTTCTCACAAAATGTAAAGGCATTCACCTGAAATAAAATTTCTACTAAAACATATACAAAACCAAAGGGTTTTATTTCCATAAATGCATCCAAAAATATATTTAATTTTAATTAACACCCATAACATAAAACATAAAAATTGGTGTCTAATAATTTGAGTTTATGATCAACCTTAAACTCATAAACCCATGATGTTGTCTATAACTTTTAATTTAATATTACATGTACAAATATATGCTTCCAAAAGATAATTCACCCTTTATCCCTTAAAAAACATTTCCATCGGAAGCTTGGGTTCATCCTTTCCCTAATATAATATAAAATGTTATTTTATTATTCCACAATCCATGTAGAGGGAGATAATAAGTTCTCAAATCACATCAAATTTCAATAATATCTTTATGGGGATCCTTCATACAAAATAAAATATGAAATTACCAATTAAGGAGTGGAGGATAAGTGTTCCAAAATTATTATGATTCACTTATATCATTGTAATTTCATAATAATTCTCTTTATACTTTATCTTTATATGTTTTTGTGGCTTATCATCCTCCTTAGACCTTGGATTGAGGCATTGATTCACATAATTACCATACCCCTCATATTTGAAACACTAGAGTGTGGGTGTTGCATTCTATAGAGATATCTCTCTATTATAATCATCAACTATCTTCTTACCATCACTTTAGAAGTCAATTTATCGATGAAATTCCTTCCCAAACTTAAAAAATTTAGTAGTCCCCTTAATAATATTTCCTCCATGTTTTCTTCCACACTTTATGCCTGAATGAAATCTCTTCTTCTTCTATCCATGGGTTTTAGAGTTTTAATTGAATTATATCATTCTTTTATTATCAAACCCATGATATTGATGGGTAACTCTAATATCCATTTCCTCCATGATAGAACAATTAAATATTTCATCATACATACTAAATTACCTTATGGATAATTCCCTTTTAGGAATTTATTTCAAGACACTGAAGAATCTATCAACCTTACGTTCAGGTTGGATGATAATACCAGAAGTGTACCTTGAAAGTCCTGTAGAATTTTCCTTAAAGTTACCAATAGATTCATCATCCTTATTATTTAACTCAATTAATTAATACTATATTTTCATATAAATAATATAAGTAATGTACTTACTAAAAAATAAGATCTTAAACTCCTCCCACTCCATGGAGTCAATTTTATCTTGTTTCCTTGATTATTGATAAGATTCATCCACTAATCTGCTTCACCTTCAAACTGATAGATAGAAAAATGTCTTTTTCATATTATGAACACTGGATAAAGGAAAATATATTTTTATTGGTACTGATATATTACTCAACAACAAGAAGTTCAGTGGAACCACTAAAATAGGGTGGAAATTTACTTATCATGGACTCAATATAATGTCTTTACCTCTTTTTATCATTTGTAATTTCATCTTGATTCACAGCTTGAGAAATTTGTGTAATCATAATAATGATATTTTTCATTATATATCCCATAAAATATGGTTTCTTAGGAGTAAAATCATTACACTATCCATCACATTCAACATTAAAACAACTCCTTTGGGTTATAACCATAAAGTAAAAAAAACATCATTGTATAAGAAACACTAATCTTAATCATGAAAAATTATTTATAGTATTTTAAATATTAAAACTTAATTCAGTATATGAAACCTTAGTTTTAACCAAGGTCATTAATGGTTATAATATATTTAAATCCTTCATGATGGTTCTTAAAGAGTTTGTAATTTTCCAAAGAATATCTTTCAGGAGTGTCAAACCAGGTGCATAGTAAGACCCATTTTTGTGTATCAGGTAATGCTCAAGTCAAGCCTGACACACATTTTTTGGAGTTATTACCCCTAGGTGCGTCTACTCCAGAACCATGTGAAGTTTTAGTATCTAGATAGGGATGTAATTTCTTGAAAACCACTCTCTCTATCATTCAAATATATTCAAATATATTTTATTATACATAGAATTATCATTAGACTTATCATTAGGCGTATCCCTAGGGATATCACTAAATTTTTCTCATCCTAGTTCCCAAACTTTTAAAAAATATTTCTTTTATACCAGTTATAAAATCCCACACTTCCCATACATAGAAACTATATCTGAATAGTAAAGTATTAATTATATAACATGAGTATCCACACTAGAATAATTCAGGTCTAATTTCTTTGGAAACTTGGAAAAATAAAAAACTAGTTTATAGGTGAAATACATCTTATAGTACTAAGTTATTTATATATATAACCCTTATCAGACTTATTATACATAAAATAATCATCATATCAGAACTCAAGAAAATAAATGTGTTTCAAAAACATATCATCATAGTATAACCTGTGGAAAAAGAATAGGTTCTATAAAAATATTTTCATTTTAGAAAAAAAATCATCAAAAGGAATTATAAATATTATATCAATTTACAATATTTCCATTAAAACATCAATAACATCGAAGGATGTTATCTTAGATGTAAATTGTTCTTAAAGATCATTTGAAACATTTCTTGAGGAAAATAACCTTTCTTTAAAAATAAAATTTTAAAACTAAAAATTGTAAAAATATTTTAGAAATCCTTTTATTTTAAAATAAACATTGAAACATATAAAGGAATTATAAAAATATAATATGGTAATTATGGTAGAAAATTCTATTCATGCCGTACACATTAAAACAAATATTCCTTTCACATTTTCGGTAAAAGCCAAAGGAGACTTGTTTGAAAAATGCTAAGAAGATTCATTTTAAACATTTTTTTAAAAATTCAAACAGGGGAAAAATGACTTTAAAAAATATTTTAAGAATATTAAAACTTTATTTAAATTATTTTTAGAAAACATGGACATGGAATAAAAAAGGTTTTTTGACCAAAGGGAGAAATAAAGTTGGTTTTCTTTAAAACCATTCTTTTGGAATATTAAGTGTATAAAGAGATAAAAATGAAGGTAAAATATGTATTATCAATAAATAACTATATGATAATAAAATTAATGAATTTATTTATAAATATATCATAATATTTCTTCATAGAAAGCATAATCATAAACAATCTGATCAATAATGGGATTATAACATCAAACCCTTACCACTTTGGTAAATTTTGAATTGTAAGTCCCTTTAAAGAATAATATCTAAATAAAATTTAAATATTATTAATATAATGATATTAATGATATAAAATTTAAAAGGGAAAATATATACACCTCATAAAATAAGATAGGTTCATAACACAACATATGTCTCAAAGAAGGCAAATTGAGACAAAAATCGCTCACCTTGAGTCTTGAAATATTTCACACACATTCAAAACTACTGTATAATAAATATAATTTTATTATAAATATATTAAATAACCATAATAATATGTAAGATAACATATATTATTTATTTATGTCCTTTTATTACCTGTTTATTAATAATTCCTTATTAAAATCACATTTTAGGTAATAATTGTTTCAGTTTTCATGTATGTTTTGGTTTGGTATCTTTGTTCCTCCCATTTTGATTGTGGTTAAATCATATATTAAATTTTAACCATGATATAAATATCATATGTATCATTATATAAGTATCTATAGTGATCAATTAAAGTTATAGATAGAAAATTAATTATACCATTCATGGAGATGGTAGGTCGTAGATATGCATGAACACTGTTTCTATTTTCTCTATAGATGAAATTAAATAAATTTAAATAAAATATTACCTTAATATAATCATTTTTATGTCATAAAAATCACATATATTTATTAAATTTACCCTTATTCACTTCTACACAAAGCATTAGTGAAAAAAAATTACATCACTCCGCGAGGTGGTAGTCTTCTGTATACACAAACAACATTATTGTATCCCCCATAGAATAGAGAGTAAGAAGGTATATGTGGTATAATAATTAAATATTTATAATTATGTTAAAAATATCATATATATTCATTTAATATATCCTTATCACTATCCAAGTAAAACATAAAAGAAAAACACATCACATGGATTCGTGAGACGATAGTCTACCGTACACACAAGCGACATTATTGTTTTACAAAAGGATGGGAGGTAAGAAGCTAGATGTGGTATTATAATTAAATAGGTATAATAATAACATAAATATAATATATAAAAATTAAATACATCATTATATCCAATCGTGAGAGGTGGTGATGGAAAATGAATAACATTGTTTTGCAAGGCGGTTGTCTGCCATGCGCATGATCGATGATATTGTTTCCCATTTGATGAAAGAGAAGATGGATATAGGTTATTAAATTAAGATAAAAAAATATAATTCTAAAATATATAATGGTGTTATTATATCATAATAATTTAATAGTATTTTAATGAGTTTTAGGAAGAAATAAAAGAAAACACAAGGTTAAGAATTTTACAATTTCTTTAGAAAACCTCTTTAGGTTTATACCTAAATCCTTGTTAGGAGGGTTTAATAATCAACCTATAGACTCTAGTATGTGTAGAAGTAATTATGGAATATTTTTTTTAGGTTTTTAATGAAAAAAATGTTTTTTAAGTGTTAAGAGGATAGGAGAGTGAGTGGCCTTTTATAAGTGGTGAAGAGGATAGACATGGATTTTTTGAAAATAATAGTGTACCCATGTTTTTCACATGAAAAAGGCACCAAAATGGGTCATTCTTGAACTATAGAGGTGAAAATGTCTAAATACAGACATTTAATTGGTGTTTAAAAATTTTATAGGTTATTTAAACCCTCATTTTTTTAGTTTATACCTCAGTAAACCCGTTTTAACCTTAACCACAATAATTAATTTTTACTATTTTTATTATTCATTTTGACCAAAAATTAATGTATACTTATTATATAATATAAATAATTATTATTAAAAATATGGAATCAATTTTTAAAAATTATATTTACATAACTGGAAAATTTTAATTGAAAATTAAACCCACATGCATGATGAAAAATGGTTTTCCAAAGAGAAAATTTTCATAATTTTAAAAAGTTTTTATATAATAATTCAATATAAAATTGAATAAAATGAACTAAATTAAATTAATTATAATATAATTGATCTAATTTTAATTTTAAAAACATTTTTTTAAAAAATAGAACCCTATAAATTCTTTAAGAAAAAAGGCAGTTTTTAATAAAACCAGTATTTTTCACTATTCATAAAAAATTAATCTTTTCAGAAAAATCCAAAAAATTCACCATAAGATAATTTTGACATGGTGATTTTAAAATGGAGTTAATTTTATAAGATAAATTTTCTAAAATTTTCAAAAATTAATTTTAATATTTTTTCACAAAAATGAATACAAATAATTTTTTTTGAGAAAAGTGTATTTTTCAAAGTATATAAAAAATTGACTAAAAATTAAGTATTTTTTTATCAATATAATTTATTTATATAAAATTATTTTACTTAATTTATAAAATGGGGTTATTCTATTCATTCTAATTTTTAATGGCTATATAATAATGGTCATGTTTAAATAATAATATAAATTGTTTGTCACAATTTTTTAATACTCAAAATTGTGTGTAACTCAAGAGAGAAAAGAAATTAAATTTATTTTTAAAAAATATTTCATAAAATCATAGGGTGTTACACATCATCTTTATTTCAAGCTCTGAAAATTTATTTTTTGTATCAATGAGGTGTTCTTCTTGGGGTACTTGATATCAAAGGCTGACATATCAGTAGATCAAGAGATGGTAGATGTTATTATTTTTTAGGATCATACTAAGAATATATTTTAGATTCACCACTTATTGTGGATCTATGGATATTATTGGAGGTTTATAAATGAATTTTTCCACTTGGAAACACTGATGAAGGTCCTAATTAAGAAGGGGTAAAGTTTCTCAGCTCATATTCTTATAAGAGAGCCTTTCATGAGTTGAAAGGGATATTGAAATCCACACTAATCATGACCTTAACCGATATGGGTAAGGATTGTACTCTATATTTAGATGAATCAGGAGTTGGTATTAGAGTTTTTTTGAAATAAGAGTTTCATGTGGTCACTTATAGATACAGGCAGTTGATGCCACATGAGCTGAACTACCCAATGCTTGTTCTAGATTTGTTGACAATGGTTCATTCCTTGAGGTGTTGGTGAAACTATTTTTTTGATGAGAGGTTTATGGTATACACTGAATACAAGAGCTTAAGAGACATCCTCTTATAGCATAACCTGAAACTTCAACAATAAAGGTGTGTTGATTACTTTTAGTGCTTCAAATTTGATATAGAATATACCCCCCAAAAGGGGAACATCGTCACTAATGCACTGAGTATGAAAAATGTAGCTTAGGTGGTATAGAGGTCTAATAATGAGTGTTAGATATTGGCCCTTTTGTAGAGATTCATATTTATATTCAGGAGTACCAAGCCTATGTGACCCTTATGGAAATTTCTATTATTTATCACTCCTTCATAGGCTGAAAATGAATCAAATATCAAATTTAGACTTTTTGATGAAGGACTCATATACCTTGCGATGGACTGCTCGCCCAGGACTCATCAAGATGAAGCATGATATCAACAGGCAATATTGGTGGACTTAGATTAAGAGGAATATAATGGGTTTCATCACATGTTGATCAACCTATTAGTATGTGAAGGGAAATCACCAACAACCCATTGGTCCTCTTCATTCCCTACACATTCTTGACTAGAAGTAGGAATATATAACTATAGAATTTATGATGGGGTTTTCAAGGAAACCTTGAGGTAGTGATGTGATGTGGTTTATTTATTTTTTGATTAAAGTGGTTTATTTTCTATTTATTTAAGAGAAGTTATCTATTGATGAGATGGGTACAATCTATGTATTAGTGATATCATGTTTTTATGGGATGACTTAGAGTATTTTTTATGATAGGGATAGTCTCTTTACATCACACATATAGTGAGGATTATAGAAGGATCTTGGTCTATAAGTACATTTGAGAAGTTCTTAACACCCATATATAGATGAGTAATTTGATTGCACTTTTCAAATATCAGAGGAAAATTTGTGAGAATGTGTCTAAGATTTTGAGGGTTCATCAGAGAACCATTTATCACATGTGTAGTTTTTTGAAAAAAACAATTACCAGGAATCTATTTAGATGGATTTTTTACGCATTATATGATATAATGCGTTGATTGAATCTATATTGTCTGGAATATGGAGAGTCAATGTTTATTGTTCTGAGTCTAGTGTAGGAGATATCCAATAAAATTTTATTGATCAAGAAGCTGTTGGATAATTCCTAGTGCCAAAAGAGGTTGTATTCTAATTGATGATGTCGTCCTATAGGGTTTGAGGTGGGCGTTTAACTATTCTTATGAGTTTTTCCTAGATTGAGACATCAACATATATAGATGCAGGGAAAATTAACACCCATGTTTATGGGTCTGTTTGAGATCATAGAGCAAATTATTATAATGGCATACAAATTGGCACTTCCTCGATATTTAAATTCTAGGCATGATATGTTTCATGCATCACATCTTTAGTGAAATCATTCCAATCATTCTCACATAATAAATATGGATGATTCCGAGCTTGAGGCTGATGCATTGTAGGAGAAGAATCAGATTTTTATTGTGGATCGAAGTGTAAAGACTCTATGTGGGAAGATGGTTCCAATGGTATATGTGTAATGAAAAATCATTCATATATATGAGAAGACATGGAAAATGAGATTCTAATATGTGGGTACAATTAGTGGATTTGTTCAATAACAAGGCCTAGTGAAGTCTGAGAACATTTATTGGGGATGAGAAACTATATGGTAGGGGTATGATAACATCCTGAATAGGTTTAAGGCATGAACCTGTTTAAATTTTTTTCAACCTGGATGATTTTTTTACTAAAAATATATATACTTAAATCACTTATCTTTTTATACATGGTTGGGTGTTCTTAAATATAAATTTGGGTTAAACATTTGTATTATAACCCTATAGATGTGTTGGGGTGCCAGAATAGGTTGGGAATAGTGTTTTGTGAGTTGGCCAAGCTCAGGGCTAGTTTTTGTTATTTTTCACAGTTACTATATATTTAGAGGGTGTTTTTAAGTGATGAAAATTTTTAATAATTATTTTATGATGAATTTATACATTTTTAATACTTGAAAAATATTTCTCAAAATTTGGATAACTCTGGTACTTAAGAGAATTTTTATGTGTAAGAGTCATTTTGGGAAACCCTATGTGATGTGTAAAATTAACCCTATGAAGGGTTGGTAAAATTTTTCTAAGTGCATGAAAACACCCTTTGAGAAGTTACTATTACATATGGGTACCCCATACATAAGATTCATATCTTTTTAGAAAAAATGGCCAAGTTTGGGAGCCTATCTATATGTAAAAGTAAACCATTGGCTAAGGGAATATGTAAAAGTAAATTCTCTATATGTAAAAGTAATTTATTAATGCATAAAAGTAAACTCTTGATGTGTAACATTAAAATTTTAATATATAGAAGTAACTCTTTGAAGAGTTGGGAAATGGATAAGTATATATGTAAGGGTAAACTCTAAAGTCACATTGTATATATAAGAGTCAATATTCAAAAAAGGGTGATATATAAATGTAAACCCATGGTGTATAAAAGTAACTTATCCATACACAAGGTTCCCAAACTTATAAAATTTTCCAAGATCATACATAAGGGTCCTTATGGAATATGTAATAGTCAGTGTTTTTTTTGAATATTTTTTTGATGATTTTTTTCTAGATTTTTATAAATTTTAATAAAATGTTAAAAATGAAGTATAAAAAGGGGAATTGTCATATTTTCATTTATAATGATGGAAATAATCCCAAAATAGTTCTCTATCATACTCTTTTCATCTCTAAGTGATATATCTTCCATTATACATTTTATTTAAGTGTCATTTGATCTAGATTATAACTAAAGGTAAATCTATCACTTAATATTGATCCTTTCTCAGTTTATCATGAAATTTCATAGTCTGATATCATTTATGTATTCTTATGACCTATTTTAAGGTTTTTTTCTTCAGAATCTTATATTCATAAAGTTTTAGCTAAAATTAGACAATAATATTCAATGAGTAACTTCCTTTAAGAATAAGGTTGGTGGTCCCAAATTTAACCCTAATTATACACTCATTTTGTATGTGTATATGATGTGTGGTCATTCTAAACTAATGTGTTTTTGGCCTAAAATTAAATAAATGAATGAAGTTTTGTTCTCTTTTGGAGACTCATTGTACTGGACATGAGCAATCTGTTGACAAATGTGAAGCTAATTTTTTTATTCTAAAAAGTGGGTAATTCCTTGAATTAAGGATATACAATATATTGAGAGGAAACCCATGGAGCACCTAAAGTGAAATGGTAACTTAGTAGTAAAATTATCGATTCCCTAGGATAATCCCTAGGATAAAAATGTGTGGTAAAATATGTAATGTGGGAGTGGTTTTGGGAAGTCTTATTATCCTCCCAATGACTTATATGTGGTATACTAGGGGGGCCATTTATCCCCCTGATGAATTATCTGTAGTATACCAGACATGCCACTTATACCCCCGATGACTTATATGTGGTATAACGAGTAGTCCACTTATCTTTCCACTGACTTATTTATGGTATACTGGGTGGGATTATTATCCCCTAATGACTTATATATGGTACATCGGGTGGGCCAATTATTCCCCTGATGTCTATATGGTGAAAGAATGAGTGGGATTCTTATCTCCTAAGGTATACATGCATATTGATAGTATTATGGGTGGGAAATTATATGAACCTTGTGTATGTTATATATATTATTAAAAGACATATGATAATTGATGAATTAGATATGGTTGATCCAAGGTGTTACCATATAAACCAATAATCAGTGGTTGATTATTTATTTATGATTTCATTTATTTATTATGACACACCAGCTTTCACCGTGTTAGACTAGATATATTTGTGGACACTATTAGTGGTGGATTACTAACTTTTACTCATACCCTGCTCAGGCCATTGTGGGTACCCAAACAAACTACATGGTTATAGGTAAGGATAAGGGTAAAAGCCTTATTATTGATAGTTTATTGGGGTATCTGGGGTGGAGCATGAGAGATGGGATTGGTCTAGGAGTCCCGACTAGTTTTGTGGGTTTTCCTTATTTTGTTTATTTTTTTAGTTATTTTTGGAATATTAATGTATAAAATCCCCCACAAGGAGATCTTTATTTTTTCTATATGCTTTTTATAACATGTAAAACATTCATTTTGATATATCATGGGTATATATGTTGTTTATTGGTTCTTACTATGATGTATGTTATCACTTATTCATCTAGATGATTGTTATTATTACTACTTCAACTATTATTTATGGTTATCTAATCTAGGGGGTATAGTCTCCCCATGATTATTATTAGACCCCCATTATTAGTTGATATAATTTAACATATGGGGAGACACACTTGAGGTCATGTAATGAATCATTTTGGTTATTATTGTGTGATCTGAGTTGAGGTGTTATTATTACCCTCCATTAGATTACCCATTTTCCACTATAAGTAGTTAATATTTGGTCTAACATAAAATCCCAACCATTTATCCACTACAAACCTATTATATTTATTATAAAATTTGTCTTAGTCATGAGGTTTTGTGTACACTTTTATTTATAGATGAAAATATATATCATTGTAGATTATTTCCCATCCCTATTGTTTTTTATTTATATTTGTTAAATGTTTTTTGTAACTATATGTTAATAAATTAAAAAATATAAATTGTTTTTAATAGTGTTTTATAGGAAAAAAGTTCCTTTTTAAATAGTATAGATAAATAGTTTAGTAACATCGTGTAAATTTGAGTAATATAATATATTTTATATAAAAAAGATGATACAACCAATCTGTGATGTATTGTATAATGTGTTTAATATATAATTTTTTTTAATAAAAGTTTCTATTAGAAAAATACATAATGTTTTAAATAAATTTTTTTTGGTATCATGATTATTGATTTCAATAAGTGAGAAGAAAAATTATAAAATAACAATAAATGTAAAAATATGATTAATTTTTTTTTGAAATGGTTATTTTCAAATATATTTCAAATTCTAAATATTCTCATAATTTATTTAATGTGGTTATTGATTATATTATAAAAAAATATAAATGATAGTAAACATGAGATTTAGTTCCTTGTTTCATTTTAAATTGCAATGATTTTCAATGGATTTGTTTAAGAAGTTAACTGATAGAATTGACCCCCAACAAGAAATCTAATTATAAGAGGGTAGTCACCATTTTTGTAGGGGGTATTCATATGGTATTAGTTATTCAATTTGGGGGATAACTATTGATTTTGAGAGATGATGTCATGATAATTTACAAATAATATATATATATATATATATATATGATAAAGAAGTTTAATTCTTTGAAATAATTAACTATAGGAGGTGTGCAGGATATGGTATTCCTCACAACATTTATATTATTTATCATGAGTATTTTTTTCAATAACAAATTGAGTTATTATGTGAGGTAAACATTTTCAAGATGTTGTAAAAATTTTTAAATGGTATTAGAGAATGATATTGTCCAAATTTTTTTGAAAAAGTTTTTTTCATGAATTAGACTTGTATAAGAGGTCTACGCATAAAAGGGAAAAAATAAAATCAAATTGGAATATTCTTAGTACTTGTAAATGTGTGGTTAGAAATTTACAAAATATATTTGAAGATCTAGTTCTTTAATAATTAAATTTTTTTTTATTTTTTTTATCAAAAATCAACCCTATTGAGACCCTTCCAATATTACTAGCTGGATTTAGTATAACCTTCAATGTCATCATCAAATAGGTCACATGTTAGTGACTAATGCTGATGTTATAAAACTCACAAATGATATGTATTAACCTTTTAAGAACACAAAAAAATTGTAAAATAAATGGAATTCTAAAAAATTATGAACAATAAGGAATCCACGATCAACTGATATCACAAATAAGGTACAATTCATAAATGTCATACACCAAAACCAAAATACAAGAAAAATATTACTATGAAAAAATAACTATTAAACCCAATGTGTAAGAAAAATCAAATAACCTATATACCTCAGTGATATAAAAAAATCCCCAAATACCATGTTCTTACTGTCAACCTTGGTCATCGAACCAATACCGACCAGGAAATCCCCCAAAAAATCCTATAAAATTATTTGTAAAATTATTGGTGAATATATACTCACACTCAGTGGGACATATCTAAAGGTTTAAAACCCCAAAAAATATCATGCATACATAATAATCAAAGTAGAAACATCATAATAAATAATCACATCCTCACTAACCAAAACTACTCAGGGTAATTACTATCAAATTTTAGTGAACTATCTCATCCTAAAAACCTCATAAGATTCTAAAATTAACCTATTCCATTATAGATATATATACACCCTCATTCATTCTTCAAAACTACTTTTTTAATAAGATAGGGATTATTAGTTTGAATATATATTTGGTTCACCCAATAATTTGAATACTGAGTTTCACATGAGAGAATCACCTTTGGATTGTGGTTTCATAGAAAATGATACCGCCATCACTAAATAACATCATATATATATAATAAATAACTCACATAATACCATAATTATCATCAATAAATAAACATAAGTCACCATCATAACATGTATATAAGCATCATCAACAATATACAATCAATTACACTAATATCATTATCATACTAAATCACATCATCATCACCATCACCCAGTACATGACCATCATAAGGTCAAGACACTAGTGTTAGTGGAAGTATTAGGGTAATGTAATAGGGTAGATAGTATACACATATATCCAAACATTATATCACAACACTAACCTACACTTGGGAAGTATCAACCAAAACTATTCTATATGAATCAATATCCTCATGTTTCTTTAAAATATCATTATATATTTAGGATATCATGACATAATGGACATATGTGGTATCATCCACGTGTTTCGGGTAGAGATCTAATTATTCCTCACTAGCCTCTTTAGCAAGTGACTTGTGAAGTGGGGTTTCCAGCTCATATAATTTTTGTTTGTGGTGTATTATAACATGTAGGAGCCTATGCTATTCATATAAATTTGATATAGTGAGAAGTTTATCCTTATCAAGTACGAATTTTAGTGATATAGTTGTAATAATGTGGCTTTCCATTTTTATAGTAATTAAGAGCATAATTTTAACCCATTATCTAGATTATAGAAATGTGATAAATAAATTTTAAATTTATCAATCTCCCATTATTTTTATAAAACCCAATATATCTAAACATTAATTTTTTAACATCCTATTATATTGATGTTCTAGTTTAAAGGATATATATTCCCCTTCTCATAACCCAAACTTGGTCCATATAAGTTATTTTAAGGGTTTTAGGTGAGTCTAACTTACCAACTGAATTAACTTACATCTCCTTGTTTTGTTGAGTGGACTCCCCAATCATGAAATCATGGATAAGGATTTCTTTAAATCTTTCCTCTTAGTTACACCTAGTCCTACTTGGGAAGTAGACCCTGGATGTGAACTAAGTTTAAGTCAAACCAAAACCCAAGAAAAAATTGCCCTATAATTGAAAGCACCACAAATTGGGTTGGTTAATCACTTTTGAACTATTGGTTCAATTTTAACTTAAGTAGTGGAAGGATATGCTGAATTAATATTTAATTGTGGGATTTTATCTTTATGTGTCAAAATATCATTTTATCTTTATTTCATGCTTGTTAATATTAAATGGATTTATATAACTGTTTAACCATATCTTGATAAAATAACTCATAATACAATTATTTAATTTTGAATTTCTTTATTTTTTTAATTCATTTATTTAAAGTGAATTCCATACATTAAAATGAATAACTAACCATGAAACTAATATAAATAAATAAATAAAGTGGTATGATCAGGATCTTTATATAATAGTTGATTTATCTATAGGATGATAAACTAACTCTGGATATAGAGGAATAACTCCTTGAACCTAGATAGCTTATAGCTACAACATTCCACCTACGATATTGTTAACCTCATACAGGTTCTGGGCACAGCAGAAGCATGCAGTGGTAGAAGATATATTAAAATTTATTTTTATATTTAATTTCCCAAAACCCGAGTAAAGATTTTTCATGTAAAGTTAATAAATAATTTATTTAATATTATAATAAACAAATAATTTATCTAAGAATTATTTATTCTATGTAGATATCGATCATCCAAAAAACCCTTTTGGATTCACTTCATTTCGCTATGAGAATCCATGGATAGATTACCTCTAGAAGTGATCCACATGTTCTCCATTGATCTATAAGAAATGTCAATCGATATCTAAGTGCTAGTGCAGTGAGTTGATTGTCTCTTTTTATTCATGTTTATCTCTCATCCTTTGATCTTGAAGGGATATTTCTTCAGTTTCTCATTCTTGTGAGGAAGAGAGAAAATAGGAGTTGACATAGAGATTGGTTGTGTGCAATGATTCTCAAGTTTCAATTTTTGGATGAAATACACATTATACATGGTTTTCTACTTATAGATCCAGGGTTTAGTTTAAAATAATTATTTAATTATATACCAAATCTTAAACAATATAAAATCCTTAATAAACTCCAAGTTAGATAATAATATTATAATTATTTGTGGAGCGCACCAACTTTTACAATAAAAAATATTATTTAACCAGATTATTAATTAATATTTGTTACCAGACTCAGTTTTGGTTAGTTTGAACTCCTATAAAATTTATTTAACTCCAAAATAATTATTTAATTAAATATTTCATTCATCAAGAAACATTTTTATTGATAAAACATGAATGAAATTATCTCTCGGTCTTCAGAATAATATTTAGTCAATTAATTAATTTCAAATAGAATTTAATTGAGATCATTATAAACACTTACTGTGTGAACCTCTAGGATTATTTCTCATCGGAATTAGGTAGGTATTCTAAAATTACAAGATGAATATAAAACAATGGTTCAAGGAACCCAAGATAAAGAACTTAATTTCATAAAGATAACAACCACATACGAATGCTGACCGTGAAATATAATCCCTTTGTCTCAATATCTCATCAAACAGGTTTCACATATGTGTCACCTATCTATAAGTAAGATATATCTTTATTTGTATATTTTATATAAAATTTCATTTCAACATGCATATAGAATTTAATGTGACACTTCTGTTCTAATCAAAGACACGATATATCAACTTCCATAAATATGGAAGGGAAAACCCTTCCTCAATTAATCCATTAATGACTTGTTAATCCTCACACATCAAACATGACCTACCTTGCTGTGAACATTTGGAATCACTATTTTCATCAAAAAATCTATGTTCATGAGTCATGATATGCATTAATAATAATAATAAAGCTGAAGTACCATTACACACACTTGTAGATAGGAAAATCTGATGACACCAAAACATGACAAATTCATACTGGTGATTTTATTCTCATAATATCCCATATTATAGATTACCAAGTTTAAACTTCATGAGAATAATAATCATCCACTTATGAGTACTCACTCCTGATATTCTATATACTATGTGTTCTAGCATAGTACATTTTCTGACCACATAACTATATTTAAGAATATCATCATAGCACTTCAAGGTTCTCATCATTGCAGGGAAATGATATGAACTTATAAATGAGACATATAATCTAGGTAATTATTAAATTATATTCATGTATAATAATTAGAAATATATAATAAAAAGTATTATTAATATTCAATACATTGAACATACATTTAATCAAAGTATAAACAGTTTTTCCTAGGGAAACAACTGTAATAAACTCCCACTTGGAATAGTGACAACTGTCAATGAATTTTAGTCTGCCAAACCTCACATGATAATCATGTTTCTTCTAAGTCAAGGCTTTAGTTAATGGGTCCTTCACACTATCTTTCATGAAAATACTACTCACTATAACCTCACCTCTATGAGAAAAATCCCTCAAGAGATGATACTTTCAAAGTACGTTCTTCATCCACTGATGTGACCCTAGAAATTTTGAGAGACCCAATATTGTAGTATTATCACAGTAGTGTGTGATATGATATTTACTGCTAGGTACTAATTCAATAGATTGGATTTTTTCATCCATATTTCTTCTTTATATGCCTTAGAATCCACAATATACTCAGACTCTACTCTAAAATATGTGACCACAACCTACTTTGAGAACTTCTAGCTCACAAAATCTCTATTCAAAGTGAATATGTATCCAATTTATAACTTCATATCATCTTTATATATTTTTAAACTATCATCTTTGTATACTGTGATGAATAATTCCTCATATCCTCTATAAACTAGGAACATATCCTTAGTACACCTCAAATACTTAAGGATAGTATTAAATATCATCCAATGGTTGTCACCTAGGCCATCATAATATCTTCATACCAAAATTAATGTGCAGGAACATCTCTCTTAGTATGTAGTATAACATACATGACTGAACCAATCGATGATGTGTATGAAATCCTTTCCATTCTATTTATTTCCTCTTGTGTTGAGGACACATATTCCTAGAAAGATTAATGCCTTGTGACATTGGAAATAATCACATCTTGGATTTTTCCATAATGAATCTATTCAATATATTTTTAATGTATGTACTTTGACTTATGCCAATAATTCTCTAGGATATATAAATATGGATCTTGATCCCAATAATTTATGTTTCCTCACCCAATTCTTTCATGGAGAAGTATTTATTCAACCACACCTTAATAGACTATTATACTAGTATCTTGTTTCTAATAAGTAATATGTCATAAAAATATACTATTAATAAAATGATTGCACTCCCACTAAACCATTTGTAGACATAAGGCTCGCATTCTCTCTTTATTAAAGAAAATTCCTTTACGAGTTCATCAAAATGAAAACTCTATGGCCTAGATGATTTATTTAATCTATAAATGAGTTTTTGCAATTTTCATATCTTATTGGAATCCTTTATAGTTAAAACCCCTTCAAGTTATTTAATTTAGAAAAATTAATGAAAGTTCCCATTAAAGAAGGCTATTTTTAAATACATTTGATAAATCTCATAGTCATGGTAATCTGTAGTTTCAAGTAGAATTTAGATAGATTTTACCCTACAACTGGTGAAAAGGTTTCATCATAGTCAATACCTTAACACTATTTAAACCCTTTTGTAACTAGTCATTACTTATATGTACCGACTTTTCCTTCCATGTCTATTTTCATCTTGAATACACATTTTAAACCAACAGGATTCACACACATTAGAGGATCTTCCAAAATCTAGAATTGGTTTTGTTACATGGAATCCATTTCAGAATTCATGGCTTCTTTACAATTGGCTACATCTATGTCACTAAATGTTTCCTTATAGGTTATAGAATCATTATTATGAACTAATAATGAGTCACCATCATTGGTGACTAGAGAACCATACCATTTTGGTTCTCTAACCTATCATGTACTCCTACATAGTACTTGTGTCTCTGGAATGGTTTCTTCTTCCTATGGGCTTTTTGGAATTTTTTCCTATACCAAATCTTGTGTACCTTGAGCCTCAACTTCATTGAAGTCTATCTATCTCCCACTATCACTTTTATAGATGTGATTCATCTTAATGAATATGACATATCTCACCACTGTTACCTTTTTAGGGGTCTTATAGGTAATATACCCTTGTTTCTTTGGAATATCCTATAAAGGAACAACTTGTGCCTTGGGGTGTAATTTTGTTACCTAAAGAAGAATTAACAAATACTTCTCAACCCCACAAATATAAGTATGAATGGTTTCTTTCTATTCCATAAATGGTATGGTATACTATATACTTCTTTAGTTGGAACTTGTTTTAGTATTTGTGCTTATGTTTGTAATGTGTATACCTAAAAAGATAATGGAAGAATCACATGACTCATCATTGATCTCACCATGTATAAAAATGTACGGATCCTCCTTTCACTTACACCATTCCACTAATGTGTATAAGGAGGAGTGAGTAGATATATGATCCCAAACTCACATGAGTAATCAATGAATTTTTGATTGAGATATTATCCACTATGGTATGAGAACAGTTTCATAGTATTCTTATCAATATGGTTCTCAACTTGATACTTGTATTAGTTGAATTTTTCAAAAGAATCTGATTTACACCTTCTTAAGTGGACATATCCATATCTACTAAAATCATTAGTAAAATTTAAAAAGTTTGAGTACCCAACCCTTTATCAAAAGAAAATGGTCCAAAAAATTATATATAAACTAATTCAAGAATCTCTAAGGCCCTTTCACCTTTTCCACTAAATGGGGATTTGGTCATTTTCCATATAAACATGTGTGACATATACCAAGTGGGTTTACTTCAAAAGAATCTAAATATCCATCTTGGTATAATTTATTCAATCTCTTTTCATTAACATGAATTAGCCAGTGATTCCATAGTTGGGTGTGGTATGAGACATATGATTTATTTTTGTTATCTATTTCCATTACTTTATTCATGTAATCTAACACATAAAAACCATTATTTAAATTTTCTTTACCATAAAAATGATATATTTATAAAAGAATCTATATTTATGTCCAAACCTGAAAATAAAATTATTTTTATCATGTTTGGATATAAAAATATTATTTTTGGTAACTAAATTCACATAATAAAAATCCTTAAAAACCAATATCATTCCAGTTGACAATATGTGGTGGCAGTCCCTAACAACTACAACAACATGTTTAGTTCCATTGGATAATCGTAGATCTACCTCCCCTTGGTAAATAATTTTGAATCTATTTTATCCCTATATTTGAATACATATGTGAGAACCATAATTTCTCTCTAATACCGAATTTTTAAAAGTAGATAAATTGAACTCAATAACAAATGCACCAGAAGCTTCCCCTTTCTTCTTTGGTTGGGTGCAGTTTTTCTTCAAGTGGAACTTCTTGCCACATTTGAAACAAACAACACCCTGTTCCTTTTCTTTCCACTTGATCTTTCTCTTCTTGTAATGGCATGAAGAAGTTTTGGGCTTTATTCACCATAAGGTACAAAGGATTTTCACACTTCGTGTTCTTATCTACTTAGTGAAGTAGAGTAAAACGATTTGTCAGAGGCTTCTCAAGGTTGATCATATTAAGTTTTTTTAAATAGAGAATCTCTGAGTGAGTGATTCCAAAATGAGATTAGTGCCGTGTTTTTTAGGGAGTTTAAACCCTAGAACCTCTAGGCACTCAATGTAGCAAATGAGCTTAACTATGTGAGGCCTAGTTGGGACACCCTCTTCAATATTCCTCTGAAATATTTCCTTGGAAATATCAAACCATTCATGTCTAAATATTTCATAGAAAAGACCACAAAGGTTCTCAAGCATAATAAATGAATCCATGTTTTCATGAGACTTCATGAGTTCACTGGACATAGATGAAATCATAAAAAATTTAATTTCGACCACATCACTCAATTTTTTTCATAGAATAGAAACACTACACCACTCACCTCAGTGTATGAATATTAGGAAGTAATGATTCTTACATGTAATAGTTCCATTCAAGGAATAAAACAACATTATTTTTTTTAAATCACTTTTGGAAGTTACATCAAGAGAGTAGATTGTATATCTAAAATATAGATTGAAGGGATAGTGTGGATTATGAACTTTCCATTTTATTCTATAATTAAAATAGAATATTATTAGTATTTTATTTACTAAAAAATATATGAGGAATAATAAATTATTTTATTTTATTAAATCTTTCACTATTTTATCAAGTTGTGATAGCCATCACTATTGAAATTAAAATGTATAGTTGCATGGACATTCGAGTTTGAAATGATCCATACACCCCTTCACATAACCCTAATTAGGGTTGGCCAACCTACTTGAAGGTATTAGGGTAGGCATATCTTTGCCAACTGTGATCTTACAGCTCCTTGATCCATTGAGTGGACTCCTCTGTCCTTAAATGCTTACTTAGATTTCTTCAACACCTGACTCCAAGTTACATCAAGCCTAGATAGGGATACTTCTCTTGATGTAAGATGGTTAAGTCAACCCATAACATTCTTAATAACTCTACATTAAAAGTAAGTGTCCTAATGAGGGATGGTCAAACACTTAGTTCTAAGGATTTTATTCCTAATCAAGTGATGGAAGGACAAGTATGACTTAACATATATTTGAGGGATTTTAATTTATTATTCATAAATTTTATTTAGTTTTATCCTTTACATGCCTTGTTAATATTAAGGGGGTTTTACATAATTACTTAACCATACCAGATAAAACATTTATGCATAATATATTCATTTAAATTACATATTCTCACATTTATTTATTTATTTATGTGATTGTGGTATTACGTCCGTAAAATTTAATAATACATAGACAAAAATAAATAAAAAATTAAATGGCCCATTTATGAGATTTATCTAATAGTTGATTTAATGAGAAAACATTTAATCACCATACTACCTAGGAGAAATAACTCTTGTTGCTAGTCTTGGAATTAGTTACAACATTCCACCTACCTAGCTTTGTAACACTTGAGTTAGAATCATTATGGTTCCATCTTGAAATAATTCCATGCACCTAGGGAAACTCGACTAATATATGTATTTTTAATTCACATAGAGGTGAGGGGAACCAAAATATTGGTTAAGTGGAATTACATAAATAACCATGGAAAAAAGGTCTCATATAATAATGGAGGGAAGGATGACTCAAATTCCATCATATTTAATTTAATAATAAATAATTTTAAACTCATGAAATAAATTAAATTAAAACATCCAACACATACACAGGTCTTGATCAAGCTCATAAATGTCCATACATACAACATATATGCAAAAGTAAATGAATAATAATTCAGTTCTTATTTTTTATTTATTAGTAAGATAAACTTAATGAATGAATGAATGAATGAATTAATTGATTAATTGATTCTATTTCATCTTAATCACCATCTAATTCCTTTTTGAGATAACCATCATAAAATCATTAATGGAAAATAGATGACAGAACCAATATTTATAGATTTATTACAATAAATTAATTTAACATGTAAAATTCTATAAAATCCTTATTAAAATTTCAAACACTAAAAGTGAATATCAAAGAAATGATTTTTTAATGTTGAAATTATCAATTTAATGTAATTCAATTCTTCCATTAATTGGGAGGCTACATGGTTTGTATTATCCAGCTACATTTCATGTATCCAATTTATACACTTAGGGATTTGGTGTGTTGATTTTCTAGACTACATGGAATGTACATGACAAATACATGTTATGTATCCACTTACTGTGTTCTTGAGATACTCTTCTGGATCTTTGGTATGTATCTTAGTGGGATCACATGGTGTGTACAAGCTAGCTAAACACCATGTATCCCATATTTTATGTGTCCTTTGTTCTCATCAAATAGATTGATGTGTATTTTAGGTGCAGGAATTGATAAACTAAATGGTGTGTACACTACATATATGTCATGTATATCATAAATTCTCAAGGATATCAGTCTCACACAGTTTGACCCTGTATAATGAATACATGGATTATGTGATTTGAACCACCAAACCATGTAGACTCCACAACATTTACGATGTATACATGCCATGTAATCCAACATACTGTGTGAAAGGTTGGCCGGTAAACATGCAATATACACCACATGTAATAACCGCATGGAATGTTGTGTATCCCACAATATATCCTGGTGCAACATGATAGGGTACACAACATGTACTCTGACTACACGTTGTGTAACCCTATATTACCAGCCAAAAATTTGGAAGTTCCTGATGGCATGTCTAGCCGTTCTTCATCTATTCTTAGACCTCTAAGTGAATTAAATACTAAACAAACATGATTAATATGTTGATAATATGTTAATTCAAAATGGATTAAATAAAGAACAATATGAAATGAAAATTCCACCACGATTGCTTATGGATCCACAATCGAATAAATAAATGTAAATTTAAACATGAACACTCTAATACCACTTATAGGTTTCGGGTGAAATGGAAGCATGAAGTTGTGGGTGATATATTAAAAAATATTTCAGTATTGAGTCTCCCAGAACCCCAAGAGAAGATCTTTCATAGAAAAATTATAGTTAATTTATTTAATATTAGAAGAAACAAATAAAAAATTTGATAACTATTTCTTCAATATAGATGTTGATCATGTAGAAATAACATTTCATATTTCCTTCATTTTTCTATGGGGATCCAATTATAGAATCCATTTAGTGTTGATCCACACATTCTCCTTTAATCTCTGAGCAATGCCAATCAATCTCTGGGTGCTAGTATCATGAGTCAATTGTCTTGCCTTATTCATGTTGATCACTCATCTTTTGAACATGAAGGGATCACTATTTCACTTCTCATTCTTGATAGGAAGTGAGAAAGGGGGATTAGAGAGAGAGTTTCATTGTGTGTAATGATTCTAAAGTTTTTATTTTTGAATACAATACACAATAAACATAATGGTCTATTTATAAAGCTAGGGTTTAGGTTAAAATAATTATTTAATTACATGATAGCCCTTAAATAATATAATAATACTTAACAAACCCCATTAAATATAATAATAATAACATTACTATTATTTTTTGGTGTGTGTAAACTTTCACAATAAAAAACATTATTTAACTAGATTATTAATTAATAATTTTCATTGGACTCGGTCTTGGTCCATTATAAATCCTCTAGATTTTATCGAACTTATGAATACATATTTAATTTAAATATTTCAATAATCATTAAATATTTTTGATTCAAAAAACATGAATACAATTATTCCTCAGTCTTGTGAATAATATTTATTCAATTAATTAAATTCAAATAGAATTTAATTGAGATCATCAGAAGCACTTAGTGTGTGACCCTTTAGGATTCTTTCTCATTGGAATTTGGAGGGCTTGGATAAAGTAAAAATTTACTATCTAGCAATGGGTTATGACACCCAAGAGAAAGAACATAATGTCACAATGATGAAAACCACATATGAAATATAATACTATTTTCTGAATGTCTCATCAAGCAAGCCACACATCTGTGTCATCAACCTGTATTCTCGATAAATATTTCTTTGACTATCTAAAATAAATTCTTCATTTCACCATGTTCGTGAAATTTAATGCGACAGTTATATTCTAATCAAGGTGTTATGATATCAACTTCTATAAAGATGGAAGGAAAAAAATCCTTCCTTGACTTATACATTAATGACACATCAATCGTGATAGATACAATGTTTCATAACTCATTGTGAACATATGGAATCATGGTTTTGGTCAGAAAATCTAAGTATACGATTCATGAAATTCATTAATGATAATCTTAAAGTCAAAGGATCATCACACACACTCTTAGATAAGAATATATTATTACACCAAAACATGTTGAATTCATACTGGTGGGTTTGTTCTCATAATCTCCCATATTGGAGATTACCAAGTGCGAAATTTATGAGAAGGAACCTCATCCTCGTATGAGTACTCACACCTAACAATATATATACTATCTTCCCCAACATAGTATATTATCCAACCACATAACTATATTTAAGAATATCATCATAACCCTTGAAGTTTCCCATGATAGTAGGGAACTACTATGACTTTATCAATGTAATGTATACTCTAGGACATTATTACATTATAATCATATATAATAATTAAAAATATGTAATACTATTTTTTTATTAATATTCAATACATATATTATACTTTTACTAAAAGTAAAAATAGTAGGTCTTGGGACACTAACTCCCACACCTCCTGCATTGGTTTTACCTTGGATCTGAACATAAACTGCCTCTACTCACCGGGGACTGCCATGTAGGATTGTAATAGTATGGTAAACATACTAAAATATTGAGGTGAATTGTAGTTTGAAATCGACTAACAATTTTAATTCTCCTCAGTAGATAAGTTGATCAAAATTTTAAATTACCGATCAAATCAAAGATTAGAGTGAAAACAATTTATGCAATGGAAGTACAAACTATATGTAACACAACAAGTCCAACAATAATAAATTAATTAGTATTTTATTAATTATTGATGAAAAATTTATAACAATGAAAATTTAAACTAATTGTAATATAATGATTAATGAAATAATTAACTCAATGGTAATTCAGGAAAGAATATATCAGACATTTAAAACTAAACATGGGGTATTGGTTTTCAAACCAAATACTCATTTAAAATAATAATACTAAAACCTAACTTTTTTACCAAAGTAAAAGGTAGATATATAGACCTGATATGAGGTATCTATGACTATAAACCTTTCATAAGGTATTTAATTATTAAATCCTGCAGTTTGGATCTTTCTTCATTACCATAGAATCCCTTGATCAACATGATTGGAATTTATCCACTTCAATAACTTGAAGCTCAATTTAAGAACAACTTTTATCAGTAGCTCTGTTCTTTCTTCCAATAACCATAAATCCCTCAAAAAACCATCCATGACATAGAAATTACAAAAATAAAATTAATATCTTTTAAGGTAAAACCTCACAATAGTAAATCTTAGATAAAAAATAAACTTATGGGAAGCACTCTTGTAAATAAGAAATTGAAAAGATTCAAAATAATCAGAAATGTTCAGAATACTTGTAGAAACGTGCGTTAACTTTATACTTCTAGTGTTCAAGGTTTACTTCAATTTATAGGCATCATTGTAACAAACTTAAATGGTAAAATTCCTTAAAACTCAGTTTCAATTGTAACTACATCAAAATAAACTTCTTCATCTACTAATGAACACAACATATTGCTCCATATATAGATGGGTTGAATTAATACTGCTATAGTTCTTCATAAAACTAGTGAAGGTAATTTGGATTTAATTATTTTTATTATTATGTTTCCATGAAAACTTTAAATTTTTTATATTACACAATTCATTAGGATACCAGATTTTCAAAAATCATAAGACCATCAATATTGTATTATACTTGAATTTATCAGTAATACATTTTCTAGTTTTATATATTGAGAACATCAATGAAAAAAACTATTTTTAGTTATACCAAATACTAAATAAAGTGTTTCATGGTTTTCAAAACTAGTATAGTAAAGTGATTCAATGACTCAAAAATCACATCCTTTTTGAAAATCACAAAATCATAATAAAAATAAATAGTTGGAAATGCACCGTGTAAATATTTAGATGAAAATATTTTTATTTAACCCTTTAGATTAACCCCTTGAAAAAATAGAATATTTAATTTTTTAAAGAAGTAAAATATAATTCCCCCCTTTGGGAAATAATATTTCTCACATCTAATATATTTAATTTTATTTTTTTCATAATTCTCCCCATTTTTGGGTTTTAAAAATAAGGTAATAATTCTTTTTGAGGTAGAATAAAAAATCATTGGAAAATATATAAAGAAAAAAATTTGTGAATAAAAAATAACAAACATAATTTTGATAATATTATCAAACAATATTAAGAAACTATACCAAGAAATTAGTTAATATAAAACAAACATAATTTATTAAGAAAAAAAACCAAATGTTTAGGTTGTAAAATTAATAAATCAACTAAAAAATTAAAAGTTAAAAAATAAATCATTCATAATTTATTATTCTATCATGTAATTTATATTTTTGATGAGATTTATTTAATCATTTAGGTAATAATCATGTACTTTGAACTTATATTCAAACTCAGCTATCCTCAAAGAGATTCTGTTTACCTATTATTTATGTAGCTAAATTCTATTGACTACTTTCTCTTATAGAGAATAAATATTTTGATTTCACTACTAAATTTGATGGTTTTAGGAGACTCCTAAAAACATTAGTTCATCAAAAGTATTTGAAGAAATTCTAACTTTCTATTTTAGTTATTTTAAAATATCATTAAGATCTTGATATTTTTTTATAGTGTATCAAAATTATGATGGATAAGATCAAATTATTCTATGATGTAATTTATGTATTTGTCATGAGATTTGATATATCTATAAAAATATATCAGTTTTCAATTTTATAGCCACTAAATTACATGAAAGAATCTAGTTCCATTTATTTCAAAAACTGAATCTATTTTCTTACTTTATAACTTATATTATTTTTAGAGTTTCAATTAACTTTTTATGATATTTACCTTTGAACATAGCTCTGTTATCATATTAATAAATCTGTTCAACATATTTTGTAAGTTTTGAATTTAACTTAGCTTATGATCAAATGATAGTGTTTTATCTGAATATTGATATTTAGAAGATCTGCTAGGTAGATATTTTTTCTTCTCTTTTCCTTTGGAAACAACATTTTAAACTTCAGTAACTTCAACTTTGTTTGGAGAATAGTTCACTGTTTCAATATAATATCCATTATCTATATTTTGATCATAATTTGGTTTTTTAAATAAACTTGATGAAGGGTAATTAGAAATTTATTTTGAATTGTATAAATTTTGAGAAACCTTCTTAAAAGGAGATGATATAACAATAATAGAAGCGTGAATGGAAGATTCAAGAAGATATAAACATTCAACCTTATTTTTATGGATTTTGGATTCATTATTCTTCTCATTTGGTTTCTCAATAAAAAATTATTTTGACATTTAATCTTCTGGTGATACTATGACTTCAAAAAGAGAGGAATAATATCATTATATGGGTGAACATTAGCTGACTAAACTTCAAAATTTGAACATTTTATACTTTCCAAACTGAACTTCCAACATCCCTATAAGGATATGATTTGGAAGAGTAATTTTGATGAAAACTAGAGACAAATTAATTTTCATTCCCATCAAAATGTATATTTCTCCTTATTAGTTATTTAGGAATAATATATTATTTTATCATAACTACTTGTAGAATAGATTTTGTGATTTGGGACCACTTTATCTTAAGAGAATACTTCTTCTTATTCATTACTTATTTTAATTTATAATCAACATCTCCGCTTAAATATTTTTCCTCATTGTTGTATAAACCTTAGAAAGGTTTCTCATAATCTCTTTATTCCCTTTTATTCTAATATTCATCAAATATCTCTTTCAAGAATCCACTATGGGTATCAATTAACTTTATAAATCATTTATATAAAGTATAAAATTTTCTCTTCAACTGAAACTCTTTTGTTTTAACTTCTAGTTCAACTAATTTTGAATTATCCTTGAAAGGTTTAGCAACTTTTATATTTTCATAATGCATGTTTGATTTTAACCTTTTCTTCTCAGGGTCCTTATCTAAAGAAGGAATGTCAGGAACTATCCACATCTCTAAAAATTGAACTTATTGAGATGGATCATCTACTTCATATAATTTCAGAATATCTATTGATTCAGTAATTGAGGATTTAACTACAAAAATTTTATTTTTAAAATCATTAGTTAACCTCATTCTTTAGGTAGTGTCAATTTTTATTGGGTTCCCTTTTTTACTCTCTGGATGAGCTTGGTTCTCAATATTTTCTTCCCATAATAACTTTACAAGAATCTAATCCAACATTTAAACATAAAAAAATCTTCATGTTAACTACTTCCATATTAATAGTTAAAATATAGAACTAGATGGAATTATCAATATTAAATTTCCAAAAACATACTAGCTAGTCTTATAAGTAGACATAATGTATCTTTATTGTACCCTTATCCCCTTTCTCAGTAGTGAAAAATATAAAATATACTAACACACAATTCTAAAATTTGGAGTTAAATGCCATGTATTGTGTACTTCTCATTGATCACAAAAATACTTTTCTCTACTTAAGATTTGATAAACATTTCATGAAATTTACCTAACTTATTAGATAAAAACAATGACCCCACATCAAATAGTACTTTGAGAAGCTCCACAAACATTTATAGGGTAATAGAAAACTTATGAAGGAAAATAATAAAAGTTACCTTCTTAAATACTTCATATCCTGATAAATTTATAGATCCATTGAATTAATAGATCAGAAATGGATAATACAAATCATGTTCTTAAGTTATAAAAACAAATTTTCTCCAATATTTAAAACATAAGATATCTCTAGCATAAGATTTTACTTCTCAAATAGCTCTAAGTAGATCAAAATTTCATTCATAATATTTATGGTTGGAAGAAAATTATAAAATTAAATTACTAAATTAGAAGATAGACTATGAATCTTAATAAATTTCAAGAGCTTAACCATATATTCTCAATGAATGCAACCAATAAAATTTGGGTCCCAACATTATATTGGCTACATGAGAATATGAAGGGTCACCATAGATTTATTTGATCTAATGGATTAGATTAAATCCTTCCAAAACAGATGATATCATATTTATTTTTAAAGGAATAATTTTTAAATTTATAATGCTTTTATGTTTTAAAAAAGAATTTAAATTTCATAAAGATGAACAATGTTTTGAAATTCATATTAATGAGAATTAATTTTAAATTTTGAAAAAAATAAAAATCCAGGTAAACTAATAATACTTTATAAAAATTTTATGAATTGAAAATATTGACTTATAAATTTGGAAGGTAGGTTCCATTTAATAACGGCTTGATCTTATTATTTTGAAGATGGTTCCAAAAATGTTTTTGATATATGGTTTATGTTCTTTTGGAATCTAAAAAATGTTTAAAAGTTAGCTAGAAACAATCAAAAGACATACCTCATAAATAAAAGGAATAAATGCAATATAGTTGAAAAACGTAAAGTAAATGATTTACAACAATGAAATAAGTAAAATTTAAAATAATTATTTTAAAAAATTGAAATAATGGAGGCGCCATTGATATATGTACAACTGTGGATGAAAAACTATTTATATCTTCATATTTATTTCTTTGGGAAAAAGAATTATTTTAGTTTATAAGTATTTGAAAATAATAATTTTAAAATTTATATTTGAGTAGTTCTCTGATGTTCATGGGCATAAAGTTATGATGAGGTAAATGAAAAATGTATTCCAAAGCACTGGACTATGTTCTGTGAATTTTTTTCCCTATAATGACCTCCTATATAACACATAGTCCAGAAGGGTTATTTATTTGGTTTTAAATAATTTGACTAGTAAGATATATTTTTATTTAATTTACCACCCAGAAATAATGTATTTATATGCGGTCTGATATGACTATACATCTTCTAAAAATATTCATTTATAGTTGTAAACTTTTTTAATAATTTTTTCAAACTTAAAATATATGATTTTATCTTGATAACCTTGTTATCATGAGGAGAAAAAGATACATTTTTTGTTTTTTCTCAAAAATTTTCTTCTTCCAATTATATAAATTTTGATTATCTTCTGATGAAATTACATTCCGTGTTTCCTTTCATTTCAGTAGTCATCTTTGTGGTTTTAAATTTGGAATTATCAAACTCAAAAATATGTTTGACATTTTCTTTTAATATTTTAGCAATTTTATCATTAATCTTTTCAAAAATCATTTTTATGTAGTTTTATTTTAGGATCTGTATATTATTCTAATAATGTTTCAAATATATATCTTCACATTATTTCATATAATATTTCGTCAAATTATTTGTTTCTTGAAACTTTTCACCACTATCTGAATATAATAAACTTTAATCATCATTATCACTTTTAATTTTTAAATAATACAATCATTTTGAGTCTAGAGGAAAATTTTTAAGGGTTTTGACATTATGTTTTCCCCTAAAACACTTTTCATTTTAGATATATTAGTTTAAAATCAAAATGTTTTTGTTATCCTCACTATATTCCATTGAAAAATATGAATTATTATCAGCACCAACAGTACTCTAATTATCCATGACTTTAAAAATTTCATTTCCTTTATTTTTTAGAATACTTTCTAGAATATTTATTATCTTAATTTTAAGTTCAAGACAACCTAGTCAAGTATGACTAGGTCTTATAAATTCATAGCTGGTTGGTTTGTTAGAATATTTCTTATAAAAATTATCCTTTTTATCTTTTAAATATTTCAAATAAACACCTTTTCAATTTGGGTTCGTGAACATATTTATTTCCAAGTTATGTAGTTGTCCTTTGGTAGGTTCTCATTCAATATCTTTTGAGGATTTCATAGAATTTCTTTTGGAATTATCTTATTTGGATGTAAAAGATAAATATACTACACTTTTATTTATTTCCTTTTCAGCATCCCCTTTTTATATAATTTTATACTGTATGAGTATCCCAATTAAGTCATGTAGACTTATTTTATTAATATATTTTATGTCATCAGTAGCTATAATTTTTTATTCCCACTCTTTAGGTATGATATATATTATTTTCTTTTTAGCATCCCATTTTTATATAATTTTATGCGTATGAGTGTTCCATTTAAGTCATTTAGACTTATTTTATTAATATTATTTATGTCATCTGTAACTGTTATTTTTTATTCCCACTCTTTAGGTAAGATATATATAACATTCTCAATAAGTTGAGCATCTGATAATTATTTTCCTCAATGTGATTATAAATTTTTTGATATGTTCATGAATCCTTGATTAATTTTATCTATATATTCACTACGTAAGAAATCAAATGTCTAATAATTAGCTCTCATCTTTTTTGGTTTTGTTTCAAAAAATTTTTATGTTCTGAAATTAGTAACTTCAAGTTTTTTCTAGATTCCACAAGTTTTTTTCATGAATAGAATTAACTATGAATATTTCTTTCTATATAACATAACTTAGTATTTATAACTTTGAATTTAACTAGATATTTTTCTTTTCTTCTCTTAAAAAATTAATAACCTCTTTCTCTTGAATTTTATAATTATTGGTGAGAATAAGAAAATTCTAAACTCCTGTCTTAATCAAAAATATCTCCATTCAATCCTAATAGTACTGAATATTATTTCCATCAAATATAGGTGGTATTTTTGGATGTTGATGGTATATTAATCCAATATATATATTTACTATACATAAAAATATTATCTACAAATTTTTAGGTGCAAGGAAACTGAAAAATGAAAAACTGATCAAGTAATAGAAAATCAGAAAATAAAAACATTAGGTTCATTCTTAGATGTAGAATCCTGTTCTAATATTAATTTTAGGATCATAATAAGATGATTAATATAATACATGAAGGGGTTAATTTTAGTTTGAAATAAATAACAATTTCCATCCTCCTCATTATATAAGTTGATCTATTTTTCAAATTACCAATCAAATAAAAGGTCAGAGTAAAAACATTTTATGTAGTGGAAAGATTAATTGTATGTAACAAAAAAAGTGTAATAGTAATATAGTAATCAATATTTTATCAATTATCGATGAAAGAGTTATAATAATAGAATTTTAAACTAATTATATTATAATGAATGATGTAAAAATTAACTCAATAGTAATCCAGGAAGGAATACAATTGATGTTTAAAACTAAACATGAAGTATTGGTTAAAAAACCTAATACTCATTTTAAAAGGACATTTTTAAAACCCCACTTTTATACCAAAGTGAGAGGTATATTTGTAGACATGATTAAAGGTATCTATGACTATAAACATTTCATAAGGTATCTTCTTCTTAAATCCAGAATTTTGGATATATCTTTCTTACCCTAGAATCTCTCAATCAATCTAATCATAATTTCTATTGCTCAACATCCTAAAGCTCAGTTTACTCATTACTTTGACCAATAGCTGAATTATATCTTCTAGTACTTAGTAATACCTAAAAAAACCCATTAGTGAGACAAAAATTATAATAAGTAAACTAATATATTTACAATGAAAACCTCACAATGATAGATCTTAACTAAAATGATCAAAAAATACATTAATAGAAAGCGCTCTTAGTGACAAGAAATTAAAAAGTTTTAAAAAATAAAAAATATTCAGAATGAATTTAGAAACTCATGGTAACTTCATACTTTTGATGTTCTAGGTGTGGTTCTATTTATATGGATCATTATATTAATCTTCAGTGATCACCTTCCACAAAATTCAGGGTTAGTTGAAACTGTGTCTACAACAACTTCTTCATCTACCAATGGACACAACATGTAGCTCCATCCATCGATGAGTTGAATTAGAACCACTATGGTTATTTTCAAAATTAGTGAAGGTAATTTGATTTCACTATTTAGGTTAAAATGTTTTCTTAAAAAAATTAAACTACCAGTATCACATAATTTCTTATGTCATCATATTTTCACAAATTAGTAGAACATTGATATTTCATTATACTTTATGTTATCAGAAATTAATTTATTAGTTTTATATACAGATAAAATCAAAGATAAAAATAATAAATTTGAGTTATATAAAATACTAAATAAAGTGTTTCATGGTTTCCAAAACAAGTAAAGTGAGTTAATGACTCAAATATCTATCCATTACATGTGTTTTACCCACATGAAGATGAGAGGAACTAAAGTATTGGAGTAAGGGGTTTCCATAAAATAAACCACAAACACATAGACACTTGAATAATTAGAGGATATGATGAAACATAGGCTATAAATTCTATTTAATAATAATAAATTAAAATAAACCAATCACATAAATAGGGATGGTCTAAGATCATGATTGTCCACACATAAGAAATGGATATAAATTTGTAATCTAGATAAAAATGACTTCAATTCATTGAATAATTAAGAAAAAAACCTTGATTTAATCCAATTAATTATCTAATCAACCAAATAATTCAATTTATCTTAATTCTATTCAAAATGTCAAGAAATTTCCATCATCCATAGTTTTAAGAAAATTAAATAAATAAATTTTATTTAAAATTTAAAAATTACACAAGTTTACTTGGAGGCAATAATGTGTACCCATCCAAACTACTCAACATGATCTTTGTATTGCGTATTCACATGGAATCCACTATAAATTTTGAGTTAAGTAATTAAATGGTGTATATTTAAAAATAAATAAATAATCATATGTAATTTATGTGACATGTGATAATATTAATGCACATGAAGTACACTATAAGTAAATATCATGCAAAATTTGTAGTTTATAATTTAAAATAAAAATTAATTCAATATATAATTAATAATCCTATCCTATAGCATATACTATCAAATAAATTACACACAAAACACATGTAAATTGGTTTAATTATACTATTTATTTTTCTATCAATATTAAATTAATTAAATGAGGTATAATAGGTTATATGATGTATACTAGAGATACATGTCATGTAACATCTTCTACCCATGTTCACTGACGATGGACCGAAGGTCGTTACGACCCTCAAAATTACATTTATTAACCTACAATAGAATAGTGGTGCATAGTCGATCCAAAGAGAAGGCATGTGAGTTAATTCTAAGGTTTTAAAACTAAAAATCTCACTATTGTCAGCAATGAGGTAAACATATTTATAGAATTTTTTTTTACTTTTAAATTTTTATTTTTTTTAATATTTTGTTTTAAATACAGTGAAGATTAAAACAAGATTTAAACTAAGAAACTAAATCTTAAACTAAGTAATGATGAACTAAAGAAAATAGAGAAATGATGTATAATAGTAATATAAGAAGAAATGTTAATAAAGTTCTCAAGAATTCTAAACTATTGGTATGAATGGATGTTCTCTCCATTGATTACAATCAAAACACACCTCAAGAAAGGCTGAAGAATTTCCCTCGCCAGGAATCTCAACAGGAAGAGGATTAAGTCTTGGAGTTTTCCACACCAAAACTCGGTTGAACTATAAAGAAGTTTTAAAATTTATTATTTGGAAAAGAACTCGCCATAAATTTCCAAAGTTTAAGTTGTTAAAGATTTAGATAAAATGCTTTCAAGATCAACCTCGCCAGTCGATATTAAAGTTTTAAATTGAAAACATTGAAGTGTGAATGATCAAAATATTTGAAATAGAGTCAGTCTCGCCAACTAATTCTAATTTCTTAAAAAGATAATCAAGTGAAGATTTATAGATCATAACCAGAAGGTTTTAAAATTCTCGAGCTGAGAAAGTTCAACCAATGATCATATTGTTTAAAATAGTGAAACAACCAAAAACAGAGTACAAGAAATATGGACAGAATGGTGAAGAACCCCCTTAGAACAACTCTACTTTCCAACTCCTTCATCTCCTCCTCTGCTCATATGCCGCTCCTTGAAGTCTGCTCTTGAATCTCGTGTGTTCGTGGGAGTCCAAATTAGAGTCCGTCTAAATTGTCTCAAATGATTTTCCTCCCCATCAATCTACTTATTTCTCTATCTTAAGTACCTAATATCTTCTACTGCTTGTCACCGATCGGTTTTCACCGAATTTAAGTGTTCTTAATGTATGCACCGCACATGTGCATTTTTTCATGACTGATATGTCGCACTAATTTTACCCTTGTTACTAACTCCTGGTGAGTTAATTGCATGAACCTGGATGTTACAAAGACCTTGGTGTGAACCTGAAAATTAAAGATGCAACAGAGTTAAATCCCAAAGGATATAAATAATTATAACTTCAGAAAATAGTTTATTAAAAATTCTTTTTAAAGAATTATTAAACTTTTAAATAATGTTATTAATTATTTTATTAGTATTACTAGAAACTATTAATTATATTTTAATTAATTATAATAAATATTATTATTAAAATAGTTACTATTTAATTATAAAAGAAAAATTATGAATATTTACGTATTATAAGTTAATTGAATTTGTTATTAAAAGAGTTATTATTATTATTATTATTATTATTAAAAATAAAAAGTTTTATAAATTATTAATTTTGATGTTAAATTGTTTATAAGTTATTTTTTTAATTATCATTATTAAAGTAAATTATAAATATTAAGTTTATTATTACTTTGAAAATTAACATTGTTAACATTCTAAATTAACCAGTTTAGTTTATTTATAATTTAATTTATAACTTATTATTAGTATTTAATTTTATTAATAATTTGTATTATTAAATAATTATTAACACATAATATTAATTTATAATTAATAAGTCTTTTAATAATCTATTCTAATTCGATTTTAAAAGTTACTATTAATTAATTATTAATTTAATAAAATTTTATTTATGTTTAATAATTTTGTTTTATTAAATAACCCGTGTTAATTATTTATTCTCAATTATTACTGTTTAAAATTTTAATTTAATAATTTTTGTTTTAGTTTTTAACATCGTTTTTATTATATTTTTTAAGTTTATTCTTTCTTCCCCCCCCCAATCGGCGCAAAGCAGGGGGAAGTCTTATTCTCTAGCTGACTCTTGCAGCGGCCCAACCTCCTCAATTAGCAGCACGATGGTTCTTTTGCTTAAAATCGGACATCAGTGAATCCTCTACTTGTAGCGGATTCCTCCTGAACTTGCAGTGTATTTGAACTAGTGGCGATCTCCTCTTCATAGTGCAACACCAGTTCATAGCGATTTGGCATCGGCTCTTCCTCAGCTGCTCGAGCTCCCATCACTAGCGGAAAAGGGTAGCGGTGTCTTGGGTTCTTCTTCAGATGTGGAAAAATCGAGCGATGCATGTGAGTAGGGTTACTCTTCCTCCAGACCTTCCCTTAGTGGCGCAACTGATCCCTTCTAGGTTCGGCAGCAGGGTACTTTACACGGCATGACTTGGCTCCAACAGTGGTGAGTGGTGGAAACTCGTCTCTACTAGCTCCATTTCAGATCCAGTGGTAGAAGAAACCTAAAGTTGTGATGGTGGATGACATCGGAATCAAAAAAGTGGCGCACAAGGGAAGTTGGATCAGAAAATTCATCACGTGGTTCTTGCGACGACTTAGAGAAATTGGGGCGACGACCGGAGCTGTGAAGGATTTAAGTTGGAAAAATAATCTGTGTTCTTTATTGTTTTAATGAAATATGTATTTGAAATGGTTAAATTATAGGTTGATGGATTGTATTGAATCGAGTTTGAGTTTGCAGTTTGAACGACGAAATGGTGGAAGCAGGCTGTGGGTGAGCAACCAACATTGTGTGATCGACTCCGTGCGTCGATAGGAGGCAAAATAACAGTTTGAGACCGAAACAGTTGGGGAGAATCAGTGCATAAAGATGTATGAACAATAGTTTTATTAGTAGCGCATAGGAGGGAAATCATCACACTACTAAAAATGCACCCTTTAAAAAACCATTGGTAAAAGGCTGGATAACCGTTGGTATAATAGTATAATATATACCAAGGGTTATCCAAACGTAGGGAAGTAAGCCGTAGGGAAATACATATGGCAACAGTTTCTTGAAAACCGTTGGTATATGTTGGGAAATCTAAATTATACCAATGTTTATGTCAAACTATTGGTATAAATGTTCACCAACGGTTTGAAACCATTAGTAAGAATACTATTCCAATGGTTTCAAACGATTGGAATATAGTTTTGTATAGATTTTTACCAACAGTTTGTTTAAACTGTTGGTAAAGGCTGGACATTTCACTATATCCGGATGGTTTTTAAACCGTTAGGAAAGTGTTTTTACCAAAGGTTCTCTTAGAACCATTGGTAAAAACCCATTCACAGCCCTATGCCAAAGGTTCACAACCATTGGAATAAGCTTTTCTGTGCAATTCAGGCAGTAGCCTGCTGCGGGCTGTCCTTTCTCCATTTCCAGCTTCCCAACTCCAATACTCCAATTACCTGAAATAACCACCTATAACACATACATATACACAATTAACTCATATATATTTAACACATAATGCGCCTAGAAACTATACACATACAAAATTAAAACTTAATTCATAAGATAATTATAAACATACATAATTGATTTAGAATTCAATTCATAATTGAGATGAAAATTACATGTGCAATCCGAAATTCAACTCATAATTGAATACTGAATTGAATACATAAATAATTTATTTATCAATTATGAATACATTATATAAAAAACTGAATACGTAATTATATGTGTTATACAGAATTAAGAATACATATAAAAGTGCATTTTGTATAACACACACACGATTGAATTCAGAAATTAGAAGCTAATAACCCCAAAATAAGGAAATGGATAAATGAATTCAAAAAAACACAAATATAATTTCCCATGGTTTGGGGCGAGTTTCTTTTAACTTAGTGATGATGATAATGGGTGTGTATCAATGATCTTGTGTGACTTAGGGAAGATAGTTGTCTTTGGCATATTAAATGTCATGTGTTTTAGAATAGGGGTAGGAGTTCCTCACATGTGAAGTGGATTGTGTGAGGCTGGACCATGGATCATTTTTCTAAATTATCAATACAATTAGAATACGTTTGGTCATTTCTCCATATGCCAGTTATTTTTACTTAAAATGATGTCCATTTTAAACAAAAGAAAGAAACTTCAAGTGATACCGGCCACACCGTGCCTCATATTGAGGTGGGGTTAACTCGTATATGTCACATATGACCCATGCATCGTTTTCCTAAAGTATCAAGACAATCTGAATGCATTTGGTCAGTTTTCCGTATGCCAGTTTTTGTTTTCACTTAAAATGTTGTCCATTTCAAATAAAAGTGAGACACTTTGGGTGGTACCGGCCACACCGTACCATGGATTGAGGCGGGGTTGACTCGTACATGTTAAAAATGACCCATGGATCGTTGTTCTAATGTATTAACACAATCCGAATACGTTTGGTCAGTTTTCCATATGCCAATTGTTTTTACGTAAAAGAGTGTCCGTTTTAAACAAAAGAAAGACACTTTGATTGATACCGGCCACACCGTGCCTCATATTGAAGTGGGGTTGACTCATACAAGTCTTAAATGACCCATGGATCATTTTCCTAGAGTATCAATAGAATCTGAATGCATTTGGTCAGTTTTCCGTATGCTAGTTGTTTTTTTCACTTAAAATGTTGTCCAATTCAAATAAAAGTGAGACACTTTGAGTGGTACCGGCCACATAGTGCATTGTATTGAGGTGGGGTTTACTAATACACATAAAAAATGACCTATGGATCCTTGTGATAAAGTATTAACACAATCTGAATATGTTTGGTCAGTTTTCCATATGCCAGTTGTTTTTACTTAAAATGATGTCCATTTTAAACAAAAGACAGACACTTCATGTGATACCGGCCACACCATGCCTCATATTGGGGTAGGGTTGACTTTTACACGTCACATATGACCCATGGATTGCTTTCCTAAAGTATTAAGACAATCTGAATGAATTTGGTCAGTTTTTCGTATGCCAGTTGTTGTTTTCACTTAAAATGTTGTCCATTTCAAATAAAAGTGAGACACTTTGAGTGGTATCAGCCACACCGTGCTACGGATTGAGGCATGGTTGGATCATACATGTCATAAAGGACCCATGGATCGTTTTTATATGTATCAACACAATCCAAATATGTTTGGTCAGTTTTCCATATGCCAGTTGTTTTTATATAAATGAGTGTCCATTTTAAACAAAAGAAAGACACTTTGAGTGATACTGGCCACACCATGCCTCATATTGAGGTGGGGTTGACTCGTACATGTCACAAATGACCCATGGATCATTTTCCTAAAGTATCAATAGAATCAAAATGTGTTTGATTGGTTTTCTATATGCCAGTTGTTGTTTTCACTTAAAATGTTGTCCATTTCAAATAAAAGTGAGACACTTTGAGTGGTACCGGCCACACCATACCTCAAATTGAGGCAGGGTTTACTGGTACATGTCACAAATGACCCATGGATTGTTTTGATAAAGTATCAACATAATCTGAATACGTTTGGTTGGTTTTCTGTATGCCAGTTGTTTTTACTTAAAAGAGTGTCCATTTTAAACAAAAGAAAGACACTTTGAGTGATACCAGCCACACTGTGCCTTATATTGAGGCGGTTTTGACTCGTACACGTCACAAATAACCAATAGATCATTTTCCTAAAGTATCAACATAATCCAAATGTGTTAGGTTGGTTTTCCATATGCCAGTTATTGTTTTGACTTAAAATGTTGTCCATTTCAAACAAAAGAAAGACACTTCGAGTGGTACTAGACACATCGTGCCTCAGATTGAGTCAGAGTTGACTCATACACATCACATATGAACCACATATCATTTTCCTAAAGTATCAACAAAATCATAATTCATTTGGTCAGTTTTCCATATGCCAATTGTTGTTTTTCACTTAACATTTTGTCCATTTCAAATAGAAGTGAGACACTTTGAGAGGTACCGACCACACCGTGCCTCGGATTGAGGTGGGGTTGACTCGTACACGTCACATATGACCCATGGATCATTTTCCTAATGTATCAACAGAATCAAAATGCGTTTGGTCAGTTTTCCATATGCCGATTGTTGTTTTCACTTAAAATGTTGTCCATTTCAATTAAATGTGAGACACTTTGAGTGGTACCGGCCACACCGTGCCTCATATTGAGGTGAGGTTGACTCGTACACATCAAAAATTACCCAATGATCCTTGTACTAATGGATGAACACAATCAAAATATCCCAAGAGATTTTATGGGCGGATATGCTTCGATCCTTGGGCGTTTTGAGTGTCGTTAAGTGTGGATTGAAGATCCGGGTGAGTCTAATCCTCTCCTTTATTCAACTTTTTGATTAGGCTTTTCACTCTTCTCTCATCTTCTTCTGAAGATCTAAAACCCTCTTTTTCATTGAGATTTAGGGTGAATCTTGAAGAGAGATTAGATTGGGATCTGAGACGCCAAATTAAGAGTGTGATTATCTCCAGAATCATGGTAGGTGGTCCTTATCCTTTCGTGAATTCTCGTGATGTTTTATATATGCTGAATTGATGCTTGCCCAATGTTGGGGTGTCGGGTTGGGGGGATATCTAGGGTCTAGGGAGGAGGGTGGGGGCTGTCTAGGGCCTAGGAAGGAGGGTGGGGGGGGGGGATGTCCAAGGAGGAGGGTGGGGGGGGGGGCTGTCTGGGGTCCAGGGAGGAGGGTGGGGGAATTTTCCAGGGTCTAAGAAATAGGGGGGGGGGGGGGGTGGGGGATGTCCGGGGTCTAGGGAGGAGTGTGGGGGGCTGTTCGGGGTCCAGGGACGAGGGTGGGGGGGGGGGGGGGGTGGTTGTTCGAGGTCTAGGAAGGAGGGTGGGGAGGTTGTATGAGGGCTATCTAGGGTCCAGGGAGGAGGGTGGGGGGGGGGGCTGTCTGGGGGCTGTCTGGGGGGCTGTCTGGGGTCCAGGAAGGAGGGTGGGGAGGTTGTCCGTGGGGTTGTCTAGGGTCTGTCCGAGGTCTAGGGAGGAGAGTGGGGGGGGGGGGGCTGTCCGAGGGGCTGTTCAGGGTCCAGGGAGGAGGGTGGGGAGGATGTCATGGGTCCATGGTGAAGGGTGGTGGGGGGGGGGGCTATCCTGGGGGCTGTCTGGGGGCTGTCTGGGGTTTAGGATGGAGGGTGGGGAGACTATCTGTGGGGATGTCCAGGGTCCAGGGAGGAGGGTGGGGGGCTATCCGGGGGCTGCCTGGGGGGATGTATGGGGTCCATAAAGGAGGGTGGGGAGGTTGTCCAGGGGGTTGTACATGGTCCAGGGAGGAGGGTGAAGGGGCTGTTCAGAGTGGCTGTCTAGGGTCCAGGGAGGATGGTGGGGGGGCTGTCTGGAGGGATATCCTTGGGGCTACCCGGAGGGTTGTCTCTGGTTCATGGGATGGTATTTACATATTTTCTATATATACTTTTTCATGGTTAAATAAATAATTCCATTATATCAACTTCTAATCAGACCACCAATTTTTTAAATTCCACTAAAAATTTACAATTTCATTAAAATAGGGGTATTTCACAGCAAATCATCAAGTCAAGTTTTTTTATTTATAGATAAAAAAATAAAGATAATGTGACCTACCTAATCACACATATACTCAGTCACAACAAATTAATAAACATCAAGGGTCAGTAATATCAGTCAAAAATGTAACGGATCAATCTGTACCTCATCACCATCACTATCATCACCATCATCTTCACCCTCACCCTCATCCTCATCGTCATCCCCATCATTGTCCCTGCCCTCCTCCTCACCCTCGTACTCATCCTCGGCCTCCTCATCACCCTCCTCTTCCACCTCGACCTCCTCCTCGCCCTCCTCCTCTGCCTCAACCTCCTCCCCGCCCTCCTCCTCCTCCGCCTCAGCCTCCTCCTCGCCATCATCTTGAACAGAAATAGAACTACCACCTAGTAAACCATATATAAAATGAATCGATTAAATATATTCATCACAATAAATTCAAGCCTCTGGTGGAAGTGTTGGACGTAAGACTTCTACCAGTTTCATAAATGTAGTGATTTCCCTAGAAGACTGTTCTGCCTTCTCTGTGGCCCTTTTTCATCTTGTTCTTCCTGTGCCTTAACCTGCTACAACTCGGTGGTACTACAAATCATACTTGAGGAGGTCCAATACCTCGTCGTTACTATACTCTTCCCAGGCCGGTAGCGTACTCTACCAGGGTGCTCATCTCCCAACACCTGATGTAAGTGATCGTTTGGCCCAAAATTTTTAGGTTCCTGGGAATCAAGGGCCTCTAAAGTATCCCATTACAAATTTAAATAGATTATTAAGTTACAAAATAGAGATTAAAATTTTAAATCTACAAATTAAAACTTACAATCTGCAGTTGAGTCAGTTCATTAACCGCACTTCCATCTTTCTTCTTTCTACTTGATCAAAATAGTTTTTCTCAAGGAAAACATCCTTCTATATTCAATTTGTGCCTCTACAATGAAATTGAATGTAAAAAACCATAATTAAAAATAATATACAAAAAATAGTAATTTCATAACAAAAATTATATAACAACTTTAGCAATCAAATAAATTATAGAAGAAGAAATAGAAAGTGAAAGTCATAAAGAAAGATTATAAACTGTCATACCTGCTGTCTCTCATGATCTGACATCATAGTACATCCCAATGTGTGGACATATTTCTTAGCATCAATGTTTTTTTACTTCTTCCAGATGCATCCTAAAGAAAATTTAATAATTAGTATTATTTAAAAACCTAAATGTTTTCCTTTAAATACCACTAATTTGATTAATACCGTAAATTGGCTATTTGTCCAATGAGTAATCATCTGTCGGTACTGTTTTAATGGACAATAATAAACAACAGAGACCGCTTCTAACTCTATGCTTACTCTAGGATGCCAGCCAATGTAAAAATCATGCTTATAATATCTCCAAAGCTCACCTAAATCCTTTAGATGTGTTGACCGTGCATCCTCACCATCGGAAAAATTAAACCGTAGCTGACACCAAAATATTAATTCATATAATTACAAAAATTAATATATTGCATTAAAACAATAGATTTTTTTACCCATATCTATGCCTAGTCTTTATCCTTTACTTCATTTGGCAGTTGTCTCCATAAGAGCGGGCTGACATGAATGATGTCGGAGTATTTGGGAAGCGTCGCCAAAAAACTCTGACATTGCTACCCTGATTTGTTAGGGTTGTATAAGTATACCTGCGGTAGTCTGATCAATGGGCGCTGCTGGATCTGCAAAAACTGAATGAACACCTTGTACAGATGGAGTGAGTCCTAATGTATGCTCTGCAGGGATATACTCTGGTGGAGCAGGTGTCGAAGAATATGGAATATAAAAGTTTAGAGAGAATGAAGAATAAATAAAAGAAGATGATATGGATGGCTGGGAAAATGCCGGATGGGGAGTGGGAATCATCATCAGATATGGTGCAGATGGGTGAGGAGGGTCAGATGTAAAGGGTGGTGAAAACATGGGAGGCCTAAATATCCCATGTGTCCCTAACGACACACCAGGATCAAAATTTAGGATGGATGGTATGTCAATGGGAGGGGTAGGGTCTAATCGGGTACGCCAACCAGATCGTCTAGCTCCCGTACCGGCCCCCCTTGTACGAACACCCTGAGTACTGGGACAACTACTAGGCTGCTCATCAAATAACTGTCTCTTAATAGATGGATCCTAAAAAAAATATTAAAAAAATTAATCACATGAACTTATATATTATTTAAATAAATATATTTTAAATAAAATACTCACTGCAGGCACTAGTGGTGGAATTTCCAGCTCAGTCATGAGACGAATGTTGTCCATAATCATTTTTCGATGCCTCTCTTCAATTGGTTTCATTTAATGCATTTGAAAAAAAATATGGAAGTGAATAGAAAATGGTAACTAATGTGTAACCCAAAAAACAAAATAAATTATAGGGAATAGGGGGATTCATTGATAATTTAACTAACCATTGTTTTAGGTGAGCATGAACAAACTCCAGCCTTTTCATTTTATCACACTGTCGATATACTGGAGTGGTGGCAACATCATTAAAATTTTTCACCCTAAAAATATCATCATTTTCATTAGATGCATCATCTATCCTCATATCGAAGTATTATTGAGTAGAAATACTTTCTTTTTCATGATGACGAATAAATGGAAACCGGTCATCTAACAAATTCTCCATTCCAGTCCTTTCATTTCGATCATCAGCAATTTGATATTTCATTTTATCCTCATTGTGATACCACAAATAGTAGTTTTCTTGAAAACCATATTTGGTTATGTGTTATCTGACTTCTTTATGGCTCAACCAAGGTATACCAACACAATTGGACCATGAGTAGTGTATGAGGCCACTATCTAAAGCATTATAAAATAGAAAATCAAAAAATCTCTCCAATTTTTTTTTTGAAAATTGCTTGAGATCCGATCAGTTTCATACATCCAACTTCTATACATTCTGTAAAAAGAATTATTATAAGTCATTTCATCATAAGTAATTCAATAATATTGAAGTTTAATTGAAAATATATTTAAGTAAATTATAAAGGAAGGAGTTTCTAGTTGATGTAGTGAACTATTAAAACAATGTAAAGATATACTAATTCAGTTATGTTTGCCTAAATTTGAGGTGAGTTGTCTTTTGTAATTTTTTCATTTATCACATACAAGAAGACACTATAGACCTGATAGAACATTGTTCAATATATTACAAAGTGAAGGTTTTTCATGAAAGATGCTGAATGTGTAAAGAGAGTATTTTAAATAAGTTATTGATGCTAAAAATGGAAATATTGTGAAAAGTTAGTACATTTCATAACACCCAAACTAAAGTCCATAGAAAGTAACATGTCAACCCACTAAAAAAATGGAAACCACAAACCCCACTACCCTAACCATCCCCAATACCATCACATGGATCATCCTTATATCCATTACCCACCTCAATAAAATATGACTAAACAAACCATTTACCATCTTTGAGTGGGGATATATCTCACCAGCACCTCCATTAGTCGATATGATTCACTAACTACATAAAAGGAGTGGCTATGAAGAGTTCAGATCAAGTTTATTCATATAATCATGTCACTCGAATTATAAAAGAAAAATAGAAAACAAATCAAACTACACTTATTGGGTATGCCATTCCACACAATTCATCACCTGGTTTAGGTCAAATCCAAATAGAAACAAAGAATAATAGATGAAAAACATTAAAACTAAGTTAAGCCTTACATATATGGAGTGTAGAACTAAAAAATTGATTGAATTCAAATGGATTTATAGGGAGGAAGGAGTTCCCAACCTATGTAAAGAGAGAGGCCTCTAGTTTAGAATCCAAGGGGGGATTCCCCAAGGCTTCCTAAATCATAATCACTATGAATCTGTGGTATATTTCCACATGGTATTCTAAACCAAATCATCATGAATCCAAGGGGGTTTCCAAATGTAATTAAAATCGATGTTTTTAATATGAATCCTTGGTTGGTTTATTCAAGGAATTCCAAATCATTAATCAAAGAACAAGTACTAAAAAATTAAATTAAAATTTATTTATATTCATTTTTAATAGGCCTCATATAAGAGGCACATGCCTCAGGTCCCATTATGTGTTATAGGAATCTCAAAAAATTCACTCATGTTCAATAACTCATTCTCGGCACCCCTATGGTCATACCTTTCATTACCCAATTAGTTCCCCAAGTCAAGTGCACCCCATGGGTGGATAAAGTATAGGCTTCTACACTAATAGGTTGTTCATGGATGGTAAAGTGGTTTAATTTCATAAATTATAGACAAAAAAAATTTATTTTTAAATTTGAGATTAAAAATAAAGTATGTCAATGATACTAAACATCATAAAGAAAAAGAAACAATGATACTTTTAATGGATAGTTTATCAACCATCTTCTATATACTCATAGACATATACCAATCAAGTATTAGTCATTGATTCAATATAAAATAGGGTGAATCATAAAATTTTCCAAAATCCATATAAATAGAGAATAATGACATGATCTCTCTAGATAGTAAAATAAATGGAGAAAGGTTGAGAATAGAATGATATCCTTATAACTACCTCATAGTTGGGATTAACAACACTAGAAACTGATAAGATACCTCAACTCACCATGTTAGGTCACAAAGTTTGGTAGACCACACACCAACCATGTCAATTACCTCAATGAGGGATTATATGTCTGTATTTGGGAAGAGGATGTATGTGGGTAGAGGTTAAAGGAGTCTAACCTAAATGGGGTAGTTGCAGCCAATAAGATGGAAGACCTTGGGTTAGGGTTCACCTGGTGCGCGGGCTTCTGGAAATCGGGGGAATTATCTGCTTCTGTGTAATCGGGGGCGGGCTGTCCATAGGGGTGGCAGGGCTGTCCAGGGGGTACGAGGTGTCCAGGGGGGGTCTGAGGGATTTCCACGGGGGTGGAGGGGCTGTCCAGGGGGGAGGGGGTGTCCAGGGGGTGGGCGGGCTGTCCACGGGGGTGGGCGAGGGGGGGGGGGGCTATTTAGGGTGTACGAGGTGTCTAGGGGGTGGGGGTGTCTGGGGGGTGGGGGGAGTGTCCAGGGGGTGGGTGGGATATCCATCGGGTTGGGGGTTGTCCAGGGGGTAGGGGGTGTCCATGGGGTGTGAGGGATGTCCATGGGGGTGGTAGGGTTATCCTGGGGGTACGGGGTGTCCTGGGGGGTGGGTGGGTTGTCCACGAGGGTGGCAGGGCTGTCCAGGGGGGTAGGGGGTGTCCAGGGGGTGGACGGGCTTTCCACGGGGGTGTGACTGAGAGATATGAGATTTAATTGGGTTGTAATTCATGTTATGAAAAAAATGGGTATTAAGGATTAGAATATTATTTTTTAGTGAAAATCCAATTTGGTAGGATTAGTGACTTGATAACATGATGGTATCAAGTTTGAAATTGGGAAAATGTTGGGGAATTTCATTATAAATGGCTCCCACAACCTTCTAAGGATATATTATTTCTAAAAAAATATGTTGTGGGACAAGGAATTCATCTTATATAGTTGATGTCACTTTTAGATCACGTGATTCCTTACTCATCAATATGACTAGACAAGAACCAAAACCAAAGAGGCCTCAAACCTATCCAAATATCTAGAAGTGATGACTTCCTCGTGCTTATTGGTTAACTATGGAAGTGATGACTTCCCACAAGCACAACCCCCCCTCCCCACCTCACCCCAGCAGACTCCCCCTGCACAACCCCCCTCCCATCCTCCGACTGCACGACCCCCCCCCCCCCCCCCCACCTGCACCCCCCACTTGCACAACCCCCCCCTCCCCCACCCCCACCTTCACAGCCCCCCTACCATCCACCCACTGCACAACTCCCCCCACACCTGCACCCCCACATGCACAGCCCCATCCCCCATCCCCCACCCCCACATGTACACCCCCACCTCACCCCCCAATATACTCCCACATGACCAGCCCACCCCCAACCTACACACTCTCCCTCCCCCCACCAACTTGCACAACCACCCCCACCTACCCCCCACTTGCACAACCCCCTTTCCCACCCCCACCTGCACAGCCCCCCTCCCCCACCGCCACCTGTACACCCCACCCCCCCACCTCACCCCCCAACAGACTCCCACCTGCCCAACCCACCCCCCCAACCTGCACGCTCCCCTCCCCCACCCACTTGCACATCACCCCCCTCCACCTGCACCCCCACTTGAACATCCCCCCCTCCCCCATCCCACCTGTACAACCCCCCACCTCACCCCCAATAGACTCCCCCACACTACACACCACCACCTGTACATCCCCCTTCACTCACTGCACCCCCCACCTGAACACTCCCACCAGCACACCCCTACCCCCTCCCACTGCACCCCCACCCACTGCACCCCCTCACTTAAAATAAATTTGATTCACACATGACAGTAGAACAAAAACAGAAAACAAATAAAATTGTAATTGTTGGGTATATCATACTACACAAACCTTGGGTTTAAGCCAAATCAATGTAGAAAACAAAAAAAATAGATGAAAAAACATTAAACATAAGGTACTACTTATATATTTGAAGTGTTGAAAAAAACAACATTGTGATTGAAGATGGATATGGTGGAATGATTTTCCAAGCGAGAGAGCTATTAGGTCTCAGCTTTATAACTTCAATCACGTGGATGGGAGATCGTGTTCACTGTCAATTTAGGAGAAAACCTTCCCCATGGTTTTAAAAAACCGTTGTGAAAGGTAAGATTTACCAATGATTTAGACAAACCATTGGGAAAGCCTTCCTAAAATTGACATATCCCAACGTTTTTATCAAACCATTGGGTAAAGTCATCTAAAAACTCATATATCCCAATGGTTTGATAAAATCGTTGGGTAAAAGTCTATCCACACCCCTATTCCAACGGTTTATGAAAACTGTTGTAAAACTTCCGTTGGTATATCCTCCATTTTCAGTAGTGACATAATCTTAAATATTATAATCACAAACATATATATGTGATTTCTCTTCAATTTATGGTTTGATATATATATATATATATATATATTAACATATTATGTGAATTATATATATATATATATATATATATACACACATGAACCTTTAAAGATGCATTCCATATATACTGCAACCTTATATTATCAATTGAAATTGTTTATGGAGACTTATAAACAACATCTATCTTGTCTACAATAGGTTCCACAAAACCAGTTATTCTTTATTTTTTACATCCAATTATCAAAATGCATTTCCTATATATATGTGTGTGTATAATAATTATATATATATATATCATTTCATCATTATATATATATATATATATTCATATCTAATATAATCCTCTTGTAAAAATATACTTCCAATTAATATAAAACTAATACTTTAAACTTGTATCACTCAAATTATATTTAAGATATATTTTTATTTTGAATTAAATTATTTTATGTCATGTTAAATATCTCTATTATAATTTTCATATTCACAGTATACAACATTAATTTAATTCAATTCGTCACCCATATTAATATTAATATTTTATACATTTCCTTAAAAAATTTAATTGTCGTTTTATTCACACAAAAATCTGTACTTCTACAATTTCAATATAGACACATTCTTTTATATTTAATATAACTGTTTTATTTTCATATGTCATAATATTTATATTTCTCAATGAATGTTATGCAACCCTATATATATTATAATCATATATTGACATGTAATCCATAAGTTCATAGAAAATTTCATTGTTGGTATCGTATACAATAAATGATAATATTATTAAAATATAAATTTTTAATACAAAAATACAGATTTAAGTATAATATTTAAATATTTTTGATTGAAAACAACAAAAAATAATATATAAATATATATTAAAAATATGTATTGTAACATTACACCTCCCTAAATAAATTGCATCCTCATAGTTTTAATTACTTAAAATAAATTTTCACTTCTTATTTAACTGCACAGAAATCACATATATTTTCTAGTTATGACTTCTTGGAGTTGTTAAAAATGTTTATTTTTATTTAAAAGTTAAAAAGGATTTTATTTGAGAAATATTTTTCCACTTAATGAGATAACTCTAATTAATCCTAGATTCAAAACACTAAAATCTAAATTGTTTAAAAGATTCCTCCTAAGTTTACTCTGAAATCCATATATAACACTAATTTTAAGTATCAAATTAATTTATAATCACCAAAATTCTAAAAATAATATTTATAACTCTTAATTTATCCTAAACATACTAATCTACAAATTTATATAAACCTTTAATATGATACCATATGAGATTCCCCAGACCCGCACTCCCAAGATCTGGTGATAAAACATTGTATATATTATTTCTAAATGGAATATTTGACATCACTAACATAGAATCTTAAATTCCTGAGGTTATTTTTGGTATAAATATTTAAAGGATTATAAAAATTAAAACACATACCATCTCACTCAAATAAGAATTTTTTTAGAATATAATTACTTATATGAAAACGCTAGCTCCATTCTGACTGAAACTTATAATCATGAACTGACTCCCAAACAGATTCTACTTATAAAAATGTCCTATGAAAAACATTTTAAATGTTGGGGTAAAAACGGCTTAGTAAGAGGCTCTAAAATCTAGTTTTTACTTATTTGAAAAATTCATAAAAACTACTTTGAAAACATTTTACCTTAGAATATAATATTATAATTTCAATAAAACATTTGATTAATCATTAATTTCAATTTTTTTTCATTAAATTCCATTAAGGGGTTTTCTCGGAATATAAAATTTCAAGAACATTCATCAAAAAAATTTAAAAATTATAATAAAAAAATTATTTGAAACAAAAACTTTGATATTTATAAAATCATGAAATTATTTGAAAATAAAATTTTTTAACTTTTAAAATACTTGAAAATATTTCCTTATAAATGATTCCAATGATTTTTAAGTTAAAATACTTTCAAATATATGAAAAAAACCATGGGGTGACTTGGAACATTGAAGGATATATAGAACCTACTCATCACATGGTGGAAAAAATTATCTTGATGTTTGGGTTAAATCCTCATTCCTATCTGTTTACATTGCCCAAGATTTATATTTTAATAAACAATTTTGTGGCTATATCTTTTTTCATTGGAAATTTTCATTATAACATTTTTTCCAAAATATTAGCCATGGATATAATTATATATAAACCCTTAAACAAATACACACACAAATAGATCTTTGTATGTGTGTGTTTTATTAGAGAATTAGGAACAACTAGAATAATTTTTTTGACTAAGAAATAGTTTTCAAAACATACAAGTGACATTGATCAAAATAAAATAAATTATGGGAATAAAATAATTTGGACATAAGTGACACCCCTGAAATAAAATTTGTGTGAAAATAAATAACGATTAAAAATTATTGGAATTTAATGGTTTTAAATTAGAAAAACTTCAAACATAAAATGTTAATTTGAAATTTTGATTTGAAATAAAACATTTTAAACATGAACCAATAAATTTTTAAACATTAAAAAGAATAATTAAAGATAGTTTTATTTAGGTACATTAAAACATAAATTCTTATAACGATTTCACATAAAATGATAGTGTTAAATCCCTTAATACTAGATTTGTTATTATAATCCCTTTACGACAAGGATCTGGTTTTGGAAAATTTTAAACATTATTTTTTGAAATAATTTCCCTGTTACCTATTATTGATTCCATGGAAGAACACCTTATTTAGGTAATTGTTAAGACTCATTATTCTACCCCCACTCTCTCTTCCACAACCACAACTGGGAAACACACTTTTCTTATGAAGAAAGACACTACTTCATTGGTTGAAATCTCAAGGTAAGTGAATCATTTTATAAGATCACTATCCCATATACAAATTATATTATTATTATTATTATTATTATTGTTATTATATTTTAATATATTATATTTTTTACCACTATTTGTGGATACCCTTAAGAAGTGTATTTTTTTGTTTTGTCTCTAATAGGCTTACCAAGCCTACTTTATTTTTTTATTCATTTCCTTCATTTTTTTCACTTCATAATCATTGAAAACCTCTTTCCAAATGGGGTCTCACCCCTCATTCTTATTCCACACACATTAAGCATATTTTTTTTTCTAATTTCACCCCATTCTTATTTTTTTTGTTGATTCCTCATGTGCCACTCCCTATATATATACCTTTATTTTTTTTGTTTTATTTTTCTATAATATATACATACATACAAATATATACACATTATCTAAAATTCTTGTGTATACATATATATTCAATTAAATATTTATTAATTAAAATCCTAATCTAATTCTTACCCTTTTTTTATAAACATAAACTTAAATATTATAATCAATTATATATATATATATATATATATGATAGCTGTTCAATTTGTGGTTTACCACACACACAAAAATATTTAAATACTCCTTTAAATATGTGTTCCATATATATTTCATCCCCATATAATCATTTGACACTGTTTATGAAGACCTATAAACAATACCAATTTTTTTGCAATTGGTTCCACCAAACTTATTTTCTCTCTCTCTTTTTATATCCAATTATTATATTACTTATATATATATCTAATATAATTAAATACTAATAATAAACTTATAATTAATATAAAACTAATACTTTATAATTGTATATCTCGAATTATATTTAAGGTGTATTTTTTATTTTGAATTAATATCTTATATGTCTTGACGGATATTACTATTAGAATTTTTGAATTCATATCATAGTGTATATATTTAATTCAATATAATGTTAGTATTCATATTAATATTTTATATATTTCTTTAAAAAAATTTAATTCATTATATTCCTAATAAATATCTTTCTACTACTAGATCAATATATTTATATTCTTTTCTATTTAATATAACAGTTTAATTTTTATATGTCATAATATATATATTTCTTAATGAATGCTACATTTCCCTATATATATTTATTATAATAATATATTGACATTTAATGTCATGAACCCTACCAGAAATGATATCCCTCCTGGGTTGGAAAAGAGAGAGGATTTATAATGATGTCTGTATCCCACCTCCAATAAGCCACATGTTGATGATTAACACCAAGGGTATAACATACATATATATGAGAGGTATTACCCTATGGGATTTAAAAAGTAATAGATAAGATGTAAATAACCACAAAAATCCCTTGATCATAAAAAAGAAGAATTAATCTTTATTTATGATAGGAATATAATGACATACAACTGAAACAACTAAAAACACTAGAAAAAATGCTCTATAGTGACAACAAAGATCCAACGGCCCTAGAACAATTCTTTAAAATAGAAATGTCTAGCTATATCACTAACCAAAACCTGTTGATTTGAAAAAAAAAGTTCATATATACATAGGGTTATAAAAACATGTATAATTAGTAATATACTCCCTACAACATCTCATGTAAAATTTGAAATAAGCATACTAAATCCCAATGATTAAATAGATGAAACTAACTCATCACCAAAATAGGTTTACTATTATTTTATCATCCTCACCATGGATCACTAACCAAGTATCACATAAAGGAGATCATATAATATTATAAACAAAGTGGGTACCCCGATACCACTTCTCCACTAGTTTGAAGATCCCCCTCAACGTTGTACGTCCCTAATCATCTCTCTCCAAATGCTAAAGAAACCTTGGATAAAGTAGAAAACCCTGAATACACCTAGGATAAATCATGTACCTCATGCATCACATCATCTCACCATCCCCACCACATAATCATATAGTAACCAAGTATTTTTCAGGATCTGACACAACTCGTACGTTGTGTATTATATCTCAAGCCATCACAAACCAAACAAAACATATATATAATAACTGTTAGGATTCTATATCCAAAGATATATGTGTGTGAAATAACCATAAGCCATGAAAACCCTATACACACATATATGGAGAAATATAACCATCATGAATACCAACATATAATAATACTAGGAGAAGAGATTGGTGTTAGAGGGGGTTTTTTTCCATGCATTCCTCGCCAACTTGGATGCTGGGGAAAACACCCTCCTAGAGTCCACTATGTATCAGTCAACCAACCAATATGGGTGGGGTAACATATGAAATCTCAAAACGTGCATGATATATGTAAGTTTTAGAATCACACTATTTGAAACTACATATCCTTAGACTCATCTTCCACTAATGTCACATTGGACTGCTGGCTACCACTGCTAAGGCCTATGTATCAAAAGCATACAAGCATTAAGAATCATTTTAATTAACTAATTAATTAACCACTAATTAATTATTACCATTACCATTTCAAAGAGTAAAATTTTAATCTTCCAAGATAGGTGATAACAAAATTATTAATTATTTTCTTGTATTTTATAGTATTTCATCATCATAAAAAGAGCATCAAGAACCAACCTTGTTCTTTCATTAATTCTTTTATCATTTCATAATCATCTAGGTACTCTAGGACTCAGCCCAAGATACCATAACAAATATCCCATCACAGTGCATGGTAACAAGTTTCTTCCAATAGTTTGAAATTGATTATATGAATATAAAACATCAACCATATATTAAATGAGAAGATTCATTATTATAAAATAATCTCAACTTTCAACATAATAAAAATGGGAAATCCCAGCTTTAACCTGTTCTATTAGTCCCGATACCATCCTCGACACTACTTCATATAATATCACTTCCAACATACCATAACTATATAATATTCATAACCAACACTCCATGCCACCATCATGACCTTATGAATCCCCACCCATATCATCTTCATAACCAATACTCTATGCCACTATCACACCATCAGGCATCCTCACCCATTATTCTAACTGAACAAGGTTAATATTTAACTGCATCAAAGATCTAAATATATAGTGCATAAATAAATGACTAATATATTATTCTAAATATAATTTAAAAGGTAACCATCACTACTATAAAACACACCTTTAACAGCACTGACCTTTATCATTTATTGAAAAAACTGTTGATAAAGGATAACTTTATCAATACTTTTTTTAGCGCTGATAAAGAATACCCTTTATCAGCGCTTTATTTTTAGCACTGATAAAGGGTACTCTTTATCAACGCTTTATTTTTAGCACCTATAAAGAGATCCATTATAGGAATTTCTTTATCAATGATAAAATCCAAATAAAATGAAATAATTAAATAAATAAAAAATAAAAAAGAATATTAAAAAATATTAAAATTTTTATTAATTAAATAATTATTGATAAAAATGAATAATTTGATTGTACTATATATAAATTATAGATACTAATAAATAGAATATGTTAAATATATAGATATTTGTAAAATTAAAAGTAAAAAAATAAAAAAAATAAGTAAATTGAGAAAATTTTTAAACATTTTATTAAATAAATAATTATCAATAATGTTAATGAATAATATATATTAAATATATAGATATATTTGAATGTATATAGATATGATTTATATAATACAAAATTTTTATGCATTACATTAAATAGTAATATATTTAGTGAATAATGGTTTATAATAAAAAAGTAATGTGAATTAAAAATATCGACTAATTAAAATGAGTAATGGACATAATTGAATGCCATTTGATTTTTCAATTTAACATAGATAAAAAATATGTTATATCCATTTCACATATATGTAATTAATGATTTTTTATACACAACGCACACACACAAATATTTTTTGGGGAATTTTTAATCAATTTGTAATATTTATTATATATATATATATATATTTAATATATTTTAATATTTTCAATATGTATTCATCTTTATTTGAATATGTATCCATTGTTTAATAATTTATATTTGATTAATGAAACAAAGCTAGTTTTTCAATATGGTTAAAGTGTACTCATTTTTAATTATTCAATATCACTCATTTTTAATATGAATGCACTTGAGATTAAATATTCATTAAAAATGTTAAAAATATATTTGTAAATGAATATTTATAAATAAAAATATTTTTAAATATATATTTACTATTTTTATATATTTATATATTTATAATTATAAATTAATAAATATTATTTTTTAAAAATTATTTATAAAATTATAATTAAATAATTATATATATATATAAGTAACTATAAATTTATGATAAATCTATATAAATGATGAATATATTTAATATACTTATATATATGTATATTATATATATATATATAATTATATAAATATATATAATGATATAAATATTATTTTAAAAAAAGTATTTATATAAAATTAAATAAATAATTATATATTTAAAGAATTATAAAATTATAATAAATATATTTAAATAAGAAATATATATACTATATTTACATTTATATATTTTTATTATATATATAATTAATTAAATATATTTAAAAAAATGTTTATTTATAATTATAATTATAAACCCTTTATCAGCGCTAGATTGATTAGCATTGATAAAGATCTATCTTTATTAGGACAAAAAAAGTACTAATAAAGATTTCTTTCATCAGCGCTAATTAATCTAGTGTTGATGAAAGAGATTTTTATCAGTGTTTTTTTGGAAGCCCTAATAAAAGAGTCATAACCTATTTAAATTAACCCTAACCAGTTGCAAAATCATCATGATTTTCAAAACCTTCCACAGAAGCCACCATTTACTGATGCTCATCCTTGGTGAATCGAAACTTAAATCAAGGCTTGAATCAAGGATTGAATAATTTTAAGTCTCAAATACAAGGCTCAAATGATTTTAGGGTCAAATGATTCTAAGGCTCAATTTTTTTTCTAGTTTTTTGATATATCTAATTTCTCTCAGACGATTCAAAGATTTAATCAAATGTATCTTATTTTCTATTTATCCTCATCACTCGTTGATTGATTGTTTGGAGAGATCTATTCACATTTTTTTATCATCGTTATTGCATTACTATCAACATATGCATGTGATCAATAATATTTATTAGGGATATTTGGTTGAAAGGAGATGGGGCCATCATTCCTTGCACTCCCCCAACCTCACACCTTGCTGATTTCATGCAAATCACCCACCCCAATGCCTCTAAAAGAAGTAAATATTTATTGTTGAGTCTAAAAATTCCATTAGAATCATGTATCATTAATTATGAGACTTCATTTCACTCTATAACCAAGAATGGATTCTGGGATTATTATGTATCTCGTTTTTTCAGCATTGTCCATTTAGACGATGATAAAGATCTTTAGATTATAGGGAAGGGTATTGTTAAAGATGATATTTCAAATGAATGTTACTTAAACTTATAAAGAGTTAGGCACATACCATGTTTATGGATGAACATAATTTCCATTGGTCAGCTGGATGAAGTAGGATTTGGATCATGGTTCACGAATGAAAAGTGAAAAATTACTCGGGGTTTCATGGTTTCGCATAAAGGTATAAAATATAAGATTTTTATAAATAAACACACACACATATATATTATATTATATATATATATATAATATAGATATATATTATACAAACACATTTTTTCAAATATATATATATTATACAACTATATTATACAAATATATTATACCAATATATTATGAAAATATACTATATAAATATATTATACAATTATATTATAAAAATATATGCTATACAAATATTTTATACAAAATATTACGCAAATTTATTTGTACACAATAAATAAATAAAAATTATATATATATATATATTATTTATATGTAAATAAATATATATTATATATTATATATTTATATATTATACAAATATTTTTATACATATATATATATATATTTTATACAAACACAACTATATATTATATTAAAAAAATATATAACACAAAAATATATTTTATAAAAATAACAATATATATTACACAAATAAAAATACATACATACATATATATATATATATATATTTACATATTTTAAAATACACAAATATATATTATACAAATATGTATTACACAAGTATATTATAAAAATATATTTTACAAATATATTATACAAATATATTATACAAATATATTTCAATAGAGTTCATTCAATGGTAGAAATTCATCATCCAATTTAACTTATGAAGATTCATCTCACTTCAAAACTATTTTTGTAAGAGTGGGTCATCTCCCATTTAACTTAAAAGCTATATCTTGCATAATTACTATTATTTATTTCATTATGACTAAAATTTTATACTATGTGCCCGAAATCACCATAGAACCCATAATGGCCATGAAAATAAAATTTTATTATAAATTATACTCTTCATCTGCTTGAAAATAATTCATATTTTCAACCTATCCAGACATAATTCTTGAATCATTATATCAACTAAGAATTTTTAGATGATTAAAATCATTATCGTCATTAGGTATATTCTTTTCATAAAATTATTTTTTACATTACTTATTGATTTTTAATTGAAATTATAAATTTTAAATTTTTTCAAATATTTGATACTCCATTAATATTAAATGTAATAATTCCTTAGGTTTTTATATCACTTGTTCCAAACAATAGAATAGAGGTTATAAAATTCTATATATGTTGGAATAGCTATTATAAATTATATTTAGGTATTCATGGTTTTAGTTCTACATGTATTGGTTCCACTCCTATGAATCTCCGATTTCCATCCATGTCTATGAAATAACTCTTAATTTATTAAAATGTTTCATCAATACATTTTTGTATATTCTAGTTGATCTAATATTTTTTTATTATTCTTGTTTATCATATTTCGATTTTTTATTACTCATTAATTGCCTATATTATATTTTCATTTGTTTAGGGGATTTAATAAAGACTTGATGGATAATTTTAATAGAGGTATGAGTAGTCTTAGTTAGAGGATTGAAAGTATTAAAAGTGAGATTTCTCATATAAATATATAATTCATAGAGGACCCAAAGATTCATATATCATAACATGTCCCTGATGAGACCTCTTGAATCACATATAAGAATGTTTATGCCCTCCAAATATCAACTTAAATATGTTATGATTTAATAACTAGTGCCAATGTCATAGTTCTCACAAATTGGAGGCATTACCCATTTTAGAGAACACAATGAATTATAATTGTCATCCTCATAAACTTCATCTCCCAAATAGTTATTATGTAATTTTGTTTCTTTTAGACTCATTACCCATCTCTTTTATATTGATTGTACTACTATGAGAATTAGTCATCCCATGGATGACTACTGCTTAAAGTATTTCAAGCAACATAGGTGAATGTCCATAGGATATAAAGGATACATGTCAAACAAAAAAATGTAATGATAAATGTTTAGGAGATGAGTTGATAAGGATGATAGTTGTCTATAACTATCACATTTGAATGAATTTAGAGGATAAAAGACAATTCATTCAAAATTGTCTTAGTGAAGGTGAATTTCATTGTGGAAGGGGAAAAGATGACTTGTTCATAATTTAATCACAAGAATTGAATGTATTTTATGTATCAGATCCAGAAAACAAGAATTGGTTGATTGCCTTGCTGAAGACTAAAACCAATATCAGGTGAGATGAAAATTCAATAGAGGATGACCCTTTCATTGGGAGATCACAATCATTTCATGTTGGTACCAATGTATACAATGTATTATACATTAGAGGGGACTATAAAGATGAAATTTAGATTCTTAATAGAGGAACTAAATCCCTAAAACATTCAAAAAAATAAAGAGAGTTCGATGAGAAGGTAAAAGTTTTTTTCATATACTATGTTTTTCCTCATAATATTGTATGTTCTCTACTATATTAACATAATATAAATTTAATATTTTAATTCTCATGTAGGAAATGTATTCTACACATGATTATGTTACCAATCCCTCATAATAACAAAATACAATAAAGGAAACCCTTTGGAAATATGTAATGGTAATGCTACTATATACTTTCTATATTTTACCAAAAAATTATATAATGAATAGTTGATTTAATTTTCATTATTCATTGCAGAGTTAAATTATTTTTGAAGATTTATGTCCATATTTAATGCATTTATACACCAAAAATTATGTATACTTCTCCCTCAAAACCTTTTCACCCCCATAGTTTTGAATTTATCCTTTTACTTCATGTTTCATAAAATTCATTTGTAGGAAGAGAAACAATGCTATCTTTTCTCAATCATAAAGGTAATCTAGATGTTTTCACAGTAAAATAATTTCCCATAGAATTAATGTAGTGTTTCATATTTATGTTTAATTTATTTCTTTTTAGTATTTTTTGCATAAGATTTCTTTTCTTATATAGGTTGATTCTTTAGATTGAGTTGGGATGGTCATTCCATCTTTCATGCCTTTATACACCAAAACTTCCACATAATTCTTCTCCCTCAAAACCCTTTCACCCCTGATGTGTTTACATTTATCACTTTTCTTCAAGTTCCATTCACTACTTGATCACATAGGAAATCTTGATGTTGAAACAATAAAATAATTTTCCATAGACATAATGTATAGTTTCATATTTATGTTAAATTTATTTATTTTTGGTATTTATCATATAATAATTGGTTTATTATATAGGTGGATTATTTTTTTGGAGTTGGGGTGGTTTGTTTGAATCTGATCCTTCTCATTAGATATTATAATTTTATCCCTTAACTGAGATAATGAAAATAATGAACTGCGTTAAGAATTCATACTACCATTATTAAAAGGTGAATTCCTACTATTTATTTAATTAATTTTGTCATCATTTTATATACTATTTGTATGTAAATTCCCTGATCATTTTTATCTAATAATTATTTAGTTTTTTTCACAAATCTTTTGGAAAGTCATATTTTTATTTCAACTATATGAAAAAATACATAAAAGAGATAAAATGTTTCTTTCTAACAATGTTTCCATGATTTCCATTTCCATTTTCTTTCTTTGTCGAAATACCAACACTGCATATTTCCTTGATGTTCTTAGTCAAAAAACTTTTCTCATTTTTGAAATCCACAAGAGAATAGGAAACTCATGTTCCCATTGTGGTGACTTCTTAAGATATAATGGGCACCTGAGCTTCCTATTCTATTCTGGATTTTAACAATGAGAAATGTTTTCAACATAGAAAATTTTGTTAATATGAAGTGTTGGTAGTTATAAAATGAAAGCAACATAAATTGTGGCAAAATTTGAAGTTAGGATTGTTTTTAGACATTAAGAAATGCATGAATCAACCAAACCTCAATCCGACACATGGTGTTATTGGTATGACTCTGAGTGTTTCTTTTTATTTAAAATTTACATTAATTTTAGTAAAAAAGAAAACTGATAGACTCAAAACTGAGAAAAAATATTATTATTATTTTTTCTTTAATACAATTATCTATAAGTCATTTGTTCTATATAGGAATCAACCACACCTCAATCAGATACATGATGTGATTGATATGAATCAAAGTGTTCGTTATCAATTTAAAATCGACATGTTCAAAAAAATTTCACTCACTTAAAACTAAAAAACATCACTCCAATATTCTTGATTATTTAGGAAATCGATTAATAAATAATTTTTGATATGTTTGAATTTGTCTCACATAAAACTGATATATTATGTGATCTATTTGAATCGTAGTGTGTGTCACTTATTTAAAATGACATTTTAGTAAAAAGAAAAGTGACATACTCAAAACTGAGAAAGTGTATTCATATTATTTTTATACTTTATTAAAACAATCAATAATTCATTTGAGATGTTTATTAATCAGAATCACCTCAATCCGACACACATTGTAACTGGTATGACTCAAAGTACTTCTTTTTATTTAAAATTGACATTAATTTTAGTAAAAAGAACAATTAACATACTCAAAACTATGCTAAAATATTCTTATTAATTTTATACTTTATAAAAACAATCCATAAATCATTTTTGAAAAGTTAGAATCACCCTCACCACAATGTGATACATGGTGTGACCAATATGATTCCAAGTCTATCTTTTTATTTAAAACTTACATCAGTTTTAGTAAAAAAGAAAATTGAACTACTCAAAACTGATCAAAATAATTTGGAATGTTTTTAAAATTTGGGAAATGATCCACAGGTCATTTTTTATGTGTATGAATCTTTCTCACCTAAATCTGATACATGATGTGCCCAATATTACTCAATGTGTCCATTATTAGTTTAAAATTGAAAGTTTAGTTTAAAAAATTTCACTCACTAAAAACTAGGAAAACATGCTTTTATTTTCTTGATAATTTATGAAATCAATTAATAAGACATTTTTTACATGTAGTAATTAGTCTCATGTCAAACCAAACGATGATGTGATAGATATGAGTCAAAGTGTGTATTTCCTGTTAAAAATGATATTTTAGTAAAAAAACAAGTGACGTACTCAAAACTGAGTAAAAACATTTGGATTGTTTTGATAATTTAGAACAATTACCCATAAGTCATTTGGGATGTGTGGGAGTTAACCTAACCTTAATCCAATGCACGGTGTGACCAATATGACTCATAGTGTGTCTTTTTATTTAAAATTGACATCAATTTTAGTAAAGAGGACAATGACCTACTCTAAACTAAGATAACAAATTCTGATTGTTTTGATAATTTATAAAAAATATCCATAAGTCAATTTTTAAGTATAGGAATCAACGTCATGTCAATCTAATACATGATGTGCCCATTATGACTCAATGTGTCCATTATCAGTTTAAAATCGACTGTTTAGTTGAAAAAATTTTACTCACTAAAAACTGAGAAAAAAAGCTCATATTTTCTTGATAATTTATTAAATCAATTCATAACTCATTTTTGATATATAGGAATTGGTCTCACATAAATCCATTACATGATGTGATCAGTATGAGTCAAAGTGCATGTTTCCAATTTAAAATGAAATTTTAGTAAGAAAGACAAGTGACATACTCAAAAATAAATAAACACTTTCAAATTTTTTTGAAACTTTATTGAAGTGATTCATGAGTCATTTTTGATATGTATGAATCATCTAAACATAAATTATATGAACGGTGTGACTGATATGACTCAAAGTGTGCCTTTTTATTTAAAAGTGACATTAATTTTAGTAAATAGGAAAAATGACCTACTATAAATCAAGAAAAAACATTCAGATTATTTTGATACTTTAAGAAAATTATCCAAAAGTAATTTTTGATATGTCAGAATCATCCTCAACTAAATTTGACAAATGGTGTGACTGATATGACCCAAATTACATATTTTTTATTTAAATTTGATATCAATTTTATTAAAAAAGGACAATTGAACTACTCAAAACCGAGAAAATGCATTTTTATTGTTTTGATAATTTAGTAAAATGTTCCATAATTTATTTATTATTTGTAGGAAGCTATTTCACCTCAATCTGATACACTGTGTTCCCAATATGACTCAATGTGTCTGTAATCAGTTTGAAATCGACATTTTAGTTCAAATCACTCACTGACAATTGATAAAACATTATCAGATTATATTGATAATTTAGGAAAATGATTCATAAGTCATTTGAGATATTTAGGAATTGAAATCAGAAAAAACCAACACATGATGAGATTAACATGATTCAAAGTTTGTGTTTCTAGTTTAAAATAAAATTATGGTAAAAAAAACAAGCGATGTACTCAAAACTGAACAAACACATTCAGATTATTTTGATACTTTAGGAAAATGATCCATAAGTAATTTGAGATATGTAAGAATCAGATGAACCTTAATCTAATTCATAGTGTGACCGGTTTAACTCCAAGTACATCTTTTCAATATACATGTTTCATTTTAGTTTAAAACAAGCATCACATCGCCTAAAATGTGCAAGCAGGCCTATATTATTTTCTTATCATTATATATTCTATTACCTAATTAATTTATTTATCATTTTTATCTTATAGTTATTTATTTAATTTTTATAGAGTTAAATCTTAGAGAAAAACTAGAAATAGTGTGATGCGCAAGAATCAACCACAACTTAATCTGATACAGAGTGGTCTTGGTATAACTCAAAGTTTAGTTTAAAATTAACTCTTTTTGTTAATTAATTTATTTATATTATTACTTACATAAGAATTTTTTTCTTAAACAGGTGTGATTTTTTCTTGAGTAGGAATTAAGATCAAAAGAAAAAGGAACACTAATTTTTTTGAATGCATGTAATAATTTGTACTTATGTATTTGTACAACCAAATGTTTTAAATTTCTATAATATCTTGTTTTTTTCTTGTATTTGTGTTGTAAATTTTATTTCATTTAAATTATGTATTGGTACTTTATTTTTCATATTTTCTGGTGTTTTTGGTGTTATAGTATGCTGTTATAGCACACTGTAGTATTCCCCTTTACCAGTGCTTTCAGAAGCTCTGATGAAAGACCATGGCTTTTAATCTCGCTCTTATAGTCAACACTTCTCTAGAGCTAATAATTGTCATTTTTAGTGAAGTTAAAGTCATGTTTTGTAGTAGTGCATATCTAAAAAAATAATTCATTCCAAAAAAATTTGAACAATGTTGGGCTCACTTATCCCTAAATAAATTATTTAATTAATCATTAAATTTTCATTAATGTATTTAGTCAACTAATTTATAATGAATAAATCACAGCAGCACTATCCATACAATTTCCATAGTTGAATAATATTTATTTATTTTATTATTCTCCATTAAACTAATTCTTTCATATAACAAGAATATCGATGGAAGTTATTTTAACATGTCGCTTTTAATAGAATCAAATAATTACCAAATTTAAGTTGTTTTAAAATTTCAAAGCATATCAATCATGCCTAATAACCATAATAATAGATAGAAAAATATCTAATAAATCTCAGAGGTAATGAATATATTTCAAAACCATTAGATCAAACACCCTAAATATTTTAAAACATGAATATAAATATTTCAACATGTGATAATATTGTTTATCAAATAATGAAAAGAATAACAAATGTGATAATCTCAATTTCAATTTTATAATATATATAATTTGAAAACAATTCTCATCAATATTGTTAATTCATTTTAACATTATGGCATGCTATCATTTTTATTTTATCAAAAATTGATCACATAAAGGAATGTAATCATCTATTTCTCTATATTGGATTATTTAAGAATAATTATCATTATTCTACAACATGAAATTATTTATTTTCTCTTTCTTCCAAAAATAATATAGATTATCAAATATTGTCATCTACTGCATGAAATAAATCATTAATTTACATTTTTCAAATGATTATCATCAATATTATATATACATTCATTTCAATAATAAATATCTAGATTCTATGATTAATTTATTTATCCATGACATGTAATATTACCTTTAATTCAATTATGGGAATTAAAAAAAAGGTAAACCATTTTCTTTAAGCAATAAAATTACACTTCATTACTTGAAATAATATAAACAAATTAATAATATTTCATGAAAAGACAGTATTATAAGAAGTAATATTATATTATATAAAATAAAATTTCACTCAAGATTGTGGAATTAATAATATTTCATCAACAGAATTACATAACATGTAATTTATCATACACTTTTATAATTTCTATGTTATCACATATTCATTCCTCATGAGATTATTTTCCACATTATTATATGATCATGTTTAATCACATTCATCTAAATAGATTAATCTAAGGCAAGATAATTTCACACTTGTATAATATAAAATAAGGATAAGTTATAGATCCCCTACCTATTGGAAGAATACTTCACATGCCGTATCCAAAACAGAGGAGATAGAAGAGATTTCTTCGGGCTTGGGAACACAAATTTGGTGCATAAGGGATAATATTATATTAACTATTGACAGCATTGAAAGATTCCAAAGGAGGATTTGATATCATCTAGACTTTAAAAGGAAGAAAAAAATCGAAGGGGGATATCTAGTATTTTAAAATATACAGATATTGGTTTATAGGGATATTAAATCCACATTTAATTAGTTCTCAACTAATTCCCACCAAACCCATTCATAACTCCTAAAATTACGAAGAGTTAAAAGATGAATTTAAAACTCTGAACTAAGAAAAAAACCATTGAGTTCTACATTAAATTACTTCATTTATGTTGAAAATGAATTACAAGAGGTTTTATGAAAGAAAACATGGTTTTTAGGATTTAAAACACTACCCATATGCAACACATATATGTTGCATAAGGGTAACATGGTTTTAATATTACAAAGTTTTATACACTTACACAACCAATATAATCAGTTGATAACCCTTATGAAAGTTTAATATAACCTTTACACAATGAATGAGAGATCCAGGTTACCCTTATGTAACCTATAGAAACTTTAAGCGACCCTTACATAACTTTTCTCTTTCCATTACATACAGAAGGAATGTTGAAGGTTACCTTTATGTTGTGATGAAGTTATCCATATATAGGCTTTATAAAATCCCATATATCCTTACATAGTTTTGAAAACCCCTTATGTAAGCTTCATAAATTTAGGGTTACCCTTACACAAGTATTGGAAACTTGTTATTACCCTTATGTAAGGTAAGGATTACCCTTACATAGCGAAGAGTTAACTTTATGCAACTAAAGGAAAGCCGAAAACACCTTTACGTAACTCATAAGGGTTCTTTTTTACCTTTAAAAATGTATAATAAAAAGGGATTTACCCTTATTAAACTCAAGAAACCAAGGGTTGACCATTACACAACCGTTTAAAAAAATATTTACCCTTACACAAAGGTGTGACCATGCATAAGGGTAAAAATATATTTTAAAATATTTTATTTCCACTTACAAACACTTATAAAATCATGCACCCCATGCATCACATAATATCACCATCCAAACCACATCTCTATATAATAACTAAATAGTTTTCAAGATCCACTATAGCTAGAACATTGTGTACTATACCCCAATACATTATAGCCTATACACAATATACCCATAATGCGAATTAGGATACTATATCTAGAGATATATGTGTGAAATAACTACAAGAAATAACAACCCTATACACACATATATTGATAAATATAAGCACCGTAAATAATAGAACATAATACTATAAATAAAAGATAGATGGTCTAGAGGGGGTAGTCAGCCATCTGTTCTTCTCTAATCGAGAAGTTGGGGAAAACACTCTCCTAGAGTACACTAGGTGTTAGTAACCTTACCATCATGGGTAGTGTGGAATATGAAATCAAAAAATATACATGATATATATAATTCTAAAAACCACACAAAGGGAAGCTACTAAGCCTTAGGCTCATCACCTGATAACAACACATGTGACTCTCTACTACCACTACTAAGGCCTATGTATCAAAATCATATAAGAATAAAGATTTATTTCAATTAATTAATTAATTATTACCATTATAATTTAAGAGATTAACATTTTAATTTTCCAATATAGGTGTCTAAGAAACTATTGATTATTTTCCTATATTATCAAGTATTTGGTCAACATAAAGAAAGCATCATGAACCAACCCTGTTCTTTCATTAATTTTTTGATCTTTTAATGATCATCCAGGTACAATAGGGATCAACCCAAGATACCAAATAAAAATGTACTCATAGTTAATGGTATCAAACTACTTATAGATATTAGAAAAGGATTATATAAATATCAACTAGTCATTTTCCATTAAACATTAAAATTCATTATCAATCAGGAATCTCAGCTTTCAACACAAAAACAACGGGAAAGCCCATATTATGCCCATTTTATTAGTCCTAGTTCCATCTATGATACCACTACACATAATATCACATCTGATATCCAGTTCAAATATTATCACCATCATTGGAACCCTATGCCACCATAATATCATTAGGAATATCCACTCATATCATAACCATAAATGGAACCTTATCCTACAATCAAAAACTCGAGCATCCCCACCCATTATTCTAACCGCTCATGGTTAGTATTCAACCACATCAAGGATCTAAATCCATAGATCATAAATATATAATCACTTTATTATTCCACACATAAATTCATAGGAAACTATAGTAAAAAAATAAGGAATTCCATCCTTCATCAAACAACATCAGGCTCACTCAGCATCAAAGAAATGATTTAATCAATCATTAAATTTACATCACCATATTTAATCAACTGATTTACAATGAATAAATCCCAGAAACACTAGCTGTATAATATACATGGATAAATATTATTTATTTAATCTATCATTCCAACATAAGATACTTTTTCATATAACAAAAATATAGATGGTAGTTATTTCAACTTTCCACTTTCAATATAATATAAGCATTGTCAAGTTTAAGTTGTTATCAATTTTCCAAGAATATCAAACATGATTAACAACCATAAGAGTAGATATCACACTGGTTAGTAAATAAAAATGGTAAGGAATATATTTCAAAAGAGCACAATCAAACATCCCAAATATTTTTAAAAATGAAGATAAATGTTCCCACATGTGATAAAGTTCTTTTGTAATGAATAACAAGAATAGAACATGTGACAATATACATTTCAATTTCCTAATATAAAAAATCATCAAATAATTCTTATCAATATTGTTTAATAATTTTTACATAATGGCATGATATCATTTTGATTTTATCAAAAATTGACTAGGAAAAGGAATGAAATTATCTCTTTATCTCTTGGATAATTCCAGAATAATTATCATTATTTTGTAACATAAAATTATTTATTTTCTCTTTATTCTAATAATCTTATATATTATCAAATATTATTATCTACTATATGAAATAAATCATTAATTTACATTATTGAAATTATTATCAATAATATTCATTGTACATACATTTCAATAAGAAATTTCTATCTTCTAAAATAACTTTATTTATCCCTGACATCCAATGTTACCTTTAATACGGTTATATGAATTAAAAAAATAGGTTAATTTTTTTTTCAAGTAGTAAACTTCTATTTAATTTCTTGAAATAATATTAAGACATTAATTCCATTGCATAAAATTCTAGTATGACTAGAACCAACATTATAATATATAAAATAAACTTCCATTCAAGTTTATGGAATCAATAACATTTCATCAATAAAATTACATAACATATAATTTATCCTGATCTTTTATAATTCACAGATTATCATATATTCATTCCTCATGCAATTATTTTCCAAATTATTATCTGATTATGGTTAATAACATTCATAAAAAAGAGGACTTATAAATCATGACAATTTCACAATTTCATGGTGTAAAACAAGGAGAAATTGATTATACCATACCTCTAGGAAGAATACTCGACATGATGAATCTAAAAAATATGAGAGAGAAGATATTTCTTTATCCTGAGAACACAATCTTGGTCCATGAGGGAGAAACTAGAATCAATAAAAAAATTACATTGAAAGAATACAGAGGAGGGTTTAAGATCATCCAATATTAAGAAGGAAATACAGACTCTAAGGGGAATATTTTATATTTTAGAATATACAAATATAGGTTGACATAGATATTAAATCTATATTTAATTAGTTCCCAACTAATTCCTTCACAACCCATTCAAAATTTCTTAAATTAGGAAGAGTCAAAAGATCACATTTAAAAATCTCAACCAAGAAAAAAACCACAAATTTCCAAATTAAATCCCTTCATTTATGTAAAAAACACAATTCAAGAGGTTTCAAGAAAGAAAACATGGTTTTTATGATTTAAAAAACGACCCATATGAAACTTATATATGTTGTGTATGGGTAAAAAGGTTTTACCCTTACACAGATTTCTTCCCTTATGCATCCAATATAATCACTAAATGAACCATAAAAAAGTTTATTGAAACCTTTACACAATGCATGTGATATCTAGGTTACCCTTACACAACCTATATAAACTCCCAATAACCCATAAGTATGTTAACTCATATACTTATGTATAGAAGGAAATGTCATGGTGACCTTTACATAGTGATCAAGTTACCCTTATATAGTATTTATAAAATCCATTATACCCTTACATAGTGGTGATCTACACTTACATAATCTTTATAAATTTATAGATACCCTTAAACAAGTATTGGAAACTTTTTATTACCCTTACACGAGGTAAGGCCCACCCTTATGCAGTGAAGGGTTACCTTTATAAAACTAAAGGTAAACCCAAACTAACCTTACATATATAATAGGGGTTCCTATTTACATTTACACATATAGAAGAATAAGGGATTTACCCTTATGTGACTCAATAAATGGAGGGTTTACCCTTACACAACCTTTTAAAATAAGAGTTACCCTTACGCAGATGTAGGACCATATGTAAGGGTACAAATAACATTAAAAATATTTTATTTACACTTATAAAAACATATAAGTATTTAAGAAAAGGATTCATTATCACTTCCAAAATCCTAAAAATACTTCTAAATATTAAAATTACTTTTAAAACATCCATTTTAATTTCCCAAATAAAATTTTATAACTTGATATTACTCCCATAATTTTCAAAACCATTTTAAATATCCTTTACAGTTTACAAAATAATTTTTAAGAAAACTTATAAATTTATGGGATTTGTCCTGAATGACCAGATACCTTAGAATAATAAAGGAAGGGATATGGAAAATCCGAACCATTAGATGAAGCCCATATGTTCCTAGATAATTTAATACTTAGTATCTTATGAAATAAATGCTAACACAATTAAATTATAAATTTGAAATAAAAAATATAGATTTAAGTATAATATTTATATTATTTTCATGAATTAAACATATATATATATATATATTAAAAACATGTTTTTTACAATGATAGTTTCTGATCACTTGCATCGTTCATCATTGATCGCAAGAAGAATATATTCATAGATGAATGATTCTAAAGGATCTCTTAAAGGATTGAGAGGTTGGAGGATGATTAAAATTCTAGTTCTTGAGTGAATACTTGAGAGGATTATCTCTAAGTATTAAGAGAATTATCTCAATGTTTACTATACATAATAAGTAGTTAGCTCTGGAATCTGATATAACAAAGTATTTGTAGATCTAGGTTAGGGTTGGTAATTGCACATATACCCTTAGACAATTTTATACTCATTAGTGAACCCCATGTGTAATAAAAATATAAATAAAAATATAATTTTATTGACACACACAATACATGAAGATAAATAAATAAAATTTATAAAATAAATAAAATTCATAAAATAAATAAATTAAAATTTATTTAAATGATATTTAATATATCATTTATTTTCGGACCATTAAATTGGGTCCAAAACCCTCCTTAATATTTAATGAGCCTTGAATAATTAATACTTATTTAATAAATAAATATTATTGTGTTATTAATTGATAAATATAATAAATATTAGATTCCATAAATCTTGTGAAGAAATATTTATTATTATTTAACTCACATATTTATTCTTCCGAAAAACTCGTGATTAAATCATGGTGATCAACCAATCTCGAATTATTATTAAACCATAAAAATGGAATAATATTTATTCTAACTTTCTAAATTCAAAAATAATTATTATGATATTTCATACACACATAATATATGACCCTATGGGCCCCTTTATCAGTGGAATTAGGTGGAACCACCTAAAGTCCAAGGTTATCATATAATAACATGATAAGAAACTCATTGAAAAAAATAAGTTTTTCACCAACATAAATCCTCATAAAAATGATAACTATGTAATATAATCTCTTTATCTTGATATCTATAATTAAATAAGTTCCATATTTGTGTCACCAAACTATATTCTTGATGTTTCTTTCTTTTACTTTCTGAAATTACATTTTCCCACAGTACACCATGGAAATGGGTTTATTTAGGATATTCTATTATAATAAAATGAAATAATGTGGGAAAAAAGCCATGTTTTGGTTGTATTTTTTGTTAATAGATCAGTATGAGGAATATATTGTTGAAGAACTGTGAATTGAGTGAACAACTCACTTGATGATAAGATGATAGAAAATTGACATGAATCAAGTTTGTGTTGATTTTAGTTTATTGCTAAGAAAGGAAATCACATTACTTTGTAAGTTTTGGTGATCAAAGAAAATAATGAATGTTCTAAAAGTAATCATAAAATAATAAAGTAAGTATGTTTCCTTATGTTCATAGTAAATATAGTAAAGGAATTACTCTACTGTAGGAAAATGACCTTGAAACAAAACATATTATCCTAGAATCTTCATTTTTGACGAACTGATGCTCCTTTAACTCATCTTAGATTTATAGATTTGTGGTTGTTACATTTATAGGTTATTAACATTAATGTGATCAATTATCTCTATCAATCTCCATAATTATTTATGATTTTATTCTATGTACCTATTTTCACTTCCCACTAATGTTTTCTTACTTGGAAACCTGGTATGAGTTATTATAGATGCAATATGTACTTCCCTTTCTATCTTATAAAGAGAATGTTTTGTTAAAATTTATTATGATTCATATTTCCAACTAAGGTATTTTCAAAATTTTAACCCTTGATTATCAAGATCAATATTAAGTTAAGAGGATGTAATTTCTTTAAGGAGGTAGAATGTAACACCCTGATATTTTAAAAAAGGAACATTATGTTTGATAATGTATGTGAAATGAATAAAGAATATTTGAAGAGAATGTAACACCCCAAGAATTTATTATATATTTATTTTTAAATAAATTCAATCTATTTTATATGTTTTGATGCACACAACGTTGGGTTTAAACGAAACACGATACTCTATTAAAATATTATTATTTAAGCATGACTATTATAACATAGCTATTTAGTTAAATAGTATGAATAAGAATAAATAAAATATTAAAATTATATGGTTTAAAAATTTATAAAATAAATTAATTGGATATATATTTATTATAAATAAATTAATACAACTTTGAAAGAAATAGAAATGTTTCTAAAAAACTTTATTTTTATAAATGGCGGTTTAGTCTCACTTTGCACACATAATTTAAAATTAATTTTTTCCAATTTTAGAAAATATATTTTAAAAAATAAAATTAATTATATAAATCAAAAAATTAAAAACTATATTTTGGATAATTTTTTATAATTTAATGAAAATATAATTTTTTTGATGAATAGTGAAACATACTTATTTTTATTAAATTCTGTATTTTCCTTTAAATTATTTACCATGTTAAATTATATTTTAAAATGGATTTAAAGTAAAGTTAGTTCAATTATATATTTATTAATAAAATTTAGGTCACTGGAATCAATTTTATCTCGAATTTTTATTTTAAAATTCTCTATACATTTGAAAATTATCTCTTTGGAAAACATCTTTTTCATTGTGTTTGTGGGATCAATCTTAAATTAAATCATGCCACTTGTATGATTTTAATTTGATAATATCGATTAAATATTTTGAATAATAATCATTTATATTGTTTAATAATGTAAAATTAATTTCTGGTCATAAATATTAATAAAGACAATAAAAACTAATTATTGTGATTTAAAGCAGTGTTTTCACGTTACATGGGAATGTGTTAAAATTAATTTTTGAAATGCGTAAGATTTTTATTTAATAAAATTTATTTAATACTTATAATCATGAGTTAAAAATTATCTAATAAGTTTCATTTTAATTTTAGTCTTAACAGATAAATTACATAGGTAAATAAAAAGATTCAAGTTACCATGGTGAAAATTAAAAGAGAAAAATTAAGTAAACTTAGAGGATAAGAAATAACACCTTTAATACATGTTTTTTTGTGGTATAGGTATGGATAGAACATATAATACCTATTCTCTATTATGTATCATTTTTCTAGGAACTTGGGGTGATAATGACTTCCCATTATTGAATAGTTTTGGTTATTTACAAAAATGCCACTCTTCCTCAATTTTAGAAGGGCACTCACTCCCCTCTCTTATTCACACATTGAAATCCATTTTTCCCAACCAAAACACAACAAAGTAACTACCTAAAACCCTTATATAAATTCTAAATATACTTGTCTTTCCAAAAAATCATCACTAGGGTCCCTAAGAGGAGATCCAAAGGAGGTTTCTCTAAGAGAAGGTAACCATCTTAATAGAGCTCTTTCATTTTCTTTTTTTCTTTTACAACCTTAAATTATGTATTAACACTTACAATATAAAAAAAATTGTCACGACCCGCCTCCCCAGGCCACGGGCCATGAACCTTGTCATCTGACCCCATGGGTCTCCTGTAATACCTTGGTTTCCTTCCCAGCACACCATAGGCTATTACTCACTAGGTTCACTTATCAGACTAATGATTGTCCCCATATGCCAACACTTGTTATTTCAATGTGTTTTGTCCTCACTCACACACACCCTGGGAAACTTCTCAGAAGGTCACCCATCCTGATTACTCCTCCAAGCCAAGCATGCTTAATTGTGGAGTTCTAATCAGATAGACTCCTAAAAAGAAAGGTGCACCTTATTGACACGGGTAGTATCATTTAGCCTTTTAAGTCTCACTTTTTCCCGGGGTGTTACATTATCCACCCCTTTAAAGCACAACGCCCTCGTTGTGGACCCCAAGCCTCAAACCCAGGCAGTGCCTAAAAACTTCCGGCTGGGTATTGGATCTGATACTATTTCTCACAACCCACCTCCATGGGCCATAAACCTTGTCCTCTGACCCCATGGGTCTCCTGTAATACCTTGGTTGCCTTCCCAGCACACCATAGGATATTACTCACTAGGGTCGCTTATCAGACTAATGACTGTCCCCACAGGCCAACACTTGTTCTTTCAGTGTGTTTTGTACTCACTCACACACTCCCTGGGATACTTTCCAGAAGGTCATCCATTCTAATTACTAATCCAATCCAAGCATGATTAACTATGGAGTTCTAATCAGATAGGCTCTCGAAAATAAAGGTGCACCTTGTTGACATGGGTAGTAACATTTATCCTTTTAAGTATCACTTTTTACAGGGGTGTTACAAAAATATTATATCCCATATAATGAGATTTTTTTATATTTATGTAATAATATTTATCCATATCCTCTTCCATCATATGGGAAATGAAATTGTCGAACATGTGTATGAAAGACTACCACCTGGAAAACCGATGTAACTAATTTTACATAAACACTTCTCATGGTTGGATATTATGGACTACCGCCTCCATATAGCGATGTGAAATTTTTTTCATTTTATTTTTACATGGATGGTATTAAGGATGGATTTTATTAATATGAATTATATATATAAAATAATAATGATTATTTAAATGTAAATTAATATTTATTTTACTTTCATTCCACTTGTTGAGAAAAATAGAAACAACGGTCACGTGTATGTATAAACTATTGTCTCCATGAACAATGTGATCCATTTTATATCACTAACTTTTATAGATTACTATAAATATGTATATAATTAATATATACGATATTTATATAAAATTTTAATATTATGGAGATTACGTAATCATGATCAAATTAAATGGGCCAAAATTGTTGAACTAAATCATATATGAAAAATGATGTAATTATCACCCGAAACAATGATTTTAAAAAAGAATTATTAATAATAGGGTGAAAAAAATATAATAATAAAATCATATATATTATGATATAAATTATTATTACTATGTTATATATTTATAATAAACCTATATTTAATATATAGGAGCTTCAAACACATAAGAAGCAAGTCAAACAAAAGGTAAGAGTTTCTCGTCTCACTTTTACTTCCATAAGACATATTCCATATTCACTGCTTATTCCTTTATATGGTGTATATAATGAAAATTTTTATATTTTATATGATGAATAAATTTATCTTCATGTTTTTTAATGTTTTATTTTATATTATTTATTTCATGGCGATTATGATTCAAAAGATACCAAAGTGGTAAGGGTTTATTTCACAATCTCATCATTATTCAAAATTGTTCATGTTTAAGTCCCTCTTAGGGGAATTATTAGATATTTCTATCATAAAATAAATATATTTCCTTATTATATGTATATTCATATAATTTTAATGTAATGGTACCATTTTCCTACTCTTTGGTACTTAAAATGAATGAGAAAAAATTTTAATAATGTTTGGCTTTATTTTTCTCTTCGGTTGAAAATATTTTTCTTTCAAAACCATGTTTTCTAAAAATGTTTTTAAAAATGTTTCTAAAATTTTCCAAATTATTTATTAAAGACATATTTACCCATTTTTTAATTTTTTACAAAATGTTTTTAAAGGATTATTTATGTTATTTTCCAAATAATTTCCATTTGGATTTTACCAAAAATATGAAAGGAGTATTTATTTTAATGTGTACAAATTGAATGAAAATTTCCACCATTATTGACAATAAATATTTTAAATATTATTATATAATTTTTAAAAGGTTATTTTCAAAGAAAATTATTTTTTAAGTATTTTTTTATTTTTTTAAATATTTTCAAAGTGAAAAGGTTATTTTACTCAAAAATATTTTTAATGAATTTTTTATGAAATATATATTCATAAATGAAATCAACCCTTTATTGTACATATGATCTAATGGGTTTATATTATAATTATTTCATCATTATTATTTATTTGGAAGGTTTATGATCAGTTTGAATGAGGATGAAAAATTTTATTATCCTTCACTGTATTACTCTTGTTGGTTTGTGATTATGTTTATTTGATTAGAGCCAATATTAACATTTCATATATTAGTTTTTCAATACAAATGTTTATATTGATTAGGTTTCACCCCCTTCATATAAGTAATGAATTCGAATTAGTATGTGATTGTTGGGTCTTGATTATAGATAACTACTCAATGGATTGACAGGTTTGATGAAATAAATTAGTTGGACAAATTAGATGGTTTTTTACCTATAATTTTAAACGGTCATTCGAATGGTCTATAGTGTATGTTTAATATATATGAGATTATTAATTCCATCATTATGTTATTAGTTATTGATTTCTACGTGATTATTTAGTTAGTTAGAATATCCATGGATAAGTTTCAAGATCATGTGATTATTGATATGTCTTTATTTGATCACCATTTATTCCTTCCATATTATGGTAAATATATTAATGAAATGGAATGTGTTTTAGTTATTTACCTTTTCAAATTGATTATTCTTATTTATTCATTCTATTGTATTATTACCCTTATCGAGCATCTGATATCACCCATTTCTAATTTTTTATTTTCACCAGGATACCAAGAAGTATTTTTTGATTGATATGAAAGGATATGCTAAGGGTAATTATCATACTATCAAAGAAAACACTTTGTGAATTTTACATTTTCAAATGTATGTGAAATTAAAGTATGTATCTAATTTAACAAGACTATTAAACTATTTGGACTTTTATGATATGATTCCTTGTATCTAGTTCCAATTTAATAAAATAAATACCGGATCCCGGATACTGGGGTGGGGGTATTTAAAATTACCACAAATTTAAAAATAAGTAAAAAATTAACTATATAAACACAAGGAGTAATAAATTAACTATACAACTTTCTGTATCATTGGAATAACTTATGGAGTGTTGAACACCACATATTAATGAGATTGAACCCACTAATTATTATCTATATCAAATGTTGTCGCTTCTATAATTGGAACTACATCAATCTGGGAGAGTTTATCAATTTTTTCTAATGAATAAATATATGAAACAAAAAATTGGGTGCATTAATCCATTAAATAACCCTTGGAAATTGAATCTTCTAGACTATATATTTTTCAAACATACAATTTCAATGTATCAAATCATCACTCTCTTTGATACATCCACCTTAATTGGATAAGACCACCAACAATGACTTGACCTATTAAATGTATAGTCTAGTGGATAATTAAATAAATAAATAATGTGGAAATAGTTTCTTTAAGTGACACAGTTTAAGAAAAATTATGTCTTGTAGCTTTTTAAAATCAGTCAAGAATTGATTTCTTGAACAAAGATATCTAAAAAAATTATAAAATTCAATCACCGACTCAAAAGCATTGGTAGGGAAACAATCCTGATGTGAAATTGGGAGTAACTTTTGAATCATAATATGATTATTTTGAATTTTTAACCCCCATAATTTTATACTGGACACATTTTCATGCTTAGAAATGTTAGGGGAATTACCATTAGACACCTTAATGATCTTAAAATTGATATAAATATCCATTTATATTTTTTAATTATCATATAGTATCAAACAATAATATATTCTTTATTACTCTCAACTAATTGTAAATGTTTTCTCAATACCATCTCTTGAAAATGACATCAATCATTGACACTGCCCTTTGATTTAACATTGATTCTCATAATGACACATAGTATATCATTGAATAAATTTTTTTCAATGTGAATCACATCCAAATTATTTCATAAAATATTATATTTCCAATAAAGAAAGTTTAAGAAAATGATTATATAATTCCCACTATGATTGCACTATCTCTTTTCAACAAGAATGGAAAACAATAAAGGAATAAAAAAATCCTAAAATTCATACACTCTTTGAATATTTTCTTGTTCAAGTTTTGAGAGAATTTTAACAATATAAATTATTCTTGTTGTTGGTACATGCTCTATATTCTCATAAAATGGAACAATGTATTTTATAAACTTGTGTAGTAGAGGAAGAAAGAGTCTGTGACTATGATTTTATCACATTCTATCATGATTAATCGAAGTTGATTTCTTACTTTTATTACAAAAAATAATGGAAAATTATCCCTTTTACCCCATACTAATAACTTAGAATATGTTGGGAAGTCATTAATTATCTATATAAAAGTAGAACAAATATGAAACTTTTCATTATATGTTGAATAAAAATTCATTATTCTATCTTCACAAAAATGTTGTATCTAATTAACAAGAGTGGGAAATAGAAAAATGTTGACTTCATATATAATCAAGGGGGAAGTATGTATTGAAAAACACCACTAAACACATACCATTTTTCACAACAACCATAAATATGAATGAGTTAAAACCATCCACTGCTAAACCTAGTAAAAAATTACAACTATGCTAGGAAAATTATGAGTACCTCAAATAAAATTTCTTTTATTCCAAAGAGTCTTCTAAGTGAATAAACTCATTATTCTCTTTGTTTCTCTATGAATTCCACATAATTGGTTTAGAAATTTTTTATAATAAGAAGAATCTGTTTAAACTTAGTTTTAATGGAAATTAACACATATGATCACTTAAGATCTATTTCCCTTGACTCAACACACTATAGGGAAGAATGTGACTACCTTGATTAATTTAATTTCCCCTCCACATGGAAAAGTAATGAAAAATACAAGTACTGAGTTTCTAATGACATTTTATAATCAATATACAATTGTTGATGCATGAATCAGTGGTATCATGTTTGAAACTAAGGTTGTCAGTCAACTTGTGAGCTTGGTTGTATGAATTCAGAAGCTTTTCTCTAGCGAGGAGTTCCTTCTGCAACAATATCAAAAACATATGGAAGAAAGTGTCTATCCACTGAATCAAGGTATTTAGGTGAAATAGTTTAATGATAAATTATAATTTAATGAATTTATTAAATCCATGATATAATTTGGTACACATATCATCAAGAATTTCAAATAATATTAGTGCTTCTCTATTTTCACAAGAACAGGGATTACTCCATCTGCCATCATAGTTTATGATGAAACAATCTTCTAGTTTAAACTGATGTATCATGATATTCATCATGAAATTCATTGGATAAAAAGTTATTATATCGATATCCATCTTAATACACTTGTATCAATTAAAGGTAATATAATCTTCCCCATGACGTTTCCATGTCTTATAGTTATTCAAAAACCCAATCAGAAATTTTTTTCTTTAATAAAACATCATTTGAAGAGATATCTATTTCTGAATTTTCCATATGTAAAAATAATCAAATCACTTTGAAACCCATTGATAAAATCAATAAATTTCTTAATCCCCTCAAAATATTTAGTAGAAAATATATTTGATAGAACAATCTATGTATTATTTATATCTTAATCTATAGAAAAAATAATTGAAATATAGAAACAATTTAAAAAAAATAGAATATTATTACATATATAAAATACACATGTTAATACGAAAAAAAATTCTAGAAATTTTAAATATATAGTTGATACATATATAATGAATTTTAAAACACTTTAATGTATCATATAATTCAAATACAAATTACAAAAATAAAATAGTAAACATTTTAAACCATTATTTTGTTTAAAAAAAGAACAATGTATAAACAACTTCCACTTTATTCAAGTAAATAAAAGTTAAAATGTGATGACCATACCTAAAATACCGATCCTAGTTCCATAAACACTTACTTTACGTACTAGATCTAATACCAACTTTAAATTCCCAAACATTACTATCCCATAATTACAAGAGATAAAAAATATTCCCTTACATATATTCTGAAGACCTTTTTGGTTTATAGATTTAGATAATTAAGAAAAAACATAAAATAATAACTTTTATGTCTTTCGCAATGAATATACATTTTTAAACTTTATATGAGACTACTTAATCCATAATAATTTTTTAACATATCCTAAAAAACTTTCCACACAAGTTATCATATTAGGAAAACCATGTTTAATATAAAATTTTCTTCATAACCTTAGGAAATAGAAATATAATAAGAGATTAGATAAAATTCCTAGTAAGGGAAAATATAAAATTGAAATAAGCATAGAATAAACATGGAATAAATATTATAGTAGGAATAAGTACACACCATGAAGCCTTAATCAACTGTAACTAAGAGCATACTATATCCATAACAATAAATTATAACATGTCTATCAATAATATTGATCTAATACTGATGGAATTCATAATTTTAGACATCGAAAACATGTTTTCAACAATTTTTGACAAGATATTTACTTTCTATAGAGACCAAAATCAAGGCATCTTGATGAATTGGGCAGACACACACCGAATACCCAAACATGTTTGTCTCATGAGATCTATCAATGCATTGAGGGGATATATAATTCCAAGCGCCACTCGTCACCAAATTAAGTCCAATTCATTCACCTTAAGAGTAAAAAATTCATTTAATAAAATTCCATAAGGAACCTTTAGATGAATAAATCAGGGATATCTATAGAATGAATAATAAAAAAATCAATAGTTGATCAACCTACATTTGTAGTTAATAATCAACAATAATTCCTATACTTTTCCTCATGTTAATAAAATGGATAACATGATCATAACCTATCCAAATAAAGAATAAGGATGGTCAAACAATACATAGTTAACTTTCCAATAATCATCCATATTGGGATAACAATATATGGAACAATAATACTATTCCCCATGTTAATAGAATAACATTCTTTCTAAGTGAACATCATCCAATCCGAATTCTATAAAATGTGATGTTCACACCATATAGAGCCATGAGTATATGAATAAGTCAATATTGGAATAACATGACCATGAAACATCCAGTTAAAGAAGTTGAATACTTTCAAAGTAACATAACCCAGGATTGATGAAGGAAACCTAGAAGTATGTTGACATAGATGAAAGACATCATCATAAAATAACCCATTAATGATACCACATAAGAAGAGACTAGGAATTGGATTTTTTGGTATCATGATTTCATTACCCCAAAAGATAAATATATAAATAATGAAACATATACACTATTAGGGTAAATAATTTTGAAAATGAAAATGTAAATATAACTAAAAACATAAAACAACTTTTAGAAAACATTTTTATCATTAATGCAAAAGACGATGTTACAGGTCACTTCCAAAAGTCTTTTTTCAAAAGGTGGATTGAAAACTATTTGAAAATAATTATTTTTTTTAAAAATAATCTATAATAATAGGTACTTGAAAATAAATTTTATCTTGGATAAATGAGGATAGGAAGATAAAACATATGAAAGTGAAACAAATATCCCTTTTTAATATCTTGAAAAATACCCTTGTTCAAAAAATCCTTATAAAAGAGAAAAAAAAATCAATTGTATAAAAATATATTTCCATCATAGAGGTAATTATATTACCATACAATAAAATATTAGGGTTTTAGAACACAATAATAGAAGAAATAAGTTAATTATGAAACAATATAACTCAAGGAAAAGAGACATGAGTTATAAATATCCCTTACGAGCAACTTACTCCATGAAGTATGAAACATTTCAGAATGCGTTTATGTGGTAAAAATGTAAAAAATTATAGGAGAATTCATAATAGAATTTTAGGGAAGGATTTAACAAATTAATATGATATAAGTTCAAGTGAATAACTATAACTCAATGAATGAAAATTAAGTACAAAAAACTCATATGACTGGGGGTAACATATGAGTCAAATAAAATTTGATGAAAAGAACTTGTTTTATCTTAGTTTATCCCAATATTTATAAAGAAAACATTTATTTATCATTAATGGGATAACAAATATGTGGAGCACCATACTAAGGAAACTTGGTGCATAATATGTAACATGTCTCAAAGAATCATAATTGAGACCAAGAAATATTTTGTGGATCGAGTAACACATTAATCAAAACCCCTTGAAAATTAGGCTTGTAATTAAACTTAAAATACCACGATTAAAATACAATTTATGACATTATATCTCAAATATGTGGTATATACAAAACATTAATAAAATTAGGTTCATAATACAAAACATGTCTCAAAGAGAGGAATTTGAGATGAAAACCCTTACCTCAGTATTGATTCATTCTTCATTTATACCAAATATCTATAATAATTAAATTAATTTCATTAAATACATACCCAATAACCTTATTAATAACTAAAAACATATATATTACCCATTTATTATCATTATACACACACACACATATATATTAGTTAGTTTTTAGTCATTTATGACATTTTTTGAACATGTTTTTGGTATTTTACTCATTGATTCTTTAGTTTTACCATTTGAGCTTTTATCATTTAACTAGTTTTTTACCTAAGGTAACTTAATATTTATTCTTAAAAATAAAGTGGTACTTATTAGATAATTTGGACATAATGATTAAAAATTTTAAATCCATTTCATTTTAGTCAATTTATTATAGTGATAAAAATTAATTTTAAAATAAAAATGTATTATGTACTAAACAACATTTTTTGAGAAAATATTACTATTGTTCTAAAATATCAAATATGAGTTTTTAAATTAAAAAATAATTTTTAAAATTATAATATCATATATAAAATATATATTCTGTCTTAGAATTTTTTTCCTGAATTTATAATTTATAATTATATATTAATAATGTCATAAAAGTCATGTTATTTGTAAAAATGATATTTTTCACTATTCACCTAAAAATAATTCTTTAAGAAAAATAACAAAAAATCATAATAAAAAAATATTACTATTTTGAGTCCAAAAATAATTTTCATTTTTTCATATTCAAATCCTAAAATTTATGATTTCAATTTTTGAATAAAATCATACAAAAACTGTCCTTAATAAAAAATGACATTTTCAAATATAAAATTTAATTTTTGTCATTTCATATTATTTACTAAATAAATTATTATTAACCAAGTATTAATATTAAAAATAATGTATCATCATTAATCATATTTTTCTTAAAATATAAATTCGTATCACATAGTACGTATTTTGTTAGAAAAATACCCTTCTAACCAATAAATGTTCTTTTTAGTCATTTTAGGTAAACTAATTGAATTTAATATATAATAAAGGTATACTTTATTTTCTTTATAAATATATTTCATAAAATAGTTAATTATATTCATTTACACCAATTCAATAAGAATTTTTTAATGGTCATACTTAAATATTTATATTTTATCTAAATATACTCTAGTTTCATTTAAGATGGGTATTACATGCAGAGTAAGCTATTGAACACATTTACTTATTTAATGGTAATAATATATTAAGATCTTGGGGTGTTATATAAAAATCTATTTTACAAGAAATTTTAATAAAAAAAAGGAATGATTATTCAAAAAAATTCAAAAATAATAGTGCATCGTGCTTGGATTTCATCCAAAACTCTATTTAGCTAAATTGTCTTCCATAAATCCCTAATTTCTTAATTACCTAAAAATCATATTTAATAGAAATTAATAAGTCAAAGAAATTATTTATGATGAGATATTGAAAATAATACCTATATTTTTTTAAAAATTAACCCAACGGGGGATGATAGTGTGACAACCAACTAGAGAAGGGGAAAGGGAAGTGCAACTATTCTGGGGGAAAGGAACCTGCAACACCATTGGAATAATAGGATTCATAGAGGAAACCTATAAAAAAAATTTCATAGAGAGGGTGTGTGAAACCCTCGTAGTAACTGATACACTTTATTTTGAGATTTATTTTTTATCTGTTCTTGGATTTTTTGGGTATTGGAGGTTGAAAAACTCGGTTTTTTGGGAAATAGTACCTGATGAATGTTTAACACATGATTAGTAGAAACCATGTGGATAACCACATTATGTAGGGATTGTGGGGGGTGGGGGACTAGTTTTCTTACATCTTGATAATGATTTGTAAAATATTTTTGGAATTTTTAGAAACTGTGAAGCTTTGTTTTTCAGTGGAAGTAGATTCCACATAGTTAGCACACAATTTACCTAACCATGCAGAAAAACCATGTATATTTTCTGGGTCATTAAAATGTGTATTTTTTCATTTTTTATTATAGTTATTAACCCAAATATATATATTTCTCCCTCATTTGTGTGAATCCATCTCTCTTTGTCCTTGTAATTTCTTTACCCTAGATTATTGGTGGATTACCCATGGTGTTTGGTGATTCTAGCTTCAGGTAATCTTGTTTTTACCTGATTTCTTTATCTTTACCCCTTAGTTTCCCTTATTCTTCCATTTTTGTTGAAGGTGGAAACCATAGATTTATTTTTGGAAAACGATATGGTTTTTGATAGGGGATTTGTGTTATTTCATTATGGTTTAAGTGTGTGAGCACCTCTCTACATTGATTCAAGGTATATTTTGTGAAGGTGATGTGCTTACATTTGGTTTCAATTAAGTGTATCTATTTAAGGACACTTTCCCTTGTATTTCATTTGGTTATTTAATTCTTTTTGGTTTTTAGCTAATTTCCATTAATTTATTTTTATTATTTGTGGTTTATCAATTCTTGGTTAATTCTTGACGTGTATTGTAAATTTGATGATTTAAAGTGTATTTTCAAAGGAATTTGGATTTGATGCACTCAATGTGTTTGTTATAATGAATCAATGAGGTTCTATTCTTTAAAATGGGTTTTTTTGAAAAATGTTTTTTTTAATATTTATTGAATGGTGTTAAATTTGAATTCAGGCATGGAAGGTTTATGAAATTAGAAATATGTGATTGGAAGATGATTATGTTTATGTTTTTAGAATAATGTTTCACATGGGAGACCTTAGGTTTGTGTGTGCAAAAATTAGACAAATAGAGCCTTATCATATATTTTAGACTAGCTCGGGAGTGTTATCCAAGGGACCGAGGGATCCTTTGGTGGGAATACCGAGGGATCTTCTAAAACATGGCCATGCAGACTGATTGTTCCCATATAAGTATTGTTAGAACTAGGAATGACTAAGAGAGCATCCAAAAATTTTAAAATTTCTTATATGGATGAAAAATTATGTCTCAGACTATGTCATACTAGGCTTTACTAGTTAGAACCCATGTTTCATATTTCTTTTGCTTGGTTGGTTTTTATATTCTTTATTCATGATTATAGTTCCCTATTTGATTAAGATATATTGTACTTATAACTAATTCCATTATCTGGTTATATAATGTAATTTATTATTATTCTCATATTTATGCCATGTTTGTGTTTATCAATCATATTGTGAAGGGTGGCTTCACTTTCTTTTATTTGATCTTTTTTTATCCATGATTTGAAAACAATGATTATTTTGAGAAAACCCAAAGATATTTCTAAAGATATGTTTTCAATTAAACTTTTTTTAAATGTGAATTTTTTTTTGAAAATTATATTTCAAACTAGCCTTATTAGTCTTTATGGATAAATTCCTTATATATATTCATGCTGGTATCCTAATAGTATTTTTTCCTTACACCAATCATATTCCATTCGACGTATATACACCTTATTTTAAAGTACATTGGTAAAGGTAAGGGAACCATGTAATTAAGTGGAACCTCTTTATTTCCAACATCCTTGGTTAGTTGGGATATTAGAGATGTGGTCTCAGAGAGTTATATCTTATAGAGACTTTTTTATTGATTTTGTATAGTTTGGTATGTGTTGTATTAACCTCATGGTATTGATCTATGTTTTTAGATTATTGAGGTTGTTGACTATAGATATCATACTTAAAATTTATTTATAAATTATAAATTTGTGATGTTTATGATATTTACTTTAGTCATTGTTGTGTTTACTCTAATTTAGATATTGATATCTATTCTCATTTTTTGTTTGGTTGGTGTGTTCATTCAATTCATGGATAGATTATTCCATATTTCCAAGGCTAAAATATTCCCAAATGGTTATTTGTTTTGTGGTGGTGCTAGTCACTATCCCATGGTGATCGAGAACAAACTTTGGGCCTTATGGTAGGACATTTTGGGTGATGGGTCTGGTCGGCCTAGTCTAATTCATTAGAGAATAATATCAGAGCCCTATTTTTATTTGGGGTTCAGTGGTAGATAGGCGACATGACAATTTAGGCTTGAGAGGAAGGTACACAGAAGTGTCTAGAAAACTATCTATCATTACAAAAATCAATTTTACATGGGTGTTTGGGGGTTATGTTTTAAATTCAAACACGGTTTTGGGTTATTTTGATGAAATTTCATTTTTTTCATCATTTTCTATGGGTTTCGAGAAAAATCCTGGAATGAATTTGATAAAATTTAAGTTTTTGAGTGAAATAGGGAAGTAAAGAAGGGGAAAACTATTTAAGTGAATGATTAGTGGTGAACATATGATTCCTATGCATCCAGGTCTAAAATACTCCAGTTCTATTTGGTATAGTTGAAACTAGGTTTTCCAAAATGTTTGTTCAAACTATGTACAATGAAAAAATGTTTAAAATTTTGATTTTTTCACACCCTCTTTAGTTGAATGTGTTTTTATATCAATGTTGTTTTTTGAGACCTATTATAAGGGTTTATTATGGTTTATTTAAATCTGGTTGAGATTCAATTTTGTATCAAATTATTTTATTTCTTGTGTTTATAGAAAATTCATTCCATAAAGGCCACTTATACATGTAGTAATGGTGATTCACAATATATCCCATAGGTGAACCCTGCAATTGATCCTTATTTAGTGTAATAAATAATCTAAATCATTCAACCATTAATCCTAGAGAGATAAATAGGTCAGGCATTGACAATGGACATTTCTCAGGAGTTTATGAAGCAAAATCCATTGTTCTTCCATCATGAAGTAGGTACCCATGATCCTGATAAGTTGATCAAAAGGATTGAGCACATATTTATTTTTTTAAAATCTCCCAAGACCTTGAAAGTGGGATTCACCAATTACATGTTGGAATGACTGGGTTGAATGTGATGGTACTCCTTGGGGTTAGTAAAGTTTCTTAAGGACCTCACTTGGACTACTTTCAAGAAATATTTTTTTCATGAGTTTTATCCAAAGAAATTTAGGGTAGAAAATTCCCATGAGTTCTTGATGTTGGATAAAGGATACCATTGAGTGATGGAGTATGCAACTTGTTTTGGATATTTGGTTAATTTTTCACCTGATCTCATCATGAATGAATACCTCAAGGTGAGGAATTTTGAAATGGTCTTGAAGGCCAAGATCAGATCAATGGTTATTCTTATTTTCCTATCAAATTATTCTAAGGTGGTGGAAAAAATGGGGATGGAAGAGTTGGGATTACCTGGGAAAATAGGTCTCAATGGGGTTTCTTCAGTAGTGGGTGATTGCTAGAGATATTCCTTTGGTAGGAAGTGGATATGGGATAAGCCTCATCAGAGTGTTGGTGAGGGTTTTGTGCATACATTAGGATTGATGCTAGTTCCCTTTTTATGGGTGTAATATGTTGACTTCTTACTATTGTGGTGTATATTTCCACACTAGGTCAGATTTCCAAAAGGTTTTAAGGACATTCCACCTGTTGGATTTTGTGTTCTAGAACTAAATAATTGTTCTTTGGACTACATGAATATTTTAATATTTAAATATTAATAATATTTAATTTGATCCTTGATCCAATTTATTAGTAAATTTTGATAATATCAATAATTATAATTTCTCACACTGTAATATTTTTCTATTTTGAGTTCCTATATATTTTTAATAAATTACATAATGACCTTGATGAGTGAATATGATTGAAAAATTTACAAAGTGGGGAAGTGACCTTATGTAAAAATTTAACAATGTTTTAAAGTGACATTTAGTAGTGTATGTTATTAAAAAGTTTCAAATTATGGAAGTGACCTTGAGAAGTAAATGTGAGCGATTTTTTTCAAAGTATGGAAGTGACCAAGAGAAGTGACTATGAGAGAAAGTTGAAAAAATTATGGAGGTGACCTTGAGAAGTGTTAGTGAGTTAAAATATGATGAAATATGGAGGTAACCTTGAGAAGCGACCATGAGTAAAGATTTGATGAAGTCTAGAAGTGACCATGAGAAGTGACCCAGAGTGAAAATTTAATGGTGTATAGAAGTAACCTAGAGAAGTGACCATGAGTGAAAGTTTAAAAAATTATAGAAGTGAAATTGATTAAAAAATTTACAAATTCTAGAATTGACTATGATAAGTGACCATGAGTGAAAATTTGAAGGTCTGGAAGTGACCATGAGAAGTAATCGAGAGTGAAAATTTGACAAAGTCTAGAAGTGACCATAATTGACAATTTTAAAAAGGTTGGATGTAACCATTAGTAAAAATTTTACAAAGTCTATAAGTGACCATGATTGAAACTTTTAAAAAGTACTTAAGTGACCATAAGTAAATTTTTTACAAATTATATAAGTGAATGTGAGTGAAAATTTGAAATATTTTAGAGGTGATCATGAATAAAAATTTGGAGAAGTTTGGAAGTGGGTGTAAGAAAAAAATGAAGTAACCACAAGAATTAAAATTAAGTGAATATAAGTTGAAATTTTGAAAAGTATTTTACTTACTTTATGACCTATGGTCACATAATTACTTTTTCATATATTAACTCAAAACATGCTCTGTTTTATTTATACTTTTATATTATGAATTACTCCATGTTTATTTCACATGTTTATCAGTATTCAATAATTTCTTAAAAATTATTAATTATTTTTATGTTAAGAAATTTAATTTTTAAGAATTTAATGTAAGATTAAATTATTATCACCTGAGTTGAAGTTTAACTCTTTTTTATTTGTAAAATGTGAGTTCCAAATTAAATGTTGTTTGAATTTGAACAATTTATCTCACCAACTTTATAGAAGTTTTATAAGGGAAATTAATATTGATTATAATTATTTATTTGATACAATATTGATTATTATTACATTTTATCATTGTAAAACATGATTTTAATATTACATATTATCTATGTAACCCATGTGGCTATGTTTTTCTTGTGTGTTTAAAAAAGAAATCACATGATGCATTGGAAAAGATGAACTACAATAGGTTTCCTCATTTAAATATGTTGTCCATAAAATAACTTGATATAAGGTGTTTGATAGATCCAGATTGATGGCATGAGGTTTAGTATTTTCTAGAATTGTACAAGTACGACATACTTTGATGATCAACTACTGCTCTCATCTGAAAATAAATCATTTCACCCTTTTCTATTAGAGATTTCCTTGCTACCTTTACTCTCAAACCATGAAGTGTTCATCTGGTTATGTGATTTTAATTGTTTCTATTCATTTCTATGTGAATAATTGTAATGGGGTGTACCACACATCAAAAGTTAGTATTTTGGGTTGTGACACCTAAAAAATAGTTAGGAATTGGATTTTTCCTCAAGGTGTAAAAAAGGTAGACTCTTTTTGTTATAAATCCAGGTAGAAAAGGAAGGTCTATTTTGGGTTTAAACATTTAAGGGAAAAATGATTTGTAATTGGGTTTTTAATTTATTTGTCAAAATTCATTGTAATATTATATTATTGTGGATATATTGGTCATTATCTCTCTTATTTTGTGATATGGGTGAAGAGTGGACTATGATCATTTAGATCTGAATGACTATAAAAATCACCGTATTCATTTGTTTTTATTTTCCACTTCATTAATATTTAACATATGATATAATTATATATTATTTTTTAAAAGTTCCAATTCAACCACCTATTTTCTATTTTTCCATGTTATATCCAGACCGAAAATGGGTATCAATGGTTACCCCTATATTTATATATTTCTTTTTTTAACAATTATATGACTTGACCATTTAGGAAATTTTTTAATATGGTAGGGAGAAGTTAAAATGATATATGGATACCAAAAAAACCACTTCAATTTTATGTAATTGACTTTGTCAATTATGAATCTTAAATGGAAGCATTCTGAAAGAAACTTGTCATTGATCATTGGAAAATCATTAAAAAACCATACAAGTTACCCGATGGTAAGCCTGAATCATTATTTGGAAATGATATTGTAAATCATGTGTTGAATTATTAGGTGATGAATATTTTATATTGGGCACTAAATATAAATGTTTATATTCATGTATCTACACATAACACTACACACAACATCTAAAAAATTCTATATGATACACATCATGGCTCAAATAAGACTATTAGAACTAAAATAAGAATGTTAAAATATGAACATCAATAATTACAAATGGGTGAAAAATAAACTATCAATCAAATTATCCGTAGATTTAATAGTCTATAAATGGTATGATTTATTTAAGAGAAACATTTAAAAATATTTTTCTTGTTAAAATGGTGATTAGTGCACTTCATAAGAAGCGACACACTAAAAAGGTTTTTTATATAAAAGTAAGAATTTCAAGGAATATACACTTGATGCGATTATTAGATCATTATATCAATATGTATTAGAACTGAAAAATATTATTTAAGAATATAATACAAATAAGATGAAAATTTAATTTAAATCAAATGTTAATACTGGCTCTTCTAATTTCGAGTTATAGAGTAGTGGCGAGAATGATGTTACATATGTTAAAAAGGTATTATATAGAATAATGAATGGATATTTAAAGAGATCTCAACAATTTAATCCTAAAGAGGAGAATAAGAAAGTTAATGTAATTTCTAATGATACTCATGATGTAATCTATTGTGAGTTGAAAAAAGGGGTCACATCATGCTCTATTTCCAAATATTAAAGAGGGACAAGAATAAGAGGAAGAAATAAAACAATAAAACGAAAGTAATGGTAGCTGAATAGATTTTTAATAAGTATTAAATTTCTGATGAAGAATATGATTTGAAAAATGATGTGGAAAATTTGTACTTAATGGCTTTATCAAGTCAAGTATGTTATTCTACTTATTATTATTCATTTAATCCTGAATATGAAAAAACCACTATAAATGAATTTCTTAAATAGGTTGAAATACTTAATCATAAATTCAAAATGATCATCAGTTTATATAATAATATTTAGAGTCAACGTAAGGTTATTCTTAAGGATAATTAAGAGTTAAATAATTTTTTACAAGAAGTCCTGAAATTTGAAAATACAGATATGAATTCTTCACATAAAAATTTGGAAAATACTCATGAAAATATGAAAATTATTCTTTCTAAAAGTGAAAAAATTAATGAGAGAGTTTTATTTCGGGTCAAAATGTCATGAAGCTAAAAATAAGATTGTTTGATACTTTTTTGGGGAAAATGAATAGAATAAAAAATAAAATTTAAGGTTTAAAGAAATATATATCTATTTTTTTTCAAGGTACTGAATTTTTTTATAAAATGATGAGTTTAAATAAAATGAACAAAATGATATCTGATATTGGGTATGATAATATTTTACCCAAAAAATTATAATACTTTCATTGTTAAAATCACTAATAGAAGTACATCTACTGGTACATGTTTTAGCTCCATATGAAAGGTCATTATAAAAATGAATGTTCCTCCATATTTTAAAAATCTCTTATAAATACTAAGATTTTCATTTATAAACCTTTATCTTCTATATTTCCTTTAAAAATGTTTGGAATCTGTTTATGTTCTCAAGAATTCATATATTAATCCCATTTGACTCACATTTTCAGGGGTATAAATAAATTATTTAACATTTTTTTACATGAAGTATATCTTAGTTGCATCAAAAAGAAAATTTGGTATATATATAGTGGATACTCAAGAAACATGACTGGTGAAATGTTAAAATTTATATCACTCAAGAAATATGATTAAGGTAATCTTATATTCGATGATAATTCTAAACGAAAGGTAAAATTGTTTTGGTGAGGTAGGAATTTTTAGTTCTATTATTAAATATGAAGTTTCATATGTTGATGGATTGAAATATAATTTAATAATAATTTCAAATTTATTTTATGATGATTTTTTAAAATTTTAAAATAATAAAAGAATTGTATTTAAAGATAAATATGTTTTGTTTTATGTAAACATAAAAGACACCATTTATTCTATTAATTTTATTTAATTAACTAATAAAATTGTCAAATGTTTGAATTATATACAGTGTAATAACATCTTGTGGCATAATAGGTTGGGTCAATAAAATTTTAGGTTAATACACAGGGTTTACAAGAACCAAATAGATTGCAGTTATTTAAACTTAATGAAGACAACACCATTGTGAATCTTGCTTAAAAGATAAACAAATAAAATGTAGTTTCATAGAAATTAAAGAAGTAGAAACTATAAGGCTTCTTAATATTATTCATTTGGATTTATTTTTTCTTATTAATCCTTCTAGTTTGGGTGGAAATAGATTTTTTTGTTATTACTGATGATTTTACTAAATACACATAGGTTTATTTTCTTATAATCAAATATGAAACTTTATCTAAAATTATCAATTATTGTAAATTGGTTCAAATTGAGAAAGGAAACTAGATTAAATAAATTAGAAGTGATATTTGTGGTGAATTTTAGAATCTATAAATTATCTAGTTTTATGAAGAAAATAGTTATTTTCATAATTTATTATTTCCTAGAACACCACAAAAAAATGGTACAATATAAAATGAAAATAGAACTATTAAAGAAATGGTTAGGGCCATGTTAAATGAGTTTAATCTAACTAAATATTTTTTGGAGAAGAACTGAATACATATTTTTATGTTACCAAAAAAATTATCTTAATACATTTGTCAAAAAAGATATCTTATGAGCTTTGAATGTATAGGAAGCCTAAAATTGGCTATTTTAGAGTTTTTCGGTTTAAAGTTTTCATTCTCAATAAAGACGTTTTATATCAATTTGAAGAAAAATATAATGATTCTATCTTCTCAAGATATTCAGAAAATAGTAAGTAATATAGAGTATACAATAAAAGAACCATGGTTGTTGAAGAATCAAATCATTTTAATTTTTATGAAAAATCATTGAATAAAAGTGGTGATTGTATTGATCAACCTAAGGATAAATTTAGAGATTTTAATTTTTAAAAGGAAGAAAATCAAGATAAAGATATATATATTGAGGTGTAGAATATTTCTTCTCAATATGAACCTATTAAAGAAATATATTTTATGACTCATAAAGATCATGCTATTGATAATGTGACTGCAAATGTTGAACCAAATGTTCGTACTAGAAAATATATTATGAATAATTTAATTATCATGATTTTATTTCTAATAATGTACCTAATACTATTGATGAGGCTTTAAAATATTCTAATTAAATTTTGGGTATTCATGATGTGTTAAATCATTTTAATACAAATAGTGTGTTGAATTTAGTTATTCCACCAAATAATTCTCATGTTATTGGACCAAAATGGATCTTCAGAGACAAACATGAAGAATTTGTAACTACAATTAAAAATAAAGCTAAATTAGTGCCCCAATGAAGTTCTCAAGAAGTGGGTATTGATTTTTAAAGAATATTTTTACCTGAATCTAGATTAGAAGCAACTATAATATTATTAGCACATGCTAATTTTAATGGATTTAAACGATTTCAAATGGATGTCAAAATTTCTTTTCAAAATGGTTATATTTATAAAGAATTATATGTTATACTTCTCCCTATTTTTGAATTTTAAAATCATACTAATTATGCTTTTAAATTACCTAAGGATTTATATGGTTTGAAATAAGATCCTTGATCTTGGTATGAAAGGTTACATAGTTTTCTTTTGAAATACAATTTTGAGAATGGAATGGTTGATCCAGCTCTATTTATTAAGAAAAGTAATAATGATATCTTTATTGTTTATATTTATATTGATGAAATTATTTTTGGATATTCATGTGAAAATATGTTTACTAAATTTTCATAATTAATCAATTCCTGAATTTGATATGAGTGTGATTTGGGAATTGAAATTCTTCCATAGTTTGAAAATATTCCAAATAAATGATAGTATTTTTTTTAAATTAATCAATGTATAATAGAGAGATAGTTAAGATATTTGGTATAAAATCTTATTAAAGTGATAATACTCCAATTATTTTTACTTAAGAATTATTTTTTAAAAAATATAGAAAATATTTTAATGTTAAAACTTTTAGAGTCATGATTGGATGTTTGTTATACTTAACTACTTATAAGCCTAATTTGTTGTTTTCATCTTGGATGTGTGTTAGATTTTAAAGTGACCCTAAGGAAATTCACATTAAATATGTTAATAATATTATTATATATGTTAAATGATCTTTTAATCTTGGTTTATTTTATCCTACTAAAACTAATTTTTATTTGATAAGCTATTTTTATTTTGATTTTGGTGGATGCATGGTAGATAGAAAAATCACTTCAGGTATGTGTCATTTTATAGGTAAATACTTAGTTTCTTGGTCTTCAAAGAAACAAAATTTTGTTTATTATTCAACTATTGAATATTAATTCATAGTTGCTATGTCTTTTTGTGATAAATCATTATTTATTAATAAAACATTTTTTGATTTTGGTTTTAATTTTGATTTGATTCCTTTATTTTATGATAATAATTCTATTTTTTATAATTACAAAAATCCCATAAAACTATTTTAGAATAAACACATAGTTGTTAGATTAACTTCATTAGATAAAATATTCAAAAGGGGGATATTATTATGGAATATGTTTCATTAGGAAAAATGATAGCTGATATATTACTAAACCCATGGATTTAGCTAGATTTGATAAAATCAAATTTGAACATGGAATGATGGGAATTTAATCATATAATATATATTTATAGGAGAGTTTGACTATAATTTTTAGATAAAACATTAAATATGTATCTTTTTTCCAGCATGCATATTGTATATATTTTATTCTATTGGTTTACTAGTATTTTTTAAAATAATTGGTTATTAATTATTTTCTTGATTTAATTTTTAGGGTTAATTTATTTTCTAGTAATAACTAGGGGGATTGTTTGATGTTAAATTTTTAAGGGTTAGTTTCTTTCCTACTAATGACTATTTATCTTAGTTCTATAATATTTAAACCATACTCTATTGGTATATTTAAAGAGTCATTGAAAAAATATTTTGTATCAATTTAAATAAGGGTGAGAAATTTTTTCAGTTGTACTTTATTTTTAAATTATCAAAATAGAGAGAATTATGAATTTATTCCTTGATCCAACTTGTTAGTATATTTTGATAATTATAATAATTATAATTTGTGATACACTATAATATTTTTATTTTTCAAGTTATTCTAAATTTTGACTAAATTTTGTAGTGACCTTGAGAAGTGACCGTGAGTGAAAATTTGATGAAGTCTGTAAGCACCTTCAGAAGCGACCCTCAGTAAGAATTTGGAAAACTCTTGAAGCAACCATGAGAAGTGACCATGAGTAAATATTTAACAATGTCTGGAAGTGACCTTGAGAAGTGAAAATGATTGTAATTTTTTATGGTAATGCACATTTAAATAATGAACTTTTTGTGTTGTATTATGTGAACCATGTAATGGAAATTGATAACAAAAATACTTCACATGACTCATACCACACACAATTTTTGAATCTCTATCTAGGTCTTGTAAATTAAAATAATTTGACTAAATTATACCTAGAGGAATGTTTATACTCCTTTTATCCAAACCACTTGGTGTAATTCACACATGTTTGAAAGGAAAAATGAAAAAATCTCCATTTAGTGGAAAAGGTGAAAGGGACAAATAGCTTCTTGAATTAGTTCATAGTGATGTGTGTAGACCTATTCCTATTGAAGAAAGAGGTGAGTAATAAAATTTTATAACTTTTACTTATGATTTTAGTGGATATGTATTTGTTAAATTTTTGAGGTATAAGTCATATTCCTTTGAGATATTCAAAAAATACACGAATTAGGTTAAGAACCATCTTTGTCAGAATATTAAGAAACACCTCTCAGACTGTGGTTGATAATATATTAACCATGTCTTCATTGATTATTTATGGGATTTTGAGATTAAATCTCAACTCACACCTCTTTATACACCTTAATGGAATGGTGTAAGAGAAATTATGAATGAATATGGTGAGATCAATCATGAGGCATGCATGAATTCCATTATCCCTTTGAGGATACGAATTACAAATAATAGCATGTATACAAAACCAAGTGCCAACTAAACTATAAGATGATATTAAATTCCATTTTGGAGTGTAAATAAACCTTTGTTATCGTACTTACATGCATGGGGTTGTGAATAATTTGTTATGTCTTATTCAAGAAAAAAACTTTCACCTCGATGAAAAAAGTGTACATTTATAAAATACCCTAAGAAAACAAGGGGATATTAACTATACGACCCCTCAGACAAAAGGGTAATAGTGTAAAGGACCACAATATTCCTTTAGGGGGATCACATATCTAAAAGATATAGGGGGAGATAGATAAACATTGATTAATTCTAGGATCAAGGTACACAGGAGTTGTTACAAGAATAAATTTCACAATGTCCCATGGAAGAAGAAATTACAAAGACACAAGTTTTGCATATAAGTACAAGAAAGTCTAGAGAACTTTAACGATATGGTTTTATAGTTACCAAGTGTGGTGGCACATAATTAGTTGATAATAATGATCATGTAACCTATAAGAAAGTAATAAGCCACATAGATGTTTCCAAATTGAAAGAAACTATGAATTTTGAAATGTATTCCATGCACCAAAACTAATTATGGATTTTGGTTGATCCACCAGTGGATGTAACTTCAGTTGGTTGTAAATGGATTTTCAAGAATAAAAAAGACATGGATGGACAAGTAAATTATTATAAGGAATGAATGGTTATATAAGGGTTCAAACAACATCAAGGAATAGACTATGATGAAACATTTCCAACATTTTCTATGATGAAATCTACTATAATTCTACTTTATATTATGGATTTCCATGACTATGATATTTATAAAGTGGTTTTCAAAACAACCTTCCTTAATAGGAACCTTCAAGAAGATATATATATATGACATAACATGAAGGTTATTTGACTCCAAAGGATGCAAAAAAAGTTTTCAAATTGAAAATATCCATTTGTGGATTAAATAAATCATCCTGGTCATGGAAAATTCAGTTTGATGAATATCTAATGGAATTTGGTTTCATAAATGATGAATGTGGTCCTTATGTCTATAAAAAATTTCATGGGAGTTCCGTCATTTTCTTAATAGTATATGTTGATGTCATGTTAATTATTAGAAACCAAATACTAGTCTTTCATTTTGTTTAGTCCTAGTTGAGTAAATGATTCGGCATGTAGTAATTATAAAAAGAAACATATATTCTTGGGATCAAGATCTATAATGATAGATCCAAGAGGATTCTTGATATATGTCAAGGTACATATATTGAAATGCTACTGAAGAGATTCAATATGGAGAAATCCAAGAGTTGACTATTACCATGGTCAAATGACATTCACATTACTAAGAAGATGTGTCCTAAAACACATGAAGAAAGATATAGAATATAATGGATCCATATGTATTAGAAATTAGATCAATCTTGTGTGATGGGTTATATACTAGGATATGTGTTTTCTATTCCTTGAGTGTGGTAGGAAGATATCAAGCTGATCCACATGACAAACATTGGATTTTAATCAAGAATATACTTAAGTATTTGAAGAATATTAAAGATATGTTCCTGGTTTATGGAGGAGATGAGGAACTAGTCGTCAGAGGATATGAAAATTCTTATTTTCAAATAGATCAATACATTATAAAATCATATACGGGATACATATTCAATCTAAGTGAAGGTTTTGTGAGTTGGAGAAGATTAAAGTAGGTTGTGGTCATAAATTTTACAACATATTATGAGTATATTATGAATTTTTAGATAGCTAAATAAACAATTTGGATATGAAACTACATCTAGGAGTATGAAATTTTACCAAGTAGTAAAGATCATTTCACAAACTATTGTGATAATACTATAGTGGTGGTTATCACAAAGGTTACAATATCACATCAATAAATTAATGACATAATTTGGAAGTATTATATCTTGAGGTATTTTTCATAAAGAGGTTGATGTTTTTTTTGCAGGGGTATCTTTACTTTCTCTGACGTGGATCAAATTTAGATTTTTTATTTTTGTTCCCAAACTTATGCAAACTACAAATGTGTAGTATAGTAGTAGTGAGGGGTTGAGTCTAAAGGGAGAGTGGAATTTTTTCTTTGAGGGAATCTGGTTTTTAGACCTATAAGGGAGTCATTTCTAGAGTCTTATGATTAGGAATTATGAGTTAAGTTCTAATTTTGTATGTCTTAATTTAAAAAATGAGGGATCAAGATCGAGTGAGTGTCTAGTTGAATGATGTATTTTAAGTCTAACCTTGGCAAGATCCTTTGTATTAGTCTATGAAGAAAACATTTTCCACTAGTTAACTTTGGTCTTAGTATGATATCACTACCTAAGAAGTAGCTATTATGTGGTTAGGAGATAGCAACAACCTAAGTGCATTAAGTTTGGCTTCATAAGCAGAAATATTCCTGAGCTAGTGGTCATAGCTTATTAAATTTCAAATAGGATATGGTCGTTTTCTTGATTGTCTCATGGTTAGAGAAGTTTACACAAATGAGTTTGGCCTTGGATTTATATCCTAATTAATATTTCATTTGGAATTTCCAAGATCAGATTTAATAGTGTATGTTAATTTTAAAGACATATCACTTGATACCTACCCCTAATGGATTTAGCAACTCATAGTGAGGTAGAATGTGGTTGAATAACTAAGAGATATCATAGCTAATGGATTGATAAACTTTGATGAAATTAGGATTGTGAAAGAGATGTGGATATGATAATTGAAATAACATGCAAAAATAAATTCAAAATTATAAGTAGAACTTACTTGGAAAAAGGAAGTAAAATTTAATCTAAGAAGAACTTGAATGCGTTGAAGATTTCAATCTCCCAAAATCTTTGATTATTAAAAGTACACAAAAATACGAAGAGACTGAATGTTAGATAGAAAAAGGTAGAGAGAGTTTGTAAGGAATCGAAAGGGAGAAAATAAATTTGTCTAGATGTGTCTCAAAATCTCTACTGCAGCTCTGATTATATATGTTATTTTGGTTATGATGTGTACCGGAGGTACACAACGCGTACCCTTGATCCGTGTCAACTTCCTGGAGATCTCCAGCATGGCACGTGGTTCTCGTGCATTAAGTGGTTTGAATAGGTAAACAACGTGTAACTGTTACTCACGACATGCACCCCACATTTATTCTACTTTTGAATAGATTCTCTATGGATTTCTCATCTAGTTAGTTGACTAGGAATCATGTTAGGTATAAGGAGTTCCCAACGTGTAGCAGATTTTTCCTACTAGCTGTGTGGTTTGGTCATGAATGGCTTCATGACTTGAAGTTAGGCTATGAGCTTTGGGTACATGACCTGTATGAGGAAATCACGTCATGTAATCAGTTAGGTTTTCACCTTTTGTCCTGTTGTCTCTTAAAAACTAGTAAATCCTTTATTTCTACAAAATTAGACATATACCACATGAATTATCACATATTTTAATGAAAATAAATGAATGAAGGATAGAAAAATATATATATGAATTATTCTTATCAAATCTCCCCACACTTAAACTGTTTCTTGTCCTCAAGAAATAATGTCTCAATAAATATTTCATATAGGATAATAAATTTATAAAGAAAGAAAGATCCATTATGTTCATATAATTAAATTTCAGGTAAGCAGATAAAGGGTCAAGTTCCAGAATCAATTCTACAGAGAAAGTTAGTCCTGCCACATAGTTCGGATTAAAAAAAACAATCTTATTTTAATTACAATATTTTAACTATCTCCTAATTTATATTCCCAATCGTAATTTACCTCACTATTTCTCTCATCACTCAGGGAGGAAATAAAAATAGAGTTGTGATCATACCCAGAGTACATGTTCCTATCTATATGAATGAACTGGTTTTACCATCTCCAGTGTGTAAAGAAAAGTAAAAAAATTAATCTTGATGTCTTAAGCAATTGGGTTCTAATGACACTGTGGCTGTGGGTAGGTAGCAAATATATGAAAAATCATGTTAAAAAAGGAGGTTAAGCTCTGCAGTACATCGCAAAAAATGTCAGAATAAGTGTGATGTTGTTCCTCCTTCTGGCCTGTCAAATTGGTGCTCCATCAGCTCGGGTTGGATGCATATGTATAGAAATCATGTAAATGAAAAATAATTATGTTCCATTCCTATTTATTTCTTTTTCTTTTTCATTTTTATTTCTTTTTTTTTGAAATTTTTTCCTAGGATAGATCTAACAACCATCACCTAACCACATATGATCCTTCACGGGATTCATTAGTCTGAAAAATGGGGATTTCATACCTTCCTAGTATGCAACCCATAACAATTTTGTTTCTTTGTTTTATTTTGGTGTTTTCAAAGGAATATAATTCGAATGGAGTGCAAAAAATGGTATACGGATTACAAACTCACTGTCAGGAAACTGCCTCTTACATCTCTAGATGTGGAATCATCCCATGATGTTTGAATGCCTCCACACACTTATTCATAGGTGGTTTTTAATAATTTCACAAGGATAAGGGTATGAATGATAATGGGTTTAGAAAAGCTTCATTCTAATAGGTAATTCATGGAAACTATGGTCTGAACGAGGGATAAATGTCAGGTGGGCCTTAGGATAGTGGCCATCAAAGAGTGCATCAATCATTTTAATTTTATACCTGTTCAATCATCACTTTGATAAGATCTTAGTGCATGTTCTAATAGGTCTACATTACCCTAGTATCTCTCAAGAAATATTCTCAAATGAGAAAATGAAATTGTAGGATGAGAGTCCTCACGTGTGATGGAAGTTAGAACCAAGATGGAAATTACAAAGGGCATACATTTTAAGTAGTGAGTTAATTAATCATAATTTCAATGTTTTAAATTTGAATTAATCTTATGAAATTAGAAATCATTCTAGACATTTATAGGCAGGAATGAAATACAATCATTAACACTTTTTCACTCATAGACTAATGATAAAAACTAGTATTTGAAGTGTATCATAAGTAAAACATGAGAATCCTCCCCACACTTAGAATGAGACAATGTCCCCAATATCAATTAAATACACATGGGAGTGGTGTTATGTGAAAATTAAAGAGGTAGAAATGTAATCTTGTTGAAAGAATTTAAATAAAAGAGAATTGAGAGCTCCTTGGAGTATGTGGAAATCCATGGGGTTGATTGAAGCTGTTTAAACCTAAAAATTTACCTAAAAATTGTTAGAGAAAGAAAGTACTTTACTGAATAGAAAACATTAGATCATAGCTAAATGTAGTGTGAATAGCATAATAATGGAAAACATGCAAAAAAATAGAAGCGAAGAGATTGATTTTATTCAATATGTTGAAGATATACATAAAAGTTCCAAGAAAGACATGAAATGAAAAATAAAAATAAAATGAAACAGTAATGACGACTCGATAAAACAGAAGATTAGAAAAGATGGACATCGACTGGCCTCGTGGGGTCCACCGACTTAGTGACTCTCTTTCCCCTTATAGCTGATAGATTTTGTGTCCTCTAGTGCGTGTGGTCTTCTGGGTGGGTTGATCACCTATGGTGCTGCTTCGAGAGCATGGATGAGATGTGGTAAGAAAGGAATCATGGGCTGCGACGACTGCTAGTGAGTTATGAGGTGCCCAACTACCCTGAGTTCTAATTGTTGTGGTGGAAGGGGACTATCAAGGATGAATAAGGATTTAGAGGAGCTCGATATGCTAGAGAGAGGAAATGAAGACACAAAAAATAAATAATACATGAAGTGAAAATTAAATTCCATGTATATAAGATTGTCCATAGAGAATAAAAAAGTGAAAACTTCATGAAAAAGTTGAAAACTAGCCCAAATCATGAAAGTGTCCCCAAAAAGAAAACCCCAAAAGATAAACAAAAGTGAGATTAAGGGTCCCCTGTGAATATCTCCTCAAGCATAAGTCCAGTTACAGACGTCTCAACTGTCTGGCCCGTCAGAGTAGTGGCAACAAGAGTCGGTGGTGGTGCGGTAGGGGAAGTGGTGGGTGTGGTAACAGTTGTAGGGCGATGGGATAGGGTATGTGGAAGGGTAGTACTGATCTGAATTATGTCTGTAGATCTATAAACGAGATCAATGAATGGTACCTCCATAGGTGAAGGCTCAGTGGAAACCCTCTTCACCCTCTAGGACTGCTCTTCCAGGAACTCCCAATGAGTGGTAGGGTCTGTGACATCTGGGGGAGGTTCGAATAGGTGGAGGGTGTGGTGGAAAGGTAGAGGATGAAGAACCATCCAGAGTGGGTGAGGGTGATGGGGTAAAATAGGGTGGCTCAGTGAATGGGAGGCAGAGATGTGCAATGATCTATTGAATATTTTCTAGAACACACTGATGAAGGCTCCATGACTTGGCGAGGGTGGGATGGTCGGTAGCTGGGCTGGAGGAAGGCCTATGTGGAAGTGGTGTGGTGGAGGTGGGGTTGCTGCTGCTGCTCCATATGCCTTCTCAGGTGGTGAGGGTGCCTATACACCTGGCACACAAAAGTAGTGATCATACACCTTTACTAGAATCCACATCTTGTGAAAGATCAGAAGATCAATTAGTTCCACTGGTCCAATAGAGGTGATGGAGAGAGAGGTCTCGAAGACACCAAGAGAGTGAGCCAGTTGAGTGATAAAAGAGCCTCCCATGAGCATGCCATGATTTCTATGAGTCATTTATCTAAATTAGGAGGTGTACTGGGTGTCCATATTGATTGGAGAAGCACCCAGGGTAGCTTCCAAAATCATAATGTCCATTTGGATGATGCTGCTATGCATCTTGCCTCATGAAAACCAACCATGTGCCATGGAACAATGTAAAATGCAATGTCGTCCCCTAGAGATTAGTCAACTTTGTGAGTCGAGGATCATGATGTGACTGGGGGTCATGAGCAATCAACGACCGTAACTGCATATAGATATTATAATGCCCCAGCCTTAAACCTTACTTAATCTTGAGTTATTACAAGATTACACATTGAGGATCTTTTCAAGTTTAGAGTTTTAGAGAATTAGATCATAAAACTTGTATTACATTCCACATATAAACAAAGTGGTTACATAAAGATAGTATTATTCATTCCCATCAATGAAAACATATTTAAAATAAAACATGGATTAATTCTTGACACTTCCTTGACACTATCATCATATCATGTACCTTTCCCTTGACCTGTGAAAAAAATTTCAAAAAAAAACTTGGGATGAGAATAAAAAGCTCAGTATGGGTTATAAAAACATGGAAAGGAAACATGGGTACATATATACATAAGAATGAAATCATACTTTACCCATAAAACATAAGCACTTTAATATACCTCATCAAATCATGAGTAAATCATAAAAATCATAAGACATAAAGGTAACTTGAGGCATTCATAACATTCTTACGTAGGGAGTAACCCTCTTGGTTACGTTTGGAATACCCATCACAGTATATTCCCTAAATCTCTTCAGAGAAACCTTAACGTTACACTCCTTCGCGTTACCCAATGCATTGGAGAGCTATATCGGGCTCACCCACCCTTAGTTTATCACGGAACCACCCGTCTTCATAATAATGCCCAAGAACCATAACATAATCGTATCACATAAAACATGCATAAAGGAAACATAACATTTCCACATTTCAATCACAAGATATCAATACAACACAAAAACATTGTGAAAACCATTTTCAATACCAAAATAAAAGAAAAGTAAAACATGGTATTTATTTTTCTTTTAAAAAGAAGGTATGACTTGTAGAGGAAGCCGAAACTCAAATAACAGTCACGACGGCGGAGAAGTCGTTGTCGCTGCATACGTACGACAAAAACATTCCCTTTTGTTATTTAGTAAATGTTTTGTATAAAAAAGATTACTTTTGAATAAACCTAAAAGTCAAAGGGGTTTATACACAGTATAAAAGAAAGTTGTGTATAAAATAAAATATGCCTCAACGAAAGGAGATTGAGACGAAGTCCCATACCTCGTATCCGACTTGACCCGACCGTTCTTTAATCTCCTGAATAATAAACTTGAGTTAATCTCTACTTTCTTAAGAACCTTTTTCAAGTTCATTATTCCTTTTATACCATGTTATGAACATCATGTAATCATTTAAGTTAGTAATGTTCATTTTGTCGGTATTTGGTTCTTAAGTAAAAAATAGACTTCTTACACTTACATGTTGTTAATTTGGTCAAAGTTTCGTTATATCCAGAATTATATTAATGATTTGGATAACATATATATCATATATATTCATCATATACATGTATTTATAATATTACATCATATTTAGAGGTAAGAAATGCAATACACCGTTCATGGAGACGGTAAGCCGTACGTACGCATGAACGCTACTTCCATTTCTATTTCGTATTTTCTGGAATGTAATCATAATGATATAAGAGTATATTATAATTCCAGTACAATAACATATATAATATCATTAACTTTATCCATTACACATCCCACATATGGTATTAACGAATCAAATCACTTTCAGGGGGCGGTAGTCCGCACTTCCTAAAATGAAGATATCGTGTTTACCCATAATGGAAACCATAAAGGTATGCCCAAAATGAAAAAAAACCAGAAGCTTAAGGAAAACATAAACATATTATATATAATATATAAAAATAGTGACATCATAATGGCCACCTTTGAAGGTGTTAAATGAGTATTGAACAATCATCGTTTCGGGAGGCAAAATTTCTCCATCAACGGAAACCGTATGTTCTTTAACCATTTGATGTAGTTGTGTGAGAGTGTAGCTCAAATAAATCTTATAAAAAAATCCTAGTATATTGAAGATACTGGTTTTGTTACAAAATAAGTAAATAAAAAGAGGTTAGGGGGTTGGAGAAGCAAAATAAAACAAATGAACATGAGAGAATGAATTACCTTTAAAAGTGTAACTCTTTTTGATTTGAGCCTAAAGGCTTCCTTTGAAAGGATTCTGCCCAAAGGGAATCCTCTAGGATGAGGAGAGGGATGTGGAGAGAGTAAATGGGCAGGGGTTGGCCGAGCCAAAGGCTTGAAGAGTGTGTGAAATGGGGTAGAGGTGGGGGCCTTTTATAAGAGGAGAGGAGGGGCACTTTTGGAAAGTAAAAATAAGTTACTTTATTTTAAAAAGATTTTAGGATTCAAAAGGTCCCACATTTCTATAATTCTAGGATAAGGTGATAAGGCTTCGAAATACACTCATCCAATTGGTTTTGGCCATGTTTAGGGTTTAGATTTTTCATTATCATTCCATTTTATTTAAATCGTTAAATAATGAGGTCATCGCTGCATCATCATGATGTCATAAATAATTTAATTTATGTAAAGTCTAAAAATTATAAAAAAACTACTATGATGTAGGAAATCTTTTTAGATTTCCAATTACTATTTATAACCAAAAATCTGATCTTTATAACCCCATGTAAAAATTGTTTTAGTAAAACATCTCTTGTTTGTGTCATTTTTACTTTAACATTTAATAAAAAGTTATTTATGTCATTTCCCAACAAAAATGTCTCCATGGGGTTCCCAAGTTGACCCATGGCTTGTCTTGGCCGGCCATGACACAAACAATATGGTTGGGACATGTGTCTAGGTCATTTCATATTATTAAAGCATTATTTATACCTTAAACTACCCTAATTACCACTAATCGCGATTAAAAACTTAATAAGTTACTATTCACCAAAAAATTATTTTAATCCCATTGAACCACATGTTACTTCTTAATGATAACCATGTATGTTGGATTTTTGAAATTCAAAACACAAAAGTGGCAAAGTTTCATTTAAACGAAAAATCAGTTTCTTTAACTACCACTTAGTGGTTTCATTATTCATCAAAAATTGAAGTTTTTCAGAAAATTACCAAAAATTCACCCTAAGCTATATTTGATATTCCAAATTCAAAAATGAAGTCTATTTTACAAAATTAAATACATATAAGTCACATTAATTAATTTAATAATTAATTCCCGCTGTTAGAGCAAATATCGTGTTTTTATGAAACAATAAGTATCAAAAGATTGACACCAGTTTAAGTCCAATTTCAAAGTGAAATTGATTCCAATGACCACCATTGGATTAAATGGTAAAAATATATTCTAATTTCACTTCAAAACCAATTCAAAACATAATCTAATAATATAAATAAATTAGATTAAAAAGCATTTTTGATGTAAAATGCAGTATTTTTCACTATTCATTAAAAAAATGAACATTGTCAGAAAAATACAAAAAATTCACACAAAGTAAATTTTGATGTCCCAATCATAAAGAATAAGTTTATTTTGACAAACATAGTTTATAAAATTGTCAAAAGATAGATTCAAAAATAGTTTGCCATCAAAAGGCAGTAAAACAATCTTTTAAGAATATTAGTGTATTCCATGCATAAGATTGCATTTATTTTCATTTTAAGCCTCTATAAAACTATCTTAATCATTAATAGACATAGATAAAAATATCTATTATTCATTACTTACTTGGGATGTTACATCCTTCCCCCCTTTAGAAAATTTCGTCCCCGCAATTTATTTACTTATCGAATAAATGGGGGTACTTATCCCTCATTGCATTTTCAGATTCCCATGTTGCCTCTTCCATCATGTGGTTTTTCCACAAAACCTTTACCTACTTAATCACCTTATTCCATAACACTTTATCCCTGTGGTCAAGAATCTGGACCAGTTGTTCCTCATAAGATAGGTTCTCTTCCAGCTGAACTTCCTCTGGACTCAAAACATGAGATGGATCTGGCATATACTTTCTCAACATCAAAACGTGAAAAACATTGTGTACCTGAGATAAACTCGGAGGTAAAGCCACTCGGTATGCAACTCATCCAACTCTCTCCATAATTTCGTATGGTCCAATGAACCTTGGACTCAACTTTCCTTTCTTACTAAATCTCATCACACTTTTCCAAGGAGAAACCTTGAGAAAAACATGATCACATACCTCGAAAGATAGATCCTTCCTCTGGTTATCCGCATAACTCTTCTGCCTGCTCTGAGCTGTTCTCATGTGTTTCTGTATCAGCTGAACTTTTTCTACCATCTCTTCTACCAATTCTGGTCCCATCAACTTCCTTTCACCCACTTTATCCTAGAAAGCTGGAGTTCAACACCGCTTCTCATATAATGCCTGAAATGGTGCCATCTGTATACTGGAATGAAAACTGTTATTATATGAAAATTCAACCAAAGAAAGATGTTGGTCCCAAATTCCCTGATAATCCATAGAACAATCTTGTAACATATCCTCCAATGTCTGAATTTTTCATTCTGACTGCCCATATGATTGAGGATGAAAAGCTGTACTAAAATTTAATTCAGTACCCAACGACTTCTGAAGGCCTTTCGAAAAGTTAGAAGTAAACCTGGGATCACGATCAGATACAATGGAGAGAGGAACTCCATGTAACCTGAATATCTCTTTAAGATACAAACGGTAAAGTTGATCAGGAGAGAAAGTATCTCGTATAGCAAGGAAATGAGCAGATTTGGTCAAGCGATCAATAATAACACATATTGCATTATTACCTTGAGATGTATTCAGTAATCCAACAACAAAGTCCATGGATATATTCTCCCATTTCCACTCTGGCACTGGTAAAGGCTAAAGCATCCCTTTCGGTAACTGCTGCTCTGCTTTAACCTGCTGAAAAGTCAAACACTTCACAGTAAAATCAGCAATATCTCTTTTCATTCCATCCCACCAGTAATACTCCCGCAGATCTCTATACATCTTAGTACTGCCCGGATGAACCGAAAACGGAGAACTATGAGCTTCACATAACAAATATCTCTTCAACTGTGAATCAAAAGGCACACACAATCTCTTCCCAAATCTCAAAACACAATCATTATCAATGTTGAATTTAGGCAACTTACCTTTCTGAACCAGCTCTACCTTTTTCTGCAACTCACTGTCTTGCTTCTGTCCTTTCTTGATTATATCTGATAGAGAAGATCTCACTGATACCTGAAACAAAACAGAAGGACTTCCTGCACCAACAACTTCTATGCCAAAGTTCATCAAATCCTTAACCAAAGGATTACGTTCCAAATGCAACATTTCTAATGAAGCATTACTTTTTCGACTCAAAGCATCAACCACTTTATTTTCTTTTCCTGGATGGTAATGAATTGTATAATCATAATCCTTGACTAATTCTAGCCATCTCCTTTGTCTCATGTTCAACTCTTTCTGAGTGAATATATACTTTAAACTTTTGTGATCGGTATATATTTCACACTTTACTCCATACAAATGATGCCTCCAAATTTTTAAAGCAAAAACAATAGCAGCTAATTCCAAATCATGTGTAGGGTAATTTACCTCATGAGTTTTCAACTGTCGTGAAGCATAAGCAATTACCTGACCATTATGCATTAGGATGCAACCAAGTCCTTTCAATGAAGCATCACTGTATATAACAAACTCTCCATTCCTAGAAGGTAGTGCCAAAACTGGAGCATTCACCAATCTTCTTTTCAATTCCTGAAAACAATCATCACATTCTTTTGTCCAGATAAACTTAACACCCTTCCGAGTTAGCTTAGTCATTGGACTAGATAACCGTGAAAAATTTCTAACAAACCTTCGGTAATATCCCACCAAACCAAGGAAGCTACAAATCTCGGTTACATTTGTGGGTCTTGGACATTCTTCCACAACTTTTGTTTTTGCAGGATCAACAGTTATTCCATATTTAGAAACAATGTGACCAAGGAAAGAAATTTGTTGCAACCAAAACTCACACTTGCTGAATTTCCCATACAGTTTCTTTTCTTTTAAGGTTTGCAAGATAACCCTTAAATGTCTTTCATGCTCCTCTTTACTTTTAGAAAACACCAAAATATCATCAATGAAAACCACCACAAACTTATCCAAGAACTCATGGAAAATTCTATTCATTAAGTCCATGAATACAACAGGTTCATTGGTTATCCCAAAAGGCATTACTAAAAATTCATAATGGCCATATCTCGTACGGAACGCGGTCTTCAGAATATCTGCCTCCTTTACCTTCAGCTGATGGTACCCCGATCTGAGGTCAATCTTTGAAAAAAACTGAGCTCCCTGGAGATGATCAAACAAATCATCGATATGAGGCAAAGGATATTTGTTCTTAACAGTGATGTTATTCAAGGCTCTATAATCAATGAAAAGTCTCATAGAACCATATTTCCTTTTAACAAATAAAACAGGAGCACCCCATGGTGATGTGCTAGGTCGAATGAAACCTTTCTCTAATAAATCTTGCAATTTCTCCTTCAACTCTAAAAGTTCAATTTGTGCCATTTGATAAGGGGGTTTTGAAATTGGCTTAGCATCAGGAACTAAGTCAACAGTAAACTCAACTTCTCGATCTGGTATTATTCTAGGCAACTCATCAGGAAAAACATCAGGATACTCATTTACCATTGGCACATCATTAATCTAAACAGTTCCTTTATTTTCAACGACGTGTGCAAGGTAACATTCATTTCCATCTTTTACAAGTTTCTCGGCCTCTTGATATGTTATCAAAAGTAAGGGTTCATTCTTGTAAACAAACTGAAAGTCTTTCTGAAAAGAAACTTCTTTAGCTCTACAGTCAATCTTAGCATGGTAAATAGAGAGCCAATCCATACCCAGGATAACATCAAACTCTACTAGAGGTAGAACAATAAGGTTTGCAAGTAGGTTCTTTCCACAGATAAGGATAGGAAGATTCTTATAAATTCTTTTTGCCTCAACATTTCTCCCAGGTGTTTTTACCAAAAGTTCAGGAGTCATTTCTTGAGATGGTATTCCCATTTTACTAGAAAAGGTTTTAGAGATGAAAGAATGTGTAGACCCCGAATCAAATAACACACTGGCATAATCGGAAAAAACAAACAAAGTACCTGATACAACTTCATTTGATGGCCCGACATCTGCTGAAGTAGTTGCAAAGGATTTCACCACCCCTTTCTGCTTGTAGTCTAACTACTTCCCATCACTCAAGCTCTTTGTCGTACACTCGTTTGCATAGTGACCCATATCATTGCACTTATAACATTTCACCAACTGTAAATCAAATTTGTTCTTACCTTCACCTTGATCCTTTTCAGTGCAATAACGAGCCTTATGTCCCATCTTACCACATCGGTAGCACTTTCCAGAATTCAGAAGACATTCCCCAGCATGCCTTTGGCCACATTTATCACAAACTGGAAACTTAGTTCTCTTACCATCAGACTTTTTTGAAGAATTCTTACCTTTCTCCTGTCACCTCAGTCTCTTCTTCTGCTGGTTGTTATAGAACACTTGGTCATCGGAAAACTCCATTTCCACCTTCTCATCACATCGAACAAGCTTTTCATAACTTTTAAACTCACGAGAAGCTAATGCCCTTCGATATTTTGGCTTTAATCCTGAGTAAAAACGATTGATTTTACTATCAAGGTCTCGGATAAAATTTGGAGCATACCTTTCCAATCGAGTGAACCTTTCTTAGGCAGCCACTGAGTCTTCCTCTTGCCTCAATTCCAAGAATTGGTTTTCCATCCTAAGTCGAACAGCCTTAGGAAAATACTTCTCAAGAAACATACCTTTGAATTCATCCCAGTCAAGAGCATCAATATCATCGGCGTCCCTGATATTTTTAACCATAGACCACCACTGATCTGCTTCACCCTCCAAACGGTAAATAGCAAGACTAACCTTTTGATTGTCTGAACACCCCATGAAATCAAAAATCTTCTCCAGTGCTTTAATCCACCCTTCAGCTAGCACAGGGTCAGATGATCCTCTGAATGATGGTGGATGTTGCCTCATGAAATGTTCCACCACTGACATGTTCCTCTGCGGTAGATCTGGCTGATCTCGTGCATGGATACCACCACCATTTATCGCTTGAGTCAACTGCGCCATTACTGCAACAAACTGTTCAGTTCCAATTCTGACCATTTCGGGATGCTGATTCGGAAGGTTATTTCCTTCTGTATGCCTTCCTAGCACTGCTTCCCTATTTCCTCTGCGGAAAACCATTATGAACAAACATGTCTTAGATGAAGCAACATGGTAATCTTCATATGCTATATCATTTCAAAAAAAATATTTTTGGATAATCATTTAATAGAATTATAACTCCTAAAGTTATCTAAACTGACCTTTGATACCAACTATAAGGCCCCAGCCTTAAACCTTACTTAATCTTGAGTTATTACAAGATTACACATTGAGGATCTTTTCAGGTTTAGAGTTTTAGAGAATTAGATCATAAAACATGCATTACATTCCACATATAAACAAAGTGGTTACATAAAGATAGTATTCTTCATTCCCATCAATGGAAACATATTTAAAATAAAACATGGATTAATTCTTGACACTTCCTTGACACTATCATCATATCATGTACCTTTCCCTTGACCTGTGAAAAACATTTCAAAAAAAACTTGGGATGAGCATAAAAAGCTCAGTATGGGTTATAAAAACATGGAAAAGAAACATGGGTACATATATACATAAGAATGAAATCATACTTTACCCATAAAACATAAGCACTTTAACATACCTCATCAAATCATGAGTAAATCATAAAAATCATAAGACATAAAGGTAACTTGAGGCATTCATAACATTCTTACGTAGGGAGTAACCATCTTGGTTACGTTTGGAATACCCATCACAGTATATTCCCTAAATCTATTCGGATTAACCTTAACGTTACACTCCTTTGTGTTACCCAATGCATTGGAGAGATATATCAGGCTCACCCGCTCTTATTTTATCATGGAACCACCCGTCTTCATAATAATGCCCAAGAACCATAACATAATCGTATCACATAAAACATGAATAAAGGAAACATAACATTTCCACATTTCAATCACAAGATATCAATACAACAAAAAAACATTGTGAAAACCATTTTCAATACCAAAATAAAAGAAAAGTAAAACATGGTATTTATTTTTCTTTTAAAAAGAAGGTATGGCTTGTAGAGGAAGCCGAAACTCAAATAACGGTCACGATGGCGGAGAAGTCGTTGTCGCCGCATACGTACGACAAAAACATTCCCTTTTGTCGTTTAGTAAACGCTTCGTATAAAAAAGATTCCTTTTGAATAAACGTAAAAGTCGAAGGGGTTTATACACCGTATAAAAGAAAGTTGTGTATAAAATAAAATATGCCTCAACGAAAGGAGATTGAGACGAAGTCCCATACCTCGTATCTGACTTGACCCGACCGTTCTTTAATCTCCTGAATAATAAACTTGAGTTAATCTCTACTTGATTAAGAACCTTTTTCAAGTTCATTATTCCTTTCATACCATGTTATGAACATCATGTAATCATTTAAGTTAATAATGTTCATTTTGTCGGTATTTGGTTCTTAAGTCAAAAATAGACTTCTTACACTTACATGTTGTTAATTTGATCAAAGGTTCGTTATATCCAGAATGATATTAATGATTTGGATAACATATATATCATATATATTCATCATATGCATGTATTTATAATATTACATCATATTTAGAGGTAAGAAATGAAATGCACCATTCATGGAGACGGTAAGCCGTACGTACGCATGAACGCTACTTCCATTTCTATTTCATATTTTCTGGAATGGAATCATAATGATATAAGAGTATATTATAATTCCAGTACAATAACATATATAATATCATTAACTTTATCCTTTACACATCCCACATATGGTATTAACGAATCAAATCACTTTCAGGGGGCGGTAGTCTGCACTTCCTAAAATGAAGATATCGTGTTTACCCATAATGGAAACCATAAAGGTATGCCCAAAATGAAAAAAACAGAAGCTTAAGGAAACAATAAACATATTATATATCATATATAAAAATAGTTACATCATAATGGCCACCTTTGAAGGTGTTAAATGAGTATTGAACAATCATCGTTTCGGGAGGCAAAATTTCGCCATCCACGGAAACCGTATGTTCTTTAACCATTTGATGTAGTTGTGTGAGAGTGTAGCTCAAATAAATCTTATAAAAACATCCTAGTATATTGAAGATACTGGTGTTGTTACAAAAGAAGTAAATAAAAAGAGTTTAGGGGGTTGGAGAAGCAAAATAAAACAAATGAACATGAGAGAATGAATTACCTTTAAAAGTGTAACTCCTTTTGATTTGAGCCTAAAGGCTTCCTTTGAAACGATTCTTCCCAAAGGGAATCCTCTAGGATGAGGAGAGGGATGTGGAGAGAGTAAATGGGAAGGGTTTGGCCGATCCAAAGGCTTGAGGAGTGTGTGAAATGGGGTAGAGGTGGGGGCCTTTTATAAGAGGAGAGGAGGGGCACTTTTGGAAAGTAAAGATAAGTTACTTTATTTTAAAAAGAGTTTCGGATTAAAAAGGTCACAAATTTCTATAATTTGAGGATACGGTGATAAGTCTTAGAAATCCACTCATACAATTGGTTTTGGCCATGTGTAGGTTTTAGATTTTTCATTATCTTTCCATTTTATTTAAATCGTTAAATAATGAGGTCATCGCTGCATCATCATGATGTCATAAATAATTTAATTTATTTAAAGTCTAAAAATTATAAAAAAAATACTATGATGTATTAAATATTTTTATCTTTCCGAGGACTATTTATAACCAAAAATCGGATCTTTATAACCCCATGTAAAAATTGTTTTAGTAAAACATCTCTTGTTTGTGTCATTTTTACTTTAACATTTAATAAAAAGTTATTTATGTCATTTCCCAACCAAAATGTCTCCATGGGGTCCCCAAGTTGACCCATGGCTTTTCTTGGTCTGCCATGACACAAAAAATAAGGTTGGGACATGTGTCTAGTTCATTTCATATTATTAAAGCATTATTGATACCTTAAACTACCCTAATTACCACTAATCGCGATTAAAAACTTAATAAGTTACTATTCACCAAAAAATTATTTTAATCCCATTGAACCAAATTTTACTTCTTAATGACAACCATGTATGTCGGATTTTTTAAATTCAAAACACAAAAGTGGAAAAGTTTCATTTAAACGAAAAATCAGTTTCTTTAACTACCACTTAGTGGTTTCACTATTCATAAAAAATTGATGTTTTTCAGAAAATTACCAAAAAATCACCCTAAGCTATATTTGATATTCAGAATTCAAAAATGAAGTCTATTTTACAAAATTCAATACATATAAGTCACATTAATTAATTTAATAATTAATTCCCGCTGTCAGAGCAAATAGCGTGTTTTTATGAAACAATAAGTATCAAAAGATTAACACCAGTTTAAGTCCAATTTCAAAGTGAAATTGATTCCAATGACCACAATTGGATTAAATGGTAAAAATATATTCTAATTTCACTTCAAACCCAATTCAAAACATAATATAATCATATAAATAAATTATATTAAAAAGCAGTTTTGATGTAAAATGCAGTATTTTTCACTATTCATTAAAAAATGAACATTGTCAGAAAAATACCAAAAATTCACACAAAGTAAATTTTGATGTCTAAATCATAAAGAATAAGTTTATTTTTACAAACATAGTTTATAAAATTGTCAAAATATAGATTCAAAAATAGTTTGCCATCAAAAGGAAGTAAAACAATCTTGTAAGAATATTAGTGTATTCCATGCATAAGATTGCATTTATTTTCATTTTAAGCCTCTATAACACTATCTTAATCATTAATAGACATAGATAAAAATATCTATTATTCATTACTTACTTGGGATGTTACAAATATCATGAGGTGGATGGAGCTGAATCATTGGGTATATGTCGAAAGTGACAAACTCCTCGATATAAATGAACAGCCCGACTCCAAACTTAGAAACAGATAGATCGTGTGGGCAGACACCGAGGTGGAAGTATAGAGTTATGATTCTCATCTCAAGGGTGGATACGAATTTGAAAACAAAACTCTTGGAACGTCTCCACACATACTTCAATAATGGTTCCATTGTGTAGAGTGTCAAGGAGACCAACCATGACATCATCAATGTTTAGTTGGGCGAGTGTCTGTAGGTACAATGTCTTGTTTGTATGCATGGTTTTCGCCTGAATATTTAGAATATTAACCTGCTGCACCACATTTGAGAAGTATAGGATGGGGTACCGGTGTAGGTCATCATCGCTGGATATTGTTGTGGTGTCAGATCATGCCTGAAGAGCTTGTGCTACATGTGTGGTGGCTGGTGTAGACGTTACATCTGTGGTAGTCCAAAAAAACCTGTAAGCGGGCTGGTGCTCAGATGGTGATGATGATTAGGTGGATGTTGAATAGTATGTGGAAGCTTGGGGTCATTTCATCCATTCCATGACAATAGGAGGGGTGCAATGGGGAGAAAGAGGGGAGAGGGGGTACGTGTTTGGGTAGAAGGGTAGGGGAAGAGGGTGCGGTGAGGGTTTGTGAGAGGAGGAGGTTGTAGAGAGGATATTAATAGAGGGGAAGGGAGATAAGGATGGGTGTTCATGGGGTGAGAATTGGTGAAATGTGAATGAAGAGGGGAGGAGGATGAGGGATCAAGGTTTTTGTAGCGCAGGTCGTGATTGTTCGGGTCATGACCTGCCATATTTTAAAAAACAAACCTCCCAAGTACATGACCTATAATGAGTGGTCACATCGTGTATGAGGCATAAATCTAGAATTTAAGGGTGAAAACAAGTCACATTGTGTACTTGTGTTACATTACATGTATTGTGATGTGTTATACCCATGGTAATGATCAACTGTTATTTGTTAGAGTTTGGGATCACATTCCTAATCTAACCTAACTAGAACATTCCTAACCTAGGTTTCCTCCCAGTTAGCTCTTCCTTTAATGTCAGGATCCTGACTTCGTTGATAGTTTAGTAGAACTTGAGGTTGAGGATATAGGCTACATGGAATAGTTCCTAAAATATTTTTAATCTTTGTCCATTAACTTTGAACAAGTGTTCTCAATCATGTTGAATTTCAATTGTGATGTAAGGAAAAACTTGGACGACCATAAAAGGACAAGACAATCCTGACTTAAATTTTCTTGGTAATAGTTTTTGTATTGAATTAAATAGAAAAACCTTATTTCATCAAATGATAATACGTCGTGCAATTCGTTGGTCATGCCACTTTTTTTTTGTTTTTTCCTTGTAAATCATTGCGTTTTCATATGCATCTCTCCTGATTTCTTCCAATTCTATAAATTGCAATAAACATTCCTCTCCAGCCTTTTCTAGATCAAGATTCATTTTCTTAATGGCCCAGAATGAAAGATGTTTCAATTCCACCAGAAGATTACATGGTTTTCCATAAACTATTCTAAATGGGGTGGTTCCTATAGGTGTTTTATATATAGTTCGATACAACCATAATGCATCGTCCAGTTTTAGGCTCCAATCACTTCTTCTTGTGTTGATAGTCTTTTCTAAAATTTTATTCACCTCCCTATTTGACAATTCGACTTTTCCACCTGGTTGTGGGTGGTATAGAGTTCTGGTGTTGTAGAAAATGCCATATTTTTCAAGAATTTTTGGCACTTTCTAGTTTACGAAATGTGTTTTGCGATTAGTAATGAGTAACCGCTGAAATCCAAAACGTGAGAATATATTCTTTTGAAGAAAATGCTTGAATGCCTTTGATGTATCATGTGTTGTGTCTTTAGATTCAACCCACTTCAAAACATAATCGACTGCAACTATAATGTATCTCTTACCATGTGATGAAGGAAATGGTCCCATGAAGTCAATACCCCATACGTCAAAAACTTAAACTTCCATAATGGTGTTTTGTTACATCTCATTTCTTTTACTGACGTTCCCTGTTCTTTGTCATTTTTTGCATTAATGGAATAATCTCCTAGAGTCATGGTGCAATGATGGTCAAAAAAATCCTCTTTGTTGGATTTTTTCCACTATGCACTCAGGTCCATGATGGCCTCTAGTTGGAGATGTGTGGAACATTTCAATCACATGTTGTATCTATTCCACTGAGTTGTATCATTGTAACAGGCTATCAGAACAATGCTTAAATAAAAATCCAAAAGTAGTGTTTCGTATCAGGGAGAAACTTGTTGCATTTCTAGTATGAAAGGTCATGATGAAGGTATCCTATGGCAAGATAGTTGGCAATGTCAGAAAACAAAAGCTAGTTTCTAACACAAAATAATGTCTCATCAGGAAAGTCTACTGCAATATTAGTCTCTCAGTCTTCTTTATTGATGGTTAAGGGTAACCGTGGAAGGTGGTCAGCAATGAAATTTTAGGTTCCTTGGGTGTCTTTGATCATGATGTAAAATTCTTACAACAAGAGAATCCAGTGGATAAATATTGTTTTTTGCATCCTTATTTATCATCAGGTATTGAAGGGTGGCATGATTTGTATTGACGATGAATTTGGATAAAACAAGGTATGAACAGAACTATACGAAGGCATAAACTACATCTATGATCTCTTTATCTATAGTCATATAATTTATTTGGGATTCATTTAATGTGTGGATAGCATAATAGATTGGGAATAAGATGGTGCTTACACGTTTCCCAAGTACAACTCCTATAGAAAGGCCATTGGCATCGCACACAAGCTCAAATTATTTTTCCTAGTCCAGTACAATGATAACTAGAGATACAATCATACTATTTTTTTAGTGTTTCAAAATATTTTCTACATTCCTCAGTGAATTAAAAATATGTGTCCTTTAACCACAAGTGTGTCAATGGATGTGAAATTTTAGAAAAAGCTTTTACGAAGAATCTGTAGAATCTCGTATGCCCAAGGAAACTTCTGATCCATTTTACGGTTGATGGTTCCAATAGATCTTTGATGACCTTGATTTTAGAGAGATTAAATTCAATTCCTTCTTTAGAGATTTTATTTCCTAGCACAATTCATCCTTGCTGCATGAAATGAAATATTTTCCCAATTCGATACTAATATTTTCTTCTTATATCATTGGAGAACCAGTTCTAGATTTCTTAGATAGACATCAGATGATCTCCCATAGATAGAGAAATCTTCCATGAATATTTCGAGAACTTCTTCTGCCATATCTTGAAATATGGGTTTCATGCATCTTAAGAATATTGTTGGTGCATTATACATACTTAATGACATGCATATTTACGTGAAAGTAATAAAGAAACATGTCATGGTGGTTTTAGGCCAGTCAACGGGGTCTACTGCAATTTGACTTTATCCTGAATAGACATCTAAGAAACAGTAAAAATCATGTCCCACTAGACTTTCAATAATTTGATCCCTAAAGGGTAAGGGAAAATGATCTTTCCTTATTTTTGTATTCAAACATCTGTAATCCATGAAAAATCTCTATCTAGTGATGGTTCATGTTGAAATGAGTACATTATCTTCTGTTCTTGTTACTGTGAGTCTTCCCTTTTTGGGAACGACTTGGAGGGGGCTCACCCATTCACTATATGAAATTGGAAATATTATTCCATCATCCATAAGTTTTAATACTTCCTTCTTTACAACCTCCTTTATTGGCGGTGTGAGCCACCTCTGAGGTTGTCTTTTTGGTTTTTCATTATCCTCAAGAAAGATCTGGTGGGTGCATTTAGAAGGATTGATTCCCTAATATTTACCACTTCCCAGGCAATTTATTTCTTATTTATTTTTAAGAAATCATTTAATTTTTATTATTGTGCCTAAGATAGATTGGAATTGATAATGATGGGTAAAGATAATGACTCCCCTAAGTATGAGTACTTCAATGTACTGGGTAAGGGTTTTAAGTCCAACATGGGTGGCTGAATGACAGATAGAATAAATGGTGGTATGGTGTCTCTAGTAAGTGGTTCAATAAATTTGACTTCCTTAAAGTGATAGTATTTCTCCTTGTCTAATCCTGAATCATCATAATCTTCCTCAATATCTATGTACTTCTCTTCTTGCTGAGCGAGAGAGATGGAGTGACAGTCAACCGGGCCATCTAGTTGTTGTGAAACTTTTATTAGATTAGACACCACTTATTCTTTAAAGACACTGAAGATGAGAATTCCTTGATTAACATCAATCAAGGACTTCCCTATTTTTATGAAGGGTCTTCTGAGAATTATCGGGATATATCTATCCTCCTCTATGTTTAAAATATAGGGTCTTTTGGGAAAATAAATTTTCCAACTTTAACTAGAATATCTTCATGAATGCCACGTGGGTATTTGACTGAAATATTAGAAAAATGTAAATATAGTCTTGTTTCCTTGAGATATTGGAGTCTGAGATTATGGAAGAAACTCATCGGCATTAGATTTATGCTGGCTCTGAGATCACAGAGTGATTTTCCAAATTTACACTATTCTATGGCACAAGGGATTAAAGAGATTCTAGGATCTCTCATCTTATGTGGGATTTTCTACTGTACAACCGTAGAGCATTCTTTATTTAATGTTATGAATCCGAGATCCTCTATCGTTATTTTGTTTGATAGAAAATCCTTGAGAAATTTCTCATAAACCATCATTTGACAGATTGCTTCAAAAAAAGGAATGTTGATATGAAACTGCTTGAAACTTTTGATGAAATTTTTTTATTGGGCCTCCTGCCTTCCTTGACATATTCTTTCTGGAAAAGGAAGAGGTGGCTTGTATAGAAGTGGGGCTATTTAAATGGTTTCCTTATGTTTTCAGGTCATGATCTTTCTCAGCCGGAACTATTTTTGGTGGTGATGTAGGTACGACTTCTTCTTATTTTTCCGACGTTTTCTTGGGTTCATATTGTTTCCCTACTTTCTTTGGTTGTTGGAAGTCCAACAAATTTGCACTCCTCAGAACTATAACCTTATCCTTCTCTCTTGGATAAGTCTTAGTGTTACCCAGTAGGGTACCTGGTAGACTCTCAGATAAGGTTTTTGAGATTTGAAACATTTGAATCTCTAAATTTTTTAAAGATACTCATTGATTTTTCATCTTAGTATATTGTGTAGTCATCCATTGATTTTATTTCTGAACTAACGAGGTTAATAGATTCTCTATGTTAGGTTGGGGTGGTGGAGGTTCTAGTTATGGTCTTGGATGAGTGGGTGGAAACTACTATTGAGGTATCAAAAAGGGTTTTTTGCAGATATTTCTGTTGTTGTGGTCTTGGGACAAGGTTTATTGGTGGATACCCTAGTGGTCCCTGATTTTGAAACTGGGCTTGAAAACTATGCTACTGAAAATACTCTTGATTGGTCTGAGGCTGCTATTGATCATGCCTATACTGATAAAATGGTTGTTGTTGTTGAAATGGTTGATTCTGTTGATTGTAATTGACATAATTGCATTCTTGTGGTTCTTCATATCCTGATTTTCAATCATGGTACATGTGTAGTCCATTTCACATCTCACGTGATTGGATCTCCATGATTGGGGTAGGGGAAGGTTGTGTGGTAGGTACTTTAAATGATTCGAGATTTTTAGTTGGCACCTCAACTTGCACTGCTAACCTGGCGGTATCATTGACTTGGTGGATTCCACATCATGGTGGTCCACGATCACTTTTCCATAGACTTGAATGTAGGAAACTTCATCCAGAATATCTCTTCCTGCTTCAGGTATTTTAAACATTAGACCCCCATCTACGACGACATCAACAACTGTTCTTGCTGCTAGATGAAGGACTTGATAAAATATTTTCATTTGTATCTAGGTGTCAAGTCCGTGATGTGTAAATTTTCTCATGAGTTATTTTAATTGATCTTATTCCTCCCATCCAGATTCTCTATCTGCTTGGGAAAAATTCTGAATGTCAGTCCGAAGTTTCCAAGTTTGGATCGGTGGAAAGTATTTTTCCAGAAACATCTTTCTGAGTTCATTGAAAATCATAATGGACTCAGGGGCTTGGATTTTGAGCCAAGATTTTGCTCGGTCTCTAAGTGAAAGTGGGAAGACATGAATTCTTATAGCATCATATGACACTCCCTAGTTGTGAAAGGTATCACATAATTCCAAGAAGTTATAGATATGTTCATGGGGATCTTCACTTTGAAGACCACAGAATTGTCCCATGTTATAGATCATATAGATGAATCCAATCTTGATTTCAAAAATATGGGCTTGAATTTGTGGTCGAATGATGCTTGGGATATCCCCATGGATTTATGGTAAACCATAATCCATAATGGTCTTTTTTGGTTTCATTGGTTGTTTTATAATTGGATGATTTGGCGGGTTGGGTCCCACATTGTGATGTTACTCGACCATTGTTTACCGGAGAAGTCACAACGAATTAATTTCGATCTTGGGATCGAAGGACAATGGTTTTTTCACTTCGAGTTTCCTTGACTGGGTTAAGGGGACTTGGTATATACACTTGACAAAATTAAGGAGGAGATTCAAAAAGAGCACCTGAAAAGAATAAATAGGATGATGGAAAGGTAATATTAGGTAAAAAAATAGATTTCTTCAAGAAAAGGGCATTTCCTCCCCAGAAACGATGCCAGAAATTTGATGTTCTTTTTGAGTATGGGTGTCATTACCTCCTCTATCATGTATCAAATTTAGAATTTTTATTTTTGGTCCCAAAATTTTACTAAATACAAAGGTGGGGTATTATTGTAGTGAGGGGTCATGTCCACAGGGAAACTACCGTTTTTTGTCTTTAAGGGAATCTGGTTATCCGACCTGTAAGGGAGTCCTTTCTATAGTCTTATATTTGGGAATTCTAAGATAAGTTCTAATTTGAGATGTCTTAATTTAACAAATGAGGGATCGGGATCGAGTTAGTGTCTGGTTGAATTATGTCTTTAAGTCTAACCTTGTAAAGATCCTTTTTCTTAGTCTGCAAAGCAAACATGGTTCACTAGTTCACTTGGGTATTAATCACCTAGTTCTACCTTTGAAGTACCTATTCTTTGGCTAGGGGATGTCAACAGATTAAGTTCATTAATTTTGGATTCTTAAGTATAAATATTCCAGAGCTAGTGGTTATAGATCATTTGACTTCAACTATGATAGGGTTGTTTGATTGATTATCTCGTTGTCAGAGACATTCACAAAAATGAGTTAGGCCTTGAATTTATATCCTAATTACTATTCCAGTTGGACTTTCCAAGTTCAGATTTATCAGTGTATGTTAATTTTATAGGCACATCACTCGATCCCTACCTCTAAAATATTACGCTACTCCTATCGTGGTAGAATGAAGTTGAATAACTAAGAGATAGAATCCCTAATGGATCGATAAACATTGATGAAATTAGGATCATGCAAGAGATGTGGAAATTATAATTGAAATAACATGCATAAAAAAAATTCACAATTATAACTAGAACATACTTGGAAAAGGTAAGGAAAATTGAATCTAAGTGGAACTTGAATGTATTGAATATTGGAAGCTCCACGACTCTTAGATTATTGAAAGTACACAAAAATGTGAAGATATTGAGAGTTGGAGAGAAAAAGGGTGAGAGAGTTCGTAAGGAATCAAAAGGGAGAAAATAAACTCATCCAGAAGTGTCTCAAAAGATCTGCCACTGCTCTGCTTATATGGGTGATTTCAGTCACGACATGTACCTGCGATACCTGACGTGTACCCTTTATCCATGTGTACTTCCTATGGATCTTCAGCGTGGCATGCCGTTCTCACACATTAAGAGGTTTGACCAGGTACATGATGTGTAATTATTATTCACAACATGTACCCCACATTTATTCTACCTGTTCATGGATTCTCCGTGGATTTCTCATCCGGTGCTTTGACTTGGAATCATGTTGTGTACTAGGAGTTCCCAACGTCTAGTGGATTTTTCCTACTGGCCATGCGGTTTGGTCATGACTGGCTTCACGACTTGAAGTTAGGCTATGAAATTTGGGTACACGATGAGTATGAGGCAATCAAATCATGTAATCGATCAAGTTTGAACCTTTTGGCCTTCTCTCTCTTAAAAACTAGTAAATCCTTTATTCTTGAAAAATTATAAATTTACCACGTGCATTATTACATATTTCAATGAAAATCAATGAATAAGGACAGAAAAATATATATATTAATTATTCTTATCAGAGGTTAATTTGTAGTGATCATAATATCCATGGAAGACAAAATGAAATACCCCCTAACTAAAGCCTTAACTCAGTGAAAACATGATCATCATGTGAAGTCTAGTGGATTTAAATTCATAGGGATTTGCCTCTAGTCTAAGTTGAAGTCTGTCAGAGTTCATGTTCTAGAACCACCTGTTATTACTTATGATTACATTTATTTTCATATGTATGAATATTAATAAAAAATATTAATACATATTGTTTATTGTTTTTGCATGAATTGAATTTTATAATTCCTTGAAGTATCTATCTCATTAATATTGTTGTAACGATTTCCCATTATAATGAAAACCTAGATATTCCATGATGGAAATCTTAAATGTAGTTCCACAGTTAGATAATATTCTATGATAGGGAATATTGTATGTTGAATGTCAAATTTGAGTACTCATAAGTGGATGAGAATTATTATCATGAATTTCACACTTTCTAATCTATGTGTTTTGAGATCATGAGAACATATCCTATAGTAGGAATTACATATGTTTATGGTTCATTGAGTATTAATATCTATGATCATGTTTAGTGTTTCTTATAATTTAATATTATTGTTAATACATGTCATAGATCACAAACTTAGATTTGTTGACCAAAACCATAATGTCATGTATTCACGGGAGGTAGGGTATGTTTGATGTTTCATGAATGACATGTTATTAATGGAGAATTAAAGAAAATATTTTTCTCTTTTATACTTATGGATGTTTAAATCTCGACCCTTTTATTAGAATTGAACGTTTATATTAAATTCCATGTCCATGGTTTATCAACATGTTTATTTTAGTCAGTCAAAGAAATGCATATCAAGAATAAAAATTGATGGCATAACTATGAATCCAACATGATGAGATATTACAACAAAGGGGTTATATTAAAAATTGAGTGTTCGTATATGGTTGTCGATGTTGAGACATTAAGTTCTTTCTCTTGGGTGTCTTGACCCATTTCTAGATAATAATCTTTGAATTTAGGTAATTCCACCTAATGCCAACAAGAAATAATCTTAGATGGTCACACACTATGTGTTTTTATTGATATTGATTAAATTCTATTTGAATTTACTTAATTTAATAAATATTATTTTCAAGACCAAATAATAATTTTATTTGTGTTTTATCAATAAAAAATATTTTATTAAATACGTAATTAATATTTATTCAGTAGATTGTGAATAAAATATTTATTTATAAATCAAATATTTATTTAAATATTTATTCAGGTATTCAATAAATGTCGGGGAGGATGATAGGACCAATATCAGTTTTGTGATAAATATTAATTTATAAGATAGTAAAATAATATTTATCATTGCACCAGTTAGCATAATAATAAAATAATAATAATATTATTATTATATGGAATGAGGTTAAATAAAGGTTATTATATTATTTAAGGGATATTGTGTAGTTAAATAGTATTTTAACCAAAACCCTAACATCTATAAATATATTTATATGTATATTTTATAGGGATAATTAGGAATTAAGGACTAAGAATTGTTAAACACAACATATTTTTCTCTTAAATATTCCTTCTGTTTGCTTCTCAAGAATAAGAAGAACAACTTCAAGCCTGAAGGATGTTAACTGATAAAGAAAACCAACCCAAAATGATCAATCCAACATGAGAAAACATAAAAATTAATTGGTTTCATTTAGAGATCAAAGGATCACGTGTGAATCACTGCTAGGGGGATTCTACACTTGGTTCATATAAGTACAATGAAACTAATCAGAAAAATAATTTTCAAACATTAAATAATATCTTCATTGAAGAAGGTTCATAAGATGATGTAACCATTCATTCAATCATATTTAAATTAATTGTAAATTTAATGGGGAAAAATACTATCTCTAGGTTCTGATATTTATTTTTTCAATAACTGATTAGAAAATTTTCATTGGTGATAGCATGAACATCATGCACAATATTCAAATGATCCATGAGATATGATTAAAACCTTATGGTTATTCACCAACCAAGGAATCTCCACTATTACCAGAAACTTTACCAGCAGTGTGAGCTTCCGGGTAATCTTAATTGTTTTTTTTAAGAATTCCCCTTAGGGTATTGGAGTTGGTTCTTCATTTTCTAAGGGTTCACAAGTGTGATCAGGTGCTTCGAAGGGTGTGGGAACTTACCCTCAGTCAAAAGGGGAATCTTATGCAGCTCTGAAAGAATATGGGGGAACTAAGTTAGGGAATCCCAATACAATAGATATAGATACTAAGGATTCGTATTTTGGGCTTAACACCATAAGAAATATGGTATTTATTTTTTATTATATGGATTTATAATTTTTTGATATAGGTGATTCACATTCCTTTATCTCATTTAAGTTATGTGATGTTTTGGGTATGAGAGAGTATATGATTCCACTTATGATGGATCTTCTTACCCTTTTGGGAAGGGTAGAATGGTTTTAAGTTCATATAATGATGTGTTTTAGTCGTTAATGTGGAAACTGCGTGGGACTTCTTCATGTTGTACAAGGATGTTTTCCATATCATTATCAGTATGGACTATATGGTCAATTTAGAAGATCATATTGACTAATATCTTCATAGAACCAAGTTTATATCTCCCGATAGGTGCACTCACATCTCTCAGGGTGATAAGGACCAGAGGTTAGGGAGGGAAGGGAACATTTCTCCAGATGTGGGGTTGATTTCATGTTTTTTATCTATGTTATACTTTCATGATGTGGAGAAAGGTTCAGATATTAATCTTCTATTTTATGGGGACCAATACCCTGAGGTTTTTATAGACAATTTATCTAGGTTTCTGCACTAATGATAAATCAAGTTCACTATCAAACTAATCCCTATGATGAGACCCATTTCCTTACCATCACAACAGAATTTAAAGGACCTTGAAAGTAGGGGTTTTACTCATCTTATCATGTCACCATGGGTGTCTCCAATACTCTTTTTCAAATAAAGAAGATATAATTATAATTTTTTTTATATATTATCCTAATCTTATTCAATTGACCATTAAGAAAAAGTCCTCATTTCTTAAAATTGATGAACTTTTTTATCAACTTGGGGGAGCCTGATGGTTTTCCAAAATTAACCTAATGTTAGGGTATCACCAGTTGAGGGCAGGAGAAGATCATGTTACTAAAACCAAATTCAAGAGCTGATATAGGAAATTTGATAATCTTTTTATGTTGTTTGTACTTAACAATACTCCTATTATCTTTACGACTTTGATAAAACAAATCTTTCATCCCTTTTTAGAATCCTTCATGGGTGTGTTCATTGACGATATCATAGTTTATTCAAAGATGGAGGGGACCATAGATACAATTTGAGGATTATTTTGGTAACCTTTATAGATAACCTCTAGTATAATAATATTTATAAATGTTATTTATTGATCTAAGAGGTAAATTTTATGGTTCATTTGATTTTTGTGAGTGGAAAATCAGTGTGCCTCAAGATGACCCAAGTGGCCATGTATTGGGAGAGACTGAAGATTGTGTTTGAGATCTGATTTTATTTGGTCTTGTCTAGGTATTACATGTGTTCTATTTATTACTTCTCTTGTATTTCTTTCCCTTGAATACATTGACTAAGAAATGGGTGAATTTTGAGTGGAGTGAAAATGTTAGTGTTCTTTTTTAGAGTTGCAATTTCATTTGAAATCAACAGCAGTTTTGATTATTCCTGATCATATGAAGGGATATTTGCTGCATTGTGATTCCATAGGTGTGGGGTTTTAGTGCACAATGATTCTAGATGATCATGTTATGGCCTATGATTCTTATAATCTACACCCACATGAGAAGAGTTACCCACCACAAAACCTTGAGTTGGAATCTGTGATGCACGTGTTGAAGACTTGGTACCATTACATATTTAGTGAGGGATATACAATTCATTAAAATCATAGAATCCTAAATTATATTTTTAAATAGAGGTATTTGAACCTCTAGTAGAGTTTTTGGGAGGAATATATTCAAGCCTTTCATTTTTATATTTCCTATACCCTCAAGAAGTGGAATGTGGTCGTTGATGCATTGAGTAGAAATTTACCCATATAAGAATTGAAAGAGTCAACATATGGGTTGAGTTTTATGGGTTTGTTTAATAATCTATGTTTGGATGTGTAGGAGTATGAATAGTGAGTGTTCTTGGCCATTTTTCATGTAACGAACCAAAATTTTTTAATGATAATTATTTCCTAAAAAATATGCATTTAATTATTATTTTACTCAACAAAACCTTTACATTTATTAATGAAGTGAGTATAAATTGAAATGTTACCATAGGTTTTCAACCATTATATGACTATTTTTTAAAATGATCATTGGAATATATACTCTTTTTAATTATTTTAATGTTATAACTAGTGTTTATAAATAGAAATGAAAAAGGAAAATTAATGTAGAAAGAAGAGTCAATGGCCTCATCCAGTAGAGTTGTGTCATATAAATCCCATTTTTCTATGCATGGGTGGGAGGTATCATCACTAGGATTAAATCTAGACCAAGAAAAAGAATCTAATCTTCAACATGTGAAGCTTGAAATAAATCACTTATTGGAGAAGTTTAGGTTAGTGGAAATTACCACTCAAGCAATGTTATATAACCCACCCAATGATTTTATTACCATCGTAAACCTTACCCTTATGCCATACGCAGGTGTTATAAAGGTTTATTTTTCAAGTCACTAATTACACAATGTGTAAAAACATAGTAATAATAAAATTTTTGTTCCTTATTTTCTGTTTTATGAATATTTTTTCTTAACAAAATTGAGATAGATTTTGATAAATTTATTTTTCAGATAGAAATTATACTTTTTAGGAAACATATAATTTTTATAAAAAACTAGTGTATTAATAATAATTTTTATGGTAATTAAAAATTGTTATAAAAATATTCCTTTTTAATTATAAATGATTAAAAAAATTTATATTTTCATGTATCAGAAATTTCACTATGTAATTTTACTTTGCATCATCTTCCCTCTATTATTTTTAATAAATAAGTATTTTTATTGTTAAAAGAAAAATTTATCATACTTAGAGATTTACTATGATGAAATAAATGTAATTTTTTAGTTAATAATATCTATATCAGGTTAGGGTGAATTTATGAGAATTTTATACAATACTTTAGTTTTTCATGAATAGTAAAAATACAGTTTGAGTTTTTTTGCAAGTTTAATAACATCATAGATATGTCAAAATGATTTATTAATTAAATTAAAATTATGGTAGACTCTTTTGTGTCAAATTAAATAAATTGGTGTCCAAAGTGGCCAATAACATGGAAAAATACCATGGTCAACCTCTGATGGAAGTCAGAACTAAGTTTCTCTTCTTTTAGAAAATAGTGGGAAATAGGAGGAACCATGTAAATGGTGAGAGCAATGGACCACATGTTGGTGAACCTCTGATGGAACCCAGAACGTAAACATTCATGTGGATGATGAATCAACTAACTCAAGTTTTGGGAAATAACTTGAATCAAGATGAGATATCGGTTTCCCCATAAAGGGAAAAAAATTTGTTGATCCCTTTATGCATCAACAATGATCAAAGTTCATTGTATATACTGACCCATTGATTGATGAACAATGGATAAGATCTATAGAAAATTTCTTTTCTATAATTATTTATTCAGAATAAGAGAAAGTCACTCTGGTTGTGTACTATTTAGAGGGACTAGCTGACCATTGGTGGGAACTGATTAATCCATGTGGGAATATTGAAGCTATGGAGTGGGTAGAGTTCATGGGAATATTCATTAATAAGTATTTACCTCATATAATGTGAAAAAATATAGATAAGTAATTCCTCAAAATAAATAATAAGGAGAATTAATCTATTGAAAACTATGAGATAAAATTCACAAAACATTCCCATTATACCTCTAGTATTGTCATGGATCTTAATGTGAAGGTTGATAGATTATTCAGTGGACTAAGACCTCATCTACGAAATAATTTATCCAATCGAGACAACGAAATTCATAAGAAAATCAGATAGAGTTCTATGAATATCAAATTAGAGTTCGGTGAGACATAATTTCCTCACAAATTGAATGAGAAGAAGAGATATTTACACTAGTACAACAAGTATTTAGCATGTCAGAATTTTTTATGTTCGTTATAAATAACTAACGTGCAAAGCTGTGAAAATTGATTTATCACATCAGTTATATTATAACCGACATAAAAAATTAATTATGTTGATTTATCATGTAGGTTATATTATAACCGATGTGATAAAGGCAATTTTTTATGCTGGTTATTATATAATAGAGGTGATAAAGCAAACTACTTTACCTTATCATGTTGGTTATTATATAACCGATGTAAAAAATGGGTTTATCACATCAATTATTTTATAATCAAATTTATAAATGTAATGAATATAATTTATGACATAGGTTACTAAAAAAACATTTACCTTATCATGTTGGTTATTATATAACCGATGTAAAAAATGGGTTTATCACATCAGTTATTTTATAATCAACTTTATAAATGTAAGGAAAAAAATTTATCACATAGGTTACTAAAAATATGTTTTAAATCATTTAAGAATTTCATGAAGACCCGTATGGGTCATTGGGGTATTTTTATATTGGGAAAAAATGACTCTTCTCTCTCACACAAAAACCCTTGAAATGTTTATTCGAACTCATGGCGTCCAACCTCATTTTTCCATCATCGTTCATCATATTTTTTTATCACTACATCTATCTGATCGACTCACAACACTCTATTAAGACTCACACACCTTGATTTTAGTTGTTATTTTTCACATATTCCGTACATTTATGTTTTTCAATTTCATTATTAAAATTATTTCAATATGTTGATTAATTTCCTAGTGATATCATTATTGGACATGGGTTTTCTTATCTTTGATCAGAAATATTTTAACACGAATCTCTTGGTTACTTTAGTCAGTTTCTACCTTATTTAAAATTGGAACCCCCATATGGATATCCCTGGTCATGGAGACATTCATTATATACCATAGCCTTCTTGTCAATTTATATAGCACATTAAATTTTCAGCTATTCCAGTTTATAAAAAAAGAAGTTATACTTGTCGACATGTTTGGTGATCAATATGTACCCAGTATTCCTATAGTAGTTAGGTAATTTATTTATTTAATTATTTTCCTATATGTTCGGGTTGTATGTAGTACATATTTAATGCTAACATCTAGTATTATAACAAAGTATGTTGATGAATTATTTCTTATTTATTTAGAACTGCATTTGTTAACTATTTATTATTAGCTAAGTATCCTCCAAAAAAACCTTTCAACATAAATTTAATAGGATATTTTCACACCCTTCCCTAGACAATCTAGGTTCCTCTCAAGGATAGTACTTTGAATTTAATGATCCCTGGACCAAAGCAACCCTAAAATGATATTTATGTTTTCTTATCAACATTAATTGATTATTTTAAACTCTTATGGGAGGATGGTATTAGGGTCTATGATTCTTATAAAATGGAATATTTTCAACTACATGAAGTGATTATATTCACTATAAATGAATTCCCAATGTATGGAAATTTTTTCGAATAAAGTGTTAAGGGGCATAAAGTGTTTCCAATTTGAGAACAACAGACTTCATGTTGTCAATTACATCATGGGAGGAAAACATTATACACGTGTCATCAAATATTTTTTCCTGTGGACAACTTTTATAGAAGATTAAAAAAGGCATCTAATGGCTCAAAATAATTTGATATTGCTCCAAAAACTTTATACACTGATAATTATTTTGAGAGGGTGAAAAACCTTGATGTGATATTGGGAAAGACATATAAATATAGAAATGATAGACATATTTGGAAGAATCTGTCAATATTTGTTGAGATACCATATTGGAGATATCACTAAGTGAAACATATCATTGATGCCATGCCCATGGAGAAAAATATCTGTGACATTTTGATTGGAACACTGTTAGATATTAAAGGAAAGACTAAAGATGGGTTAAATACAAGATTAGACTTACTATCAATGGGAATATGTTTAGATTTATCTCCCACTCTTGATGTAATGTGAACATTTATTCCCCCGAATTGTCATACATTATCCAAGAGGGAGAAAATTATCTTCTCTCAGTGTCTTCTTGATATCAATGTGTCACAAGTTTATTCTTAAAATGTAAAATATTTTGTCTCTTTGAAGGATTTGAATTTGACATGTATGAAATGTCATGATTGTCACATCATGAAGCAACAACTTCTACCAGTTTCATTGCATGGAATATTTCCAACCTATGTTAGAAATAATATCATGAAGGTGTGTTTTTTTCCAATTCAATTTGTAATAAGGTGATTGATCTAGATGCTTTGGAAATTTTGGAAAACAAAGAAATTTCTCTACTTTTTCAGTAGGAAATTTATTTTCCGCCATATTTTTTGGATATAATGGTGCGTTTAATGGTTCATATGGTTTGAGAAATAAAGATTTGTGGACCTATATATCTAAGTTTGTTGAATCCTTTGGAAAAGGTATATGAAGATATTGAAGTGGTCTTTTAAGAATCTATATCAACATGAAGCCTCCATTATTGATAAGTATATTTATGAGGAGGTTGTAGAGTTTTTTAGGAGCTACTTGCTTGCACTGTAGCACATTGGTTTGTCTCTATCTCTCCATGAATGAGTTAATAATGGGGGAAAGGGGATTCATGGTTTTAAAGTAAAATCATTATCAGGTGAATAGATGAAGAAGGTACATTTATACATCTTGAATAACATATATCATGCTAAACCATATATAACATTTTATAATAATGAGTTAAAATAATGTCATCCAAATAAGAAAGAAATGTGGATTTTGAATGATCATAAAAAACTTTTTTGAAATGGTTTAAAAAGACCATGCTCGGTAGATCATATGAATTAGATACATTAAGATAGTTAGTGGTCGGTCAAAGTTTAAATGTGATAACATGGTCTAGGTATTACATAAATGGATATACATTTTATGTGAAAGATCAAGACAATATAAGTGCAGTTCAGAACAGTGGTCTATTGGTGTTCACAGAAGTAGTGCATTTTTCGTGTTCTAAAGACAAAAACCCAATTTTTTTATCAAGTGAATATTATGGAGTCATTAAATAAATATGGGAGGTTTATATCATTAAAATTAAAGTTATAGTGTTTAATTGCAAATGATATATCGGTAACAACATTGTCATACACGATGAATTTGGAATGATACATGTTAATCTAAATAGATTGGAAGAAAAAATTGATTATTTTATAATAGAAACACATGGAAAAAAAATTTTGTATGTTTTGATCAATATGATATGAAGTGGTCCATTGTTTTACAAGTAAAATAAAATATGTTTGTGATGATCAACTTGATGAAGATGATGATTTATGTGAGATACAGACTTCCATGGAGTGATTAATAAATAACAATGATGAGAATGTTTTAAACATCGTTTGTGCCATAAGTAATGATCATGATGAAGGAATTTGGGAAACAAATACATTAGTACATTCCTAATATTATATGTAACATATGTTTATTTGTCATTTTCTTTTATTAATTTCATAAAATGATAGATATAGTAATTTTTTATCTTTATTAAAACATGTATTAAAACTAATAAAGAATTTTTTTTTAGTTTAGTTTAGTTTTTTTATTTTATCATGTTTACCATTACGTAACTTATAAATTTATTGATTTTGTTTTAAAAAAATTATTTTAATTATAATATGTTAAAAAATAATATTTTTTATGTAAAAAATGATTTATTAGGTTGGACCTTTTTTAATATTCCTACACCAATTTTGGATTTGTTTTTATTCATTTACATGAAATTTCATATATCATTACCATTTGTAGAATGTTAGTAAAATATAACAAATAGGAATAATTATGTGTTAAGTTTTATTTTACTTTTTTTGTTTCATAATTTTTTATTTTTTATTTAAATTATAATTGTAATATGTGAATTTTTATATTTTTGTACAAAAGGTTTGTTTCTTTGATTTGAAGGATAATGATAGATTAGTTAGTTGATCAAACACATACTTTTGGAGATGATCTTTATAATCATAACTCTATGGAGGAACATCCACATGATCTTCTTGATGTTCCCCAATATTCTTCATGTACTCCCACAATGGAAAGGAAGACATCGAGGGTTGGTAAACTTGGCTGCACAGGTTTGCCAAAATTATCAAATGCTTGTATCTAGGACTAGATAATAGTGGTATACTTTGATGAGAATGATATTCCAAGAGGTCCTAATGAAAAAAAATTCAAGGGTTTTGTATGAACTCATGGTAAAAGAAAAAGAAACATTTTGTTTAATAATTGGAGAAATGTTGAAAAAACAACACTAGCTCAGTTTCAGGAGACCATTTTGGTAAGCTATATTAATTTTTTTGACAAATCATGAAATGTTTATTGTATAATATGTTTCCCTCTTATTTATTAGATGACATTTGATATGCCTGACACTGGAGGAGTCAGAAGGAAGTGTTTATTGATGGTTGCTGGGAGAAGGAGGGATTTCAAAAAACCGTCACATATGATTTCATTTTTGGGTATAGGAAACATGAAAATCCATGTCATATATATCCATTTATAGACGAATACTCATGGATTCAATTTGTTGAAATTATAAGACAAGAAGATTTTTTTGTAAGTTCAATGTAATCTTTTATATGTTTTCTTATATTAATGATCTTTTTAATGAGTTCATAATGATTTATTATTCTTAATTTATAGTAATTTAGGTAATATCCTCAGGCGATCCAATATAGAAATGTATACCCCCATAGTTTATCTTAGGGAGGGTATACTTTATTGGAATAATATATGATGGCTAAATAATTACAAAAACTTAGAGTTGAGTCTTTAAGCTATAGAGAGGTTGCACCTATATCCCATCTGTTTAGACATGAAAAATAGAAGAGGGATCAGATGAGAAAAAATGTAAAATATCATAAGGAATAATCAAGGGTCATAACTGAGAGGATTGTAAGATGTTTATTTTATTTATTTAAGTTAATTCAATTCTTTATATACTTTGAATCATAATATTACATAATTTTTCAAAAAAATTCATAAAAGATTTTCTTAAGGAGAAGAGCACACAAGGGGTATTTAAAGGTGATGGGAGGAAATATATTTTATGTATAACATTGGGAAAGCCTAAAAAACCGGGTCATGTATGAGGATACCTAGCAGGTGTATTGGTGAGAAAAGTGTTACCATGTCTTTGAGCTTCTTCCATGGAGGAATTTTATCAAAATAATAATAATATTTAGAGACTGAAGTTTAAAATATTAATGCGACGATGGAGGAAAATATTAGAGTGTTTATACATCCTATGTTTGAAGTCATGGAAAGACAATTTCATACTGCAAATCCCACTCCTCCAACTCCGCCAGCAGTTCCCACTCCTCCACCTCTGCTTACAAACCCCATTATTTTCCTTCTTCTACAACCCCTACTCTAAAACTTCCTAGTTATCGTGAGTTGTATGTTGATGATCCTCACTATCATATAATTGTCTATGGTCTGATATATTATATTTGTTATACAATTAATCATCAACAGTTAGAGGTAGAGCAACATAGGGTCACTGTACAAGATATTTTAAATATATCATCTTGAGTACCATTACCTATAAATGAGTTGAGTACAATTTGAAAAAGTATTATCCAATTTTTAGTTTGTCCATCTAGACATCTGTGACACATTACCATAGAGGTATGTGTATTTTTTTTATATCTTTGTATTATTATTTTTAAACATTTTAAATTTAATATATTTATCTATTTATTTTCATGAATACTTTAAAGGTAAAGAAATACTGTATAGGAAACAACAATGACAAAGGGATATGACATTAGATACACATTCTAGTAGTCTTGACAGATTGTCAAGATATTCAAATTTATTAGCGGGTCATTATAAGTTTCCAATGGAATATCTTGTTTGTGGGTGTGATATATATGCAAGGATTATAAAAAATGATATCATGGAGCTTGTTATTGGAGATAATTTGGGCATCAATGTGATTCATGTTTTTTCCATGTAATTCTTAACATAAATCTTTCCCTGTGTTAAATTTATTGAAAATTTACGCATATGTCTATTTTGTATTAGGTATGTTTATAGAATATGTAAGTATAATGAAAAGATAGATGTATATATATTGATGAACCCATGTTTGATTTTACATGAATTACACACATTGACTGAGGAACAAAGAAAAATTTATATTTCTGAAAAAATTGAATAGAATGTAATTACACAGTGTTGGATGTTTCCTTATGTTGAGAGGTAAAAAACATATATCAGTGACCACAGGGTGTTAGGTGTTTTTTGTCCAAGGTATAAGACACTTTAATGGATATGCTATATATGTGGCGATGTGTGTGGAAATTTTAATAACATGTTTGAAATGTAAGTTTTTATTTTATAATAGTTTATATTATAATTAATTTTAAATTTATTTCATTCATATTGTTTTCTAATAGGGGATGTGATTTCATTCTAAAATACAAAAAGAAAAAGAGTTCCAAGATCAAATATATAAAATTAAATATGAATATCCATTTATAATTAGTACATTTTGGATTTATTACATAAAAATGATATTTTGAATTGACAAACTCCTTTAAACAAAATTGTCATACAAAAAAAGGTATCATCAAATACAGATATTATGTGTTAATATTTGTGTATAAAATAATTACAACTAAAAAAATTACGAAGTTTGATGAGGTAAGATTTAATTATAAAATATTCCTTAATATTTCATTTGTTTTATTAATTTTACATGTGAAATAATTTCCTTATAATTTGTACCTATTTGATAACCCTCAACCTAATAATACACAATAGGTCTCACACTTACAAGTGGAATGGCCAAATTATTTTATAGTTTTGATTGGATTTTAGTTTGATTTTAGTTAATATTTTAATTTTGAATTTTGTAATTGTAAATGTGTATTTGGAAGTTTTTTTGGTTGTATTTATGTTTTTTTGTTAATATTGTAATTTTTTATTGTTGAAACTGTGAAATGTGAATGTGTAATTTTACTACTGGTTCTGATTATTTCATCTTCTTTAATTTTTTTTCTTCTAAGATGCTGGTTCTACTTGTTTTTGGTTTGGTCAGTAGTGAAGAAGAAGGGTAACATGAATTATTATTTTTTAAACAGTTTTTATGTTGGTTATTTAATAACTGACGTTAAAAAACATCACCTGAAGCATTTTTAATATTGGTTATTTAATAAAAAACACATAAAACCAACTAAATATATTATATTTTACATCATTTATTTAATAACGGATGTGAAAAATACTTCCAATGAAGGTTTTTAAGGTCGATTATTAAATAAATGACGTAAAAAATATTCTACAATATTGATTACAATGTCATTTTTTTAACCGAAATCAATGAAAATATTTATAACGTTGCCATTAACAACAGAGGCTGAAAAGAGACATAAAAAATAAAAAAATTCAATGTTAATAAGGCTTTTTTTCTCTAGTGCTAGAGCCAAACCTGGGGAGGAACATTGATCAAGAGAGAGGTGGAAAGAAAGTTCAACATTCCTTGTGTAACAAGTATGTGAAGAATCATTCATGGAATTTCTTACTTGGGAGTGTGAAATGTTATATGTGTGGAATAAATGGCTATATCAATAAAAATTTACATAGTGAGGTGAAGCTCAAATTATCAATGAAAATGACAAAGGGAATATGGTGCAGGCCCTACCTAAAGTCCAATGCTTCAAATGTAGATATCTTGGGAACTATTCCAATCACTATCCAAATACAAGTTTGGTGGAGGGGAATCACCATAAACCTAATCATAGTCCAAGGGATAAAAGTCATTATTTTTCTATCATGATATATAAAGTTTAATCTCCAAATGATGTGGTGGTAGGTACTCTCATTGTTCTCTCAACGATAGCAAAAACTTTGTTTGATTCTGGTTCTATGAAATAATTTGTTTAGTCCAAGTTTTCAAATAATATATAATGAATTATTAAACTTCTAAAAGTTTAATTATCAGTCATGGATCCTAAAAGGATTATCCAAGCATCTTCAATGTATAAAAACTCTTGTATTTACTTTGGCAAGCACAATCTTATTGAAAATCTTTTAGTCATTCCCATGCTAGAATTCAACACTATACTAAGGATGGAGTATCTCTCAAAGCATAATGATAAGATCAAATGAAAAAGAAAATAAATATAAGTATTATTGAGTGGAAAACATATAGTTATCTTTAAAGGAGAGATATCTCAACCTGAGCTTTCTCTAAAAGCACCACCCATAACCTTTTTTATAGAGTGGATCCATGAAGATGGAGAAGGGGATGAAAGTATAAGAATAAAAAATGATCCCATAATTTATGAATACATTGAATTATTTCCATAGGAGTTTTTTGGGTCTCCCCCAAAAAGAGAGGTAGAGTTGTCCAATGAACTCATTCTTGGTTCCAAACCGATATTAAAAATTATGTATAGAATGGAAAATGTGGAGCTGGAGGAATTAATGAAATAACTCCAAGATATTTTGTAGAAGGGGTTTATCTGACCAAGTGTCTCTCCATTGGGAGCACCTATTCTCTTTGTTAATAAGGATAATGGATTGATGCGCCTATGCATTAATTATAGATAACTTAACAAGATCACAGTGAAGAACAAGTACCCTCTTACAACAATTGATGATTTATTTGACTAGCTTCATAGGGATCAATTCTTATCCATGATTGATCTTTGATATGGTTATCATTAATTGAGGGTGAAGAAAGAATATATTCCAAATACATCCTTCCGATCAAGATATGGGCATTATGATTATATTTATATGCCCTTAGGATTGACTAATGCACCTGCTATTTTTATTAATTTGATGAATAAAGTCTTTAAGGAATACCACGATAACTTTGTGGAAGTTTTTTAACAATATTATGATATATTACAATAGTCATGAGGAGAATTTGGATTTTATAAGGGTGATGCTAAAAAATCTAAGGAAGGAGTGGTTTTTTGGAAAGTTCAGAAAGTGTGAGTTTTTATTACAGAAAGTTTCTTTCTTGGGGAACATTATTACCAGTGAAGGAATCCGAGTTAACCCTACAAAGAAAAAGGTTCATCCTAAAACAGTAACTAAGATTCGTAGTTTTTGTGGTTTAGTAGCATATTATAGGAGGTTTGTGAAACAATTTTCCTGATTTTCTAATACACTAACCAAGTTAACTCGAAAATGGGTTTGGTTCATTTAGGTAAAGGAGTGAGAGGAATGTTTCCAAGAGTTGAAAAAGAGATTTATTACTGTAACCATGTTAACTCTATCCTCTATTAGAGAAGGATTCATTGTTTTTAGCAATGCACATACGAATAATCTTGGGTGTATCCTCATAAAAAAAGAGGAGGTGATTTCTAATAAATCTCGACATTTAAAAGATCAGGAGCAGAATTATACTATGCATGATCTGAAGCTAACTATGGTTGTTTTTTCTATGAAGATATGGAAGCACTATATTTATGTGGAGATATGCTATATCTACATAGAACACCAAAGTTTAAATTATATTTTCACACAAAAATAATTAAAAATGAGACATAGGAGATGGTTAAAACATCATAAAGACTATGACTATTCAATTCATTATCACCTAGGAAGAGTAAACAAAGTCGGTGATGCATTAAGTAGGAATGAACCTATTTTTATATCAATGATGAGGATTCAAGGAGATCCTTTGATTAAAGACCAAGTAAAACTAGAAATGGGAATTTTAAGGGAAGGTATATCATCAACCCTATCACAAATGATTTCTCAGCCATAATTACTAGATAAGATCAAGAAATCTCAAAGATATGATCCTTTATTGTTGAAGAATTTTGATTTTGTGATGGATGTGATTATTTTGGAGTTCAATATTGATTTAGAAGGTGTACTGAATTTTCACACAAGGATATGTGTTCCATATATTATAAAAATAAAGATAGAGGTAATGGATAAAGCTCAGAGATCTACATTCTCTATAAATCACGGAATCAATAAAATGTATAGAGATCTTTGTGATCATTTTTTGTGGGATAACATGAAAAGGGAGATAACTAACTACACTACAAGGTTACTAGTGTGTTAACAAGTGAAGCCAGAGTGATAACTTCCTAAAGGGGTATTACAACCACTACCCTTACCAAAATGGATGTGGGATAATATCGCTATGGGTTTTTTCACTGGTCTCCTAAAAACATCTAAAATAAATATTTCCATGTGGGTTATTATGGACCGTCTGACCAATAAATCCCATTTTATCGCTATCTAGGAAGTCTTATCTCTTGAAAAACATTCCACGAAATAAATGAAGGAAGTGGTGAGGTTGCATGGAGTACCACTTTCTATCATTTCTGAACATGATCCATGGTTCACATAAAAATCTTCGAGAAGTATTTGATATTCTATGAGTAATGAATTGAATTTTAGTATAACCTATCACCCCCAAAATGATGTCTAATCTGAACGAACTATTCAAACACTTGTGGTAATTATAATAACATTCTCTATGGAATTTAAAGGTGGATGAGATCAACACCTCCCATTAGTTGAGTTCTCATACAACAACAACTTCCATTCAACTATTAAAATGGATCACTATGAAGCTCTATATGGGAAATTATGTAGAACTCATACTTATTGGGATGAATCTAGTGAGAGAAAGATTATTGGGTTGGATCTTGTGCAAGAAATGATAGAAAAGGTTCATGCCATCTAATAACACATTAAAGATGATCATAGTCAGAAAAAAGCTATGATGAAAACCATTTAAGGGAATTGGAGTTTTATGTTGGTGACAAATTATTCCTTAAAATTTCACCATAGAAGTGAGTCATGATATTTGGGAAGATAAGGAATCTTATCCCTTGGTATATTTTCCCCTATGAAATCCTTGACCGCATAGAAGTAGTTTCCGATCAACTAGCACTTCCACAAAATCTATATTAGGTTCTTGATATTTTACATGTATATATCTTAATGAAGTACATACCTAAACCTAAACATGTACTAAATTTGGTGGTCGTACACTTGGAACATGATATCTCTTATGAGGAGCAGCCGATGACGATCTTGGACTGTAGGGACAAGGTTCTATGCAACAAGACTACCCACCTTGCCAAAGTGTTAAGGAGAAACCACGTGTATGAAGAAGAGATGTGGAAACCATAGAAGGAAATGAGGTATAATTACCCACACCATGTCTCTTATAAAATCCGGAGTTGAAATTTCTAAAAATAAACTTTTTTTAAGGTGGGTTGAATGTAACGACCCGAACTTTTTTAATTATAATTGTTCCCTATTTTTTATTATTTTTGTAATAAAAAAACATTTTACCTTTTTTAATGAAGTGAGTATAAATTAGAATGTTTCCATCTGGTTTCAACCATTATATGACCATTGGAAACTATAATCCTTTTAACAATTTTAACGTTATAACTAGTGATTATAAATATAATTTACAAAGGAAAATTAATATAGAAATAAGAGTCGATGACCTCTTACAGTAGAGTTATACCATACAAAACCCATTTTTTGGAGCTTGGGAGGTTGGTAGAATCACTGGGATTAGATATAGACCAAGTACAAGACGAGCTTCAACAAGTTAATCTTAAAAGAAATCACATACGGGAGAATTTCAAGTTAGTGGAAATTACCACTCAGGCGATGTTGTCTGAGCCTCCCAATAATTCTGTCACCATCACACACCTTACCCTTTGGTTATGCATAGGTGTTACAAGGGGTTATTTTTCAAGGCCTTAGTTATATAATCTTTAAAACATTTGTATTAATAAAATTTTTGTTCTATCTTTTTTGTTTTAATAATAGTTTTTCTTAATAAAATTGAGATGGGTTTTGATAAATTTATTCTTCAGACATAAATTGTACTTCTCCAGAAACATAAAATTATTATAATAAACTGGATTATTATTAATAATGTTTATGGTAATTAAATAGTTTTATAAAACACCCCCTTTTAATTATAAATTATAACATAATTTTATTTTTTCAAGTATCATAAATTTCACTTTTCAATTTTACTATGCATTTTCTCCCCGCTGTTATTTTTAATAAATAAGTATTTTTATATTTAAAAGTTAAAATTATCATATTTAGAGATTTATTATGATAAAATAAATTTCATTTTTGAATTTATAGAAACAATATTAGGTTAGGGTGAATTTATGAGAATTTTATAAAATACTTTAGTTTTTTATGAATAGTAAAAATACAGTTTGAACTTTTTGTAAGTTTAGTGACATCATAGCTATGTCATAATGATGTAATGATTAATTTAAAATTATGGTTGACTCTTATTTGTTAATATAACTCAATATGTGTCACAAGTGGCCAATACCACGGGAAAATACCATGGGTAGGCCCACGGTTTTTCAAATACCACTAACGAGGTGTTAAAGGAAATTAATAAAAAAAACTCCCTCATTTTTGCTATAAATGATCACCCATTACTTCATTTAATTTCATTAAAAAATAATCATCAATGAATATATTATATTTTTACCTCCCAAGGAGTCATCCAGTGGTTTCCTAAATCCCCCTAGGTCCCAATCCTCAAGTTTTGGGAACACTTTTTAAGGTAAGGGAATATACCACCCTCCTCTTTTAATCAATCACTCCTTTTTTATGTTATGAATTTTAATTTACATTTTCTTATGTTGGGATATGTTAATACATATCCACTTACTATCCATATTATTTAAAATTATGAGGGGCCCTTTTTTCTAATCAACACATTTTATGAAGTTTCAAGTCACGTCGTTATACTGCCAAAATTTCGTAAGGGAAATCTCAACTTCTCTTTTTCATTTCAAGTTCTATTTTTATATGGTATGTATTTAAAATTTCCATACCATGTTATTATTTCCATTTTATTCTATTCCTTTATTGTATTAATAAAATTTTATGAGTGGTATTCCCTTGTACTCTCTCTTTTTAATGTTTTCTAAAACCATGTTTTATACCCTTTATGTTGTCGGTTTTACTTCTCAAAATTTATCTCTTTTTCTCTAGAAATTATTTTGTTTTATTTTTTGAATAAAAAAACTTATTTATTATCCAAGGGTATTCACATATATTTCCAAATTAACTATTTTATGTTGGTATTAACAAACATGAAACTCGCCTTTCTCTTTTATGGGTTTAAAATTACATAAGTATCTTGTTTTTAAGAAGTTTCAAAAATACTGAGATTTTGATATGAAAACCATTTCATTTATTCCCCATAGGTTATTTATGAAATGTTTTATTATGATATATATGTCTCACATTAATTAATATTCATTAATGGTGTGACCTGATAATTCTTCAATGCTTTGGGTAAAGAATTTAATATCTAGATATGACAAGTTTTACGATACCTTGATGAATAACCTTGGTAATTTTTATGAATCCTTGGTGGAAACCCATGGAGATATGATTATTAAGAACTCAATTAAATGTTTTAGAGAAATTTACATGCTAAGATTCATGTTCTTAATTTTATTATATTCTTCTTTCACAAGTCTTATCATTATACCTTTTGTTCTTATTGATTTATCTCATGATCACATGTACATTGTTTCCCTTGTTTTCCATTATTGGGTATTATGCTCATCCTTTCCTTGGATTTATATTCTTAGGTTATTATATGTTGTAATTATACTTAGGATAGATCAATTAATAATTAATTCAAGTGGTTGAAAATAATTTTTTATGTTTTCATGTATTATGTACGTTATTTCCATGACACAAAACATTAAAAGATCCTTCATTTGTAAAATGATATGTACTATTATATAATAAAAAGGAAGGATGCAATAGTTTAGGTCATGACACATCTTGTTGAATAGTTTTAGAGTGAGAAGGAATTAAAATTTTACATCCATTATATTACTATAATTTTAAATGGTAGGTAGACCTCGGGTGATTAGTCTTGTCTCCTAATTGTGTCCTTAAGATGTTGTTGGTGGTTTGTTTGACCTTGAGGTAGGAGGTGATGCACAAATTACATTATTATAGTTGCTAAATACACCTTGGGGATTCCTAGATATTTTATAGTCTGAGGAGTTGGTGATGGTGGCCTAGGATGAGACAGTCGATTGTGGATTTTTTATCTTGATGTTTTACGTACCATAGGATCAATGCTAACCATCCAAGTTTCTTAAGCCTATTAACATTAAAGTGTGAATTTAGGATGATATCTATATAGAATTTTAGATTGGTCTATATCATACTCCTATTGGGAATGATGCTAATTGGGTGATTATAGAACAGTTGACTATGTCCAACCTTTCTATTCCCATTTTAGATTTGATAAAGGTAGAGGATCTTAGGAACTTATATATCCAAGAGATCGTCAATATTTATGGGGTGACATTAATGATAGTTTCTAAATAGGATTCCCTTATTTACTTATCATTTTTGGAACAGTATCCAGGAGCCATTGAGAACTCATCTTAATTTGATCATGACATATCAAACACATATAGATGGTTAGACTAAGAAAAACATCAAAATTTTTGATAACATTCTTTGAGCACGTGTTCTTGTCTCTAAGGATTCATGGGAGTGGTATCTATCATTTTTTGAATTTTAATAAAATAATATCTATCATTTCTCAATAAATATTACTCCTTTTAAGGTGTTTTATGGGAATTTGTGTTGATACCCATTATGATGGGATGAGATGGATGCACATTCCTTATTAGGACTGAGCCTCATCTAGGAGATGACGGTGAAAGTTTTTTTACCCAAAATAGGATATTGACAACCTAGAGTCACCATAAATCATATGTAAATAATTTTTTTTCCATTGGTTTTTGAGGTTAGCGATCATGTGTTTCTTTTGGTATTTGTTTGACTGGGACATTGTCACTTGAGAAATAAGGGGAAGTTGGTAGCGTGTTATATTGGTATATTCCAATTGTAGAGCATATTGGGAAGGTAACTTATCTATTCTAACTTACTCTATGGTTGAAAACGATTAATGATTCCTTCAATGTATCCTAGTTAAATAAGTACCATTAAAAACAATAACATGTGATTGAGAGGGAATATTTAGTGATGGATCCAAACGCCACCATTGTGGAGTTTTCTATTCACATCCAAGATTATCATAATAAGATTCTTTATGGTAAGTCAATTTCTTTGGTCGATATGATTTGGAAGTGTGGTGGTGATAATGTCATGACTCGTACCTCGGGGCCCGTGTTGTGACTACCCTAATCCCGCTTTCCATAAGTCAGGGGCTGGTGACTAGCACTAGAAAGGCATATCTCTTAAATGGTAATGCATTTCCTTTTTAACCTGTACAAACACATAGTCCAAGAACACAACAAGAAGCAACCACATAGACTAGAACACAGTAAGATGCAACCACAAGGTAAACTGATGTAGTATTAGAGTGATAAAAGTAAAAAGGGGGATGGAATACAAGCCCAACTGTAAAAGTACAAGTACGACTAGAAGTACAATACAACTGAAAGAAAAAGGAAAACAATTATTGGGTCATACTCTAAGATTCCTACCTATAGGGTAGGTACAGATCACCTCCTCAGAACTCCACATCTATCAGTCTCCTCCATGTCACGTCATGCCGAATGGTCCACCTTTGAGCACTGTCCAATCCTAGCTCCCTCAACCTCGATCAATGATATACATCCTATGCACCAGACATAACAAGGTGCGGTTGAAGCCCGTGCAGAGGTGAGTATAAAAATACATAGTAGGGACCCCAAGACCCTCGTAGGTCTCCTAGAGTTCCACAACGAAAAAACCACAAATAAAGACATCAACTCTACTTAGGTATATGCCCATACATATACCCAAGTTATCAAGATATACTCATCTCATACATGAGGGAAGGACACCACATAGGTAACACCATGAAGGTAGAAGTACCACACATGTAACACCACGAAGACAACACCACGAAGGTAACTCCACGAAGGTTGAAGTAACACATGGGTGACACTACAAAGATAGAAGTACCACATAGGTAACACCACGAAGACAATACCACAAAGGTAGAACAACGACACATGTAACACCACAAAGATAGAAGTAACACATAGGTAACACCACAAAAAAATAAGTACCCCACATGTAACACCATGATGATAGAAGTACCACATAGGCAACACCAAAAAGACTATACCACAAATGTAGAAGTACCACATAGTTACCCCCACGAAGATAGAAGTACCACATAGGTAAAACAAAAAATATAGAAGTACCACACAAGTAACACCACGAAGACGATACCACATAGGTTGAAGTACCACACATTTAACACCACAAAGATAAAAGTACCACAAAGGTAACACCACGAAGATAGAAGTACCACACAGGTAACACATCAAAGATAGAGGTACCACATAGGTAACACCAAAAATATTGAAGTACCACACATGTAAAAGACTCAACTCACAATCAGGTATAACTTAAGTACAAAAGTATAGATGATTAGTCATAAACTAGATCAACTTATTATGTTAAGAAGCATTGCTGCTGACCCACACAGGATCAATAGGTAACTTAGCCCCGCTGAACCACACATGATCGATAGATAACTAACCCACGATGACCCACAAAGGATCTGACACACACATGATCAGTATTCCCTAACCCACACAAGATCGTTAAGTGCTGACCCAGACAGGATCTGACCCATACAGGATCTGACCCACACAAGATCAATAGATGTTGACCCACATATGATCGATGTTCTTTCCTCATGTTGCAGCCTACCATAGGTTTCCTCGCACCTGGTGCGCTTGAGTTTTGTAGAATATTCCCCTCGAGATATCGGTCATACCTTGACTTCCACTATGCTCCACAAAGTAGTAACCCAAAGGACCGCCATGTCGTAAGGGTTCCAATGTGACAGACGACACATCAATCGGGTGCCCGGTCTGTGAGTTAAAAGCATTTTAGATCTGAGGGCTCGGTTGGATTCGAGTTTGATCCAACTCGGAAATACTCCAACTTTCTCCAAAACTAAATTGGAGTATACCAAAAGGGCCTTCTTGATTTAAGTATCGCAATGCTGCAGACGGTTCATCAAACATACATCTGGTTCTCAAGATATGCCCCTTTAAGTGTTTTTGGGGCCTGTTGGGCCTGGGTCCGGTCTGACCCGGTCGGACTGACACGAATCGACTTATTCTGGGATGGGATAGGGTGGACATGGCTTGTTGGGCCGATGTCTGGTCCGGCCCGCAAGAGGGGCGGCCCAGCCAGAATAAGGTGTCCCGCAAGGGGGCGGCCCGACCAGTAGGGGGCGACAGCCCATTGAGGCATCGACCTGCACGAACAGCGGCCCTATCCGAGGGCGGCGGCCCACTCCAAGGGCAGTGGCCCACTCCGAGGGTGGCAGCCCGGTCCGAGGCTGGCGACCCAGTGTGAGGACGGCGACCTTGTCCCAGGGCGGTAGCCTGGTGTGAGGGTGGCGGCTTGGTTCGAGGGCGGCGACCTGGTCCGAGGGCGGCGACCCGACTCAAGGGAAGCGTCCCAACTTTAGGGAGATGCCCCGGATTGAGGGAAGCATCCCAGCTCAAGGGCAGCGATCTGGTTCGGTCCGACACGGGGGGGTGTGACCCCCCAGTCACCCAGATTCCCGAATAGCCCGGAGGCCATTCGGTTGGTGAGGCAGCGACGCTGTGTGGGAACCACTCGGTTGCCTCGGATCCGGCCAATGGTAGGTTGGGCCTCCACCACGGCTTCGGTCATAGCTTCCATTCATCAGCGGTGCGGCGGTCGCACCTCCTTCCTTCCCATGGCCGACTGTCGTGTCGGCCGCCTCCTCCATTCGTCGTGGCTGACAATCCATGACCTTCCTCTTGCAGCGTGCGTCGATGTGCTCACAGTCTTCCAATGTGGCGCAAGGAAATCAAGATAGTAAAGGATTAAGGCTGGGTTAGTTTGGCCCAAACCCTTCGTGTTAGCTCCCAATAAGGAGGATATTAACGGATTTCAATAAATAGTTGTATTGGACACCAGATTAACCACGCAAGATTCACCGCAAAGAGGAATGAATCACGGGTCAACCCGATAGTCGGTTGACCCGCTTTCTTTGTGTTATTCAATAACAGAGAAGATGAAAGTGATTTGAATGCATAAATGAATTAAAACCCCTACCTGGAAGAGACGTCCACTGACGAAGGTCAATGGAACCTCCTTCATTGTTGTTTTTGGTTCATGACATGGAGGCTCTCATCACCGCTCGTTGGAACCATTCTCTCCCTCCAGGTGGTTGGCATCGCGGTACTTTGTCAGGGGTTTCAACGCTTGGTAGAGCCATGCCAAAAACCATCCCTAATATCCATATAAATATGAGAGGAGAATGAGTGTGCAACGATCGGGGAATAAATGAGGTTCATTTAATTAATGAACCTCTAAAATTTCCAGCGGTCCAGTTACAGGAAAAGAAGAGTAATTCCATTTATTGGATTGACACGTCATCGGTCTTTCCAACATCATTCATTTGTTAGAGGAAAGAAAGAAAATAAAATAACAAAACATGTTATTTTATTAATCTTTCAAAAGTCCACAAAAATAAATTTTTCACCTAACCTACTACGGTCGAAGTTATACCTCCCTTAAGCAAATCTCGGTGCTGCGGATTCAACGGTGACCTCATATTTTAATCCGAGTAATGGTTCAAAAGTTAGAAAATTCCGCTCACGTGTTTATTGAACGTACACGAAAAAAAGTTCCTAAAATTATTAATAGTCACCCTTGACCTGCGCCAGTCAAGGTTAGACTCTGGCTAAGTGAAACACTCCCCAACGAACCCAATGATACTCTCATATTTCCAATCCAAGTTACCATTTAAAAGTTATAGATTTTAAAATAAAATAATTGTCACTTAATTATTTTATTTACATTAAAATACTAACATTCACTTGTATCCCGCACCGACCAATGTTAGTATCTTCCTAAAGAGTTCATACCCTCACGAGTTCAGCGATGGTTTCATATTTTTAATATGAGTTACCATTTGTGAGTTATAAGCATTTGAAAAATAAAGTAATTTTATTTAATAATTTTATTTGCGGTTATGCCATTTCTAGGTTTTCTCACAGGAGGCCCACGCCGACTAAACTTAAGTCGTGCCTATGGTAAACCCGCCATCCTGAGTGAAATAGTGCCCTCAAATTTCTTATCCGAGTAACCGTTTAAGATTTATTCTACTTTTTCTGAAAAACTGCTTACACGCACTAATTAAAGCTTAACAAAACTTCAACGGATCATTCTAGGCACTTTGGGACTTAGAATTGCACGTCGTTAGATTTCACGGTCTCGAAATAATTCCATATAATTAAAAAAATTATACGTACTTTCTCAGACATTACATTCTCCCCATGTTAGGGTTTTAGGTCCCCGAAATCCACAACATAGACTAAGTAAACAAATGAGGGTATTGAGCACAGATATGATCCTCCCGCTCCTATGTTTTCTGATGAAGGTTCTCATGCTGCCGGCGAATGCGCACTAGAGGTATCGAACGCCCATGAAAGACCCACTCCTATCGATCCTCAATATCTACTGGAACCTCTGTAAACATCGCCCCATCGTCTAACTCCAGCTCTCCATGGTCTATGACTTGAGAAGGGTCATGCACATATCTTCTCTACTGGGATATGTGGAAGACGTTGTGCACCCACTCCAACCGTGGTGGTAGTTCCAAGCAGTATGCCACCTCACCAATCCTCCAAAGTATCATAAATAGTCTGATAAACCTCAATGATAACTCGCCACCTCGACCAAATCTCGATAGTCCCTATCGAAGGGAGACTCGCAAGAAAACGTGGTCCCCCCTCCTGAAACTCCAAAGGTCTTCGTCTCTTGTCGGCATAAGACTTCTGTCAGCTCTGTGTAGTCTTCACTTGCTGACAAGTGAGACCACGTGATAGAAACTCTTCCACTGCTTTCATCATCCCTGGCCACCAGTACTGACACTGATGATCATGGTACATCTTCTCCACTCATGTATGTACCGCTATAGGGGACATATGGAACTCCATCAACACTTCCTCCAGTAGCACCACTGGTACTATAGTATGTCTTCTGAAGAGGTTGATGTTCTCTCCACCTTCAAAAAACCCATCAGGTGTCTTTTCTATGGATATTTGAGCACGTCGAGCCTCACATTCAGTGTCCCAAGCTGAGCCTCCTGAACATGCTAAAGAAGTGGGGGAGTAACTGTCATATACTGGAGGTATGCTGCTCTATATCTATCCATAAAGGATATATGCAACGTGGCTAGATGCTATGTTGCCTCACTCAGCAATTACAGGCCAGGCCTCCTGCTAAGTGCATCTTCTACCACGTTATTCTTTCTAGGAGTATAGACTATCTCAAATTCATAGTCCTCGAGGAACTCTATCCATCACTGGTGTCTCAGGTTCAGGTCTTTCTAAGAGAAGATATACTTGAGACTCTTGTGATCAAAGTAGACTGTAAAACATTTGTCCATCAAGTAGTGCTGCCACATCTTTAGTGAAAAGACCACTGCTGATAACTCCAGGTCATGGGTAGCATAGTTCTACTCGCCAGTCTCTGTCTTAGCTCCTGAAAGCTCTGCTGACACTTCTCCGTCCACAGGAAAGGCTCCCTATTTTTTTCCAAACTGACAAGGGTGCTGCTACGCTGGAGTAGTCTGGTCCGAAACTTTGGTAGTACCCATCCAAAGAAAAAGTCCCTCCCCCTTCAGGGAGGTAAACCTAGAAAAATATTTTTGAAAGGATGTCCCCCACACTTTGAAACTTCTGTTGGGAACTGAAAACGGAAAAATACTGCTGCCACGAGGGTAAGGCTGGCTGACTCAAGAGTGATTGGCTGCACCATTCTTTGCATGAGTTTTTCCTGTGCTTCCAAGGTTTCCTTTTTCACCGACCAAGGAAAATCCCATTCCAATGTTGTAGGTAAACCACAACATTTTTCCCAAATATAGTCAATGTAAGTATAAAATGTGGATGTCCAGTCCATACCCAAACTAACAACCTAAGGCCTCGACGCTTCCACCAAGAGGTTCCAACCGAAACTCTCACCTCAAGGGTCAGATCACACTGTCGGTGTAAGTGTGATTATCGAGTCTCTTCCCAAAGGTATCTCCAAACATTAGGGTCAATCCAACAACTTAAATGGAAACTCTAGGTCTTGGACAAGATTCGTGGAAGGAATGAATGATCGGTACATATGTCTATTAATACGACAGCTAGTAGTAAACAAAGACCGTTCATCGAATCATTCCTAGAGTCCTTGGGTCGTACTCCTTGACCATATGCAGCTACTCCCTTCCCCTATCCTTTAGCTCCCTGAGCTTGGTGGGGAAAAAAAGGGGGGTGGTTGTAACATGTCAAAATGTACACCACCTCATGCTGCTCTCTTAGCTATGTTTCTACATCTATAGCCCTACAGATTCATCTGTCCCTAACACTTCTTCTTCCTGAAACTTTTTTTACACACCCAAGTCTCTGAGACTGGCGCCAATTTCCTACATTACCACTACTAACATTCATTGGCTGTATCTGCTCATCCAAATAACATTCAACCACAAAGGTCTTCTCTAGCAGCCTAACATAAGTAGGAATGCATAGGGGAATAGTACTTTCTTGGACGTCCTTAAACACACCGCAATCGGAAGTCCAATTCCCAAAGAACTGATTGTATCATATTCATCAAGTACCAGGAATGGTCGATATTCTTTGATGAATACTCAGGTACCGACATGTCATCCTTCCGAAACTATAGAAGATCTAGAGAACTCTCAGCCACCACCTCAAGCCATTCCTCAGCCACCAGTGAGTCGGGCTTACCTTAGAACCTAAGGGGTATCTAATGCTGAAACTCACGTAAGACACTAAGCCTAAATGTGTGCTCTACCAATACCACCATTTGTAGCTGCTGCCCAACGGGTGGTGGTGCTACTGGTACAGCACTCGAAGGTGCCAACGCAGTAAGAGGGCCCTGCACCAGAGCCTCATCGCTCAGTGGGCTGTCATCGTGTACTCTCTTGGTAAACCTGGGTGACTATCTTTGTGGTGTTATCATAATAAAGAACAAGTGTGCCATGATAATTAAGTTATACCTGGTGAGCTTACTCCAAATAAATAAAAGAAAAACTTTTCAAAAACACACGCAATCAGTGTTTTCGTGCGCTGAGTTGGAAATCAGAATTCAGGGTCCTCATGTTTGGATATGTCAGTTACTGCACCAACACTAGACTCCCCGAACTGAAAACCACACTCATAGTACTTAACAAAATTATTTCACAGAAAAGATTAGAGTCCTAGTTCTTTGGTAGAACCAAACTCCTATGATACCACTTTGTTAGGACCCTTCCCTTGGGGCCCGTGCAGTGACTACCCCAAGACCACCTTCCATAGACTAGGGGATGACGACTAGCACCGGAAAGGCGTATCCCTTAAACAAGAAGCAATTTATTTTTTAGACTGTACAGAAACATAGTCCAAGAACACAACAAGAAGCAACCACACATACTAGAATGCAATAAGATGCAACCAGAAGGTAAAATGATGTAGTAAAAGAGTGCTGAAAGTAAAATCGGGGCCGGAATACAAGACCAACTATAAAAGTACAAGTATCACTAGAAGTAAAATACAACTGAATGAAAAAGAAAAACAGTTATTGGGTCATCCTCTGAGGTTCCTACATATAGGGTAGGTACAAATCGCCTCCTCAGCACTCCTCATCCGTTAATATCCTCCGTGTCACGTCACACCGAATAGTCCACCTCCGAGCACCATCCAGTCCTATCTCCCTCATCCTCGATCAATGTTGTATGTCATCTGCACCAGACACAACAAGGTGCGGGTGAAGCCCATGTAGGGGTGAGTATAACAATACTCAGTAGGGACCCCAAGACCCTCGTAGGTCTCCTAGAGTTCAACAAAGGGAAAAACAAAGCAAGAAATCAACTCTACATAGGTATATACCCACACATATAACTAAGTTATCAAGATATAATTATCTCAAACATGAGGGAAGGACACCACATAGGTAACACCATGAAGGTAGAAGTACCACACATGTAACACCACGAAGATAACACCACGAAGGTAACTCCATGAAGGTAGAAGTACCACACAGGTAACTAACCCCCATCAGTGGTGTGGAGGTCACACAACCTTCCTTCCTGTGGTCGACTGTAGTGTCGGCCGCCTCCTCCGTTCTCCATGGTTGACGAGCCGCAACCATCCTCTCGAGACATGCGTGGACATGCTTGTGGTATTCCAAGGTGGTGCAAGGAAAGCAAGATAGCGGAGGGTTTAGTCTGGGTTCGTTAGTCCTGCACCATCCGCGTTAGCTCGCAATATGGAGGTTGTTAAAGGAGTTTAATAAATAGTTGTATTGAACACAAGATTAACCCCACAAGATTCCCCGAAATTATCCCCCGCAAAGAAGAATGAATCGCAGGTCAACCCGTTAGTCGGTTGACCCACATTATTCATGTTATTCAAGAACAGAGAAGAGGAAAATCATTTGAATGCATAAATTAATTAAACCCCCTACCTGGAAGAGATTTCCACTGATGATGGTCGATGTAACCTCCTTCATCATTGTCATCGGTTCGTGACTTGGTGGTTCATGTCACCGCTCGTTGGAACTAATCTCGCCCTCCAGGTGGTTGGCATCGCAGTAATTTGCTAGGGCTTCATTACTTGGTGAAGCCGTGCCAACACCCCTCCCCGAGCTCCATATAAATATGAGAGTATAAGGAGTGTGCAACGCTCGAGGATTTAATGTGGTTCATTTAATTAATGAACCTTTTGAATTCACAATGGTGTGGTTGCAGGAAAAGAAGAGCCAAACCATTTATTGGCTTGACACGCCACACGTTCCGCCAGTTTCGTTCGTTTGTTGGAAGAAAGAAAGAAAATAAAATAACAAAACATGTTATTTTATTAATATTTCAAAAGTCCACAAAAATAACTTTTTCACCCGACCTAATGAAGTAGAAGTTATGCCTCTCTTAAGTGAATCCCAACAATACAGATTCAAGGGTGCCCTCATATTTTTAATCTGAGAAATGGTTCATAAGTTAGAAAACGCTGCTCATGCGTTTACTAAACATACTTGAAAAAAAGTTCAGAAAATTATTAACAGTAACCCTCGACCCACGCCGGTCAAGCTTAGGCTCTACCTAAGTGAAACATACCCCAATGAAACCAACAGTACTCTCAGATTTCCAATCCAAGTTACCATCTAAAAGTTGTGGATTTTATAATAAAATAATTATCACTAATTATTTTATTTACGGTCAAAAACTAACTTTCACTGGTAGCCCGCGCTAGCCAATGTTAGTATCTGCCTAAATAGAGCATACCCTCAAAAGTTCGAAAATGGTCTCTGATTTTTAATTTGAGTTACCATTCGTGAGTTATAAGCATTTGAAAAATAAAATAAAATAATTAATTATTTTATTTACAGTAATACCATTTTCGGGTTTTCTCACAGGAGGCCTGCACCGACTAAACTTAAGTCGTGACTAGGGTAAACCTACCATCTTGAGTGCAACGATGCCCTAAAATTTCTAATCTGAGTAACTATTGATGATTTATTTCACTTTTTTAGGAATACTACTTACATGCGCTAATTAAAGCTTAACAAAACTTCTACGGATCATTTTGGGCACTCTGGGCCTTGAAATCGTGCGCCGTCAAATTTCACGGTCGTGAAATAATTCCATATAATTAAAAAAATTATATAGAATTTCCAGGACATTATAAATAACCATGGGACTTGCGAGCGAGAATTTTCAGTGAGTTAGTAGTGTACTCACATGTTTTCTTATAAAGACCCTTGAGGACTTTCTGGGGGAAGAAATTTACACAGTGAGGAGAATTGTGACACCCTTAGGGTCACTAGTACAATTTTTTTTATCATTATTTTTTTTATCTATTTTGGAATTTTTGAGTATTGGAGGTTAAAACCCTCAATTTTTAGGGAAATAGGGTCGACACAAGGTTGGAACACAATTAGTATAAATAGTGTGTCTAACTCTATAAGAGAGGGATTTGGTAAACATTGGGATATTTCATGGCCTAAAATGTTTTTTCAAACTGTGTGATTGTTTCTAGAAATTGTTTTGTTTTATTTTTTGGGGGAAAATATCTTTTTAATTGTTGGAACACAGTTTACCTAACTATCTGAAGAAACTATGAATATTTTATAGTTCATTAAAAATGTGTACATTTACCATTTTACCTTATTTGGATTTAACCAAATCCTTTAATTCATCTAACATTTAGATAAACACCCCTGCCCTTGGCGTTGGATATTCTTCCACCTTTATTCTTGGTGGACTCCCCTTGGAGTTTTGTGATTTTAGTTTGAGTTAATCTTTGTTTTACTATATTTTTTAAGGTTTTGGTTGTAGTGATAAAACTATGGTGGGAAATAAACCATAAAGGTTTTGTGGATTTAGTAGATCATTTGAAATATTGTACACGAATTGAATGAGATGACCAATGATATTTTTCCACCAAATATTTACATTGAGAAAAACCTACAACCTAGAGAGAATATTTTCATTTTATATCTATAATTAATTTATTTAATATTGGATGAAATGGTTACCTCATCTAAGGAAATGTATTCAATGAAGATATTGTCGATCATCTAAAAATTCCTTTTCAGGATTAACTTTATTGCACTGTAAGGATCCAAGTGCAGAATCCCTCCCCTACTGATCCACACATACTCCTTTGATCTCCCAATTACACTAATTTATTTCTAGGTTATAGTGTGGTGAATCAATTATCTTTCATTTTTTATGTTAATATCTTCTGGTACATTAGATCTTAAAGTAATCTCTCTATTACTTCTCATTATAGAGGGAAAGAGAGGGGGGATGAAAATAGAATTCTGTTGTGTTAAACTATTCTCAAATATCAATAAATTTCCACAATAGACATAAAAATCAATTTATAGAGGTAGAGTTTAGGTTAAAATATTATTTAATTTCCTACTATCTCTTAAATAATATAATAATCATTATCAAAAACTAGGAAATATAATATTAATAATAATATTATTATTATTTTAATAGTGTGTGCTAACTTTAACAATTATAAATCTTTATTGTCAACTTGAAAATAAATATTCATCACCAGAAATGATCTTGGTCCACTCCAATTCTATAACATTTATTGAATAATAGAATATATATTTAATTAAATATTCCATTCATTAATAAATATTTGTGATCAATAAAACATGAAATATATTATTCCTAAATCTAGAGAATAATATTTATTCAATTAATTAAATCTAAATATAATTTAATCAAGATTATTGGAAACACATAGTGTGTGACCCTTTAGGATTCTTTCTTATTGGAATTAGGTGGGATTAACTAAAGTTCAAGATTAATATTAAGAAAAGGGTCAAGGAACCCAAGATAAAGAACTTAATATCGGAAAATCAAAAATTATATATGAATTATAACTATGTAATATAATCCCTTTGTCACAATATCTCTTCAAGGAGGTTCCACGACTATGTCATCAACCTATTTACTCGACATGTCTTTCTTTGAATGGATAAAATCAATACATCATTACGCCATATCCATGGAATTTAATGTCATGGTTATACTATAATAAAAGGGATGAGACATAAACTTCTATAAATATGTAAGTGAAAAATAAATCCTCATCTTAGCCATTTATAACATGTCATTCATGATGTACCTAACACACCCAGCCGCCCATGAACATATGGTGTCACTGTTTTAGGTTGTAAATATAAGTGTTTGAGTAATGAAATTAATTAATGATAATATCAAATTATAAGGACCATTACATATACTCATAGATAAGATTATCTAATGATACCAAAATATGTGGAATTCAAACTGTTGAGTATGTTCTCATAATCTTCCATCTAAGAGATCACTAAGTACAAACTTCATTAGAACAAGCTTCATCCACTTATGATTTCTTTCACCTGAAAACATACATAATAGATTTACTATATTAGAACATTATCCAACCATATAACTATATTTAAGAATATATTCATGTCACTTCAAGGTTCTTATCATAGATGGGAACTTTTATGACCTTATTAATGAGACAGATACCCTAGGAAGTTATTACATTAAATTCATATGGAACAATGAACAATATATAATAAGATGTTTTATTAATATTCAAATTTTCTATTATACATGTAATAAATGTACAAACAGTTTGTTCTAGAACACCAACTTCAAAAACCCCCACTTGGACTAGATCCAACTGCTTATGACTTCTATCCCACTGAACCTTATATGATGATCATGTTTTTTCTAAGTTAATTGTTTAGTCATGGGGTCCACCACTTTTTCTTATGTGAAAATTATATTAATTGCAACTTCACCTATTTGAGAATAATCCGATAAGATATGATACCTCCATGTATGTTCTTCATCCTTTGATGTGACCTAGGCTCTTTTTTGAGAGACACCACTACAATATTATAATAATAATGTGTCAGAAAGTCCTTACTACTAGGTACCACATCAATCTCTTGGATGAATTTTTATATCCAAAATACTTCCTCATCTACCTTAAAATCTAAAATATATGCAGAATATATGGTAAAATCTACAACCACAATCTTCTTTGATATCTTCTATCACACAACTCCTTCACTCAAAGTGAATATGTCTCCCATTTTCAATTTCAAATCATCTTCATTAATTTCTAAACTAGTAGTTGTATATCATCTAATTACTAGTTCCTTATCTCCATCATAGACTATGAATATATCCTTAATACACCTTACATACTTAAGGATGGTCTTTATTTCCATTAAATGGAAGTCAACTGGGTCATCTTGATATCTACCTACCATACTTAAAGAGTAGGAAACATCTAGACTAGTCCATAGGATATAATACAAGGATTATCCAATCACTGATGCTTATGGTATCCATTCCATTATTTTTCTTTCCTCATGTTTCTAAGGACACATTTTCTTATAAAGATGAATTCTATGTGATTGGAAACAATCACCTCTTGGATTGTTACATACTGAATATATTGTGTATTTTTACAATATATGCACCTTAACTTAGGCTAATAAGTATTTTGGATCTATCATGATGGATCTTGATCCTAGGAATATATATTGCCTCACCCATGTACTTTATAGAGAATAATTTATTCAACCAGGCCTTACCAGACTGTAAGACTGGTATTTCATTTACAATAAGTAATATGTCATCAATATATACTATTATGAAAATGACTTTACTACCACTAAACCACTTATATACAGAAGGATCAAATTCATTCTTTATAAAACAAATTCCATTATGGATTTATCAAATCAAATATTCAAGGACCTGGATTCTTGATTTAATCCATAAATTTATTTTGGAAACTTTCACACCTTATTGAAATCCTTTAGATTCACAGAAACTTTAGGTTGTGTCATAAAAACATCTTACTGAAGATTCCCATTAAGGTAGACTGTTTTGAAATCTATTTTCCAAATCTCATTTTCATATAAGGCTATAATGGAAATTAATATTTTGATAGATTTCAACATATAAACTGGTAAAAATATTTAATTGTAGTCAATTAGTTGAAACTATTTAAACCTTTTTGTTAGAAGTAACACCTTATAGGTATTGAATTTCCCATCTATGTTGAGATTATTCTTGAATACCAATTTAAAACCAATGGGATTTACATCTACTGTAGGATCTACCAAAATATAGAATTGGTTTTGGTAGATGGATCCATTTCAAAATTCATGGATTCTTTCCACATGGAAACATCTATACCACTTACTGCTTCTTTATTTTATAGAGGATCATTATTATCAACTAATAATGTGTAACTATCCTTGATGACTACTAAACCATAACATTTTGGTTCTCTAACCTCTCTTAAACTTCTACACATTACATGTGTCCTTTTAACTTCTTCTTCTTTCATGCGACTTTTTGGAATCTATTGTTGTGACAACTCCTGTTTACCTTGAGTATAAACTTATTAGAATCCTATATCACTCCCATTATCACCTTTAGATATGTTCATCCTCTCAGGGAATATGGAATGTCTTTACACTATGAACTTTTTTCAAAAGGTTCATATAGTTTATATCCCCTTACTTCCTTGGGGCATCCTATAAAACTACACTTTGTTCCCTATGGTGAAAGTTTGGTACCAGAAGAGTCCTTAAGAAATACTTTACAACCCCACAGTTGTATATATGAAAACAAAGTTTATTTATATTCCACAATTGGTAATTCATATCCCCAAAAGGATAATGAAATAATCATATGACTCATCATTGATCTCACTATGTCTAAGAAGGTGTAGTTACTCATTTCAATGGCATCATTCTACTAAGGTGTATAAGGAGGAGTGAGTTGGGATAGAATCCCAAATCCCATAAATAATCAATAAATCTGTGATTAAGACATTCTCCACCACGATATGAGAAAATTTTCTTAATCTTATTACCTATATGGCTATGAAATCCATTCTTGTATTCCTTAAATCTCTCAAAGGAATCTGATTTATACCTCATCAAGTATACATATCCATATCTACTAAAATCATCAGTAAAAGTTATGAATAATGAGTACCAACCCCTTGATTCCAGCATAAATGGTCCACACACATCTTTATAAACTAATTTAAGTTTCTCCTTATCACTTTAACTATTTACACTAAATAGGTATTTGGTATTTTTTCCTTGTTAACATGCATGACATAAACCAAGTGATTTTAGTTTAAAGAAATCTAAATCTCCATTATGATACAATTTAGTCAAATTCTTTTCATTTACATGACCTAGATATTGATGCCCAAGTTGGGTATGCTATGAGTCATGTTAAGTAGTTTCATTATCGATTTCCATTACCTGGTTTGTGTAATCCAAAACATAAAGAATGGTATTTAACTATGACTTACCATAAAAAATTATATCCTTATGAAGAAGTTAAATTTATTACCGAACTCAAAAATTAATCCATCTATATCAAGTTTGGATACAAAAATAACGTTTCTATAAATATATGGAACAAAATGAAAATCATTCAAAACCAAGAGAATTCCTATAGGAAACATGAGGTAGTAGTCCCTAATATCCACAATAGATACTTTGGATCCCTTTTATACTCATAGACCAACCTACCTTTGGTCAATATTTTTTAATATACTTCATTCCTATATTTTAATACATATATGATCACCAAAATATGAATTTAATACCCAATATGTATAAATAAAAAACTTGGACTTGATAATAAACACACCCAAAGATTCCCCTTGATTCTTTGTATGGGTGTATTTTTTCTTCCAATGGCCCTTCTTGCCACCTGATAAATAGATAGCATCCAAATATATTTCATTCCCTTTGATCTTTCTCTTCTTGGTAGGGAATTACAAAGAATAGTTGGTCTAAAATCAATTTTCTTGAAAAAAAAATTATTCACCATATGTATGAAAGTATTTTCACAATTTTTCTTCTTATCTACTTGGAAAAGAATAGTGAGTACATATGGGGGATAATTCTGAATTTTTTTCACATTAAAATTCACAATAAATCTAGAGAAAATTTGAGGGAGTGATTCATGAATAATATTCATGAAAATATCATCATACATTTTAAACCCTAGAAACTATATGCACTCAATGTAGATAATTATTTTGACTACATGAGGCCTAACTGGTGAACCCTCTCTAATATTACTCTGAAAGAGTGTCATGGAGATCTCAAATCATTCTTATCCTTATCTATCCAAGTTAATACCACGGAGATGCTTGACCATTCTATAAAAATCCATGTTTTCATGAGACTTAATGAGTTTACTAGACATTGATAACAACATCAAAAATTTAATGCATATCACGTCGTTCAAATGTTTTTCATTGAAAAGAAACTCTTCATCACTTGCCTTGTTCACTAGAAGATCTGGATGTGAGGATTCTGACATGTAATATTTCTATTCATAGAACAACACAACCAAAAGGAATATGAACCACTCTTGGAAGTTACTTATAGTGAGGATATGGTGTGTCTATAATATAAATCCTAGGGATAATGTGGTAAAAAAATGTACATTATGATAAAACATAAAATATTATATTATTAATACTTTTATTGATTAAAAATTATATGATAAATAATTATTATTATTATTTTAAATATGCTATTATTTTATCAAGTCAAAACAACCATCACCATTGAACTTAGAATTCATAGTTTCTTAAACATTATTGTGGAAAGGATCCATATTCCCTTTATTATAACCCCATGAGGGTTGTCCAAGCTACTTGATGGAATTTAGGTTGGTAGGTCTTTTATAACTACAATATTTTATCTCTTTTATCTATTGAGTGGACTCCCCAATCCTAAAATCCTTACTTGGATTTCTTTAACACTTTCCTCCAAGTTACATCAAGTATAATAATGGATAATTCTCTTGATGTAAGATGGTTAAGTCAACCAATAACCGTTATGAGAACTCCATGTTAAAATTAAGTGTCTCAATGAGGGTTGGTTAAGAACTTATTTCTATTTATTTCATTACTAATGAAGTATTTTAAGTCTAAGTCCGAATTAATATTTAGTTAATAGATTATTGTTTATTATGCATAAAATTATCTTGTTTTTTATTTTACATATCTTATAAATATTAAGTGGATTTTACTTAAGTGATTAACCTTGTTTTGATAAAATATTTACACATAATTCTTTTATATATATTCCATATTTGAATATAAATTCATTTATTTATGTGATCATATTCTTTAATCTATAAAATAAATAATTCATAAGACAAAAATAAATAAATAAATAAATAAATGACCAGATAATGAGAATATCTAACGGTTTATTTATTGTGTGAATAACAAATCAACCTATATACTAGGGGAAACTACTTATTTTGTTCTTGTAATAATTTTAATCATTCCACCTATTTAGATATGTATCCCCTAGGTTGGCATAGTCTTGGTTCTATATTGAATTGACTCTACATTCCTTGGGATACTCAGTTTATTACATGTATTGATAACTCACATGTACGAGAGGGGAACCAAAGGATTAGTTAAGGTGGATTAAACAAATAATATTCTACCCACTTGTTATATATAATAATGAAGAGAGGGATGAATCCAGTCCTATCATATTTAATTTAATAATTAACAATTGAAAAGGAATGTAATAAATTAAATTAAATAAAACCCAAACTTACACAGGTCATGGTCAAGCTCACGAATGGTTATACACATGCAAAGAATATAAAAATATAAAACCAATTACCATTCATTTATATTAGTTATTTAGTATTAAGATAAATACAATTTCATTAATTAATTTTCTTTTATCTTAATGACCATCTAAATTCTCTTAGAGATACCAATATAAAATGCATTCATGGAAAATAAATGACAAAACAAATAATCATAGATAATTATAATACATTAATTGAGAATTTAAATATTCCTTAAAACCATTATTAAATTTTCGTACAAAATAGGTTTAAATCAATATAATAGAGCTTTAATGCTAAAATTAGAAATTTATTGAATTTTTATTTATTTATTAGAAGAATACAAAAAATATACTTACGAGTTACATACAGTGTATCTCGGTTTTCATGTACATGGGGTATAGTCTTGGTATTTCTCTTGTACCTCAACTAGAGTACACTACATGAATTATGAAGCTACTCATCATGTATCTGTATTTTCACGTTTTTATGAAACCTGCCAAAAGACTCAGTGAGTTCTTCAAATACGGGACCACACAATGTGTACTCCAACTATACACCGTGTCTTTCACAATCTGTATGTTTGGTTGACTCACCTAATGTCTTGGTGTGTTCTTTAAACATGATAAATATTGAACTATATTCCATTTACACTGAATAAATGTAAGTCATTATTGCTACATGATATGAGTCTCATGTAGTTTTGACCATGTATATGACCACACTGATTGAGAAATGTTAATTACTAAACCATGTAGACTAAACCACATGTATGCTCTCTACAAATAGTGTAATACAACATGTCATGTTCTAGTTTGGCCTAATATACATGCAATGTGAAATAAATGCATTGTGTGTAGTTGTTTCTCAGTGCGTTGTGCATCCTGTGAAATGACAAAGTAGAGTGAACTTGGGTACATGATATGCACTCCAGCTACACATCACTTAATCACATGCTATCTAGCCAGAATCAGAAGCACTTCTTAATGATATCTCTATCAACTCTTCATCTTTTATAAGTCCTTTTATAAAATGAAACTCTAAATGATGATTATTAATATGTCAAAAACATGTTTATTATAATTGGATTAGAGAAAGAATAATTATTGATATGATAATATAAGAACTATTACCCATATTGATCAACAATCAAATATATATTTATAAATTTGAAATTTGACTGCTCTGATACCACTTGAAGATTTTAGGCACTACGAAAGTGATAGGGTGGGTGATAAACCATAAGGTTTTATAGATTTAGTAGATCATTCTCAATATTTTACATAACATGAAGGCCATGAACAATTAAAATTTTCCACAAAATATTAACATATATTAAAACTTACAACCTTGGGAGGATCTCTTCACATTAAATTTATAATTATTTTTCTGTGATTGGAAGAAATGGTTACCCCGTCTTAGGAAATTTCTCTGATAAAGATGTTGTTGATCTTATGAAAACCCATTTTTGGGATTACCATCAATGTACTATAAGGATCTAAGTATAGTTTTCCTCTAGATATGATCCAAAAATAATCCTTTGATATCTGGATGATTCGAATTGATTTCTAGGTGGTAGCATAATGAATCAAAATTCTTTCATTATCCATGTTTATCACTTATAGCTCTTTAAATATTGAAGGAATATCTCTAGATCTTATTGTTCTTGAGAAGAAGAGTAGAGGATGAATGGAGAGATAATTATTTAGTGCACAATGATTCTAAAATCCTGATTAACCATGCATAATATACATAACCGTCTATTTATAGAGAGAGGTTTTATGTTAAAAAACTATTTAATTTCATACTAGACCTTAAATAACATAATAATAATTATCAAAATCCATTCAATATAATAATAATAATAATATTTTTATGGAATAATCTAAATTTCTCAATTATAAATAATATTTACCATCTTGTAAATAAATATTCATAACGAGACACGATCATGGTCAAATCCAATTTTTCAATATTTTTTGAAGGCCTAAATAAATATTTTATTAAATATTCCATTCATAAATAAACATTTTCAATTAGTAAAAAAATAATTCAATTATTCTATGGTCTTGAGTAAAATATTTATTCTATTATTGAAATTTAAATATAATTTAAATGAGATCAACAGAAACACTTAGTGTGTGACCCTCTAGGATTTATTCTCATTGGCATTAGGTAGGATTTCAAAAAGTATAATATTACCTTCTAGCAACGAGTCAAGGAACCTAAGAGAAAGAACATAATTTCAAAACAAATAGCAATATAATAACAATAATTTTAAAATATAATCCATTTTTCATAATATCTCATCAAGAAGGTTTCACAACAGTGTCATCAACCTATATTCTTGATACATATTTCATTGACTGTCTAAAATAAACACATCGTTATTCAATGGCCATAAAATTTAATGTGATAGTTATATTCCTATCAAAGGAATAGTATGTTAAATTACATAAAGATGGAAGATACATATTCTTCTTTGACTTATCCTTTAATAACATGTCATTCATGACACACCCAACATACCTTGCTTTCTCTAAAAATATAGAATCAGGGTTTTAGTTAGGAAATATAAGTGTGTGAGTTATGAAATTAATTAATGATAATATTACAGTCTATGGACCATTATACATGCTCACATATAGGAATATCTGATGACACAAAAACATGAAAAATCCCTACTTGTGAGCGTGTTCTCATAATCTCATATCTTGGAGATTACCTAGTGCGAACGTCATGAGATAAAGCCTCATATGCTTACAAGTAATCACATATTATAGTCAACATACTATGTGTTCAATCAAAGTACATCATCCAACAATATAACTATAGATAAAAATATCATCATAGCACTTCAAGGTTCTCATCACAGTAGAGAACTGTTATTACTTTATCAATGTGATAAATACCCAAGGAAATTATTGCATTAATGTCATAAAGAAAAAAGAACAATATATAATAATATGTTTTTTTAATATTAAAATGTTTAGATATATATGTAATTAAATTACAAACTATTGGTCATAGAACACCAAATCCAACATTTTTTTCATCATCCCCCTTATTTTTTCTTATTTTCCTTATTTTTCCATTTTTATGGATTGTAGAACCCTAACTTGAATTTTGGAGGAACTTAGTGTTTTTTATGTGGGTTTTTTATTTTTTCTCTTTTATTTAGGTGTGTGAGGACCTCTTTTCTTCTATTCAAGTTATATTCTATGAAGGAAATCTGTTCACATTTGGTTTTTAGTAGGTTTATCTATTTAAGATTGATTTTCCATGGCTTGCATTTGGTTCTTGAATTCATTTTATTTCTTTTAGTTAATTACTTTTAAATTGTGTTGTTATTGGAGGTTTATCCATTATTGGTTAAATATTTACGTGAGTTGAAAATTTTATAGTTTAAATTATCTATTTAAAGGGAGTTTTATTTGATGCAATAACGTATTTATTAAAATGGTTGAATGGTGTTTTATGATTTTGAATAGAATTTTGAAAAGGGTTTTAAAGATTTATTTCATGGAGTTAAATTATTGACTAATTATGGTCATTGAAGGTTTATGAAATTTTATTTTTAAATGAAACATGTTATTGGAACAAGTTGATGTTCATGTGTTTGGAATTGTGTAGAACACGAGAGACCATGAGCGTGTGTGTGTGCAGGACTTAGAAAAATGTAACCTAAGATTATGTCTTAGACTAGCTTGAGAGTGTTATCAAAGAAACCAAGGGAGCCTTTGGGAGGAAAAGTGGGGGTGCTTCCAAAACACTGAAATGTGGGCCGAGAGTTCCCCTGGAAGTATTTTTTGGGCCTAGGGAAGACTAAGAGAGATTCCAAACTTGTTGAACATTCTTAGTTGGATAAAAAATTATGTTTTAGACTAAGGTAACCTAAGATCAATTGGTTAAAGGATATGGTTCATATTTCTTGTTCCAAGTTAGTATTTATATGCTTTATACATGATTCTTGGGCTTTGTTTTGATTAAGGCATCTTGTTCTTATTCTCATTTCCTTTATTTGGTGGTATAATATTCTTTATGATTATGAATTTTTATTATGCCATGTTTTGGTGTATTGAGCATGTTGTGCTGAGAAGATTTATTTTTTTCTATTTGAGAATTTATTAGCTAGGCTTTGAAAATTTGGATTATTTTGAGAAATAAAAAAATGGGATTTCTAAATAGTTATTTTCAAGTAATATTTTTTTAAAGTGAAATTTGTTTTGAAAATGATTTTTCAAACTAGGATTATTGCTTTGCATAGATTAATGCCTTACAAAGATTCATGGGGGCATCCTATTGAGATTTGTGACTAACACCCTACATATATGTTTGGGTGTATGCGGACCATCACTACCATAAATCTAGGAAATGGATGTGTTGGATTTTATCAGTGTTAAGTAGAAAGCACTGATAAGGGGGGTCTTTATCAGTGCTAGCTTAGTGCTAAAAAAACTCTGATAAAGGGTAGATTTATCAGCGCTATTATTATCATCGATAAAAGTTTTTCATAAAAAAATTATTAATTTATATAAAAGTATTATATTTATATTTAAAAATAATTTTTATTTGTATACATTAAATAAAAAGCACATGTTTATAATTAATATATATTTTTTAATAATTAAAAAATATATATAATGTTTTTAAAAAGTATTTATAAGATTAAAATTTAATAAATATATTTTTAAATAATTATAAGATTACAATAAATTTAATTAAATAATTAAATAATTAATATATTTACTATTTTATAATTATATATTTATAATTATATATTTTTAATTGTATATTTATAATTATATATAAATACTTTTTAAATATATATATTTAAATAAATATATTTTTTGAATGAATTTGGTCAATAAATATATTGATGTGTGAATAAAATTGACTTTCAAATGTTATGTATCATGAATTTTCATTTATACATTATACGCTAATTTACTATTCATGTTGTCCATATTTATGACATGTTTTTTTGTGATCTATTCTTTACTAGATATATGATTCATTCATGTTATATATATATTTTCAAATAATTATAAGAGTAAAATATTTTTTTAAATGATAAATATATTTATTATATTTATAATTATATATATAAATAATTCTTAAATATACTTATTTATAACTATAATTGTAAATATATATATATATAAATAAATATGTCTTTATTGAATATATATATATCATTAGATAATATAATGATTATCATTATTTATGTTTATATATTGATGTGTGAGTATATTGATCCTATATGATCATAAAGTTTATTTATGGGCGTGATTGTGACTTATGTTCTAAAAAATTAGATTACCTATATTATAATGACATGTACATATGTATATGTTATATATTCATCATTATGAATGTACATTTATAAACTGTCACCCATATGATTCATTCATGGGATACCCATGAACTTCTGATATTCTTATAAATACTTATAAAATTACAATAAATATATTTAAATAATAAATTTATTTATTAATTTTTTAATTATAAAATTTTAATTATATAGAAATAGTTTTCAAATTTGTTTATTTGTAATTACTATTATAACTGTATATATATATATTTAAATAATTATAAAATTACAATAAATACATTTATTGAATTTTTATAAATAAATATATTAATATATTAATATATATATATATAAATATTTACAATTATATAAAAATATTAATAAATATATATATTTAAATAATTATAAAATTAAAATAAATATATGTATAATAATTATAATTTTATAAATATAAATAATTACAGAAATATATTTAGAAATATATACACATATTTATACATATATACAAATATTTATAATTATATATATATATATAATTATAAAATTATAAAATTATATTTATAATAATTATAATTTTATAAATATATATAATTATAGAAATAGTTTTATAAATATATCAAAATGTTTATGTATATATACAAAAATTTATAATTATAATTATGAATAATATATATATATATATATTTGTAAATAATTATAAAATTATAATAAACTTATTTATAATAATTATATAATTATAAATTATTTATTAATATTCATTCTTTATCAGTGGGTTTTTAGCACTGATAAAGATAACCCTTTAACATCACTCTATATTTTAGTGCTGATAAAAAAAATCCTTTATCTACACTTTCCAAAAAGCATTGATAAAGGTCTGTCATGTTTTTATAAATGGAACCCTAACAGATCCACTTGTGGCTCGACCCTAATGATTTTGCAGAAGTTGAGGTCTGTCGCCGCCTCCACCTCCACCTCTGCCTCCTCCTCCACATCCACCCCCGCCTCTGCCTCCTTTACCCTCACCTCTGGTGCCCCCACCTCCACAATGCCCTTCTCCACTGCCCCCACCTCCGCTGGCCCTGCCTCCACTGCCCTTTCCACCACTGCCCACGCATCCTCCTACGCCGCCTCCATCACCTATGCCCCTGCCTCCACTTCTTCCTCAGTTGTGCCCACTGCCCCTTCCCTCGTCGACACTATTGCCGCTTCTGCCACTACCGCTGGCTCCATTGTCCCCGCTGTCCCTACTGTCGAACCATAATTTCCAAATAGTCTAAATAGATGTTTGATATTATTTGTGCACATGTAGTCTAGATGTTCTATATGTTCTCCTACTAACAGTGGTCATCCTTTGTTTATGAATATTGAAAGTGTGAATTTAACCTCTAGTGAGGAAGATATTTTGCAGGATTTCTATTAATCCTTCATTAGCTAGTGATCTTGTCCTTTTGATATATGTAATATATAATGGGGTTATTACATAAGTGGTATTTAAACCCAATAATGTTATCTTGGATGATATCCCAAAAAGAGATGACTAGTGATTTATTAGAGTGTATGCTGCAAGACTTCATAAAAATAGAAAACATTATCTTTAGTATTATTAATATGAAAAATGTTTTGATTTGATTTCATTATGGTGAAACCAAAATAAGCATAAAAGGTAAAAATTATAATAAAATATTATCCAAAATTATTTCTGTTCTTTTGTATTTATTAAATTTATGTTCATGATAGGATCATAAAAAAGACTTATCCACTAAAAAAAGAAAAACACAATACTCCTGTTCGAACCCAGAGGCCTTGTTAAGGCTTGATAATCATCCTAACTTTGGACTCATGGTTTTTAACATTCACTTACAAGTAGGAAGAACACACTCAATAATGATGATACATCATTCCATAACAAAGAATAATAGATTTAGATATTACAACCCCGAATTCTTGGAATCAAACGTTAGAAAAACTATAATATTGTCTTACTCTTATTTTAATTGGGATTAACTCTTAAGGAGAATCTCGTGGGTGTCTTTGCATCAGTTTTCCAAAATTGAACTCGGCAGAAGAAGAAAACCATAAAGATTTTAGAGATGAATAGAGAAAATGGTCCAAGAGTGAATATCAGATGAAGGGACCCCCCTTGAGGATAAAAACCTACTTGGATCCTGAGAGTGATCCTGCAATAAGTGAGAATCAATATGTATGAAAACCCATGGCCACCTCTGAGTCTTCTTCCATCATCCCATATGTATAAATCACAACTAATATCTAATACCTATAAGTCAAAAGTATAAAAATATATTTTTGTAATATTAACTTCATTATGTTTGAAATTATTCTCTTTAAAAACATTTATCAAATTAAGATACTAATCTACATGGTTATAAAAACAACCAAATACAAATACCAAAAATGAAGTTTGTGTTTAATGATATAATAATATACTACAATAGAAACAAATTTTTCAATTGAGTACCAGGTTTTTCAAAAATATTTAATAAAATATTTTATTTAATATATGCCCACTAAAACAATGAATCCTAACATCATATATATTAGTGGGACAATATACATATTTCATTATTATTTGGTAACTTTATCTCATTACATAATTATTTAGGTAAACAATCATGTCAATAATATCATGTACAATTCCGGTATAATTGATCAGAAAAATATTTTCAAAATTCATTTTATAAATTATATCACCTCTATTCATTTGGTTACCTAACCTTTAGGATTACTTAGTCAAATGTATCCCAATGTTCACATCAGATTTTGACACCAAACCATTAAGTTCACCTATATTTTTTTAATCGTACACAAGATAATATATGGTCATCTAAATATTAAGGTCACCCATACCAAATAATTTAGGTATTAACATGTGTTTCCTTAAGATCAAAAACATAATCTTGGAATTAAATTCATATATATTGAATAAAAATGATATATTAAAATATTATATTCTCAATTATGTTATTCTAATACTCAAAGTCGGATCACGTTAGTACCTGAGTAGCTCGAGCTCGAGCTTGACAGGAAAAAAGATGAGTGCTGAATTCAAGTATTATTCAAGCCTAGCCCGAGTAGCTTGCAAGAAACACTAGCTCGTTTACCACCTAGGGATACCATCATCAAGTATTGGGTTTCTATATTAGTATACTTTAGAGAATATATCAATATTTCTTATTAGTTATTAGATAACCCAGATTTTCTTAGGTAACTAATGTATAATTATAAGAACTATGGGAGGATGTTTTCTGTTGGGATAATTATGACCTTCCTATATTGTTGTTCTTGAAGTTAGAGCTTATGTGTAAATCCTAATCTTTAACTACAGTAAGTAAATATGTTATTGATGATGTTTTATACTATTTAATTTTTTTGAAGAATAATTGATGATGAATGATTTTATTGGATATTGAATGATTTATAGAAAGATATATGTTTATTGAAAGATGATTCATATCAATGAAAATATTTCCCAGAGGATTCAATATTTTTTGTCATGATTTAGTTTTCTAATGAGTTAAAGTGGTTTTAGAATGAGTTGGATATTTTTTAGAAGAATAATATTCATCTCCATATAATGGTGGATTTAAACACTATATATAACTCCCAATAAAGTTCGATTACCTACTTATTCGGATCATCCTTGATAAGATCTTTGAAATTATTGTCCATCTGGTGAACTTGAACTATTATATTCCTCCTTTTTATGATCCCAATATATGTATGTGTTCTATTTATTAGAACTATATGTGGCCAGATTCTTGTTCTTATGGGATATATATTGATTCCTTGATTTCATATCTTTGGTATGTCTTCCAATTTAATTTTTATTATGTTTTCCCCAATCATTCAAACTTTAATAGTGCATTATATACCAATTCACATAAGTTTTTATATAATATCCTATTTTAGTACTTATAAAATTGTCTTGTGTTTAGAAAAGAATATTTTTTAGTAGAAAAGAAGATTTTATTAAGTGAGTTGATTTTAAAAAAAAATTGTGGGGGAATGAAAAATATTTTAGTGGTTGTGAAATGTTTTAAATAAGGTTTCTATTCTATTTTCATTTTTATTTGGAATTTTTGGTATTGAAATTAAAACAAAATTTTGAGAAATGAATTAATTTTTGTAACAATGTGTGAAGATTCCCTTGTAAGAAGGATTTTTTTAATTTGAAATGTTTGATATATGGATAATTTAATTATGAAAAATTAGAGAACATTTTTAGAAGTTATGGAAACAATTTAACATGAAAAATAGGGATATAAATTTTAATAACATGTATTTTTTAAAAAGTGTGAATTTATTTGTGAAAGAGTGTTTGGAACTAATTTGTTTATTTTTAAAAGGGTGTGTTATTTTAAAGAGGAATTTGTGTAAATGGTTAGTTTTTTAATGGGATTTCAAGTGTGATTTTATAAATTGTTTTCAATGGAAATATGAAATGTAGTTTTTCCATAAATTTTTATGTTTATATTTTTATTTAATTAAGAAAACCATTAAATTATATATTGAAGACAATTAGTTTGATAATTACATAGTGGAAAGTGAATGTAACTAAATCTATGAAACCTATAGGATATCCATCGTGACCTCACTCATGAAAAAAGTGAATTAATGTTCAAGCCCATTATAACTCCTAAACATAATTTTCATCCAACATCACCTGAATGGTTCAAATTAGGGGATCCCTCTATAATTACATCTTCTTTATGTTTTGGTGTTAGCTTCTAAGGGGATGAGTCTCAGAAAACAAAATGAAATAATAAATATCATTAAAATGCCGATTATCCGTTATTTTAAAAGAACCTTTTTTTGTATTTATTTTTCTAAATATTAATATTACCAAATCAAATATGATGGATATGAATAAAGAATAGATGAATACTAATTGTCTAAAAAAGGAGTATAAAGATAGAGTGAAAGAGTTCATCAAGTTTTCAAAAGATCATGCATATAACCCGTCTAAAATACCTTTTCTATGTTTACATTGTTATTATTCAATCAAAATTAGTCCAAAGGAGATGGAAGAACATTTGATCAATCATGGAATAGAAAAAATCTATAAATTCTAGAATAAACAAAGAGAAAAAGAGAATGTAGCTAGTGGATAGGATAACATTGTGTTTTATGGATCATTTAATATGATTACTGGTGTGGATAATTGAGAAGACTATATCGAGGATATGATTATAGAAATGAATGATGATGATGAACATATTGAGGAAATGGTAAGGATAGTTGAAGATGCAATTTATAATTTCCAAAAATTGTTTGAGAAGTTAATGAGTTGTGAAAAAATTCCTTTGTATGCTGGTTTCACTAAATATACAGTATTGTTAGCCATACTGAAGCTATATAATTTGAAATCAGGAAATAGATGAAGTGATTCCAGTTATACAGAATTATTTTCTCTCTTTAATGATATGCTCCCAAAATATAATGAGCTCTTGAGCCTAATATACAATTCCAAATGAATTCTACGCTCTATGGGTATGATCTCTGAAAGAATACAAGCCATACTGAATGACTGTATACTAATTTTCAAGGACTAAAAATCACTTACAAAATAACAAAATTGTGGTGCTTCTCGATACCAAAAAGATGAATCCAGTTATATGAAACTTGTATGATACTTTCCAATAAATACAAGGTTTATGCGCCTATATGGAAGTGACGAGACTGTAGGGAAGTTGACATGGCTTGTTGATGAAAAAATTAATGATGAGAAACTACATCACCTGGAATACTCTCCTCAGTGGAAGAGAAGTGATCATGAGTATCCTAAATTTGGAAATGATCTGATAAACCTTTTTCTTATGTTATCTATAGATAGAGTGAATCCTTTTGGTTTCAAAGAAATACTCATAGTACCTGGTTGGTTATGTTGGTAGGTTATAAATTTCTACCATATTTATCCATGAAACAAAAATACCTCATTTTATATATGTTTATATCTGGACTAAAGCAACCAGATAATGATATTGATGCATATCTGGCTCCATTGATTGAGGATTTGAAATTATTGTGAGATTTAGGTGTTATGTTGTATGATGCTTACAAGAATAAAGATTTCCTGTTAAGATCCACGTTGAAAGGGATGACAAATGGATTTCATGATTATGGAAATTTGTTAGGATATAACATTAAATGAACTTAAGGGTTCCTCATTTGTAAACAAGGCACATAGTCAATTAGGTTGAAACATTCATCAAATACCATGTTTCTAGGACATCGAAGATTTTTACCTAGATGGCACAAGTACCGATCTTTGAAAAAATAATTATATGAAAGTTCAGAAGAATTTAAATCACTATATACACTAATAGGTGATAAACTATTAGATAAATTAAAATATGTGGATACTACTCTTGGTAAACAATTTTTGAAAAAACTTACAAATATCAGTTGGAAAATGAGGTCAGTTTTTTTGAATTACGATAATGGAATTATTAGCACATAATACATTATTTTAATGTTATGCATGTTGAAAAAAATGTCTGTGATAATGTCATCAAAACATATCTAAATGCACCAGGAAAAAAATTATGGAATTAAGGTTAGGTTGGACATGGTTAACCTGGGAATATGAGAAGTTTTGTTGCTAGTGAAGGGTGAAAAACAAGATTATCTTTCTCTAACTACTTATTCTCTTTCCAGACAGTAGAGATATCAATTTTCAACTTTTTAAATGATGTAAAGGTTCCATAGGGGTATTATTAAAATATAAATAACATCATTTCAATGAAAAATTTAATGTTAAAGGGTCTAAAATCACACGAATGCCATGTTTTGATGCAAGATCTAATTCTTATAGATTTATGGTGCATTTTTTCCAATAATGTACATCATACATTAACCAAGATCTATTTCTTATTCAAAGCTATATGCAACAAAGTTATAGACTAAAAAAATTATATTATGGAAAGATAAATTTTCATCATATTATGTGAATTGGAAAGGTTTTTTCCCACCAAAATTATTTGATATGACAGTTCACTTATTGAGAGAGATTCAACTATGTGCTATTGTACACTATAGATGGATATACCAAATTGAATGGTATATGAAGACTTTGAAAGGGTATGTAAAAAATAGAAGTCATCAAAAGGGTTATATTGCATAGGAACACTGACCTTCTACACATGATGGTTCTCCCAATCCCAAGGTACAACATGTCTCTCAACCTATTTCTACTTGTAGTGTAGAGGATCACTGACATTATGCACATGTTTTTTCTCCCATAGGAATGTATTGATGATGTTGAATCTAAGGAAATGGTAAGTGATGATGGACCAATGACACAAAAAATGAGCATCGTAGTTGGATGATGTTAGAAAAAAATATTAAGGCAAAAATCAAAGTCATCAAATACGAGGTCAGATAGAATGCATAGGGCTAGCGTGTTAACCCCAACGAGGCCGTGTCTAGTAGTTACATTTGAATCATCACTCAACAACACATGATAATTGATGTAGATTCATAACACCATGTTGTCCCCGTGCTTAATACACTGATGTGGGAAGTGATTTCAGTAACGTTATGATATCATTTATTTATTTTACTAAAAAATAAAATAATTAAATATTGACTTACTCTTAATCATCCCTTATAGAGTGAATTTATAGTACATGAATCCCATAAAAAATATGTATTAATTTACACTGTAATGCTTCACATAGGCTTCCATACAATTCTAATGAGACATCATCTTAAAGATATGGAAGGTAAAATAAACCCACACCCGCATCTTTTCTGTGCACACCATATAACCCAAGAAGCATGGGATATATTTATTGGTCGTCGTGTAGATGCGAATTTGTAGGTACACTATGACTAGTAATACATTGTTTGACAATACATGTATTCACCATTTTGATTGATTTTTTATTTATGAAACAAAAAGTGATTACTGAAAATTAGGGATGGGTAGAAAACCCAACGTACCCTTATTATAAAGAAAGGATGGGGTACACTTCACTTGAAAAAAATGGTACTTATTTTAAATCTACCATAATAATTTTATGTGACATGAAAAAACAACATAATTATGTTCCTCTATTTATATGCATATTGATGAATCAAAATACAAATCCACTTCCATTCTATGCCATGTGCTATAGAAGGAGGCGTGTGGAAGTAAATATAGGATACTAATAGACGAAACCATACAAAATGTGTGGGAAAAATGTTTAAGTATGACATAATAACAATTTATTTACTTTGAAAAGCTATAACATAAAAATAATCACTTATTTTTCTATATTTTATACCTGAAATAGTCAAAAGAATCAGTAAAACATATACCATATGACCACCTACTATTGGTGGCATTGAAGTGGCCATAACAGTATGGCCATATCAGTGGTGTGGGTTTTGGGGTGACACCCTGAACATATTTTGAGAAAAAAACAAGAGGAGGAACAAATTGAAGAAATGAAACAGATGAGAGAAAGAATAGATACCCTTGAAGAGTAATTCCAATGGAAGATAGAGTTGATAGAAACTTTTATAGGGGGAATCAAAGAGAATAAAAAACTCAAGAACAACCATCACATAATGATCCTGCCCCACCCCACCAGCTTTGATGTAATATATTCCCCTCAAATATTTGTCTTAACTGAGGTAATCAATGTTCTAATGATTTTTTTCTAAGAAATTCAAATCAGTCATACACTAATACCATTCTTGTACTTATATTCTATAGGGTGATAATGAATATGATTTATATCTATCAACACTCACCCATTTCCTAGTAAGGAGGGATATAATGTTCATTATAAAAGATTATATTCTACACAGCATACCACTTTTAACATGTCATCTAAGAGTGTTGATTAGAATAACCCATGAGACGAGCACTGAGCTACCTATTTCAATTACTGATGAAGATATTCATATGGTCAAAAAATAGGTTGGAACATTCATCACAAGGCCATCATAGCTTTTAAAAAACCTATTGATAAGGAGGTATTGATTTCAAATTTATTTTTCAAGATAAACCTTTAAAAATTAATGAAAAAAGGTCTAAACTGATGAATGTTATTACATAAAGACAAAGGGAAGGGGGTGAAATGAAGGACCAGCTCAAAACCGTCTAAATGATTGACCAACCGAGTGAAACAATCTACCAAAATCACCTTTACACGACCTATTCTATATCTACATTTATTATGATTTAAGGTTCACGTGGATATAAAGTTAAAAAATGGCCTTACTCACATACTTGATTTTGAAGAAAATATGTATGGAGATGATATTCAATACTTCATTGGTGTTGATAAAGTAAGTGAAATCCTCAACTATGATTGGTTAGGCGGCTAAGTTGTAAATGTTTACATGAGGTATGTTTTCATGATTTGATTTTCCAAAAGTTGATATACTATGTTAATTGTGACTAAATATATTTCATATTTTTAGAAGGTGTATATATCAAAAACAATTTAAGGGATTTCCCCATGATTTTTTTTAGGATTGGTAGTCCTCATATATCCTCTACAGAACAAAAAAATAGATTTCAACAAAAAGGATGAAATAGTGGAAGGCCTCATCAAATCATTTGAAATCAAACATAAAGATGAAAAACTCTTCTTAATACCAATGATGTAGGGGTAAAACTCTAAAATTTAATCATATCAAATATATTATCATTTATTTCTTTACTTATTCCTTTTTGTGTTTTTCGGCAGAATTGGATGCTCATTGCAGTCAATTTGGATACTCCAAAGATATATTTCCTCGATTCAATGCACATGTATTCAACAAAACCACCACACATGATGGAGTTTGTGAATTTTTAATACACTATATTAAACTTTTTTTAACTAAACACCAAGTTATATAATTTATATTATTTTTAATGAGGATTTTGTTATGATAGGATGGTGGATCAATATCATGAGAAACAAACTGAGGCTAAGAATAATGACCAAGAAAAGTTTTAAGACTAGAAAAGTATCATGGTATATATAATAATATTTTACTATCCAAACACATATCAAAACAAATTAATTATTCTGCTCAATGTTTCTTTAGTACCTAAAACAAACTAGTGGAAAAGATTGTGGTTATTATTTTTATAAATTTATGAGAGATATCATATTACATAAAAAAACTAACATCCCTAAAGATTTATTTTTTAAGATAATTACAATTTCATTTAAAATATTTATTAATCATTTTTCTATTTATATTCATCCAGTAATATTATGACTATCAGAAAAAATCATATTCACAAGATGATATAGATGTGCTCAGAAATGAATGGGTAACATACCTTATGGAATAATATACACAACTAGCATGAAGATGTGACTTCCATTGAAGTATTATATTTTTTCATATTTAGGTTTAATTTACTTCTTTTTAGTATTACTCACATAAGAATTGTTTTCTTATACAGGTGCATTTGTTTGTTTGAGTTAAGGTGGTTTGTTTGAAAATTCTCATGCTCGTGAGAGATAGGGCTTTGAGGTTGCAACTCAAAATTCAATGAGAAAGTAATGTTTTTTTAATATACTTTGTTTTTACTCCTAATATTATCTATCATCTACCACACTAAAATAATCTAAATTAAATATTTGGAATAATTAATTTAAAAAGTTTCATTCACTGAAAACCAAGAAAATATATTTGTATTGTCTTGATAATTTAGGACAATGATTAAAAATTCATCAGTGAAGTGTATGAAGTAGTATCACATCAAACCAATGCACGATGTGACCATTATGACTTAAAATAAGTTTTTCTATTTTTTAATTAAATTTTAATAAAAAACACAACTGGCATACTGAAAAATGAGAAATCAAAATCAGGATATTTTGATAGTTTTGGAAAATGATCTATAGGTCATTTGAGATGTTCTTGAATCAACCACACCTAAATATAATGAAATGTGTGGATAATATAACTCAAAGTGTCTATTTAAATTTGAAATTAATTTTAATAAAAAGAACAAGTCCATACTGAAAATTGAGAAAACACATTCAAATTGTTTTGTTATTTGGGGATAATGATACATGAGTCATTTTTGACTTCAAGGAGTCAACTTCACCTCAATAGGATGTACAATGTGACCAGTATAACTCCAAGTGTGTATTTTTTTAAATTGAAATTAATTTTAGTAAAAATAAAAAGTGACATACTGGAAACTGAGAAAAAGGATTCAGATTGTTTTTATGCTTTAGGAAAATGATATATGAGTCATTTTTGATGTGTATGAATCAAACACACCTCAATCCGATGCACGGTGTGACTGGTATGTCTCAAAGTGTCTGTTATTAGTTTAAAACTGACATTTGAGTTCAAAATTTCTCACTCAATGAAAACCAAGAAAACCCAGTGAGATTTTATTGATAATTTAGGACAATGATTCAAAATTCATTTACAATGTGTATGAAGTAATCTCACATAAAACAAATAAACTATGTGATTGGTATGACTCAAAATGCATGTTACCAGTTTCAAATGACATATTAATAAAACAAAAAAAGTTCACACTGAAAGTTGAGAAAACACATTTTGATTGTCTTGATATTTTAGGAAAATGATCCATGAGTCATTTATAACTTTTAGGAGTCAACCACACTTCAATAAGATTCATAGTAAGATTAGTATAACTCCAAGTGTGTCTTTTTATTTAAAATTGACATTAATTTAATTAAAAAGAACAAGTGACATACTGAAAACTAATGAAACACATTCAGATTGTTTTGGTACTTCAGGAAAATGATCCATGAATCATTTTTTACATTTAGGAATCAAAGAAAGCTCAATCTGATGCATGGTGTGACCGGTGTGACTCAAAGTGTCCACTATGAGTTTAAAATTGACATTTTAGTTCAAAAGGTGTCCCTCACTGAAAACCAATAAAACACACTTGTATTGTCTTGATAATTTAGGACAAAAATTCATATGTTATTTGTTAAATTTATGAGAAAGTATCACTTAAAGAAGATACATGATTTGATCGGTATGACTCATAATGAGTGTTTCGAGTTTGAAATGACATTTTATTAAAAAAAACCCAACTAACATACTGAAAACAAAGAAAACACATTCAGATTGTTTTCATACATTATGATAAAGATCTATAAGTAATTTTTGACGTGTAGGAATTATCCTCACCTTTATCTGACACACAATGTGACTAATATAACTCAATGTGTATTTTTTTATTTAAAATTGACATTAATTTTAGTAAAAATAACAAGTGCATAATGAAAACTGAGAAAACACATTAAAATTATTTTGATATTTTTTTAGAAATATCCACGAGTCATTTGTGACTTTTAAGAGTCAATTATACTTAAATACTATTCAAAATGTGTAACACCTGAAACATCCACGGTACACTTCTCTTTGAATAATACAGTAGCGTGTGTTGTACGGAACTTTGAGTTCTAACACACACCGTAACTAATAAAACTAGCCGTTATGAATAATAGTACCCACTTTTTGAAATTTTATAAATTTTATCTCTCAAAATGGACTTTGTTTTTAGATTCAGAATATTGAAATTAGCCTAGGGTGAAATTTTGGTATTTTTCTGAAAACTGTCAATTTTTGATGAATAGTGAAAACACTGAGTCCTAGTTTAAAATAGAATTTTTATTTAAATAATTATTTATTTTATTTAAATTTATTTTAGGTAAAAATAGATACATAATACCTATATAAGTTCAATGTAAATCATTAGAGTCATTTTATAATGATTTTAGATATATAAAAATTTTATTGAGCTTTTCACCGCCTTTTACCCATCTCCTAGGAGAATTTGCAAATTCACATAAAACTTAATTTTACCGCTTCTATGAGTGGAATTTATAAAATCCTAGAGACACGGTTAATATCAAGGATTAAAATGTGGTTCAATAGGATAAAAATAATTTTTGTTGAATAGTAACTTTTTACTTTTACTTACCACGTTTAAAAGTAAATAGGGTAATTAAGGGTAAAAATGATATTAATATTATCCTAACACATGTCCCAATTATATTTGACAAGTGTATCTCGACCAAAACCAACCTTAGGAATAAAATATTATCATTTAGGTCCACTTGAATTAGATTAGGTCATTTATTATTATTTAATTTAAAGAAGAGTTAAAAGAGTTAAAATCAAAGTCTAATTACTAAAACTTTTTTAATATAGGGTTATACATAAGATAAATTATATTATAAATATTCATTAGAAAGATAAAACTATTTAATACATAATTATATTTTATTTATAATTTTTATACATTAAATAAGTTAATTTATCTATGACATAATGGTGATGCAGTAATTACATAATTCATGAAATATTAAAATAATTGATATTATAAATAACAAAATAAATGTAATTTGAGACTTTTTATGAATTAAACTAATTTTATAGGTTACTATAACATATTAGAATTTGTTAGATTGATTTTTTTGAAGTAATAATTCTGTTAAAAATTAAAAAAAACAAAATACCAAATAGTATCAAAATTGACATAAATGCATTTTTAAAACAAATATTATATTATTAATTCATATTATATTCCTAAAAATATAAGGTTCGGCCAAAGGACTTATATATTGATAGGTGTATCATTAATGGACCACTTGGGTGTCTCTTGGAAGCTTATAGTAAGTTTATTAACCATATAATATAAAAATACAAAGAGATATGGTAAATATCAAACTAATTAACTCAGAGTTAAAACTAAATGATAAGGTTAATAAAGTGACCCAAACTTGTCTAAAACCTATTGGTTGAGTTTTTTCGACCCATCCTCACTTTAGCCTCTAAATAAATCAGTTTTGAGCCATTATAAACCGAATTTTAATTTATTATAAAATAATATTTCTAGCTTTTTCAAAGGTGCCCCAAACCCCTCTTATAAAAGGGCACTCCCCTTCTCTCTAATTAATACCTTAAAATCCATTTGTATCAGCCAAAACCTACCCAAATATCCTCCCAAATTCCCTCACTTCAACCTAGAGGACTTAGTTTGATCTTAAATCCAACCTAAGGATCCCTTTTGATCAAATGAAAAGGAAGATCCTGAAAAAGAGGTAATGTTTTCCCACCCTCTTTCAAGTTCCTTTCTTCTTCAACATCTTCTTTCTTTGTTATTTCATTTATAAAATAAAAAATCATGTATCTTCTATATACTGTGATGTTATTATAAATATGGTACAACCATAGTCAGTATTCTATCCATCATTTGAATGACATGTCACCATACGTGCGTACGTACAACTTACTGTCTCCACGTCGTGGTGTAATTGTTATTCAAAACATTATTATTTGGATGTGTATGATAATGATGTGTAATTGATTTAAATAATAATTATAACATGATAATTATTCTGTATATATGATATACCATCCAATTATATATTATTTTAATATGAAAATAATGATATTGTCGCTCGTGCGTACGTACGGACTACCATCTCCACGAACGCGATGAGATTCATTCCCCATTGTATCCATTCAAGTCTAATTCTAATTTGATGACTAAAAATAATGTTTAAGGACTTGATATAATTCTGGATAAGAATAATATACAACCTATTCATAACAAACCAGACTTATGTAACAAAACATATAAAAGAAAATGAGTAAGTGAACACCCGAAATGACGATAATACTAAGATATTATTAACAAAACAATGTTAAAAGATCATATATGATATCCTATTAATATATATGATTCGTTTATAATTTAATAACAATTATGTCACCATTATACAGGAGGTTAAACTACCCTTGACCAAGGAAAAGTACAAGGTAAGGGTCTATTTCACAATCTCTTCGTTATCCGAGGTTATTTATACGTAATTATCTACTGGGACCTCTTTATCATCAACATCCATGTTTCTTAAAAATGTATTTCAAATAATTCTTACTATTTTATATACTATGGGTTAGAATCATTTATACCCTTTTTGACTTTTTATAAGATGTTTATAAAGGAATATTTTCGTCGTTTTCCAAATAGGGTCATTCTTAACCTTTTCGACAAAATTATGGTAAGAATGTATTTTTTTAACTTATATGGCGGGTGAAGCTATTTTTTGCAATTATAAAATCTTAGAAGCTTCCCATACAAGATTATAAAGATATTTTCAAAGTAAATTTTTTATTTTATAATTATGTGACTTTTAAATGATTTAAAAAATAAATATATTTCTCTCAAATATTTTTGATTTCATCTATCTTAACATCTTTGATGGATTTTAAGCTCATTTGAAGGTGATTTATTATGATACAAAACTTCCATATTGTATTGAAGGTTTTGTGATATGTTTTACTGTGGATGTGTTATTTTTATACCATTCATGGTTTATGGAGAAAGTATTGACATTTCGTATGCTAGTTTTAATATAAATGTTTATGTTATGTTTAAACCTTATAATATGTGGAATGTATTGGACTTAATAAGTGACAGGTGGAGCCCGCTATAGCTCCTTTATGCATCAGTAGGTCTCATGAGACAAACTAGTGTCTTGGCATAAGGCCTTAACAAAAACTTATTTGTAGCCTTGGCACAAGGCCTTGATTATGTGGTTATGATAATCTAGCATTATGCATTCCATCATTATGAAATTGGTTATTGATATTGCATGTGATTATTTAACTAGTAAAATATCCACATGAATAAGTAAATGGCATTATTTTATTTCATTTTTTTCATAATATTCTGAAGTTTATGTTTAAAAGGATTTTGTTTTAGTTATACATTGCCTTAAATGTTTATGCTTATTTATGAAAGTTTCTGCTATATTGTTATCCTTAATGGTCATTTGAGCTCACCCCTTTCTAGGTTTTATTTTTCCCAAGATGTGAAGAAGTATTTTATGAATGACCTTCATGGATAATATAAGGGGATATGAGTGTGGAGACAATATGTTGTTCTAGTTTTCACTTTATGATGTAATGTAAACTTTATGAAAGTATCTAGTTATTCCAAGGCTACTAAACTAATCCGTCTTTCGAGACTTGATCTTTTTTTATCATGAAAATATTATGTAATAATTCACCGAATCTGGGTAACTGGGGTTGGGGCGTTACAGTTGGTATCAGAGGAAGTTTTGTACAAACCTTGGAATCTAGATTTAGATAAACTCTAATTAGAACACATAGACCTAAGATAGAATTTGAGGATTAATATATAAGAACTTCCTAGAATTTTGGTATTGTAGATATTTTGTGAGTTTTCCAAGAAATACATCCTTGTATGGATACGAGAAGGTATATGTGGCTTTGGCACAGATGTACCTAGGGGTAAAATCTGAAAACACTGCTTTGAGCTAGACTCGAGTGAGAACTAGTCCACAACAACGGGTCTTGTTGCACTCTTGGTTACGACACTCCCAAGGGATATGCTTAGGAGAATTCTCATTTTCCTTACAAACCATTATGAAGGGTTTATGAGTATATAATTCCTAAAAGAAAATATTTTTATGATTATGGATTATATCCATAAATTGTTCAATTTTTGTTAAGTGTTTTACAAATATGGAATTATGTATTTTGATTCATAAACTGATATAGTTTATGCCATTGTTTAGAAATGGCGCATAGTGGAAGGAATGAAAACCGTATCGATGCACACACTCCATATATGGATTTACCTCATGTTCAAGAAAATTATAGTAGAGCTGGTGATGAAACTGGTACTGATCAGCTAATCCCCATACTCTGACAACTCACTCAGGTTATGAATAATAACCTTACCCATATGGAGCACCCTGATCCACAACGTGGTGGATAAATGTTATATTGCTTCATGAGGAAACAACCACCAACATTAAATGGGAGTACAAATCCATTGGTAACTGAGCAATGGATAAGTTCTTTAGAGAACATATTCCACGCCTTGGGGTGTAGCGAAAGGGAAAAAGTTGTCGTGGAAGTTTACCGCCTCACTAGAGATGCTTAACGATGCTGGTCATTGATTCAAAACATGAAAGAATATGATGAAGTATCAAATATAGAATTGAGGGAGTTCAAAGAGATTTTCTTAGAAAAATACTTTCCTCATTACCGTCGAGTAGATATGGAAAGGAACTTTCTAAGTCTGAGACAAAAGGATGACGAGAATGTTGCAAAGTATGAGGCTAACTTTACAAGGTTAGCGAGGCATGCAACAGCTTATATACATAAACCAAGTAGTAATATTTATCATTTATTTTATGGGTTAAAACCATTTCTCCATTGAGCATTAGTCACCCAATCCTTCTCGTCGTACGAAGATATTGTCTCATGTGATATCAAGACAGAAAGGGAATTCTCTACGTCTTATTACTTTAAAGCAAAGCAAGAGAAGAAGAGATCTTCCGATCACACTAGGAATGGAAATAAGGGAAATAAGGGAAAAGTTGAATATCTATCCTACAGTAAATGTGGGAAGAAACACCCTGGTACTTTCTTGAAAGGAATGGGAGTCTGTTACAAGTGTGGTGAAAAAGGCCACCAAACTCGTGATTACAAGGGGAAGAAAGAAGCTACCGATGTTCAATACTAAAATTGCAGGGAGATGTGACATTATTCAAATGAATTTCCTAAGCATCAGGGAAACTTACCACAGAAAAGGCCAAGGGATCAAGTACAACCTTATGCTATCACTACTACTAAGGTAGACGCTCTGAAAGATGTGGTGGCAAGTAATTTAATGGTTTCCTCAAGTTTAGCCAATTATTTATTTGATTCTGGATCATCGAATTGTTTCATATCTTCCCAGTTTTCTAATAAAATTAGATATTTACTATTTGATTTAACAAGGGAGTTGTCAGTTAAAACTCTTAAGGGAAGTATCATTGCTACAAAGTTCTGTGGATCCGTTCCCATTAGGTCATATAAATGTTCTTTATTTGCTGATCTCATCATCATACACATGATTGAATTTGATACAATCCTTAGTATCGATTGGCTTTTGGACCATGATGTGAAAATTTATTATAAGAAAGAGGTTATGATTTTTGATGATGATGATAAAGAACCCCTTATCTTTAGAGTAGAATCGTCACCACCTGATTCTTATCTTGATCCACCCCCAGTAGCTCAACTAAATTCAATTATCAGAGAGGAAGAGAATGTAATAACTGTGGGTGAGGAAATTAATGTTCAAATAGGGGATGTACCTATTGTAAAATAATATGTAGATGTGTTCATGGAAGATTTACCTGGACATCCTCCAGAATGAGAAATTGAGTTTTCCATTGATTTAATTCTGGGTTCAAGGCCCATATCGAAGACCCCTTATAGAATGACCACTATGGAATTAGTTAAACTAAGGAAAAAACTAGAGGAATTGAGTAATAAGGGATTTATTTTCCCAAGTGTTTCTCTATAGGGAGCCTCTATCCTTTTTGTTAAGAAGAAAGATGGATCTATGAGGTTATATATCGACAATAGGGAAATCAATGCTATAACAATAAAGAACAAGTATCCCCTACCTCGAATTGATGATTTATTTGACCAACTGCGTGGAGCTCAATACTTATAAAAGATTGACCTTCGATCTGGATACCATCAATTGTGTGTGAAAAAGGAAGACATTTTGAAGACAACATTTTGAACCAGGTACATGCATTACAAGTTTACAGTAATGCCTTTTGGATTGACTAATGCACCCTATGTATTCATAGATCTAATGAATAGAGTTTTCAAGGAATATCTCGATGATTTTGTGGTGGTATTTATTGATGATATCTTGGTATACTCCAAAATCTACAAAGATCATGAAAATAACTTTCACATTATTCTGAAGACTCTTAGAAGGCATGAATTATATGTGAAGATTAGCAAGTGTGAATTCTAGCCTCAAGAGATTTCTTTTCTTGGCTATATTGTCTCTAAGGATGGAATATCTGTTGATCCTTCTAAGACCAAGGACATCCAAGAATGGACAGAACCAACAAGTATAACCGAGGTACACAATTTTATTGGTTTAGCATGTTATCATCGACGTTTCATCTAGAATTTTGCTCGATTGACTAACCCATTAACAAAGCTCACAGGTAAAGGGGTTAAATTTTTTTGGATAAAAGAGTTTGAAGAATGTTTTGAAGAACTGAAGAGAATATTAGTCAATGATCCTATATTGACTCTACCATCTGGGAATGATGGGTTCATTATTTATAGTAATGCATCGAAGAAAGGAATTGGTTGTGTCCTTATGCAGAATGATAGGGTTATTGCCTATGCATCACAACAGCTAAAAATTCATGAGAAAAACTATCCTACTCATGATCTTGAGTTAGCTGCTATAATATTTTCTTTGAAGATATGGAGACATTATCTCTATGGTGAGAAATGTGAGATTTATATTGGTCAAAAGAGTTTGAAGTATATTTTCTCACAGAAAGAACTCAACATGAGGCAAAGGAGATGGCTTGAACTACTCAAGGATTATGATTGCACGATACACTACCACCCAGGGAAGTCAAATAAAGTTGCATATGCTTTGAGTAGAAAAGATCATGGTTTTTTTGAACAAGATGAGAGTTGAGAGGGATCCTATTTTCATGGATATAGTAAAGATGGATATGGGAATCACCATGGAAGGTGAAACATCAATACTTTTTTCAAATGGTTGTCAAACCATCATTACTATAAAGGATAAAGAGTTATCAGGCCGATGATGAAGAGTTTAAAAAAAGGATTAAAGCTATGAATTATGGGAGATTGAGTGACTTTGTGTATGAAGATGGAATTTTGAAATTTGGGAAGAGACTTTGTGTTCCCAATATACATGATATAAAAAGATAATTGTTGGATCATGCTCATAGTTCCAATTTCTCTATACACCCTGGGAGCACCAAGATGTATAGATATTTGAAGGAACATTTTTGGTGGGACAACATGAAGAGGGAGATTGCTGATTTTGTGTCAAGATGTATGGTTTGTCAACAAGTGAAAGCTGGAAGGCAACAACCCAGAGGAGTCAGCCAACCTCTTCCCCACACCTGAGTGGAAATGGGATAATATCACGATTGACTTTGTCATGGGACTACCAAAGACACCTTGAAGGAACGATACAATATGGGTCATTGTTAATCTTCTTACCAAGTCAGCACATTTTCTTGATATAAGGGAGGATTTACAACTTGATCGTCTAGCAAGACTATATATTAATGAAGTTGTGAGACTTCATGGAGTACCCATATCGATTGTTTCTGACCGTGATCCACATTTCACATCAAGATTCTGGAAAAGTCTTCAAAAATCCATGGATACTGAACTTAATTTGAGCACTGCCTACCACCCTCAAACAGATGGACAATTAGAACAGACTATTCAAACCTTAGAAGACATGTTGAGATCATGATCACTTGACTTTCAGGGTATGTGGGACCAATATTTACCTATGGTAGAATTTTCTTATAACAATAGCTACCATTCGAGTATTCAGATGGCACCATATGAAGCATTATATGAAAAGAGATGTCGCACACCAACCTGTTGGGGTGATTTTGGGGAAAGAAAATTTGTAGGCCCAGGACATATGGAGGAAAGGATAGAAAAGGTGAAGGTAATCCAAAACCACATCAAAGAAGCTCAAAGTAGGTAGAAGAGCTATGCTGACAACTGAAGGGAGGATATGGAATTTCAGGTAGGAGATCAGGTTTTCTTGAAGGTATCTCCATGGAAGGGTGTTATACGTTTCGATAAGAAAGGAAAATTGAGTCACAGGTACATTGAACCATTCGAAATTCTAGAACAAATTGGGGCTGCATCTTACCATTTGGAAATGCCGCCAAGTCTCTCCAAAGTTCACGATGTGTTCCACGTATCACTGTTGAGAAAATACATGTCTGACTCAACACATGTACTCAATTACAAGGAATTAGAACTGGAACCTTATCCGTCTTATTACGAAGAGCCCATCAGGATTCTTGATACCAGAGAACAAGTGCTGAGAAATTAGATGACTCGTCTGGTAAAAGTTCTATGAAAAAACCATAAGATGGAAGAGGAAACGTGGGAACCCAGAGAAATTATAATGAAGAAACACCCGAGTCCTTTTATACAGTAATATTCTAGAATTTTCAAGGACGAAATTATTTGAAGGAGGGTAGAATGTAACACCTCAAGCTTCCACATTTCGCTTCTCTTTGAATAATATTGTTGCATGTGTTATACGCAACTTTGAGTTCTAACACACACCACAACTAATCAAACTAGCTGTTATGAATAGTAATACCCACTTTTTGAAATTTTATAAATTTTATCTCTCAAAATGGACTTCATTTTTGGATTCGGAATATCAAAATTAGCTTAGGGTGAAATTTTGGTAGTTTTCCGAAAACTTACAATTTTTGATGAATAGTGAAAAACACCGAGTCACTAGTTTAAAACCGAATTTTTATTTAAACAATTATTTATTTTATTTAAATTTATTTTAGGTCAAAATAGATACATAATACCAATATAAGTTCAATGTAATTCATTGGAGTCAGTTTATAATGATTTTAGATATATAAAAATTTTATTGAACTTTTCACCGTCTTTTACCCATCTCCTAGGAGAATTTGCAAATTCACATAAAACTTAATTTACCACTTCTGTGAGTGGAATTTTGAAAATTAGAGAGACACAGTTAATATCAAGGAGTAAAATTTGGTTCAATAGGATAAAAATAATTTTTGGTTAATAGTAACTTTTTTACTTTTATTTACCACGGTTAAAAGTAAATAGGGTAATTAAGGGTACAAAATGATATTAATATTATCCTAAAACATGTCCTAATTATATTGGACAAGTTTATATCGACCAAAAACAACATTAGGAATATAATATTATCATTTAGGTCCACTTGGATTAGATTAGGCCATTTATTATTATTTAATTCAAAGAAGAGTTAAAAGAGTTAAAATTAAAGTTTAATTACTAAAACATTTTTAATATAGGGTTATACATAAGATAAATTCGATTATAAATATTCATTAGAAAGATACAAAGATTTAATAAATAATTATAGTTTATTTATAATTTTTATACATTAAATAATTTAATTTATTTATGACATAATAGTGATGTAGTAATTACCTAACTAGTGAAATATTAAAATAATTGATATTATAAATATCAAAATAAATGTATGTTGAGAGTTTTTATTAATTAAACTAATTTTATAGGTTAATATAACATATTAGGGTTTTTTAGATTTATTGTTTTCGAAGTAATAATGCTTTTATGAATTTAGAAAAAATCAAATACCAAATAGTGTCAAAATTGACATAAAATAGTTTTTAAAACAAATATTATATTATTAATTAATATTCTATTCCTAAAAATCTAATATTTGGACAAAAGACTTATGTAATGATAGGTGTATCATTAATGGACCACTTGGGGGTCTATTGGAAGTTTATAGTAAGTTTATTAACCATATAATATAAAAATACAAAGAGACATGGTAAATGTCAAACTAATTAACTAAGAGTTAAAACTAAAAGATAAGGTTAATAAAGTGACCCAAAGCTGTCTAAAACCTATTGGTTGAGTTGTTTTAGACCCCTATACACCTTATCCTAGAAATAAATTAGTTTGGATCAATTATAAACCTAATGTGAATTTATTATAAAATAATATTTCTAGCTTTTCCAAAGGTGCCCATCACCCCTCTTATAAAACAACACTCCCCCTTCTATCTAATTCATACCTTCAAAGCCATTTGGATCAGCCAAAACCAGAACAAATATCCTACCAACTTCCCTCAATTTAACTTAGAGGCATTATTTTGATCTGAAATCCAACCTAAGGATCCCTTTTGATCAAATCAAAAGGAAGAACCTGAAAAAGAGGTAATGTTTTCGCCACCCTCTTTCAAGTTCCTTTCTTCTTCAACTTCTTCTTTATTTGTTATTTACATTCTAAAATAATAAATCTAGTATATTATATATAATATTATGTTATTATAAATATGGTACAACCATATTCAGTATTCTATCCATCCTTTGAATGATATGTCACCATACATACGTACGTACGGCTTACCGTCTCCACGTCGTGGTGTAATTGTAATTCAAAACACTATTATTAGGATGGGTGTGATAATGATGTGTAATTGATATAAATAATAAGTATAACATGATAAGTATTCTGTATATATGATATACCATCCAATTATATATTATTTTAATATCAAAAGAATGATATTTTCGCTCGTGCGTACATATGGACTACCGTCTCCACAAATGTGATGAGATTCATTCCCCATCGTATCCATTCAAGTATAATTCTTATTTGATGACTAAAAATAATGTTTAAGGACTTGATATAATTATTTATATGAATAATATAAAACATATCCATAAAAAACCCGACTTATGTAACAAATCATATAAAAGTAAATGAGCAACTGAACACCTGAAACGACGATAATACTAAGATATTATTAACAAAACAATGTTAAAAGATCATATATGATATCATATTAATATATATGATTCTTGTATAATTTAATAACAATTATTTCACCATTATAAAGGAGGTTAACCTACCCTCGACCAAGGAAAAGTACAAGTTAAGGGTTTATTTCATATCTCTTCATTATCCGAGGTTGTTTATATGTAATTATCTACTGGGACCTCTTTATCATCCACATCAATGTATCTTAAAAATGTATTTAAAATAATTATTACTATTTTATAGAATATGGGTTGAAGTCATTTATACCTTTTTTTACTTTTTATAAGATTTTTATAAAGGAATCTTTCTGTTGTTTTCCAAACGAGGTCCTTTTAACCGTTTTGACAGAATTAAGGTAAGAATGGATTTTTTTTACTTATATGGCGGGTGTGGCTATTTTCCGCCGTTATAAAATCTTTGAAGCTTACCTTAAAATATTATAAGTATATTTTCAAAGTAAATGTTTTATTTTATAATTATGTGACTTTTAAATGATTAAAAAAAGAGATATTTCTCTCAAATAGTTTTGATTTCATCTATGTCAACTTCCTTTGATGGATTTTAAGCTTAGTTGAAGTTGATTTATAATGATACAAAACTTACATATTATATTGAAGGTTTTTTGAAATGTTTTACTGTGGATTTGTTTTTTTTATACCATTCATGGTTTATAGAGAAAGTATTGACATTTCGTATGCTAGTTTTAATACGAATGTTTATGTTATGTTTAAACCTGTTCATATGAGGAATGTATTGAACTTAATAAGTGATGGGTAGAGCCCGCTATAGCTCTTCGATTCATCGGCAGGTCTCATGAGACAAACTAGTGTCTTGGAACAGGGCCTTGACAAAATCTTATTTTTAGTCTTGTAACAAGACCTTGACTATGTGGTTATGATAGTTTGGCATTATGAATTCCATCATTATGAAAGTGGTTATTGATATTGCATGTGATTATTCGACTAGTAGAATATCAATGTGAATAAGTAAATAGAATTATTTAATATTATTTTTTATATATTATGCTGAAGTTCATGTTTAAAATGATTTTGTTTTAATTATACATTGCCTTAAATGTTTATGCCTATTTATGAAAGTTTCCACTATATTGTTATCCTTACTGGGCATTTTAGCTCACCCATTTATATGTTTTATTTTTTCCAGGATGTGAAGAAGTATTTTATGAATGAACTACATGTATAGTATAAGGGGATATGAGTGTGGAGAAAATATGTTGTTATAGTTTTCACTTTATGATGTAATGTAAACTTTATGAAAGTATCTAGTTATTCCAAGGCTACTAAACTAATCGGTCTTTCGAGACTTGATCTTTTGTGACCATGACAATGTTATGTAATAATGCACCGACTCTGGGTAACTGGAGTTGGGGCATTACACAATGTGACTAGTATGACTCCAAGTGTGTATTTTTATTTAAAATTGACATTAATTTAAGTAAAAAGAACAAGTGACATACTAAAACTTGATAAAAAACATTCCAATTGTTTCGATAATTTAGAAAAAATATCCATGAGTCATTTGTGACATGTATAAATCAATTACACCTATATCTGATGCAGGATGTGTCCAGTATGGCTCAAATTTTATGTTATTAGTTTACAATTAACATTTTAGTTCAAAATGTGTCTATCACTAAAAACCAAGATAACATCCTCGGGTTATCTTTAAAATTTTGTACAATGATTCATAATTCATTTTTGATGTGTATGAAACATTCTCACATCAAAAATATGCATGATGCGATTGGCATGACTCATAATGCGTGTTTCTAGTTTGAAATGAAATTTTATTAAAAAACACAACTAGCATACTAGAAACTGAGAAAATGCATTTGGATTATTTTCATACTTTAGTAAAATGTAATATAGGTCATTTTTGATGTGTAGGAATCAGCCACATCTCAATATAATGAACTGTGTAGATAGTATAACTCATTGTATCTATATAGAATTAACATTAATTTTAGTAAAAGGAACTAGTGACATACTAAAAATCAAGAAAACATATTTGTATTGTTTAAATATTTTAGTAAAATTATACATGAGTTATTTTTGACTTGTATGAGTTGACCACACGTATATACGATGCATGGTGTGACCAGTATTAATATAAGTGTGTTTTTTATTTAAAATTGAAATTAATTTCAGTAAAAAGAATAAGGGACATACTGAAAACTAAGAAAACAAATTTTGATTGTTTTGATACTGTTGAAAAATGATCCATCAGTAATTTGTGATGTGTAGGAATCAACCACACCTCAATCCAATGAATAGTGTGACTAGTATAAGTAAAAGTTTTCATTATCAATTTAAAATTTACATTTTAGTGAAAAATGTGTCACTCACTGAAAACCAATAAAACACACTCTGATTCTCTTGATAATTTAGGATAATGATTCATAATTCATTTGTGACGTGTATGAAGTAGTATCACATAAAAGTGACACACTCTGCAACCAATATGACTTATAATGCATGTTTCCAGTTTGAAATGAAATTTTAGTAAAAAAAGGTAACTAATATACTAAAAACTGATCAAATGCATTCAGATTGTTTTGATACTTTAGGATAACGATCCATCAATAATTTGTGATAGATAAGAATCATACGCACCTCAATTTGACTCACGGTGTGACCTATATAACTCCAAATGTGTCATTATTTAATATTGAAAATTAATTTTATGAAAATGACAAGTGACATAGTCACAACTGAGAAAAAACATTCGGATTGTTTTTATATTTTAGGAAAATGATCCATCACTCATTTGTGACATCTTGGAATCAAACTCACATCGATATGACACATGGTGTGACTGATATAACTCCAAATGTGTATTTTTTATTAAATATTGACATTTTATTAAAATATTCTTTCATATTAATGTATAATTTATCTCATTATAATATTAATAACTTAATATTGGTTTTTTTTATATAGGTGGACTATTTTCCTCAGGTTGAGATAATTTTTTTGGTAACTGATACCATGGAAAAACATTTTTGAGAGGGGATCACAGGTTCCAAAAGATGAAATATTAATGTTATTAAATGTTTGGTGGATAATAATAATTTTAATAATATAAAAAATTGTTTGAAATGTATATATCAGTGTTTTTTTTGTATATACCATGGGAATAAATGTTTTTATTAATGATGTCAATTAAATTTATATACCATTGTTTGAAATTACTGGTTTTATATCATTGTTTAAAATTCGAGGTTTTTGTTGCGTGTGCTATTATATTAATAGCACATTACTGCCAGTTTGGCATTTATCATCGTTAATATAGAACTAATAAATGGGGTCCTTTATTAGCACTTTTTTCAGTGTAGATAAAGGATCCCATTTATCAATTCTTTTTTAGCACTGATAAAGGAGACCCCCCTTTATCATCCCTGCGATTAACAATTCATTTTAGCACCATTAAAAGCCTATTTGTGGGCTGTTAAAGGGAATGTGTGTATTAGTGGTTGTTTTGCTGGACACCAGAAAAAGGTAAGCCCACCACGTAGTTCAACGGATCCTGTTGATCACCTATGTTCTTTGTAACACCCCAAGGTTTTGAAAATAAATATAGAATGCAATTTTATAATCAAGCCATTAAACACAACTTTTCCTCTTCTATGTTTTGAATTTCGAAAAATGGTCATCTAGAGTTGTGTTCAATAAGTCATTTGGATTTTGATAAAACAAAATTGATTTTTGGTGAATAACAATATAACCTTATGAATAGTAATATGAATAGTAATATAAATATTAATATGACCCTTATGAATAGTAAATAGTGATATTGTTTTATTTTTTAAGGTAATAAGATAATGGGATCTTAATTAATTTTTCAATGTCAAATTAAACTAATTATACCTCTAAGATTGTTATTTTTTAAATTAATTATTACTTTATTTAAACATTTAATTAATAATATTTAAAAAAATATTTTTGAAAGATGGATTTCACTTTTGAATTATACATGTCGATAAATTTTAGGGGTGAATTTTTGGGATTTTTCTGAAATTCTTGATTTTTTGATGAATAGTGAAATATGATAAAATATTGTATATTCAAATTATCAGTTAAATACCCTATTCATGAAATCAAAAGTGATGCAAGGCCACTTGGTTCGAACTCACATGAACTTATTACTATTAGGGGTAACATGAAACAACACTATTGGTTGTCTTGAGGGAAATAATAATATAATGAATTAAATATTCAAAATTTACTCCTCTCCTCCACTATAAAAACCCCTCGCCACTCCCTCTTATATTCACTCCTCTAAGCCTTGAAGCTCCTCAAAGTTCTGCCCATTTAACCTTACCTAGACTCTCCCCACGTCCAAGAAGATTATGGTCTTTCCAAAAGACTAAAATCCCTTCCCTTAAGGAGATTCTCAAGGAGGTTATTTCAAGAGGTAAAACACCCTTCTTTTTCATTTGGTTTCATTTCAATTTATCTTCTTTTTCTATCCTCTCCTCACCTCCTCTATCCTAATGATCATGATAAATCTAGTATAATCTATAAACTGGAATTATATCATGTTAATGGAAGAACCATCATAAATATTCTTACTCCCTCACTTTTATTTTTTAAACAAAATCAACGTCCAGAGGTTCCAATTTATAGCCTTCGTGGACGATGAAGTTTTTTTCTTCAATTTCTTCCTCATTTCGGGTCATGAAACCATATTTATGGTTGAACCAGACTATAATATATGTATTATAACATAATTAATATTTAGGAACCATAATATGTACATATAATTAAGTTATATGACAAAACTAGTTCATAATAATCCAAATACCGCCAAATAATCGAAGTGGTTGTCAACTAATGATTCATCCTCATTCCATGTAACCAAATGATAGAAATGACCATTATCAATTATTTATGTTCATAAATAATATATAATTACAATCCCAGAGATTTATAACCATTCCACATGAACTCCATTACTTAAAAACAAGTGAACCGATTATGAAAATAAAGAAAATGAACACCCCGGAACAACGAAATTCAATATAATAAATTAGAAATAAGGGTATAAATGAACTAAATAGAATATTATATACTAAATACATCTCTAATAAGTTCTTAAATAAGTTATTAATAAGTATAATTTCATATTCCAGTAGATTAAGTTCAAGAGCGGAACACGTTTGGAGTTAAGGTAAGGGTTTTTCCACCCGAACATTCATTTTCATTCGGGTTACTTTCATTGTCTTATTACCTCAATGAAATCCTTATGTATTGTTATGTACTCATCATATATTTTTTGTGATTATTATTTATATGTTTACAAAACATAACCCTTCCTTATTTTATGGATAGTTACACCTTGTTTCCAAAATACAAACCCGATTCAAGGGAATTTCTCAAATTTTTACCTATTTTCTAGGGAACTCTTTAACCTATTTTTGGAAACCTTTATCTTTATATGATCAATCATTTATTTATGAAAATAATATCTTACCACACTTCTGGTTTTATACAAAGATTTTTCCAAAAGAACTCATCTTTTCAAAATAAAAGTGTATTTATCTCATGAATTTCTTAATGATTTTATAAGAGTGTTTTCATCTAATTCAACACTCTTGTTGATTACCATGATTATGTTTTGTTATGGAATTGTTTTCTAAGCTTATATTCCTTCCATAATTTGTTCAAGTTTATTGTTAAAGGAATGTTTTTTCAATTATGCACCATATGTTTTGTTTATGCTATCTTCCACTGTATTTCTTACTCTTATTGAGCATTTGAGCTCACCCCTTTCTTATGTTTTATTTTTTCCAAGATATGAAGAAGTAAATTATGAATGAATTTCAAGAATAATCTAGGAGGCATGGATGTTTCTAATGGAATAAATTAGTGTTATATTTCATTTCTTAGTGTAAAGTTGAATTTATTTATGTATCTTGCTTCCAATAATACTAAACTACTTGGTCCTTCGGGAAGCTTATTCATTATTTGTATACCAATGTAATCAAATAAGGCACCAGCTCCGGGAAACTAGGGTTGGTTCCTTATAGTTGGTATCAGAGGAATTTTAGTAGAAAACTTGGAAACTAGATTTAGTAAACATAGATTAGGGAAGAGTCCCTAAGATAGTCTTTGAGGATAAACAGACAAGAACTTCCTGGTATTTTGGTAAGTAATAGATTATGTGGATCTTTCAAGCAATACATCCCTATCCGAATATGAGCAGGTAGAGGTGGCTCTGGCATAGATATACCTAGAAGTGAAATCTCCGACAAGGAGTTTTGGGCTTGACCTAGGGTATCCTAGTATACGGCAACGAGCCTTGCTGTACTCTCAGTTACGACACTCCCGGGGGATATGTTTAGGATAATTCATGTTTTGTTTAAAAGCTATTATGAAGGATTTAAATGTAATTTTTTCCTCAAAGATACCATGTTTATGATTAAAAGATTAGATATGCATAAACTTATTCTTAGTATTTTTCTACATTGAGATTATAAATTATGATACATACCCTAATCTAGTGTATGCCATTATTTAGAAATGATTCCTAGTGAAAGGAATAGAAACTGCCCGAACGTGCGTAGGGACTTCTTTTCGATACAATATAATGATTTTGGCTCTGGTGCTATGACGGGTGCTGAGAAACTTATAACTATACTAGGAAAAATTACTCATGTTATGAATAATAACCTTACCCGTATAGAGCATTCAGATCCACCACATGAAGGAGCTATGTTAGATCGCTTTATGTGACAACAACCTCCATCATTAAATGGGACTAGAAACTATTTTGTAGTAGAGCGGTGGATATGTTCTCTTGATAATATATTTCTCGCCTTGGGATGTAATGAAATATAGAAGGTTTTCATGGAAGTCTATCATCTATCAGGAGATGCAGATCAGTGGTGGTTATTAATCCAAAATACAAAGGAGGAGGAGGAAATATAGGAGATGGAATGGAGGGAATTTAAGGAAATATTCCTCAAGAAATAGTTTCCTCGTGAACAAAGAGTGGATATGGAGAGGAAATTCATGAATCTGAGGAAGAAGGAATATGAGAATGTTTCAAAGTATGAAGATAATTTCACTAGGATATCTAGACATGATATGGACTACATACGAAATTCAAGGAGCAGAATTGATCATTTCTTTGATGGCCTAAACCCATTCCTCTGGTGGGAACTGGTCTCCCAAAGTTTTTCATCAAATGAGGATATTGTTTCATGTGATATCAAGACAGAAGAATAATTCTTGAAGTCTTATGAATTTAAGGGGAAGAAAAAAAAGAAGAGGGCTGTTGAAAAACCTGGGAAAGGAAATAAGGAAACGAGGAAGAAGGGAAGAGTTTAATTTCCACCATGTGACAATTGTGAAAGGAAACACCCTGGTGCATGCTTAAAAGGAAAAGGCATATGCTACCAATATGGTCAGAAAGTCCATCTTACTGGTGATTGAAAAGGGAAGAAGGAATCCAATGATGTTCAATGCTATAATTGTCAGGAGATGGGATACTATGCTAATGATTGTCCAAAGTGTCAAGGAAATATTCAACAAAAAATGCCAAGGGATCAGGGAAAAGCTTATACAATCCCAACTACAGATGTTGAAGTTCTGAATGATGTGGTGGCATGTAGTTTGATTGTTTCATCAAACTTAGCCAATGATTTATTTGATTCTGGAACATCACATTGTTTCATATTTTCCCAGTTTTCTAAGAAAATTAGATATTTCCAATTTGATTTAACAAGGGAGTTTTCAGTCAAAACTCTTAAGGGAAGTATCATTGCAACAAAGTTTTGCGAATCATTTCCCATTAGGAAATATAAATGTTCTTTATCTTTTGATCTCATTGTCATACCCAAGATTGAATTTGATATAATCCTTGATATGTATTGGATTTCGGACCATGATGCGAAAATTTATTGTAAGAAGAAGGTGGTTACAATTTTCGATGAAAATAAAGAGTAACTTATATTTATAGCAGAAACGTCACCACATGATTCTTATCTAGATCCACCCCCATTAGCTCAGCTAAATTCAATTATCGGGGAGGAAGAGAATGAAATAACTATGGGTGAGAAAAAGAGTGTTCAAATAAAATATGTACCCATTGTGGAAGAATATATTGATGTCTTTCCAGAGGATTTACCTGAACACTCTCCAGAGCGGGAAATTGAGTTTTCCATTGACTTAATTCCTAGTCCAAGACCCATATCAAATAACCCTTATAGAATGACCACTTTGGAGTTAGTGGAGCTAAAGAAACAACTAGAGGAATTGAGTGATAAAGGATTTATTTACCCTAGTGTCCCTCTATGGGAAGCCCCTACTCTTTTCATTAAAAAGAAAGATGGTTCTATGAGGTTGTGAATTGATTATAGGGAAATCAATGCTATTACAATAAAGAATAAGTATCCTATACAAAAAATTTATGATTTATTCAATCAATTTCATGGAGCCCAATATTTTTTAAAGATTGATCTTTGATCTGGATATCATCAGTTGCTTGTGAGAAAGGAAGACATTCCAAAAATAGCATTTCGAACCAAGTATGGGAATTATGAGTTTATAGTAATGACTTTTGGACTAACCAATGAACTATCTATTTTCATGGATCTCATGAACATAGTCTTCAAGGAATATCTTGATGACTTTGTAGTAGTGTTTATTGATGATATCCTGGTTTACTATAAGAGCTATGAAGATCATGAAAATCACTTGCACACCATTCTGAAGACTCTTAGAAGAAATGAATTATATGGGAAGTTCAGCAAGTCTAAGTTCTGGCTCCAATCAGTTTCTTTTCTAGGCCACATTGTCTCTTAGGATGGTATATATATAGATCTTGTGAAGACAAAGGCTTTGAAAGAATCTCCTTCTCCAACAAATGTAACTGAGGTACATAGTTTTATTCGTTTAGTAGGTTATTATCGGCGTTTCGTTCAGAACTTCACCCATTTAACCAACCCAATGACCAAGCTCACACGAAAAGGGGCTAAGTTTGTATGGACCAAGGAATATGAATACTATTTTGAATAATTTAAGAGGAGGTTAGTGAATGATCCAATCCTAACCCTACCATCGAGGAATGATGGGTTTGTTTTCTATAGTGATGCATCAAAGAAAGGACTTGGTTATGTCCTTATGCAGAATGATCGGGTGATTGCCTATGCATCTAGGCAGCTAAAACTTCATGAGCAAAACTATCCAACTCATGATATTGTGTTTTCAGTAGTAATATTTTCTCAGAATATTTGGAGACATTACCTTTATGGCGAGAAATGTGAGATATATACAGATCATAAGAGTTTGAAATATATATTCTCACAAAAATAACTCAACATTAGACAAAGAAGATGGATCGAGCTACTCAATGACTATGATTGTACAATACACTACCACCCTGATAAGGAAAATAATGTGGTAAACTCTTTGAGTAGAAAAGCCCACAGAATTTTGAACAAGATGAGAGTTGAAAGGGATCCTCTGTTCATGGTTCTAGTAAAGATGGATATGGGAATTATCAAGGAATGTAACATGTAAGTACATTTTCAAATGGTTTCCAAAACATCTTTATTGGAAAAGATAAAATTTTCTCAGGTTGATGATGAGGAGTTTCAAAATAGAATTAAAGCTATATATAATGGGAGTTTGACTGAATTTGCATATGAAGGTGGAATTTTGAAATTCAGAAAAAGGTTTTGTGTTCCCGTTATTCCCGAGCTAAAGAGGGAACTATTGGATGATGCTCAATGATCTAATTTCTCTATACACCCTAGTATCACAATGATGTTCAAAGATCTAAAGGAACATTTTTGGTGGGAAAACAGGAAGAGGGAGATTGTTGATTATGTGTCAATATGTTTGGTTTGTCAACAGGTAAAGGCAGGAAGACAACATCCTGGTGGAGTCATGAAACCCTTTCTTAAACCTATGTGGAAATGAGATTATATTACCATGGAATTTGTCATGGGGCAACCAAAGACTCCAAGAAAGAATGATGCGATATGGGTCATTGTTGACCATCTTACAAAATCCGCACATTTTCTTACTATAAGGGAAGATTTACCACTTGAACGTTTAGTAAGAATATATATTAATGAAGTTGTAAGACTTCATGGTATACCATCATCAATTGATTCCGATCGTGATCCCTGTTTGACAACACGATTCTAGAAAAGTCTTTAGAAGGCCCTAGATACTGATCTTCATTTGAGCACTGCCTACCACCCACAAACTGATGGAAAATCATAATGGACTATTCAAACATTAGAAGACATGTTGAGGTCTTGTTCAATTGATTTTCAATGCATGTGGGATGAGTATTTACCTCTCGTGGAATTTTCCTACAACAATAGCTTCCATTAAAGTATTCACATGGCACCCTATGATGTATTATATGGGAGGAGATTTCATACACCAACTTGTTGGGATGATGTTGGTGAAATAAAGCTCGTGGGCCCAGAACTTGTTGAAGAAACAATAAAAAGGTGAAGATTATCCAGAACCATATCAAAATAGCTCAAAGTAGGCAAAAGAGCTATGCTAATAACCAAAGGAAGGATTTGGAATTTCAAGAATGTGATCACGTTTTCTTAATGGTATCTCCATGGAAGGGTATTGTACGATTCGGTAAGAAGGGAAAATTAAGTCCTAGTTACATTAGACCTTTTCAAATTCTGGATCGAATTTGAGTCATAGCTTACCATTTGGCAATTCTGCAAAGTCTCCCCAAGGTTCACAATGTTTTCCACGTGTCAATGTTAAGAAAGTACATGCCAGACCCAACAAATGTACTCACTTATCAATAAGTAAAACTTGAGCCCGATCTATCTTATTGTGAAGAGACTATTAAGATTCTTGATACTAGAGAAAAACTATTGAGAAATCGGATGACTCGTCTGGTAAAGGTTCTTTGGAGGAACCATAAGATGGAGGAAGCAACATTGGAGCCCGAGGAGCTTATGTTAAAGACATACCCGAATCTTTTTAGGTAATATTTTTTGAATTTTGAGGATGAAATTTTTTTAAGTAGAAGAGAATGTAACACCCCAAGGTTTTGAAAATAAATATAGAATGCAATTTCATAATCTAGCCATTAAACACAACTTTTCCTCTTCTATGTTTTTAATTTAGAAAAATTGTCATCTAGAGTTGTGTTCAGTAAGTCATTAGGAGTCTGATAGAACAAACTTGATTTTTGGTGAATAGTAACATACCATTATGAATAGTAATATGAATAGTAATATGACCCTTATGAATAGTAAATAATGATATTATTTTATTTTCTTAATGTAATAAGATAATGTGATCTTAATTAATTTCTCAATGTCACATAAAACTAATTATACCTCTAAGATTATTATTTTTCGAATTAATTATGACTTTATTTAAAAATAAAATTAATAATATTTAGAAAATTATTTTTGAAAAATGGATTTTACTTTTTAATTATACACGTTGAAAAATGGTAGGGGTGAAATTTTGGGATTTCTCTAAAATACTTGAATTTTTGATGAATAGTGAAATACGATAAAATACCATATATACAAATTATCAGTTAAATACACTATTCATGACATCACAAGTAAAACAAGGCCACTTGGTTCGAACTCACATGCACTTATTATTATCAGGGGTAACATGAAACAACACTATTGGTTGTCTTGAGGGAAATAATAATATAATGAATTAAATGTTCAAAATTTACTCATCTTCTTCACTATAAACACCCCTCACCACTCCCTCTTCTCTTCACTCCTCTAAGCCTTGAAACTCATCAAAGTTATGCCAATTTACACTTACCTATCCTCTCCCCATGTCCAAGAAGCTTCTGGTCTTGACAAAATACCAAAACCCCTTCCCTTAAGGAGATACTCAATGAGGCTATTTCAAGAGGGAAAGCACCCTTCTTTTTCATTTGGTTTCATTTAAATTTATCTTCTTTTGCTATCCTCTACTCACCTACTCTGTCCAAATGATCATGATAACTCCAGTATCATATATATAATGGAATTATATCTTTTTAATGGATGAAACATCATAAATATTCTTACTCCCTCCCTTTTATTTTTACAAACGAAATCAACGTCCATGAGGTTCCAATTTATAGCCTTTGTGGACGACGAAGTTTTTTTCTTCAATTTCTTCTCCATTACTGGTCATGAAACCATATTTATGGTTGAAATGGACTATAATATATGTATTATAACATAATTAATATTCAGGAACTAGAATATGTACATATAATTAAGTTATATGACAAAACTAGTTCATAATAATCCAAATACCGCAGAATAATCGAAGTGGTTGTCATCTAATGATTCATCCACATTACATGTAAAAAAATGATATAAATGACCATTATAAATTATTTATGTTCATAAATAATATATAATTCCAATACTGGATATTTATAACCATTCCACATGAACTCTATTACTTAAAAACAAGTTAACCGATTATGAAAATAAAGAAAACGTACACCCCAGAGCAATGAAATTCAATATAATAACATAGCAATAAGGGTATAAATGAACTAAACAGAATTATGATAAAATAAATACATGTCTAATAGGTTCTTAAATAATTTATTAATAAGTATAATTTCATATTCCAGGAGATTAAGTTCAAGAGCGGAACACGTTTGGAGTTAAGGTAAGGGTTTTTCCACCCGAACTTCCATTTTCATTCGGGTTACTTTCATTGTCTGATTACCTCAATGAAATTATTATGTATTATTATGTACTCCTCATATATTATGTGTGAGTATTATATATATTTTTTCAAACCATAAATCTTCCTTATTTTATGGATAATTACATGTTTTAAAAGGAACTTTCAAAATTGTTTCCAAAATACAAGCCCGATTCAAGGGAATTTCTCAAATTCTTACCTATTTTCTAGGGCAATATTTAACCTAATTTTGGAAACCTTTATATTTATAAAATTACTCATTTTATTATAAAAATACTATCTTACTTCACTTTTGGTTTTATACAAATATTTTTCCAAAAGAACTCTCCTTTTCAAAATAGAATATTATTTATCTCAGGAATAGCTTACTGATTTTATAAGAGTGTTTTCGTCTAATTAACCACTCTTGTTGATTACCATGATTATTTTTTATTATGGAATTATTTTCTCAGCTCATATTTCGGCCATAACGTGTTGAAGTTTATTGTTAAAGGCATGTGTTTTCAATTATGCACCATGTCTTATGTTTATGCTATCTTCCATTGTATTGCTTAGTCTTACTGAGCGTTTGAGCTTACCCCTTTATTATATTTCATTTTTCCCAGGATATTAAGAAGTAATTTATGAATGAATTTCAGCATAATCTAAGAGGCATGTATGTTTCTAATGGAATAAATTAGTGTTTTGTTTCTTTTCTTGGTGTAAAGTTGAATTTATTTATGTATATTGTTTCCAATAATACTAAACTACTTGGTCCTTCAGGATGATTATTCCTTGATTGTATTCCAATGTAATCAAATAAGGCACCAGATTTGGGCAACTGGGGTCGGGTCCTTATATTGTTGTTTAGTTGGGATGGCTTAGACTTAGTCACACAAAGTTATCTCATATGGAGAATTTTTCTTTTGGGATTTTGGATAGTTTGGGATGTGTTGTATTGACATACTGGTTTTGATCCTTGTTTTGAGATTTTAATCACATTAACAGTGTATATCAAGTTTTTGATTTGTTTATAAATTGTTATGATGTGATGTTAAGGATTTAGGATTTAATCATTGATGTTTTTAATCTGATATTGATATTAATATATTTTCATACTTCTTATTTGGTTGGTGTGGTCATCCAACTCATGGTTGGGTCATGATGTATTTCCAAGGACCATTCCCAAATGGTTCCCCATGATGTGTTGGTTCTAGTATCCAGTATGCGAAGAGTGGGAATATTATTTTAGTATTATTGTGGGATGACTTGGGTGAACAATCACGTTGACCTAGGATGGTTCGTTACATGGTGCATCTACAAGATTTTTACGTAGGGGGAGGGGAATCAACTAAGAATTTCACATTCGAGAGGGTTCTTGGTTATAGGAATTGGGGATGCTATATAAAGGGAAGGAAATCTAGGGTTACTAGATGATGTTGTACACATGCGTGGGGGGGGGGAGTGAATAGTGGTGCGAATGTGCAAGGGAGGTTTCAAGTGAAGTGGGGATGAATTATTGATGTGGGAGGAATCGCGAACGAGGGAGGGGGTTTATAAGAGGAATCCTAGTGAGGGTGAGGGGATAAATTTTGGAAGGGTATGTAAATTAGTTGAGACCTCTATTTGGTGGTTTCAATTCATAGCATTATCAACATCCAAATGAAGTTTGTTCATTTTCCCCCACTCTGAATAATGATATATGAAGTATCTATTATCCATACTAGAAATAAGTGCTCATTTAATTTTTTCAAAATATTTTAAATTATTATTCAATCTCGAAGGAGCATCCAGGGGAACTCCAAGCATCAGCGATTGTAGGCACAAAATTCTATAAGCCCTGTGCAACCCCACATGAAAAAACCCTCAAAATTCTTAATTAATTAGATTTTGATGATTTTTGTATCCCCAAACAACACCTCATGAACGAGAAACCCTACTACTTTCCTGAATTTTTCTTTTTTACCACATAATGTTATATATATATATATATATGTATTTGAATATATATTGGTTGCATAATTTATTTGTGGATATATATATTTATATTAATATATATTTGTTCAAAATGTGTTTATATATTTGTTGTATAAATGTTTATATACAAAATGTGTGTGTGTGTATTAATTCATATGAAATGTGTATATATATTTTTTATGTATAAAATGAATATATATTCATTACAGAATGTCTGTATCTATATATATATATATTCATGCATATATAAAATGTGTATATATTTGTTGTATATATAAAATTTTTATATATTTGTTGCAAAAATGTTTATATATATATTTTTTTGTGTATATTTGTCTATATATTTGTATATAAATTAATGTGTATGAATTTATATATTTATTTCAAAATGTGTGTATATATTTATGTTTTTTGTTCAAAAAATGTTAACGGTCGGGCCTGTGGCATTCGATGAGTTGGCGTCTCCTGTCCGGATGCACATGGAAAGTGGCGGGAGAAGTACTCTTTGTAAGTTGACGGTGATAACGACATAACTTGAGCGGTGATTATTGTGGGGCTAACAGGATTATGTCGGTGAAATTGAGAAATGAGGCTGATATGTAGGGATCGACAATTCCGACGGTTGACGTAGGTTGCGGGTTCCCCATTAGCTGATGTGATCTGGAGGGCTTGATGGCTGCTGAATCATAGAGGCCAACGGGGGGCTTCACCAACGTCGGCTGCGATGGAGGAGGGCATGTAGGCCTCATCGTGGGGGAATATATATCTTATATATATATATAATGTAGAATATTAATAAAATAATGTGGGGTATTATCAGGTTGATCCCTATGGGGTATTCTTTTGTCTTTGATGTATTTTTACCCCAAAGAACCTAAATAAATATGTATATATACAACTTTATAGGGTATTTTAATATTTTATTATAAATTTTATATCTTAATATAAATTAATTTGTTTCACATTATATAAATTATGAAAATAAAATTGATGATAAATTTTATTTTAAATATTATTTAAATTTTTTAAATCAAGGTACCATTTATCAGTGCTAAAAAAAGATATGATTAAGTCTACCCTCCATCAATTCTAAAAAATACTAATAAAATGAACATTTATCCGCCTTTTTAGCATCGATATAGGGTATCTTTATCAGTATTTTTTTAAAACCAGAAATAAATGACTAGCACCTTTTTTCTATGATTTGTTGTAGTTTTAATTAATTAAATAAATAACTTATAAATGCACTAAAAACAAAATATTCTTTGATTCATTCTAAACATCCACCCATAGGTAAACACCACAATCTAAGATCAACAAGGAAAGCAAAAAAAATTCCGAGGACATTTATTAGCTTGAAATTTTCATTTTACCATTCATGAGTGAAATTTAAAAAAACACACACATGGATATTCAAAAACTCCAAAAATAAAATTTTCATACCATTCCAATAAATATACCTTAAATGTTTTTTGTCCTTGAAAATCCTAAACCGAACATTTTAATCTGAGGTGCTTGAACTTCACAAACCCATCACGTAAATTTCCATAAAAGACACACCTTCAAAAAGAATCAAGGAGTAATTCATAGGACACAACAAAACACTAACAATAAGACCCACTATCTGTTATATTTAATTATATATAAAAACAAAAATAGCTACCCAATTTATTAATCTAGAAAGGATTTTGTTTTGAAACAAACAAAGCCACTACACCCACATATGGAACTTTTTCTCCAATGTATTTACCTTTAAACCTTAATTCTTTCCACCACTCCTAAATTCAAGGAATAATTTTTCATTATTAATGTTATGGGTTTTGGGTACACATGCTTTCAATGGTCATCAGTCACTATTGAAAAATCTCAGATTTTTTAATGGATCTTTCTATAGGTAAATTTGAATTTTAAGTTTGGTGGAAGAACCATCTTTGATTTTGTTCTTGGGAATTAAATCTGAGTGTGTAAATTATCCAATGTGTTGATTCTAGGTGTATTTTATGGCCTGGAGAGTGAATTGGGGGTTTGGATGAGTTTCGGGAGCGTCAGGGCCTAGAATCTAACTGTCAAAAAGGTGAAGGCATAAGCATGTGGCTTGTTCAAACTGTATGACTTTCAAGGGGAAACTGTGTAGCCCATATTTGGACTAGATCATGGTTAGAAATATAGTGTGAGGTTGGGTGCATGACCATGTGAATTGTATATAGCTTTTAAAATAGGGTGTGAAAGGCATACACACGGTTGATAAATCGTGCGGCTTACCCCGCATGATTAGAACCATTTAGGCAGTGAGTGCGCATGGTTGTCAAATAATCTAAACAAATAGTGTAGTCAAACCGTGAGACCAGTTATAAAGGGGGTTCCCTTTTGATAGTGGCACTACACGGTCAGTGAACGATTAACTAAACCATGCGAGAAAACTATGTGGTTAATTTAAAAGTGGGAAATTATGTTTTTTCCCTTCCAATATTATTCCTTTTCTTTCTTTATTGTACTATTCACATGCACAATAGAGGAATTTCTATAATTGTTCTTCCACCTTCGATTTGGTATCCTTTGTCTGAGCCCCGATTTTCATGTTTTTGGGTGCATTAGAAGAGTATCAGCAAGACACTAATTCATATTTCTTCTATTATTCATTTATCTCACTATACAAAATGATCAATTTGTGTGATATATTTTACCCTATTTAAGGGTGTTTGTATAGAATCCAAATATCTCTCATTTCAGCTGGAATTAGAGGCTGATAATTGACATGTGAATACCTATGAGTCTAAGGTAGGTGGTGCCTAATTTTTTCCTTGAATATATGAGTGTTATGGGGTGTGTTCTTAAATACAAACATGTGGGTTGTCCAAGTGAGACCCTAATAAATTAATTCATGTATTTAAATCAATTAATTGATGTTATAATATACCAATGGGCATGATCTAGTCTATTTAATCATGATAACCCAGGTTTGGGGCTATTGGTTAGTTGGAATGGATATTCCAATGGTTTAAATTGTTTAAATTAATTAAATGTGATATGACTGTAGGAGTTATTTGGGAATATGACGGGCATGGCCAAAGGTATTAAGGTGATGTTGATCACCAGGACCGAGATGATGAGGTTTTTCAGGCTAAGGGAATGACCTAAGATATATGGGATAAAGTTAACTATCAGAATTGAGGCGATGTGATCATCATGAAGAGGTAGATGGTTATGACCATGCTATGGATGGGTGACAAGGTTCACATGTGGGAAAAAGGTTGTTAGATGGAATTAATTAGGAAATCTTGGTGATTTCCACTCACCTTTGTTGGATGATGTTTCTTTTGGAGTCGTGTACACATAGATACGACTCTGTTGAGGTGGTGTTGACCACTTGTTTTGGGTGGATGCCTCCATAGTTATAACGGATTAGAGGATGGTGTTGAAGATCAGTCATCGATGAGGTGATCACCGTATAAATACATGATTGATAGTGTTTGAGACCATCATTTTGGGGATGAGGCTTATCATATTTGTTGGGTCCAATGGGATATGATTTTTGGTAGATGGATATCACCATGACTTGGGATGTCATTTTATTGATCTAACTGTGATTTCTTTTACATCAGGGGATGGATATCATCATGCCACATGGAATCCAACTATTGAGATAATGTTTTTTTATTATTCATTAGAGGATGGAAATTAATGTACCTCAATATGTTGGGCTGTTGAGCCGACTATGACTTTTAAATGGAAGTCGTTGGGACTTGTGACATATTTGTTGGGCATGTCGTTAGGATTCCAGCTGTACTCAACGAGAGGATTCATGTGGTTTTAATTGACATGAGGTGTTGTGTGACATGCACATGGATGTGATATCCAGGTTCTTATAGTACGACTGACCATGGATATATCGTTTCACTCCATCATTGTGTGTAGTAGGTGAAATAATCACTTATGTATACCAACCATAAGTGGAGCGAGTTGTTTATTTTTATGTGTGATTTAGTTCTATTTATTTAAATATGTATACACTATATAATTATGAATATAAGAAAGGAATACATTGGTGGTGGTATACTATGTTCATACTCACACCTTACACAGTTCCCCTCAGGAAGCATGTAGGCTTTATGGTTTTGAGATATGGTCCGGGACTAGGTTTGTTCTCTAGAATATAGCTACCAGGGATAGAGTTTCTTGGGTTGAATGGTATATGGACCATGATGGTTATTCACATTGAGGTGGAGTTATTATTGGGGTTTTTGAGTATATTTTCATATGATGGTCCATGTTCAATCTTGCATGTATATTTTTGTATGATATTCATGACATGTTCTCTTATATGAAAATGGTATAATGCCTTGGGATTGTTTTTATTTTTGTTATTTATTATTTCTTCCACTGAGTTTGGTATTTATTATTTTATAGTGTTTATTATTATATGAAAATTATTATTATCATCACCAAAGGGTATAGTCTCCCCACTATAACCTAATCATACCTTCGCTGCTAGTCGGTATCCTTTATCGTATAGGGAGGCATGCCTAAGGCCTAGTGTCCCACCAACCCGAAGCACATGTTTTAAGTGGATCTCAGGCTGGGGTGCTACAAATGGTATCAATGACGTTTCCTTTACTTTTTGGTCTTATTATTTGGTCTATAGTAGTTTGAAATAAGGGTCTAGTCAGAAATGGGTAAAGAGATCGTGTTTGGGTGCCTTCAACACCATGAACGTGGGAAATTCCATGTTTCTAGGGGTTGTTAATTTATTTTATGCTTTGAACTTTTACATTTGATTGTTTTACACCTCAAGTGGCACACTTGGGTGTGATTTTATTAGATTATGAGATTCTGACCATTAGCCTAATATAGAAATGGATTATTATTTATGGATCATGGTAGGAACTCATGCTCATATGATGTGTGTATATTCTTGTGATTTTATTTGCAAACCTAGAAATTTCTAAGAGGCTTTGAGATTCTTAAAGTGTCAACAAAAATATAAACAATGTTTTCCTACTTAGATTTTTTCTGGAATTCTACTCAGCTGACCCAGGAATGTGGTTCCTGATGAGATCAGTATTTGACGCTATGTGTATGTAGTATATAGGACTAACTCTGCAATAGGTTGGAAGTAATAGTAAAATTTGGTGATCCATTTAAAATGTAAACAAAGAAGATAAATATTTTTTTCTAGAAAATCCTTTTGGCAGAGTTCTACTCAATAACCCCAGATTAATTATATCTAATATGCATGATATGTGATTCCTGAGTCCTATATAGGTAGGGAAGGTAAATGAGGCTGAATCATATATGATTCTTGAATTTGTTATGGGTAGTCAATGGGACATGTAGTCATATGAGATATGATATGCGGATGGTAGGGGAGTGTAAGGGTGGTAAGATGCACTTCTTATTTCAGCTTTCCCTATCTGCAATATATATGATTGTTATGGATATTTGAACATGTTGTTTTGTATTCAAAGTGATACCACATAGAAGGCTTCTAGTGGAGCATCAAGAGGGTGATGTTGTGGTGCTACTAGATTGTACACAGGATAAGGTCCATTAGGGTCTAGATGAGGCCCCTGAGGTTTGGGATGATCACGAGCCATTGGTAGAGGCTCCAAGGTAGGCGTGTTAGCCACAAAAGATGGTAGATTTTAGGCCGTGTCTGGATGAGGATATTAGGGTGAGATTGGCATGAGTCATACAAGATATTGATAAGGGGATCAGGGAGCTGAGATGTCCATGGATTATTTGACTCATTAGTTCCAATCTCAACACCCACCATTATTTTATGGTGAGGTTAGACCACATAAATCAAAGAACTAGATCAAGTCCCTATAGATGATATTGGATTAATTTGAGACATCTTCAGGTTAGACGGTAAAGCTGATTGCTTATATTCTTAAAGGATCAAAAATCAATATTGAGACCTAAATGTACACTTTGATAGACATGAGGGACTAGCATGGAATGATTTTGAGGCTAGACACTTTGAGAACCTTTTCTTTTAGACATTGAGGGTGGATAGATCTCATGAGTTCATGAACCTACAATAGATATATACATCCATTATGGATTATGTGGTGAGTTTCATAGACTTTTCTCTATCTTCACCTTCTACGGTGGGTGTCAACAACACCAGAGTGAGATTGTTTGAGGATGGATTACAAAAAACCGTCAGGGTGAAGGTAAAAATATTCATTTTGACATTGTTTTAATAGGAAGTAAATTAGGATTTGATATTCTAGGGGAATCTAATGGACCAAACTTATCCGAGAAGGATGATAGGCGCTAGGTGAGACTGGCAGTGATGCTTCTGTTAGTTGAAAGTGGGGTCATGAGGAGCGACATTAGGGAATTCATACCATAGATTTGGGAAAAGAACTAAGGAGTGGATCATAGATAGTGTTCTTCTATTTTAGTTTTTCAGGTCATGTTCAGACCCAATGATAGGTAACATCGAAGGAGTTATGGTCATGCTTCTTGATGAGGCACTTAGAGAGGTTCTGAAGGAAGAATTCTCAGGCATTTTGGAGTTAGGGACTATGTCAGACTCCGAGATATAAGGTAGGAATGGGTGTGGTACTAGGTTTTGGTAGCCGATATTATACTATATGCACAATTCATGGAAGATATAGATACCCAATAATGGGGTTAATGGTTTGTAGCCAGTATAACTCCATAGGGATGTCAACCCCTGGGTAGTTGGGCTTCAGGCTAGGAACATGCTATTGAGATGGTAGGGTTAGAGCAGGCCAGGGAACCAATGATGGTTATAGGTACTCCTTGATCATGGTGTGTCCTTTTTTGGGCATGATATATATGGATTCATGAGGTGAACATGTTGTGTTTGATCTAAGCTGGAACTGGTTAATATGTGGGCATCATATATGATGTGTGATTTGTATGAGATGTGTAGGCATTGAGTCCTTTTCGGGAATTTATATATATACATGCATATATATATATATATTTTATTTAGGGTTTTAACCATCATTGTGATGCATTAATTGATCATTTACTATGATATAATATCTTTTGGGCGTTTTGGATGATGTGGGAAAGATTGGGCATCAAATGGGATACAAAAAATCTTGGGCATTGACTGAAATGCAGAAATATGGGTGGCAAGTATGATACAAGTATGGAATGATCACCTAATGAGGTGTAAGAATGATATAAGGTCATGTGAGGACATATATATCTTGGGGAGATGGTTGGGTTGGACAATCAAAATGTTTTTTTTGGCTCAGAAAGTGACTGGGTAGGTGATTCCTAAGGTGGGGAGTTCCCCAAGGGGAATTATCCTATGAATGAGAAATTGGGGTAGAATGGTGTAATATTATGAGATGGGTATGTTCAATACCATCTCAGAATGAGACCTCATAACTTGGGGAAAAGATATTGTTATGTGGGGATATTGAAACATACCATGTTTTTGAATGGGCCGTTTCTCTCTGTAAATTTGAATTTTATGTTTGGTGGATGGATCGACTTTTATTTTGAAATTTAGGACTTAAATCTGAGTGTACAAATGCTCTATGATGTTATTTATAGATGGGTTTGGAATCCCAGTTAGAGAATCATGTATTCATATATGTTTTAGGAGAATTGGTGCTCCAAAACTCAGTTTAAAAATGGTATAGATAGAGGTGCATGGATTTGTTAAACAATATGACCATTAAGTGGAAATTGTGTGGCCCATATTTGAATTGGAGCACAGTTAGGAAAACCATGAGAGGTGGGGTGCGTGACTATGTAAAATGGATGTATTTTTTAATCAAGGGTGTTCATGATCTATACACGGTTGGAAAACTCTGAAGGTTATCCCACACACTTAGTGTCATTTAGGCAATGAGTGTGAACATTTAGTGCATGGTCTAGAAAAATAATGTGTTCAAACCTTATAACCTATTATAAAGGGGGTTCCATTTGGACTGGGCACTACACGGTTAGTGCATGGTTAGACAAACCAAGAATCAAGAATGTGGGATTCATTTTAATGTGGTAAATTACGTTTTTTACCTTCTTATATATGTCATTCTTCTTCCTCCTTTCTTGTACCATTCACACAAAAAATAGGGGGATTTATAACCTTCTTCTTCCTCCTATTCTTTGGCCACCTTCTTTCACTTGAGCTATGATTGGAAAAGTTTTGGGTGAGTTTGAAGAGTAGTGATAATCCCTTGATTCCTCTTACTTATATTAGTTGTTTATCTCACCACATGGAATGTAAAATCCATGAAATCTTTTTCCCTATTTTAAGGGAATTTATCTAGAATCACGATTTATCTCATTTCGTCTTAGATTAAAGGCTGATAATAGATAAGTGACCACCTACGAGTGTAATATTGGTGGTGCCAAGGTTTTTTTCTTAAATATACAGGTGTTAGGGCGGGGTGTGCTTAAATACGCACATGTGGTTTGTTTAGGAGAGATCCTAATAAATTAACAATTGTCTTTAAATAGTTCAATTTCTATTATGAGATGCCAATAGGCATGATATAGTCTATTTAAATATGATAAACTAGATTTGGGGATATTGGTTGGTTGAGCTGGTTATGCCAAAATTTAAATTTTTTTAAATTTTTTAAATTAATTAAATGTGATATGACTACATAAGTTATGTGGGAATGTTATGGGAATGTACTTAGTTATCGAGGTGATGTTTATCACTAGGATTGAGATGAAGAGGTTTATTAGGATGAGGGTGTGACCTAAGATACATGGGATGGTGTTTACCATCAAAATTGAGGCAATTTAATCATCAGAATAAAGAGGATGGTGATGAACATACTATAGATGGATGAAATGGTTTTTCATGTGGCAATGAGGTTGATGGATGGTGTCAATTAAAAAATGCTTATGATTTCCGCTCACCTTTTTTCCCTACATTGTAGTTAGAGTTGTGTTCCCATAGATAGGACTTAGTTAAGGGTGTTCTAAACAATAATTTTGGGTGGATGACTATAGAGTTATAACTACTTAGGGAATAGTGTTGTCTATCAGTTATAAAGGAGGTGATCACTGTATAAAGCCATGGTTGATAGTGTTTGAGACCATCCGTCAGTGGATGAGGCTGTCCATATATGTTGGGGATGATGATCTTGTATTATTGAAGGATAGATATTGTTGTGCCTCAGGACATTTGGATATTGAGCCGATAGTGATTTCTTATACATTAGGGGACATATATCATCATTCCATGGGATGTTGGGTTATTGAGAAAAATTTTTTTTTCATTCATTAGAGGATGTATATCATTGTTACTCAAGACATCAAGTTGTTGAGATGATTGTGACTTTTGAAAAGAAGTTCACGTGACTTGTGATGTATTTTTTTGGTGTGCTGTTGGGATTCCAGTTGTATTGATGCGAGGCTACATGTAGTTTTGGTTGGAACAGGGTGTTGGGTTACATGATCATGGATGATATACTATGATTCTTTTGGTATGACAGATCATGGATATATCATTCAACTCCGTCATTGGATGAAGCTGGAGAAATGCTCACTTGTGGTTATTGAGCACTGGTGAAGTGAGTTGTTTATTTTTATGTGTGAGTTATAACTATTTATTTACATATTCAGACACTGTATAATTATGGATATAATATAGGAACACATTCATGGTGGCCTACATAGTTCATACTTACACCCTACGTAGACCCCTCATGATGCGTTTAGACTTTATGGTTTTGAGATCAGGCTAAGGATGGGGTTTGTTCTATGGACTATAGATATTAGGGATGAAATTAATTAGGATGGATGGAATATGGACAAAAATTAATCTCCTCTTTGATATGGAGTTATTTTTTTTGTAATTTTTAGTATATTATCATATTATCATCCATGAGTGATATCACATGCCTATTTACTGTATGACTATTATGACATGTGTTCTTATCTAAAAATGGAATAATTCTTTGCACTTGTTTTTACTATTCGATTTTATTATTTCTTCTGCTATGTTTGGAATTTCTTCTTCCACAATGTTTATTATTATATAAACATTATTAGTATCTTAACCAAATGGTATAGTCTATCATGTAATCATACCCTTTCTACTAGTAAGAAGCCTTTGGCATACGTGGAGGTGTAACTAAGGCATAGTGGCCCAACGGCCCAGAGAATGGGTTTTAAGTGGATCCATGGTCGGGGTGCTACAACTATGTATCGATCCACGAACACATCATCCCCCTCTAAATCCAATTAACTCTACATATCCTCATGAGAATAGTTAAACATGTATTTTTTCAACTAACACATAGAATATTCTATAAACACCACTCAAACTAAGATGGTAGCACCAAGAAATAATTTATCTTTCATATTATTCTAAAATCATAAAGGAATCTACTAACCTTGACAATAACTTACATTATTAGTCATTCCTCCACCCCACAATTGGAGTAAAATGTATATCATGATCCAAAATTACAATCAATAGAAAACCTCATAGATCATTATCTTATCTAGAAGAACTCTCCCTAATAAAAAACGCACAACATAACTATAGAAGATAACTCACTTTTATATTTGAGTAAAATAAAACTAATTTATATTTTTTAAGATTTTAATAATGGGTTATCATCAAATTCATTAATATTTAAAGAATCACATACATTTATCACCCTATATATGGGAAGGAAATATATACCTTTCCCTTGAAACTGATGAATTAAGATCAATGGTAAATTGGACAAATTGAATCAATTTATTAAAAATTATATGAGGAAATGTTGTAAAAGTCTTCAATTATATATGGAAATGATTTCATAAATAAATATAAATAGTTACTTTGACTATTTCTTCACCACCTCATTCTCTTATCATTAAATAATTATTACTGCATCCCTTATTTCTCAAGACAATAATATAATATTTTTCATCAACAAGTTTATGTTTTTATTTATCCTTTTCCCAACTAGAAATGTCATTATAATAACTTTTACTACCACTCATAAATCACGGTCATACCAAAAATAATATATTTAAACCAATTTGAAACCACCTTTTCTTACTCAATAAACTTCACTAGTCAATTATGAGGAATCATGTTGTAATCCCCATTCTTTAAGTGAAAATAGATATGAAGCATCACCTAAAAATTCCACATCTCATTAGACACATCTTAATTGACCTCTCCAATATGAAGTTTCATCAATAAATTAATGGTAAATGAAATTTATCTTCATCATATAGGGAAGTTACTTTTACCACATCTACTATGATAATACACATCATTTCTAACTACTATTATCTACTATTGAGATACCTCTTCTCTTAATTCCATCCAAAATATACATTGAGTTGAAAAATCATTTAAATTAAATGACACTATAATTATTATATATTATCCTTATAAATTCATCATTAACTCTGAAACTAGTAATTATTCTATCTTGAGAACACTAATAATTTTCATTTTATCATCCGATGCCTTATAGTTTCATATAATCGCACAAAAAACTTTGTTTTTTATCTTTTAGTATATCAAAAGTATCAAAATAACCATGGTATAATCATTATTTTTTTCGCATAAGTAGCTATAGATAATCCTCTAAAATGATAAAATAGTTATTAACCATCACATCACATCTGTGTTCCCAAATCCCCTTAATTATGAAAACTATGAGGCACTCATACTGCTAAAATAAAAAGTAAAAAAGGACTAGGTCACATTGAAGAGCTCAAACTATCAAGATTAGTCTCTAGTAAGAAACATGACTAGGTAAGATACTCCAACCAAGGCATTTTTTTTGAAAACCAATACTTCTATATGGGAATAATTTATCATTTTTATCAAGACAAACATCTACACATATAAATTTATTGAAGTATGTTACACATATAAATCCAATTTTGTCACACATAATAACAATATGGTGTTTTGGACCTAGAACATTGAACCATAAAAAAATCATCCTCCACACAAGGTAAGTCATAATTTCTGGCACAACTAATCTAGGATAGTATAACATTCCTTGAATATTTAGACCATATATCTCTATCCAAGATTCCCCATGTACTTTCTATATCCACACAATACACCATCATCATGTTCATATAGGTCGGATGGAAAGGTTAACAAACACACACTAATGAAATGATCTCGATCCAAATCATATATTATGAAACCTCAAAGTAAATAAAGATTACTCAAAACCGCATCACCCAATACCTTGTAAAAACTAAATAAGCACACACAAAAAATTCCTGATATATACCTATCATGGAATGTGTCACAAATTACATATCTCATGAAGTATAACCATCATTATATTCAAGAATCAATGATGACTGAAAAAATAACAATCCTATATTTATAGGTCAATCAACTCATATATTGAATAAAAATGATCATCATTCACCTCCTATATATCATCCATTAAATTAGATAATTAAGAAAATAAGTATTATAGATACCAATTTCCTTAATAGGGAAAACATAATACCAATATCATACAGGAAAGGTTCCCCCATTTGATATCAGGATAAACCTATGATGTAGGTAACATTAGGTAATAATTATCATAAAAAAATACATAAAAATGAATTGTATTAGACTCTAAAGTGGCCTATATAATGATTTAAATCCTTGATGTGGTCGCAAGTTAAAACCCTGTATAATCAGGTTCCTAGAAAAAGTTCTCATCTTCCACTTTATTAATCAAAGGTGAGACTTAGATAGGTGTGGACCCAACCATCCTCAAATCATGATTTTTTATAGAAGTGTACACATAAATTGATATCATACTCACATGAATCCATAAATATTGATAATTTTAGAGACTAATTATTAGATAATTTAATAATATATTAGTCGATTTTTTTATCCATCCATCCCAATGTATTTTTCTTATACCAAGTAAGTGTATGTGTAAAAAATGTACTAAAAAATATATGATGCCTGTAAAAACATATATATTTATCATAATTAGGGATATAATTACTTGAGTAATTTAATAGATAACTAGATAACTTATATATAAATGCATCGGTTTCCACACCCTATGTTGGATTGTATTTCTTGTTAGAATGAAGGATAATACCTCTAACATTATTTCCCTAGTTTACTTCCTAAACCAATAAAACCTCACATGGACCTAAATATAAACACCAACTTAAATCTCAACTCAATTCACTAATATAACTATATTATGAATTGACCCAAACAAGAAACCTCCTTAGATTCACGAAGAGATTGAGTGTAACCCTTGAATCTAACCTCTAATATGAAATATGTTAGAAACCAATGCCAAGGGTATATATCTCACAAATGGAAGAAATTAACCTTTATATAACACAATGGATTATTTTAAAGTAAAATGAAAAAAAATCAATAATAAAGAATATATGATCAACTAATATAAGAAAACACGGAAGAATTATTCAATACCATATAACATAACCAAAATAGTAGACAACAACCACTATGGAAAAATAACAATAACCCCGAACATGCTAGAAAACCCAAAAAAATTCTATACCTTAATGGTATATGAAAAACATTCCATACACTAATATCATGGTATCACCCTTGGTCATAATGCTAGCAATTCTAAAAAACTCTACCTATAAAATCTTGTAATCATGTATATAAATGTTGGGGTGAATATACCCATATAATCAGTAATCTATCCCCTAAGGATGAAAACTAAGACAATATCATATATTCATAATAATTAAATAACTAAAGTTAAAATATATATTCATTCAATCATGAACCAAAACTACATAAGTTATTTTATGTCATATTTTAGAAAATAAACTATCTCATCTTAAAAACCTCATAAGATACTACACTTTGACCTAGTTTTTTTATAAAAATAATCACATCCCCATTCATGTATAAAAATATTAAGGTATTCCATTCCCAATATCAACACAAAAATCACTCACTAAATAAAATAGTATTTATAGTATAACACACATTGAAAAATATAGAAAATTCCATCACAAACCAACTCCTAACAACTAGTACCTAGATCTAAAACATCAAACATATTATCAATAACAAACTATCATAAAATAACTAAATTTATACCTAGATCCAAACCACAACATAACTAATTAGTGGGGTGATAGAGGGAATACTCGTTTGGTCATCCAATAAATTTGGTCTCTTATCATAATTTCATGTTGCACTCAAGAAAACTACCCTAATTCCGGTGATGTGTAATGAATGACACTATCATTTCTAAAATAACAATAGAAATATAATAATAAGTAACTCACACTATCCCATACCCATCACCAAGTCACTAATAGAAGTCATCATCATAAAAGTTTCATAATAATTTTCAATAACCTATAATCCATGAAATAAAAAAAATCTATCAATATCAATATCGATATCACCTAATATGTGGTTATAAAAAAGGTTAAAGAACTCATACCAATGGGTTCTAAAGGTAATTTGTATCAAGTTCTCAGAAGTATTCACTAAGAGGGAGATAAATTAGTGAATAAATATATTATATTATTTCTCAAAATTCAACCTTCATCATCTATTAGGTTGAGTGATAATCAAGTTTTCTTGAAACTATTCTTATCCATCACTAAATTTGACAAAGTCATCCAATTTAATTCAAAACCCCTTCTCTAAATCCGTATAACCAAATGAGAACAAAAATTTACAAAGCTCACGAACCAATAAAATTAGACATCTTTGGAATGTCATGGTATTACCCATTTCTGTAATATCTGCTATTATCATTAAATAGTTACTTTAAACAAGGTATATCCCAGAAATCATGTCCATAAAAAGTTTCTTAAAAAAATAAATGATATAAATAAAAGAATTTTTTTCAAATGTACAAAAAATAGAGTCTTCCACCTCTAAGATGAATACTCAAGATGCTATAATAAGAAAACAATTCCCCTATTCATATTTAATCACTAATATTATAAAATTTAGTAAAGAAACACCTATATTTTATCACCCAACATATTTATTTAACTTATATTGAGATGTATTGATGTGTATATGGGTATTTTTTCATCAACCAACAAGAAAAGACTCTATAGAACACTTTATAAACAATGAAATCCAAAATTATATTCAAATTTACTCTCTAATATTAATTTTATAAGTATTCACACTTTATGAAATATATAAATGAATAACTAAGATAAATACTCAATTCTTTGGATGTCATTTACTTATTATTCTCTGTATTCCAAACTTCTTTCTCTAACACCTATATACAACATAGATCAGTAGCATCTGAAATCATCTATCACATTTAATTTCAAACTTCAAATTAAAAAACATAACTTAAAAATTAATTACCATTCATTCCCACCTCATTTTTACTAATAGGTCAATTAAAACCACCATTTCATTGTATAAATGATTTATGAATGTTGAGGGTCGAGATGGAGTAGTACCATAAGAAAACCATCAAGACACATCGACTTTTATCCTACACTTAAAATTGAAATTTCATGATAAAAAATGGAATTATAGGGTAAGTCATGACTTTTTTTATTTGAAAACTTGAAATACCTTCAACTACATCTGATAATATGAAAACTACAACCACAACAGAGAAAACATGGTGTATTATTCACTATTTTTCTCTATTCATGTGAACTATAATATTGTCAACAATATAGTTTAAAATACTAAGACCCCAAAAAATAAACCATAGTCTTTATAGATAAACCGGGATATGACTATATTTTCATTTTTTATTCCTTTTATTGAAACCATGGTCGCTTCTCATTTTTCTTTAACATCGATTAAAACCATAATCATTTTATTTTTAAACCACATCATAAAATATCAAACCATGACATGTTTTAGTTTTCTATGGATTATGAAAAGTACTTGAAACTTATCCATAAACCATGACCACCACTATGACCATTTTTCCCACACCCTTTACAAGTCATTTTTTTAAAACAAAAACTATGACATGGTTTTCTAAATATCATGTACTGTTTTATTAAAATCATCTTTAATAAAATTCCAATTTTGAAACATCACTCTAATGTTCTTTAACCCCTTCAAAAATTACATAACGATCCTTTAAAAACATTAATTGATTTGAATCACTGGACTTAACTTGATATTGAATGTTATTAACATGTTGACAACACAATACAACACCATGATGAAATTAGCTCAAGTAACAACTCAAATCACATATATTTTATATTCTTAAAAAATTCAAATAAAAAACCTCATTGGTTACAATTATAACACCATAATATTTTATGGTATGTATATTCTTAATAATTTCATTTGATATATTATGTTGTACACATCATCGAGCATAAACAAACAATAATAAACCATTAAAAAGTAACCTGACTATTTAAATAGTATTGTGACCATTAGGAATAGAAATGTGACCATTAAAATATTAAATTCACCTAAAAATTTATAAATAAACTTTATACATCTTATAAATGGTAATATGATATAATTATATCAAATTATAAGTAAATAAATGTTTTAAAAATTATTAGTTAAGTGTTGATATTTTCTAATAAACATTTTTTTTTTATTTTCAATTTTAAAATTAATATAATGATTTAAAATAATTTTTATTTTCCTAAAATGTATTCGTAAATAAATATTTTATATTCTTATGATTATAAGATAGTTTAGTAAGACCTTAATTAATTTTTATAAGGGTTATAAATTCAGTTATAATTTTAAAATTCGTATTTTCAAAGTAAATGATGATTTTAATTAAAAATTTATTTTCTTGTATTTAGAAAATTATTTTCCTAAAATGGAGTTAACTTTTTAATTCTAAATTTTAAAAAATTGTTAGGGTGTATTTTTTGATTTTTCTAAAAAACTTAAAATTTTCGTGAATAATAAAATATGGTAATTTATGGTATATATACATTATAAATTAAATACATTATTCCATAATTAATTTATGATATAAGAACAATAATCTAAAAATATAATTCTATATTTACTATATTTATTCATTTAATAATCACTATTTATTATCTTGATGCAAAATAATAAACCAATGAATAATATAATAAAAAACACTCCTCTCCTACACTATAAATACCACCCTTCACCACCTCTTCTCTTAACACCTATTAAGCCTCTAAGATTATACAATTTCTATCCAATGCTTTTCATAAGAATATTTCCCATTTCTAGGAGGTTTTGGTCTCAACAAAAGACCAAAACCAATGTCCCTTAAAGAGGTTCTCAAGGGGAACAAATCAAGAGGTAGAAACTTCTTTCCTTTTCTTTTAATTGTTTTTTCAATTTATTTTATTTTCTTATGCTCTCTTCAAATAATATGTCCAAATATGCATGATAAATCTAGTATATTATATACCCTATAATTTCATTATTTCAATGGAAAATCCACTGTCATGTGTCTTCTCCTCTCCCTTTTTATTCTAAAAATGAAAACATCATCTGTGAGGTGCCAATTTACCACATTTGTGGACGATGTGTTTAAATTTTTCAATTATACCTACTATCTTAGTTATAAAACCATATATATGGTTAAAAATATTATAATTTATTTATTATATCTTATTTAATGTTCTGGAACCAGTATATTTATATTATTAATTTAAAAAACAAAACTATTTTGTGATGGTCGAAAAAACACACAAATAATCTAAATGATTATCACTAATGTTTTATCCAAGGATTTTTCATCACACCATATAAAAATTGAAATATATAACTCTTTAATATTTTTTAGGTTCATTAAAATCATATAATTTCAAATATAGAAAACTATTATCATTTTACATGATTTTCAATACATGTATAAAAGTAAACTGATCATGAAAACCAAAGAAATAGATGCTCCCGAACAATATAATTATATCTTACAAGTCATAAAAAGGTCTATAAACTAACTTAATAAACTTATAATAAATAAAATAAATATAAAAATAGGTCTTATATTAATTAATTTATTTATTTAATCTGATTATCCAGGACATTAAGATCAAGTGCAGAACACATTCAAACCTAAAGTAAGGGATTATCCCTGAAATTCCACTTTTCGTTTAGGTCACACTTTCTCTCTATTTTGCCCAATTTTATTCTTAATTACTATCATGTAATCCTTATAAATTATTTTTTTATGTTCCAAAGCTATTTACCAAGCTAAATTCCTCTTTATTTGATGGTTAATAAATGTTTTATAAGGAGCCCTTTTCAATTCATCCCGATAAGCAAACCCGATTAAGGGGAAATTCCCAATATCTTACAAATTTTAAAGTACCATCCATAATATGTTTAAAGATACCAATATTTTTAAAAAATCCCTCATGTTATCATGAAAAATATCCTTGTTCATTTTGGGTTTTATACCAACAATTATTCCTTTTTTCGTTTTAATGTCTCTTTAGTATTTTCATTAAGCCGCACTAAAGATGATAATTTATAAAGTTTGTTAAACACTCATTTAATATGTTTTCACTTAAATTGGTCTTAGTTTACCATTATATATTACTATTTTCAATTATTAATTTCCAAGTATGATTTAAATCAATTCTTTCATGAACACAATTATGACATTACATTTAGATATGCTTTATTCGCCACTTATTCCTTATGTGTGGTGTATATATGATTCCATTTCATTTGTGATCATCATTAATTGAATATTTCATGAAATATCCATATTTAATGTATCATGGATATTATTATTTCCTTATATATGTACCATTTTTTAAATGGTGTCTCCTCTAAATGTTGTTTTAATTGGAGAAATATTGATGAATATGTATCCTCTACTCAATATGGATATTTTTATAAGTCATTTTGTTCATGAATTGAATCTATATATGAAGAATGCTTTACAATCGCAGTGGGGTCTGGGGCATTATAACCCCTTGATTCATCGACAAGTCTGATGATACAAAATTATTAGTGAAAAACCCTTTGAGTTTGTTTCCAAATAGAATCTGAAATGTATTTACCCACAGACATAAACCATCTTGAAAATATAATGGTTTATGGGAAAAATAAATGATGTCTAATTAATTAGAATTTTCTTCATTCATTATTCACTTATTACTTTCCATAAGTTTTTATCTATAATAAATTAATGGATTCATTATCATTCTCAATATATTGATGGATATGTTTTTCAGATTATTTAGCTTACCATAATGTCTATTAATTATTGAATTTACATCACTTATTAATGCATTATATAATCCTTACTAATCATTTGAGATCACCCATTTATTTGTTTTCCTTCCCTAGGTAGTGAAGTTGAAATCTTTAAATAATTGAAAAGAATATGTTCATTTTATTTTGTTATGTTCTGTGTTAAATTACCAATATAATAAGGGAACCATGTATGTATCTAGTATCTTCAATACTACTAAACTGATTAATCCTTGGTGATGTGATCTCTTGTATCTATGACATTATAAAAAAATCCACTTACTCTAGGATACTAGGGTTGAGGTAGTTATAATTGGTATAAGAGTAATTTTAGTAGATACATTTCGAACTAGATTTATAAAACATAGTTTAGGGAACATAACCCTAAGATAGAATTTGAAGATAAGAATAAAATAACATCCCATTATTTTGTTAATCTAGAGACTATGTTGGTCGTCTAAGAAATACATCACAATCTAGACACTACAAGTGGATGTGGTCCTGAAACAAATGTACCTAGGTATAATAACTTTAACATGGTTTGTTGGTCCTGAATTGATGTAACTTAGTATATGAAAATGGGACTTACTATGCTTTTAGTTTTACAACCCTAGGGGATACGCTTAGGATAATTAACATTCCATTTACAACCCATAATGAAGGAATTAAAAGTAGATATTTCCCAAAGAAACCATGTTTACAATTATGAGATTATCTATGCATAATGTTTTGATTTATGTTAAGTGTTTTTGTAGTTAGAAATTATGCATAACCTAATTTAGTATATTCCATTGCTTAGAAATGGTGTCTAATTGAATGAAAGGAATAAATACCCACATGAAATTTACGGATTTTCATTATGAGAAAGTCCACACAGTTAGTATTGAAATTGAGCAGATCATGACCATATAATTATAGTATACACATGTTATGATGAATAACCATACTAAATCTATTTTGGATCATTTCATGTGGGAGAAGGCCCCATATTTTATTTGGAATACTAATCCAATGGTAGCTGAGCAGCGTATCAAGTCCCGTGAAAAGATATTTGTATCTTTGGGATGAAAAGAAAATGAAATGGTTATACTAAAAGTATATTTCCTCATGGGATATTTTGATCAATGGTGGGTTTTGATCCAAAATACTATGGAGGTTTAAGAAATATAAGACATGTAATATATAACTTTTGAAGAAAATATCTTCAAAAAATACACCCGTCATGAGCAATGAACTGAAATGAAGATAAAATTCCTTAGCTTAAAGAAACAGGAAGAAGGGAGTGTTGCAGAATATGAGGATACCTTCTCAAGACTATCCTGGTTTGTTGTAGATTACATATTTCATTTGTAAGACATGATTAATCATTTCTTTGATGGTCTTAAAAAAAGTCTCTGAAGGGTACTTTCTTCTCAAACATTTTCATCATATGATGAAATAGTATTATGTTCCATCAAAATAGAGAATTTATTTTATAGATCTTATATGTTTAAGAGAAATCAATAGAATAAAAGGTCTTCTGATAACCATGGAAATGTTTAAGCTTTAAAGAAAAAGTTTGTAATGAAGAAATGTCAATTATGTGAAAATTGTGGAAAGATTCATCTTTAGAAATGATTGAGAAGAATGTGAGTTTTCTATAAGTGAAAAGTAAAGGGCCACTGAGATAATGAACACAAGGGTAATAAACAAATAAATGTTGTTCAATGACTTAATTGTAATGAAATGAGGCATTATTAAAGTCATTATCCCAGGTGTTAGGGTAATCTACCATAAAAAAGGTCAAGGGGAGATGGCCAAACTTATGTGATCCCCAAAACTGATGTAGAAGTGCCAAATGACGCAGTGGAAGGTATATTACTCTTATATTCAAATCTATCCAATGATTTATTTGATTTTGGATCATCACACTCTTTTATATCTACCACGTTTTCTAAGAAAATTTAGCATTTTCCCCTTTGATTTAACAAGGGACTTATCAATAAAAAATATTAAGGGAAGTCTCATTGCAATAAAAAGTGTTTGCCAAACCCCTTTATAACACGTAAAAGTTCGTTAGTTTCAAAACATATCATCATAACTACTGTTGAATTTTATATAATACTCGATATGGACGGGATTTTAAAATAATATGTGAGAATTTATTTCAAGAAGAAAGAAATTATGATTTGTGAGGAAGATGTAGAATCCCTTATCTTTAGAGTAGAAACTTCATCATCCGATTCTTATCTAGATCCACACCCAGTATCTATACTAAATGAAATTATTAGGAAGGAAGAGAAATCCATGTTTATGGATGAGGAAATTCATCTTAAAATTGCAAATGTAACGATTGTACATGAATACATTTATGTATTTCCTAAGGATTTACCTGGACCCCCTAGAGTGTGAGGTTGAATTTACTATTTATCTAATCCCCAATTCAAGACCAATATCAAATACTCCTTATAGAATATACTCTATGGAATTAGTGGAGCTGAAGAAACAATGATACGAGTTGAGTAATAAGGGATTTATTCACCATAGTGTTTTTTTCACGGGGATCCCCATTTGTTTTTATTAGGAAGAAAGATAGATACTTGAGGTTGTGCATTGACTATAGAGAAATCAATTATATTACAACAAATAAATTGTATCATATTCCTTGAATTAATTATTTATTTGATCAACATCATGGGGATTAATATTTTTTAAAGATTGAACTTCATTTTAGATATCATCAATTGTGTGTAAAGAAGGAAGATGTTCTGAAGGCAACATTTGAAAATAGGAATGGACATTATTAGTTTACGGTAAATGCATTTGGAAAGACTAATATACCCTCTATTTTCATGTATTTAATTAAAATAGTATTGAATGAATATATTGATATTTTTTTTGTGGTATTTATTGATGATATCATGGGGTAATCCAAAATCATTGAGGATCATGAGAACCACATTCAGATTTTCTTAAAGACTCTTACAAGAAAAGATTTATATGTGAAGTTTTAAAAGTGTGAATTATATCTTCAAATAGTTTCTTTCCATGGAAATATTGTCTCTAAAGATAGAATCTCAGTTAATACTTCTAAGAAAAAAAAAACGATCCAATAATGGCCTATGCAAACAAATATAACCATGGTATGTAGTTTTATTGGTTTAGAAGGTTACTATCAGCATTTTGTTCAGATTTTTCCACTATTGGATAACCCGTTAACCAATATCACATGTAAAGGGGTTATGTTCATATGGGAAAAATAATTTATAGAATGTTTAGATTAATTGAAGATAAGAATTTTCAATGCTCTAATCTTTACTCTTCTATCAGCAAATGATGGGTTTGTGATATATAGTGATGCATCAAAGAATGCTCTGAGTTGTGTCCTTATGAAAAACAATGAAGTTATTTTGTATGAATCATGGAAGTTGTAGAATAATTAAAAAAAATTCCAACTCATTATCTAGAGTTAGAAACTATAATATTTTCTCTGATGATATAAAGACACTATCTCTATACTGAAATATGTGAGATATGTACGAATCACAAGAGTTTGAAATAAATATTTTTACAAAAAGAACTCAACATGAGGTAGAGATTATGGCTCCAGTTAATCAAAGATTACGATTTATCACAAAACTACCACCCATGAAAATGAAAATAAGGTTGTAGATCCATTAAGTTGGAAAGATCATGGGCTTATGACCGAAATGAGGATTGAGAAAGATCCTATATTCATGGATTTAGTAAAAATTGATATGGGGATTTTTAAGGAAATAAAAAATTCACTCTTTTTTCAAATGATTGATAAACCATATTAACTGGAGAAGATAAAAAGGTCTCAATATGATGATTAGAGTATTTAAAAGAAAATTAAATCTGTTAAGGGTGGGAGATTGGAAAACATTGTATATGAGGATGGACTTCTTAAATTTGGAAAGAGGATATGTTTCCCATCAATACTAAATCTAAAAAAATAAATGAATAGATTATTCTCATAGCTCAAAATTTTCAATACACACTAGTAGTACCAAGGTGTATAGAGATATGAAAGAACCTTTTTGGTGGGATAACATGAAGAGGGAAATTTCCAACTATGTGTCAATGTGTATAGTTTTTTAAAAAGTTATCTTTAAGAGACAACATCCTAGAGGATTCATGAAAACTCTATATATTCCTATGTGGAAGTGTGATTACATTATGATGGAATTTTCATACGACTACCAAGGAAACCTAGAAGGAATGATCTAAAATGGGTTATTGTTGACCATCTTACAAAATCGAAACATTTTCTTACTGTAAGAGAAGATTTATCTATTGTGAAACTAGAAAGAATGTATATTAATATTTTTTAAATGATTCATGTTGAAACACTGTAACACCACAATATTTCATAGTACGTTATCTCTTCAATGAAATTCAATAACTTGTGTTACACGTAACACTAAGTTCGAGCGCACCACGACTTACCAAACTACTCATTAAAAAAGAGGTTATGAATAGTATTAACTGAATTTTGAATTTTATATACTCTATATAATTTTATAATCCATATCATGTGTTTATTAGACATAATATAAGAACAAATTCAATTTTTTCAGATAAAAGAAGTATTTTTCAAAAAATACAATTTTACCGCCTTTTAATGGAAAACCTTTTTTTAAACCAATATTTCACTCTTTCATATATTAAATTTAAAGAAATTATATTATTATTTAGAATCGTGACATAACAATTTAGTTTGGATAAAATTTTGGTACTTTTCCGATAACTTTCATATTTTGATGAATAGTGATAAATACAAAATTTTATTTAAAAACAACTTTTTTAATTGAAATAATTTATAGTGTTAAATTATAAATTTGAGTGGTTTTAAAGTATAATTAGGTTATATTTTTATAATTTAATAAAATTTAGTTCATTGGATGTAATTTTACATTTAAACTGAATATAAACAAGTGTTAATATTTTGATAGTTATTATTTCTTAAAAACACGCTTTTTATTTTGACAATGGGAATTAATTTTTAATTAATTTCTGCCACTTCTGTGTTTTGAATTTGGAAATATAGATTCCATATTTTTAATCACGAGGTAAAAATTGTGTAAATATGTAACTTTTATTTTTAGACATTATGGATAATTACTTCGGTAAATATTTTATTTACCATGGTAAAAGGGTAAATCCGGTAAATAATGGTAAAAAAATAATATTATAATAATATTAAATTACCATAACATGTGTCCTGTTCCTATTTTTTGAAATATTTCCAACCATGGAAATCCTTGGGTCGATTTTGGGACCCCATGGATCCACTTGAGAGTGATAGTGACACTTTATATTAATTAATTTAAAGTAAAGACAAAAATGACATAAACATAAATCTTTTATTAAATTTTTTTAAGTGAGATTATATAAGTTATCATTTAGACTATAAATACTCATTAGGAAGATAAAATTATTTCATACATAATATTATTTTATTTTTAATTCTTATAAATTAAATAATTAAATTTATTTATGACACAATGGTGATGCAGTAATTACCTTTTTAATGAGAGAATCAAATAATTGATATTGTAAATATTAAAATAAATATAATTTGAAAGTTTTGATTCTATCCATTAATTTTATATGTTAATATGACATGTTATAATTGATTCAATGTATTTGGTTCGATGTAAGAAAGTTGTGATGACTTTCAAAAAAACCAAATACTAAATAGTTTCAAAATTGACATAAATTAGTTTTTTAAAAAAATACTATATTATTGGTTGATATAATATTCCCAAAAAATACAAGATTAGATAAAAGGGATTAAATAATAATATATATGTCATTAATGAACCACCTTATGTTCTCTTGTATGTTTAGAGTATGTTTATTAACTATATAGTGTAAGAATACAAGAAGACACGGTAAAAGTTAAACTATTTAACTAAGAGTTAAATCTAAAAGATATTGTTAAAATGGTAACATAAACTTTTCTAAAACCTATTGGTTGAGATTCTTTAGACCCATAACCTCCTAAGGCTAGAAATAAATTCATTTGGAGCCATTTGAAACCGAATATTATTTTTTTATAAAATAATATTTCAAGCTTTTCCTAAAGTGACCCTCACCTCTCTTATAAAAGGGTACTTCCCCTTCTCAAAATTTCACACCTCTAAAGCCATTTGTCGCAGACAACCCCAGACAAAATATCCTCCCAATTTCCCTCACTTAAACATATAGGCCTTAGTTTGATCATAAATCCAACCCAAGGATCCCTTTTGATCAACTCAATAGGAAACACCTGAAAAAGAGGTAATAATTTCACCCCCTCTTTCAAGTTATTTTCTTCTTACACTACCTCTTTCTTTGTTGTTTCCATTCTAAAATAATAACTAAAATATATTCGTTATAATATTAAGTTATTATAAAAATGGTACAACCATATTCATTATTCTATCCATCATATGAATGACAAAGTCACCATACGTGCGTACGTTCGGCTTACCATCTCCACATCATGGTGTAGTTTTTTATTCAAACACATCATTATTTGGATGGGTATAATAATGAGTATAACTGATGTAAATAATAAATATAAAATGTTAATTATTATTTATATATTATATAACATCCAATTACATATTATTTCACCATCAATATAATGATATTGTCGCTCGTGCGTACGTACAGATTACCGTCTCCACAAACGCGATGAGATTTATTCCCTATCGCAATAATTCAAAAATAATTTTCATTTTATGATTAAAAATAATGTTTAATAACATAATATAATTCTGTATTTGAATAAAATACATCCTATCCATAACAACAGTGGCTTCCGTAACTGAGCATATAAATGAAAACGGACCAGTTAACACCTGAAACGATGATACTTCTGAAATATTTTTAACAAAGAAATATTAGAGGATCATATATGATATAATATTTATGTATAAAGTTATTTTATAATTTAATAAAAATGTTTTAACTATTATACAGTAGGTTAACATACCATCAACTAAGGAAAAGTACAAGGTAAGGGTTAATTTCACAATTTATTTATTATATGAGGTTGTATTTACGTAAGTATCTACCCAGACATATTTATTATTCATGTCAATGTTTCATAAAAGAGTTTTCAAAGGGATTATTTTAATGGAATTTTTACTAAAACATAATTTTAAATGTTTTAAATATTTATTCTTCTAAACCTTTCTCATTAATTTCCATGTTTTCAAAATGATTATAAGGATTTATTTATATGGACATGAATGTTTTAAAATGTTAATTCCCTTCCAAAGTTCCAAAGTGGTATGTGACACTTTGATTCAAAACTATCTTTTAAATGAATTCATTTATATGAATTTTAAATGATTTCATGAAAAGGTATATTTATCTCAAATATTTTTACTGATCATTTTCAACTATGTCAATATCCTTTACGAGATATTATTCTTGATCAAGGTTGATTTATTATGACACAAATCTTCTATATTGTATTGAAGTTTTGGTGATATGTTTTGACTCTGGATGCGTTATTTTTTATACCATTCATGGTTTATGAATATTTTATTGATAATTTTTATGCTAGTTTTAATACGAATGTTTATGTTATGTTCAAGAATTTTCATTTGAGTAATGCATTGGACTTAGTAAGTGATGGGTGGAGCCCGCTATAACTCCTCAATGAATCGGTAGGTCTCATGAGACAAACTAGTGTCTTGGCACAAGGCCTTGGTAAAATCTTATTTTTATTCTTGGAACAAGGCATTGACTATGTGGTTATGAAGTCTGGAATTATGCATTACATCATTATGAAAGTGGCTATTGATATTTAAAGTGATTCTTTAACTAGTAGAATATCCATATGATTAAGTAAATGGAATTATTTGGTTTTTTTCCATATTATGCTAAAGGTTAATTTTAAAAGGCTTTTTTTAGTCTTATACATTTCCTTAAATGTTTATTCTTATTTATAAAAGTTTCCACTATATTGTTATCCTTACTGAGCATATGAGCTCACCCCTTTCTATGTTTTATTTTTCCTAGTATGTGAAGAAGTATTTTGTGGTGGACCTGCAAGGATAGGCTAAAGAAATAATTATGTTCAAAAGGGGAGAAAATGTTGTTGATGTTTTTATTTCATGATGTAATGTAAAACATATGAATGTATCTAGTACTTACAAGAATGCTAAACTAATTGGTCTTTCAGGACAAGATTTTCTTGTATCATGCCAATGTATTAAAATAATGCACTGACTCTAGATAACTAGGGTTGGGGCGTTACAGTTGGTATTAGAGTAAGTTTAGCAACAACCTTGGAAATAGATTTAGATAAACTCTTATTATTGAACATTATCCTAAGATATACTTTGAGGATTAGTATAGAAGAACTTCCTAGAATTTTGGTAATGTAGAGATTTTTTGTATTTTCCAAGCGATACATACCTGTCTGGATACAAGCAGGTAGAGGCGGCTCTGGCATAGATGTACCTAGGAGTGAAAATCTAACAAGGAATTTCAGGCTTGATCCGAGGTATCATGGTACACGAAAATGGGACTTACTGCACTCTTGGTTACGACACTCCCAGGGGATATACTTAGGATAATTAAAAATTTATTTACAATCCATAATGAAGGATTTAGGAGTAAATACTTCCTCAATGAAAACATTTTATGATTATAGATTATATGCATAATATTTTCAATTTACATTCAGTATTTTACAAGTTTGTAAATATGAATTTCAATTCATAAACTAACCTAGTGTATGCCACGGTTTAGAAACGAGACATAGTAGAAGGAATGAAAACTCTAGCAATATGCATGATTCAAAGATTCAAAATGATCATATCTTTCCTGGTATTAAGCCAACATTTATAAAGGAAATATTCTTCAACATATTATAAACATATGAATAAATAGTAACATGTGTTAATAAGATAAGTAAAGAATTTTCTAAGTCCTATGGATTTGAAGGGAAGAAAAAGAAGAAAAGGATGGTAGAGAGAAAAATGGATAAAGGGAATAAGGGAAAGAAGGATTTTCCCATATGTAATAACTGTGGAAAAATCACCATGGTAAATGTTTGAAATGAATGAGAGTTCGTTAAAAGTGTAGAGAAAAAGGACACCGGGTACAATATTGCAAGGGTAAGAAAAAGGTTTCAAATGTATAATGCTTCATCTTCAAGGAGTTGGGACACTACGTGAATCAATTTCCAAATCATCAGAGTATACCAAAAATGATTCTATTGGATAATAATAAAGTTATGATATTACTATAGATGAAGTGTAATAAATAGTGTTATTATGATAATATTAAAGAAATATGTCATTTGAGTGTTATATCAATGATTTACTGGTTATATGAATTATGGAAATAAATAATGATTGTATTGCAGTACTATTTCATTGAGGATTTGAGATTACATGGAACTAGGAAAAGAGACTCAATAACGAGTTAAACTTTTTTGGAAAATACATGGTTGATGGAAAGATAAACCTAAATATGGTCCTGATACTGAGGTAGTGATTTTGGAATAAGAGATGGTTGATTTCGATAAATTATATTGGATATTCTTGACTACCTTGGATGTAGAGACCCTAAGCTTAACGTACATGGACATTACATTACTTTTGCAAAATACTTGGTACATAACAAAAACACACACACAAGGATCGTAATAGTTTAGTGTCTTTGGAAACTCGGAACGTAATCTTCTAATCGTAGTGAAAGATCTTCAATATCTCCCATAAAGATCTTCCATTTTTTTTACCTAAAACCTTTCTTTATATCCTGGGGAAAAGAAAACATAAAAGGGCGAGCTCAAATGCTCAGCAAGGGCAAATAAAGGAAATAAAAATCATTTCATATCTTTTTGAAAATCATAACCTGCAAAAGAGATCATAATATCTTAACATGGAACAAATAATAGAAGTGAAAATGAGATCCCCATAATCATAACATGAAACTTGAAACTTTGTGGCATGCACACATAATCATGGAAAATCATTTCTTGTTAGTCATGAATCATTGCCAAGACTATCTTAGTGGACAAAGTCCCTTTCTGAACCGAGTCACCCTCGTTCCAGTCCTGTTTCACTGAACCGGTATAACCTACCGTTCTAGCCATGTCTATCTCATGAGATATAAAATCTTTACCCAATGCATTGGAGGGAGATATAGGTCCCACCCATCTTATAATGAATCCTTTCTTATGTGTGCCACATAATCATAAATCATACATCATCGCATAACACATGTAACAAAAATGGGATTCTTGAAACATCATGACATCATAAAACAAACCATATAAGGTAAATGACTTCATAAAAATAATTCCCTCACAACATAATCAAATAAATGTAATAATAGGGATAAAAACAGAACCCTTTATTATCTTAGATGGAAAATAATTTTGATAAAACACTTGAACTCCATTCTTGAGGAAAATATCCTTTCTACTTCAAAAACATTTTCCTTTCTTAACATGTCTTAAAATTTTAAACTAAAAGAAGATGATTAAAAATAAACTTGAAAACTTGTAAAGTAAGCTTATTGGAAATAATGTTTTAAAAATTCATTTATGCTGTATAAGTAAAAAAACATTCTTCTCGTACTTTTGTCGGAAAAGTCAAAAACTACCTCGTACGAAAAACGACAAAAGATTCCTTTCATATATTTTACTAAAAACTCACCAATGGGTAAAATAGGTTTTAAACAATTGTTGGTGGATGGAAATAATATTACATATTAAGGAAACATGGATGTGGATGATAAAATACACCCCAGTAAATTTCAAAGTATAAACAGTCTCGGATAAAAATGAGATTGTGATATTTCCCTAACCTTAGGTCCGACTTGCTTTGTGAGTGTCCGAACCTCCTGTATATGATTTAAATCATGTTATTGACTTATTCCATAATCATATTCTTTGTTATTATATCATATATGGTCCACTTATGACTTTATATTACCCGTTCTTTTGTAAATTCATGTTAAAGTAGCGTTTTGGGTAAAATCGTCTCATTTGTCGTTCGTGTTTTTAACTTGTAATTATTCATATGATTACTTAGATCATGATTACTTAATTCCATAATATAAAACATGATTTATATATACATATTAATAATACAAATATATAATAAATCAGTAAATGGAAAGAAATACACCGTTCATGGAGACGGTAGTCCGTATGTACGCATGAACGCTGTTTTCGTTTCCTTATTGAATTGAATGGAATTAAGTAGATGAAATACATATAAATATAAATAATTCCAGTATTATTAGGTCATATATTTCATTAGTACTTATTATATATACTTTATAATCATTCATGAATGGTTAATCATTGAGAATGAATCTCATCGCGTCGTGGAGACGGTAGTCCGTACGTACGCACGAGCGATGATATCGTTCCCATGGTTGTGGAATTGTGTTGAAGTGTATGTATACTATTTAAGTATCAATATCACTTTATAATAATCATATATAGTTACTCATTACACCTTTATACCCATCCAATTAATGTGGTGGCGGAAAATAGATTACACCACGACGTGGAGACGGTATTCCGTACGTACGCACGCGCGGTGATTTCCTTTTTCCGTAGGATGGATAGAAGGTTAATTAGAGTTGTTTCATATTTATAATAACATATCAGTATATAATAAATATTTATGTTATTACTTTATCATGAAACAACTAAATAAGAAGAAGTTGAAGAAGAAAGAAATTGAAAAAGATCGGTAATGGATATTACCTCTTTTTGACGCGCCTTTTCTTAGCCTCCACTTAAAGAACTAAGGATGGTCTTTGAAGAAGACCAGGACCTCTATGATGATACTAGGGAAGTTTATAAGGGATTTTTGCAGGGGTTGGCCGAGCTTGAGTGCTCAAATTGGTGTGAGGAGGAGGGGGAGGAGGTGCCCTTTTATAAGGGAGGAGAGGGGCACCTTAGGAATATCTCAAAATATTATTTTATATTAAAGTCAAAATCAGTTTATAATGGTTCCAAAGGGTCTTATTTCAAAGCTAAAGTGGGGATGGGTCGAACTCCTATCATCCAATAGGATTTATACAAGTTTAGGGTATTATTTTAACCTTATCAATTAGATTTAACTCTAAGTTAAATAATTCAACTTTTACCGTGTCTTTTTGTTTTCTTTAACTATATTGTTAATACACTTACTATAACAGGCCAAAAGAACCCCAAATTGTATATTATTGATACATATATCCTTATCTAAGTCATTTGGCTGAACCATAGATTTTTAGGAATAAAATAACAATTAATAATATAATATTTGATTTAAAAACTATTTTGTGTCAATTTTGACACTATTTGATATATGATTTTTGTGAAAGTCATAACAGAATTATATGTTCGAAAAAAGTTGATTATATCAACAGTAATATATCATAGTAACCTAGAAAATTAGTTTAATTCATAAAAAGTCTTAAATTACATTTATTTTGGTATTTATAATATTAATTATGTCAATATTTCATTAATAAGATAATTACTGCATCATCTTTGTGTCATAAATAAATTAAATTATTTGATGTCTAGAAATTACAAATAAAATACCATCATGTAGGAAATCTTGTTATCTTTCTAAGGAATATTTACAATCGAATTTATCTTATGTACAACCCTATATTAAAAATGTTTTAGTAAATATACTTTGATTTTAACTCTTTTAACTCTTCTTTGAATTAAATAATAATAAATGTCCTAATCTAATCCAAGTGGGCCTAAATGATAATATTTTACACTTCAGGTTGTTTTTGGTCGAGATAAACTTGTCCAATAGAATTAGGACATGTGTTAGGGTAATATTAATATCATTCTTACCCTTAATTACCCTATTTACTTTTAACCGTGGTAAATAAAAGTAAAAAGTTACTATTCACCAAAAATTATTTTCATCTCATTGAACCACATTTTACTTACTGACATCATCCGTGTCTCTCGGATTTTTGAAATTCCATTCACAGAAGCGGTAAAATTAAGTTTTATGAAAAATTCAGTTTTTTAACTACCACTTAGTAGTTTCACTATTCATCAAAAATTGATGTTTTTCAGAACAATGCCAAAATTTCATCCTAAGCTATATTTCATATTCTGAATTCAAAAATGAAATCTATTTTACCAAATTCATAACATAGAAGTTGCATTAATTAATTTTATAATTAAATCCCGCTGTTAAAACAAATAGCGTGTTTTTAAGAAACAATATCTATCAAAAGATTGACACTTGATTATGTCTGGTTTAAATGTGAAATTACATTCAATGACCAACATTGTATTAAATTGTAAAAATATATTCTAAATATACTTTAAAACAACTCAAATTAATAATTTATCACTATTAATTATTTCGATTAAAAAAGTTGTTTTTAATTATAATTTAGTAATTTTCACTATTCATCAGAATATGAAAGTTATCCGAAAAGTACCAAAATTTCACCTTAGGCTAAATTCGATACTCCGAATCCAAAAATGAAGTCCATTTTGAGAGCTAAAATTTCTAAAATTTAAAAAGTGGTTATTACTATTCACAACGGCTAGTTTTAATAATATTTTAATAGCATATCGTTGTTTCGTGAAACTCAGTATTGCGTACTACACACGCTATCGAGGAAGGTTGCGATTGCGTGTAATGAAAGACAAGTCAAAGATGCGTGTTGTGAAAGCTCATTTTGGTGTAGCGTACAACACAAGACATTAATAAAATTAAAAATAATATTTTTCCTCAAATCTCGGGCTGTTACATTCTACCCCCCTTAAAATGAATTTCGCCCTCGAAATTCGTCGGGGATATAAATGGTTTACTATTCGAAAGTTTCTTTAATAGAAACCCACATCGTAAAAAGGAATATCAAAACCAATCTTTAAAATCAAAAGTATGAAACGTAACAGTTACCCAAATAAACTAATCACTGGGTTTCCACATAGGTGAAAATATGGATATGGAAGAGAAATCTAACCATCATGTTCTGATGGAGAGTGGAAGAGAACATGGCTATGGAAAAGCCAGCAATCACAAAGCCATAAATTTGTGACGATCTAAGGTACCATCTGATTCATCAGATATAAGATCACTAGGACAACATTTTTGGTTTTCAAGACCGTTTCCCTAAAGTTAAAGAATTTGAATAAGAATAAATACTTACTTTATTTTGGTACAATCTCACTGTTGTTGGTGCCTTTAACAATTTCCACTTCATCTCTTAAATAAATGAAGTTGAATTTGTTATTCGTGAAGTGTTAGCAGATCATGTAATAGAATGACATGTCATTCCATCTGTCTCAAACAAAAAGGTTAGCAAAAAATTATATACATAAGTCGATCTATAGTGAGATTAATCATATATGGTTCCTAAAATGGACTTATACATCATATGTCATACACCTTAATATAATAAAACTAGTTTCTACTAAACATGGACTTCCTGTAGGCCAGTGGTAGGCGATAAAGGCCAGTCGCACTTCGGTTGTGGGTTTGATTCCCACAGCCTTGTCCGACGCGATGGGCTGTCACCCGTTCTGCAGGTTGTCCTTTTTTCTAAAACTATATTACTATAACATCCCATCAATAATATTGAGAAAACTTCTATCCTTAAACAATACTAACTTATGTCCAACATAATCCATTCCAATCTTTAGGCTTATCCATAATACTGCAGTCTACTCTCATAACATAGTGAAAACGATTACCAGAGATTTAACACCATCGTCGATCCCCATATATCATAAGATATGTTTTGTTGGTCACATTCCAAACATTCAAAGTCCTTAATCATGTATTCTCTTGAATACCTTAGTGAAAACATGAATGTAGTTAAAATTTAACACTTTCCACATACCAAAATCCTCAAAATTCTATATACTCAAACAATGATATCACTTAGTCCTTATATCAATCATGAGCTCATAAATACTGTTAAACATTTCATTTTCTCATTTTCCCTTCATTATGCTCATATCATCTTATTTCCAAAAATATCTCAATCACTTTGAATACCACATTAGACCAATACATAAATATTCTAATACTTTATGATACAACATTATTTTGGAATCCCATTACATAAACACTTAATCATTCCACCACATCGTTATCATATTCAACATCGCCAATGGTGATCGCATGTGACTTCCCTTTGTGCTTTTCCTTAAGCGGTTGCTCATGTCGATCATCACTAAACCTTGGATTAGGGCATTTATTAGCATAATCCCCCATTTCCTTGCACTTGAAGCATTGAAGTGTTGGTGGTGCGTTCTCTGCAGTGTTTGCATTATTCACATCATTAGAATCCCTTTTTCCATTACTTTGACACTCAGCTGCTCGATGACCTTCTTTTCCACACTTAAAACATTTTCTAGTCCCTTTAAGACAATCTCCACCATGCTTCTTTCCACACTTTGTGCATAAGGAAACATTCATCTTCTTTTCACCATTATTCTGAGATTTCTCCTTGAACTACATCTTTCGTTTCTTGTCAAAACCATGAGATGGATATGTAACACCAACTTCCATTTCTACCTTGATAGCACAACACACAATTCCTTCATAGCTACTAAAGTCTCTTATAGCTAATACCCTTCGAAGACTTGGTTTTAATCCACTGAAAAATCGATCAACTTTACTTTCAGGTTGGATGATAATGCCAGATGCATACCTTGCAAGTCTTGTAAAATTTGCTTCGTATATACCAACAGATTCATCATCCTTCTGCTTCAGCTCAAGAAACTCCTTTTCCATCTTTGTTCTAAGAATACGAGGGAAGTAATTACTGAAAAACAACTTCTTGAACTCGTCCCATTCCATGGACTCAATTTCATCTCTTTGCCTTGTATTCTTGATAAGATTCCACCATTGATCAGCTTCACCTTCCAAACGATATACTGCTAAGATGACTTTATCATGCTCAAAACATTGAAGAACTGAAAATATCTTTTCAGTGGTACTGATCCATTGTTCAGCAACAAGTGGATCAGAAGACCCATTGAAAGAAGGTGGACGTTGCCTCATGAAGGACTCAATAGAATATTGTTCCCTTCTCTGATCATTTGGAAGTCCAGAATGATTCATAGCTTGTGTAAGTATAGAAATAAGATTTTGCACTCCATCTCCCATAACATTTGTTTGTTCAGGAGGACGATCATTGCATTGTCCATTGCATTGATCAACACGGTTCCTTCGGGTTCCAGCCATCGTCTAAAACCCAAAAAGAATAGTGTGAGAGGCAAAAATGATGACTGGGAAAACAACATAATAAAGGGGGATTACCCTCAATATCTAACATCTTAGGTTTAATTTTATGACCGTTAGCGTAATTCAAGTACTATAACCTATACGTATACTTAACCTTAGGGACATACCTAGACATACCTTAGAAATATCTCTAGGGATCTCACTAAAGTTATCGCATCCTAGTTTCCAAAGGTTGACTAAACCTTTCCTCTGATACCAACTGTAGAGACCCTAAGCTTAACGTACATGGACATTACATTACTTTTGCAGAATACTTGGTACATAACAAAAACACACACACAAGGATCGTAATAGTTTAGTGTCTTTGGAAACTCGGAACGTAATCTTCTAATCGTGGTGAAAGATCTTCAATATCTCCCATAAAGATCTGCCATTTTTTTTTACCTAAAACCTTTCTTTATATCCTGGGGAAAATAAAACATAAAAGGGTGAGCTCAAATTCTCAGCAAGGGCAAATAAAGGAAATAAAAATCATTTCATATCTTTTTGAAAATCATAACCTACAAAAGAGATCATAATATCTTAACATGGAAAAAATCATAGAAGTGAAAATGAGATCCCCATAATCATAACATGAAACTTGAAACTTTGTGTCATGCACACATAATCATGGAAAATCATTTCTTGTTAGTCATGACTCATTTCCAAGACTATCTTAGTGGACAAAGTCCCTTTCTGAACCGAGTCACCCTCGTTCCAGTCCTGTTTCACTGAACCGGTATAACCTACCGTTCCAGCCATGTCTATCTCATGAGATATAAAATCTTTACCCAATTCATTGGAGGGAGATATAGGTCCCACCCATCTTATAATGAATCCTTTCTTATGTGTGCCACATAATCATAAATCATACATCATCGCATAACACATGTAACAAAAATGGGATTCTTGAAACATAATGACATCATAAAACAAACCATATAAGGTAAAAGACTTCATAAAAATAATTCCCACACAACATAATCAAATCAATGTAATAATAGGGATAAAAACAGAACCCTTTATTATCTTAGATGGAAAATAATTTTGATAAAACACTTGAACTCCATTCTTGAGGAAAATATCCTTTCTACTTCAAAAACATTTTCCTTTCTTAACATGTCTTAAAATTTTAAACTAAAAGAATTTGATTAAAAATAAACTTGAAAAATTTTAAAGGATGCTTATTGGAAATAATGTTTTAAAAATTCATTTATGCTGTATAAGTAAAAAAACATTCTTCTCGTACTTTTGTCGAAAAAGTCAAAAACTACCTCGTACGAAAAACGACAACAGATTCCTTTCATATATTTTACTAAAAACTCACCAAAGGGTAAAATAGGTTTTAAACAATTGTTGGTGGATGGAAATAATATTACATATTAAGGAAACATGGATGTGGATGATAAAATACACACCAGTAAATTTCAAAGTATAAACAATCTCGGATAAAAATGAGATTGTGATATTTCCCTTACCTTAGGTCCGACTTGCTTTGTGAGTGTCCGAACCTCTTGTATATCATTTAAATCATGTTATTGACTTATTCCAGAATCCTATTCATTGTTATTATATCATATATGGTCCACTTATGACTTTATATTACCCGTTCTTTTGTAAATTCATGTTAAAGTAGCGTTTTGGGTAAAATCGTCTCATTTGTCGTTCGTGTTTTTAACTTGTAATTATTCATATGATTACTTAGATCATGATTACTTAATTCCAGAATATAAAACATGATTTATATATATATATTTATAATACACATATATAATAAATCATTAAATGGAAAGAAATACACCGTTCATGGAGACGGTAGTCCGTACGTACCCATGAACGCTGTTTTCGTTTCCTTATTGAATTGAATGGAATTAAGTAGATGACATACATATAAATATAAATAATTCCAGTATTATTAGGTCATATATTTCATTAGTACTTATTATATATACTTTATAATCATTCATGAATGGTTAATCATTGAGAATGATTCTCATCGCGTCGTGGAGACGGTAGTCCGTACGTACGCACGAGCGATGATATCGTTCCCATGGTCGTGGAATTGTGTTGAAGTGTATGTATACTATTTCAGTATCAATATCACTTTATAATAATCATATATAGTTACTCATTACACCATTATACCCATCCAATTAATGTGGTGGCGGAAAATAGATTACACCACGACGTGGAGACGGTATTCCGTACGTACGCACGCGCGGTGATTTCCTTTTTCCGTAGGATGGATAGAAGGTTAATTAGAGTTGTTTCATATTTATAATAACATATCAGTATATAAGAAATACTTATGTTATTACTTTATAATTAAACAACTAAAGAAGAAGAAGTTGAAGAAGAAAGAAATTGAAAAAGATCGGTAATGGATATTACCTCTTTTTGACGCGCCTTTTCTTAGCCTCCACTTAAAGAACTAAGGATGGTATTTGAAGAAGACCAGGACCTCTATGATGATACTAGGGAAGTGGATAAGGTATTTTTTCAGGGGTTGGCCGAGCTTGAGTACTCAAATTGGTGTGAGGAGGAAGGGGAGGAGGTGCCCTTTTATAAGGGAGGAGAGGGGCACCTTAGGAATATCTCAAAATATTATTTTATATTAAAGTCAAAATCGGTTTATAATGGTTCCAAAGGGTCTTATTTCGAAGCTAAAGTGGGTATGGGTCGAAATAATATCATACAATAGGATTTAGACAAGTTTAGGGTATTATTTTAACCTTATCAATTAGATTTAACTCTAAGTTAAATAATTTAACTTTTACCGTGTCTTTTTGTTTTCTTTCACTATATTGTTAATACACTTACTATAACATGCCAAACGAACCCCAAATTGTATATTATTAATACATATATCCTTATCTAAGTCATTTGGCCGAACCATATATTTTTAGGAATAAAATAACAATTAATAATATAATATTTTATTTAAAAACTATTTTGTGTAAATTTTGACACTATTTGATATATGATTTTTGTGAAAGTCATAACAGAATTATATGTTCGAAAAAAGTTGATTAAATCAACACTAATATATCATAGTAACCTAGAAAATTAGTGGAATTCATAAAAATTCTTAAATTACATTTATTTTGGTATTTATAATATCAATTATGTCAATATTTCATTAATAAGATAATTACTGCATCATCTTTGTGTCATAAATAAATTAAATTATTTGATGTCTAAAAATTACAAATAAAATACCATCATGTATGAAATCTTGTTATATTTATAAGGAATATTTACAATCGAATTTATCTTATGTACAACCCTATATTAAAAATGTTTTAGTAAATATACTTTGATTTTAACTCTTTTAACTCTTCTTTGAATTAAATAATAATAAATGTCCTAATCTAATCCAAGTGGGCCTAAATGATAATATTTTACACTTAAGGTTATTTTTGGTCGAGATAAACTTATCCAATAGAATTAGGACATGTGTTAGGGTAATATTAATATCATTCTTACCCTTAATTACCCTATTTACTTTTAACCGTGGTAAATAAAAGTAAAAAGTTACTATTAACCAAAAATTATTTTCATCTCATTGAACCACATTTTACTTACTGACTCAACCGTGTCTCTTGGTTTTTTGAAATTCCATTCACAGAAGCGGTAAAATTAAGTTTTATGAAAAATTCAGTTTTTTAACTACCACTTAGTAGTTTCACTATTCATCAAAAATTGATGTTTTTCAGAACAATGCCAAAATTTCATCCTAAGCTATATTTCATATTCCGAATTCAAAAATGAAATCTATTTTACCAAATTCATAACATAGAAGTTGCATTAATTAATTTTATAATTAAATCCCGCTGTTAAAACAAATAGCGTGTTTTTAAGAAACAATATCTATCAAAAGATTGACACTTGATTATGTCTGGTTTAAATGTGAAATTACATTCAATGACCAACATTGTATTAAATTGTAAAAATATATTCTAAATATACTTTAAAACCACTCAAATTAATAATTTATCACTATTAATTATTTCGATTAAAAAAGTTGTTTTTAATTATAATTTAGTAATTTTCACTATTAATCAGAATATGAAAGTTATCCGAAAAGTACCAAAATTTCACCTTAGGCTAAATTCGATACTCCGAATCCAAAAATGAAGTCCATTTTGAGAGCTAAAATTTCTAAAATTTAAAAAGTGGTTATTACTATTCATAACGGCTAGTTTTAATAATATTTTAATAGCATATCGTTGTTTCGTGAAACCCAGTATTGCGTACTACACACGCTATCGAGGAAGGTTGCGATTGCGTGTAATGAAAGGAAAGTCAAATATGCGTGTTGTGAAAGCTCATTTTTGTGTAGCGTACAACACAAGACATTAATAAAATTAAAAAGAATATTTTTCATAAAATCTCGGGCTGTTACATTGGAACTAATTAATGGTTTGTTTATTCCATAATTGTTGGAGTTTACAACATTTTTGGATATAAGGACTATATCCAGTATTCTATAAAGAATAATGGAGCATGAATGTAATAAATATAGATTTATGGTAATTCAGGGTGTTACCATTTTTTAAAAGAATTCATGATGAATGTATTCACATGTTATTATGTGGAAAACAATATCTTCATTATGTTTACCTTCCTTATAAATTTGGGACTGTGAGTTTGGAAAAAAGTATTTTGGATAAGGCTAAAGGCTTGAATGGATTAACTTTGACATTAGATACTATTGTTAAGGTTAAATAATTTCTTAATATTATTTTTGGATTGTTATGAAAAGTAAATCCCGGAGGTCGGGCGATAACCCATCGAATCCAGCAAGGCTCCCAGATTTGAACCCGCAACCAATGGGCGACAAGGGTAGTCACCTACCAGTGGCTTACGTGATGTACTAGTTTTTTATAATGAAATTTTTTAAATAGTATGACAAATTAATTGTAAATTCATTATTTTGGAACCCTATACGATTAGGATAAATAGAATATTTTTGAAGTCTATTATCTTTTCGAGTGAAAGATGAGTTTGTGGTAGGAATTTGTTGAAGGATGAAACTGTACTTGTCATGTATATTTTTTTTCTCTTATTCAATGAATAAATTAATTCTTAAACTTTAGGGAAGGGATCTTAAAACCAAAAATGTGTTATCCTAATACCTTATATTTTGTTGAACCAATGATAATTTAAATCATCATAGATTGATGGCTTTAAGGCCCTCAATTTTATACTTGTTTGTGATCGATGACCTCAATCACTTCAAATAAATATTTACATTATTCCTCCAATTATGGGTCTTTAATTTCCACCAATTTTTTCATAATCATGATTATAATTTGGTGGTGACTTTTTCATTTCCATTTCCCTCTTATTAAGACTAAATTTTATTAAACAAATTTTTGATGTGGGTTTTCCACGAAGGTATTTTTCTATTTTTAACCATTTATTTTCAAAGAAAAATGTCAAATTTAGAGGACACAATTTATTTAAGGAGAGGATAATGTAACACCCCAATATTTATAGTATGTTATCTTTTCAAATAAATTCAATAACTTGCGTTACACACAACATTAAGTTCGAGCGCACCATGACTTACCAAACTAATCGTTCAAAAAGTGGTTATGAATAGTATTAATTGAATTCTTAATTTTATACACTCCATATAATTTTAGAATCAATATTACTTTTTTATTAGACATAATATAAGAACAAATTCATTTTTTCAGATAAAAGAAGTATTTTTCAAAAAATGCAATTTTGCCGCTTTTAATGTCGAACATTATTTTTAAACCAATATTTGACACTTTTATATATTCAATTTAATGAAATTAAATTATTATTTAGAATATTTAAATAAAAATTTAGTTTGGATAAAATTTGGGTTCTTTTCTGATAACTTTCATATTTTGATGAATAGTGAAAAATACTAAATTTTAATTAAAAAAAACTTTTTTAATCGAAATAATTTATAGTGTTAGATTATACATTTTAGTGGTTTTAAAGTATCATTAGATTATATTTTTATCATGTAATAACATTTAGGTAATTGGATGTAATTTCACATTTAATCTGAACATAAACAAGTGTTAATCTTTTGATAGTTATAATTTCTTAAAAACACACTTTTTGTTTTAAAAACGGGAATTACTTTTAAATTAATTTCTACCACTTATATATTTTGAATTTAGAAAAATGGATTCAATATTTGGAATCAGAAAGTCCAAATTGTGTAAATATGTAACTTTTATTTTTAGACATTATTAATAATTCGGTAAATATTTTATTTACCATATTTAAAGGGTAAATCCGGTAAATAAGGGTAAAAAATAATATTATAATAATATTAAATTACCTTAACATGTGTAATATTCCTATTTTGTGATACATTTCCGACCATGGGAATCCTTGGGTAGATTTTGGGACCCCATGGAGCCACTTGAGAGTGATGGTGATACTTTATATTAATTAATTTAAAGTAAAGACAAAAATGACATAAACATATATCTTTTAGTAAAACATTTCTTAAATGGGGTTATATAAGTTATCTTTTAGACTATAAATACTCATTATAAAGATAAAAATATTTACTACGTTATTTTATTTTATTTATAAATTTTATACATTAAATAATTAAATTTATTTATGACACAATGGTGATGCAGTAATTACCTTTTTAATGAAAGAATCAAATAAATGATATTTTAAATATTAAATTACATATAATTTGAAAGTTTTGATGCCATAGATGAATTTTATAGGTGAATATGACATGTTAGTATTGATTAAATGTATTTGGTTCGAAGTAATCAAGTTTTTATGACTTTCACAAAAACCAAATACTAAACAGTTTTAAAATTGACATAAATTAGTTTTTAAAACAAATACTAAATTATTGGTTGATATAATATTAAAAAGCTATAAGTTTAGAAAAATGGGATTAAATAATATTATATATGTCATTAATTAACCACTTGATATTCTCTTGTAATTTTGGAGTAATTATATAAACTATATATTGTAATAATACAAGAAGACACTATAAAAGTTAAACTATTTAACTAAGAGTTATATCTAAAAGATAAGGTTAAAATGGTAACCTAAACTTATGTAAAACCTATTGGTTGAGAGTATTTAGAACCATAAACTCATACGTCTTGAAATAAATTCATTTGGATCCACTAGAAACCGAAAATGATTTTATTATAAAAAAATATTTCAAGCTTTTCCTAAAGTGACCCTCACCTCTCTTATAAAAGGGTACTTCCCCTTATCTTAATTTCACACCTCTAAATCCATTTTTATAGGCCAAAACCTACATAAATATCTTCAAAATTTTCCTCACTTCAACCTAGAGGGCTTATTTTGATCATAAATCCAACCTAAAGAGTACTTTTGATCAACTCAAAAGGAAACACCTGAAGAAGAGGTACTAATTTCACCACCCTCTTTCAAGTTCTTTTCTTCTTCCATTCCTCTTTCTTTGTTGTTTCAATTTTAAAATAATAACTCCAGTATATTATATATAATATTATGTTATTATAAAAATGGTACAACCATATTCATTATTCTATCCATCATATGAATGACAAAGTCACTAAATGTGCGTACGTACAGCTTACCGTCTCCACGTCGTGGTGTTGTTTGTTATTCAAAAACTTTACTATTTGTTTGGGTATAATAATGAGTATAACTGATGTAAATAATAAATATAAAATGTTAATGGTTATTTATATATTATATACCGTCCAATTATTTTTAAGGGACTTTTTACTAAAAAATAATTTTAAATGTTTTAAATATTTATTCTTCTAAACCTTTCTCGTTAATGTCCATGTTTTCAAAATGATTATAAGGATTTATTTATATGGACATGAATGTTTTAAAATGTTAATTCCTTTCAAAAGTTTTAAATTGATATGAGACACATTGATTTAAAAATATCTTTTAAGTGACTTCCTTTATATGACTTTTAAATGATTTCATGTAAAAGGGATATTTCTCTCAAAGATTTTTACTAATCATTTTCAACTATGTCAACATCCTTTACAAGATATTACTATTGATCAAGGTTGATTTATTTTGATACAAATATTACATATTTTATTTAAGGTTTTGTGATATGTTTAACTATGGATGTGTTATTTTTTATACCATTCATGGTTTATGGATAAATTTTTGGCATTTCATATGCTATTTTTAATACGATTGTTTATGTTATGTTTAAATATTTTCATATGAGGAATTCATTGGACGTAGTAAGTGACGGGTGGATCCCACTATAGCTCCTCGATGCATCAATAGGTCTCCTGAGAAAAACTAGTGTATTAGAATAAGGACTTGGAAAAATCTTATTTGTAGTATTGGCCCAAGTCCTTGACTATGTGGCTATGAATTCTGGAATTATGCATTCCATCATTATGAAAGCAGCTATTGATATTTCATGCAATTATTCAACTAGTAGAATATCTATGTTATTAAGTAAATGACATTATTTGATTTTATATTTTCCATATTATGCTGTAGTATAAGTTTAAAAGGATTTTGCTTTAGTCTTATACATTGCCTTAAATGTTTATGCTTATTTATGAACGTTTCCACTATATTTTTATCTTTACTGAGAATTTGAGCTCACCCATTTCTTTGTTCATTTTTTCCTAGGATGTAAAGAAGTATTTTATGGTTGAACTTCAAGGATAGGCTAAGGATATAAGTGTGTTAAAAAGGGGACAAAATGTTGTTGATGTTTTTATTTCATGATGCAATGTAAAACTTATGAATGTATCTAGTATTTATCAGACTGCTAAACTGATCTGTCTTTCACGACATGATTTCCTTGTATCATGCCAATGTATTAAAGTAATGCATATACTCTGGGTAACTGGGGTTGGGGCGTTACAATCTTCGTCAATTTTGTCTGATAGAGACCCCCATCTAACATCAAAATTATAGAATAGTCTTTAGAAGGTTCTCGATATTGAGCTTTATTTGAGTACTTCTTATCACCCTCAAATTGATGAACAGTTTGAAATTACTATTCAAACATTAGAAGACATGTTGATATCATGATCATTTGACTTTCAAGGTTTGTGGTATCGATATTTACCTTTAGTAGAATTGGATTACAATAATAATTTTCATTATGGTATTCCAATAGCACCATATAAATAATTATATAGAAAGGGATGTCAAACTCTAACTTTTTAGGATGAAGTTGGTGAGAGGAAAATTATTGGCCCAAAACTAATTGAAGAGGAAAAGACGAAGGTAATGAATATTCAGGACCATATCAAAGTGACTCAAAGAAGGAAAAAGACTTATTCTAACAACTGGAGAAAGGATTTGTAATTTCAAGTAGGAGTTTATATATTTCTAAAAGAATATATATGGAAGGGTGTCATAAGTTTTAATAAGAAATTTAAGTTGATCCCCAGGTATATCAGACAATTTTAAATTATAAAAATAATTAGATCTGTAGCATACTGATTATAAATTTCACAATGTCTCGTGATGTATTCCAAATATCATTATTAATTATATAAATTCCAAACCAAATGCATGTACTCACCTATGAATAAATAGACCAAGAAATAGATTTTTCTTACTGTGAAGATCATGTCAAAATTCTTGACATAAGAGAGGAACTATTGAGAAATTGGATAAGTTGACTGGTAATGGTTCTTTAGAGAAACCATAAAATGGAAGAAGTAATGTTGGAACCTAAGGATGTTATTAAGAAAACCCACCATCATCTCTTTAGAAGTAATTATTCATAAATAATTTTGAGGATGAAATTTCCAAAGTAGTGAATAATATAAAACCCAAAGATTTTATGGTATGTATCTTCCTAAATAAATTCATTTGATATCTTATGTTGTACACAAGACTGAGCTTAGATGAATAGTAATACACCATTAAATAGAAACATTAATATTTAAATAATAATGTGACCATGCGGAATAGTAATGTGACTATAAGAATATTAACCTCACCTATAAAAGTATAAATAAAATTTAGGCATCTTATAAATGGTAATATCATATAATCATATCAAATTATAAGTAAATAAATGTTTTAAAATTTATTAGTTAAGTGTTGATATTTTTTATAAACAAAAATGTTTATTTTAATTTTTATAATTAATATAACGATTCAAAAGAAAATTTATTTTCATAAAATTTATTCATAAATTATTATTTTTTGGTTTTAAGATTATAAGATACTTTTATGAGGCCTTAATTAAATTTTTGAGGTGTTATAAAATCTATTATAATTTTTAAATTGGTATTTTCCAATTAAATGATGATTTTAATTAAAAAATAATTTTCTCATATTTATAAAATTATTTTCATAAATTGGAGTTATGTTTTTAATCATACATTTCAAAAAATGGTCAGGGTTATTTTTTTTGATTTTTCTAAAATACTTGAATTTTTGATGAATAGTAAATACTGTAATTTATGATATATATACATTATAAATTAAATATACTAATACTTTATTAATCAATAATGTAGAAACCATAATATTCAACTATTCTTCTCACTTTACTTTATTTATTCATGGAATCATCACTATTTCTTGTGTTGAGCCAAAATAATAAACCAATGAATAAAATATTAAAAAAACACCCCTTTACTTCACTATAAATACCACCCCTCACCACCTATTATCTTCACACCTATAAATCCCTGAATATTTTTTAATTTCTACCCAATCATCTTTTCAATCCTCTTCCCCATGTATAATAGGTTCTAGTCTGCACAAAATACCATAACCAAAGTCTCTTAGGGAGATTCTTATGGAGAAGAATTTAAGAGGAAAAAAACCTTTTTTCCTTTACTTTTAATTTCTTTTTCCATTTATTTTATTTTCATATGATATCCTCTCCTACTCTATAAAAACATGAATGATAAATATATTATCTTATATTTACTGGAATTTTATAATTTCAATGTTAAATTCACCATCTAGTATATTGGTAATGACGAAGTAATTTTGTTTTAGAGGTCCTGATGATGGCCGACATTTGTGCTGGTAACAGTGTGGAGGAAGTGATGAGAGGGGAGTTCCGGTTCATGGCTCGATGATTTTCAATTTCCTTTTACGGTGGTCTCGAGGTGACTGCACGTTGCCTACTCCCCTTTATTCTCAATTCTGTTTCATTGTAATCTACTGTTAACTTTAATCTTCATTTCCACTAGTTTTGGTATGTCTGAATTTGATTGTGAGTTTTCCAATTCTCTAAAAAGTAGTTTATTCATAAAATTAAAGAAGTGATTTGGAGGTAAAACATCGTGTGTGAGGTTCTGATTTACCACTTTCATGGACGACATGTTTTTTTTTTTAAATTCTTCCTTCAAGTATGGTCATAAAAACATTTATATGGTTACAAAAATTATAATATATGTATTAAATCTTATTTTATGTTATTTAATCAGTATATAAATAATATTAATTAATTAAACAAAAGTAGTTCGTAGTGATTGAAAAAACGCCAAAATAATCTAAATGATTATCACTAATGTTTTATCTAATGTTTCATCATCATACCATATAACTGAATGAAATATATAATAATTTAATATGTTTAGACTCATTGATAAAATATAATTTCCATTATGGACAACTATTCTTATTTTACATGACTTTCCCTATATGTATACAAGTAAACCTATCATGAAAACCAATGAAATAGATGCTTCTAAATGATAAAATTGTATATTATAACTCATAAAAAGACAACAAATAAACTTAATAAAATTATACTAAATAAAATATATGTATAAAATGTTCTAAATTAATTAATTAATGGATTTAATCTGATTATTTAGTTCATTAAGACCAATTACATAACACATTCAGGCCTAAGGAAAGGGATTCTCCCCGAACATCCATTTTTCATTCGAGTTATAATTTCTCTCTAGTTACCCCAATGTAATTCTTAATTATTATTAGGTACTCTTACTAAATTCTATTTGTATGTTAAAAATATATTTACCCAACACCATTCTTATTTCTTTGATGGGAAATACAAGTTTCATAAGGGCCCCTTTTCAATTCTTCCTGATAAGAAAGCCCAATTTAAGGGAACTTCCCAATCTCCTACCCATTTTCAAGTGTCATCAATAATCTGTTTAAAGCTAAATATATTTTTAAAAAATCACCCATTTTATCCTGAAAAACTATATTGTTTCATTTATGGTTTTATACAAACAATTATTCTTTTTTCCCATTTTAATGTTTCTTACGTATTTTACCTTAAACCGCTCTAAAGAGGCTTATTTATAAAGTTTCTTAAACACTCCTTTTACATATTTTAACTTTATTTTGACTTAATTTATCATTATATATGAGTATTTTATATTATTAATGTCCACATATGATTTAAATCCATTCTTACATAGACACCATTATGATATTCTCTTTGGTTATGCTTTATTCGCCACTTATTCCTTGTGTCTGGTGTCTATATTATTTCCTTTAATTTTTTGATCACCATTAAATGAATATTTCATTAAATATCCATATTTAATATATCATGGATATTATTATTTCCTTAGATATGTGCCATTTTTACACATGGTATCTTCTTTGAATGTTGTCTTAATTGGGTACATATTGATGAATCCTTATCCTTTACTCAATACAGTTATTTTGATAAGTCATTTTTTTCATGAATTAAATCTATTAATGAAGAATGATTTAGATTTATAGTTAAGAGTGAGGGTTGTTATATCCCCTAGATTCATTTATAGGATTCATGAGACAAAACTGTTGGAAAAAAACCCTCTGTGTTTGTTTCCAAATAGGATCAGATGGGTTTTTACCCAGAATTAAATCGTATTTATGGTATAATGGTTCATGTACCAAACACATGGCTTTCAATTAATAATAATTTTCTTCATTCAGTATTTGGTTATTACATTCCATGATGTTTTAACTATGATAAAATCTATGCAAGAATTATCATTCTTAGTGTATTAATGGCATGTGTTTTTTCATATTATCTACCTTTCCATAATGTATATTCCTTATTGACTTCACTACACTTATTATTATTTCATATAACCCTTATTGAGCATTTGAGATCACCCTTTTATTTGTTTACCTTACTTGGGTTGTGAAGATGAAATATTTTAATATGTGTAAAGAATTAGTTTATTTTCGTTTTTTATGTACTATGTTTAATTACCAATATAACAAGGGAATCATATATGTATCTAGTTTCTTCAAGACAACAAAATTGATTGATACTTAGTGATCTGGTCTCTTATATATATTCCAGTATAATAAAATGAATATTGACTCTCGGATATTGGGGTTGGGGTTGTTACAACAATAATCTCCCCAAACACCTGGTCACAAAAATCTCACCTTTTGCATTTTTTTTCAAACCAATTAACATGAACCAATTCTAGACCAAACATCTAAATTAAAAACATCTTCAAACATATTAATGCCTCATTTCTCAAACATTCTATTCTTATAAGACTATTCTCAGTGTATGAAGCAAAAATTATAAACAACAAACAAATTTTTTCCATAAGAACTATTCACATTCTCTTCAAATCATATTTTATTATAAAAACTTCCTTATATATGTGGTAAACTCATCCCATATACACATAATGAAAAAACATCAAAACAACTCACAAGAATCAATTTCACTCTCTCACACATTGAACTCACAAGTTACCCCATCAAAAACTCCCACAAAATATATGCTCTCTCTTAATAAGATATATATCCTTCTTATAAACAAATATATATTTGGATTTATGTTTTTGTATACCCCGTTGAAAATAAAATTCCAAATAATAAATGTGATTTGGGATGAAAATACTATACATTATCCATGAAAATATTGAAGTTGGGCTCCCATCATCAATCATAATTTTTAGAATTTATCTTTATGTAAAAGCATACACCACCTCCTCCTTTGTTAGAGAAAACTATATATTCAAAAATCTTTCATATAACTTCTCTGTAAAAAATGTTACTTGATATAAATATTCTTTAGTTTAATGTACTGAACTAGATTTCTTGAATTATTAATGACACTTGGATTATCATTGCCCACTGAAAAATGAAACTTCAATTTTACTTTATGATCCTTATGTCTTGTATTAATACACATCAAATGTTTGATTTATTTTTTCTTAAGAACATAATATTCTTATTCTTAACTAAATATAAAAGAATTAAGGTCCTTCATATTCAACGTTACACACCTATGTCCCAAAAAAACACCTGACCAAAAGTAGAATCCTGGTAATCAACACTTCAATCCTAATCTGCATTAATATATCAATAATGATAGAAATTTAATTATATTTATAAAATAATCCATAATTTATATTTCATTTGATATTAATTTTGATTCAATTTTATATTATGAAATGAGATTCCTTAGGGACACTTTGATATCAAGCACATAATGTAATAGAAATGAATAATTTATAGTCTCAAAGTTGTCAAGTAGAGAAAACTCCCAATAAGATTTCTAAATCCCTTTTAAACAACTTAATTTCATTATTAAATATTTAAGATCTTGTTTACCACTAAAATTGAGTTGAAAATAGCTTTTCATTATCTATTATAAACTTCTTTAAATGTTCCTCGGAATATTTCTCTTGAGAAATAATGATGCTGCCTTTCACTTAAGAAATTTAAAGACATAAAAAGTACTTATTCTATATAAGAATCAACATCTAAGATTAATCCTTTAATCTGGTGGTGAGTTAATTTCAAACACAATATACATTTATAGAAAATATAATATCATTAGAATAAATGATAACAAAGAGAGATAACTTTTTTGTTTAATATATAGGTTTTTGTCCAATCATACCTTTCTAAACAGTAGTGACCTGAAACATGAGTAAAGTTTAAAATAACAATCCGTTAGAGATTTTTTTAGTCTATCTAATTCATTTTTTAACCTATAAAAATATGTTTTATAATATCGAAGAATATATCCTTTAAAATTATCAATGAACAATTCCACTTAAAATATAATATTGAGGGAATCTGACTTAATATCCATATGGAACATCTTGTTTCTTATTTGAAAAATGATAGAAAGAAATAAAATTATAGTTTCAAGAATATAAATTATATAAAATTTCTCATTGAAGTAAATTCCTTCAACCTGAGAATATTGATTGTATACAACCCACATTTTTTTCTTGTAATATCCCCCTTTTCATTCATCTTTTTACAAAAAACTGGTTTTTATAGTAATACTGTTTTTTTAGGATTGGGTACTAAATAAGAAGTGTTATTCTTCTTGATTGGGTTCAGTTCATTAGTAATGTCATAAATATACCATTTAGGCTTTAATTCTTCATTCACACTCCATTATTTATGTTGAGAAATCATTATTACATGTGATGTTGTTCTTAAATACAGACTTGTTTGAATCTTTTATCAATGATCACCAATGATGTTACAAACATTTAAATTCTTCCTCAAAGTTATATGAACTTAATGTTTTCATTAGTTATTACCAGATAAAGTTGAATCATCATATTTTTATTTCAAATCACATAAATTTTCCACACCTACAAAAATTATAACATACTATCCAATAATTTCTTCATCGTCTTCATTAACTGTAAAAATTATTCATTGTTGTCCGCAACCATTAAATGAGTGCTATAATATCTCTACATCAAATAGATTCAAAAACTTTACTAATTCCTAATTAATGTAGCTACATAATATTTTATTTGGTGGATATGTTAGAAAACATCAATCAAGTCATCTTTACCCAAACTTACTCTTATTATCACCCTTATCTTTGATGATACTAGGTATGAAAAATAAACATAAATAATTCCAACTTGGGATACTATTATAAAATATATCATAGTAAGAATGATGCAAGTAGAAATTTTAAATATAGACCAGTATACCAATAAATTTCCTCTAAAGTAAATGATATATACCATGTTCCACCAACATGTTTAAATCTATATTAATAAGACATTGATTATTTATATTATCTATATTTTTTTTGATAAGTATACTATACACTATTATCATATCCAATTCTATGCTTTTATAAGTGAGATTCAAGACACTTACTCCTATATTATTCCTCATCTTCAAAATGTTTTTTTCAAAGAATAATCAAATTAATTTTCTATACTTATTTTTATACTCTTAATGTTATAGGATTACATGCAATTATGATTAAAAAACATGATTCTTTTTATCCACGTAAAATTAGTAATAAAATTTCAATTGTATTTGTGTATATTTATTATCTTATTCTTCACAATTCCTAAATATCAACATGAACAAGCTCTAAGGGACGAGTTTTTTAAATCTCCATCTATTTGTATGAATTATTAACAATATTTCATTTTTTAAATTAATAACACTCCCAAATTATATCTCTATTTAGAAGTGGAACATTATGAAAATTATCTCTTTGAGTCAACATTTTCATGTTCTTTTGGTAAATGTGACTTTGTCTTGTATGTCACAAATCATTTTCCTTCATCATCCTCAAGTAAGATAAAATTTAATCTTCTATCACTTTAAATAATATTCCTCAAGTCCACTTTCCTCAAGTTATAATACATCTATTAATGTTCTCTTCTAGCATTCAACTTGTCAACAGATCAGTTTATTTCCTTCATCATATAGTTGTGAAACAATAAGTAGATTGTGTTTCAAATCATCAATTTTTTCTCTAATTTCAAGATAAAACCAATTATTTTATGTGATCCATCATTGCAAAATTTAAAAAATCCTTATAAATACTTTTCAAAACTTTTTAGAAGACTTATATCATCCATTATGTGGGATAAAAATCCATTGTAAATTATCACGAGATTGATTTGTTGAGACGCCATCAATGAGATATCCACAATAAGTGATTACTTATTTCCACTTTCTATCCTATTATAAAAACATTGAATATTATTTATTATAATTGTTTATATAAAATTTTAAAATAAATTTTACCCAAGTGACAAAATTGATTACATTTTCTACACAATTCACTCAAAAACGTGAAATTGACCCTTCTTTTTAACTTCTAAATTTTCTGTTTCTCTATAAACATGTCTTATTTTATAAGGTTGCCTCCCCCTAAAATTATACAATTCAAGTATTATAGTATTTTTGGAATATCCCGTATTAAAGTAAAATTTTTTATTTATAGTGGATCCATCATAATAGAAAATTGATATAACTTATGAGTATAGATGGTGCACTGATTATAGATTTTTCCTCAAAGAGGATAGATACTAGATTTAGTTTATTATCTTATATCAGTTTATTTATTTTGTTTATTTAAAATAATGGAAATTATAAAAAACTTTTTTGGTTTTTTGTGATGAAATGAAGAAGATTAAAAATTCAAATACAAGCATACTCAATTAATATAGTTTAAAAGGAAAGGAGAAGATCCAAGGGTTTTACACAATAATTATTTATAGATTTATTTTTCATATAAAATTAATTAATTTTTTATCTCAATATAATTTTATAATCACCTTTAAATTTTGAGATTATTAAACCTAGTACTTCTTTTAAATCTCTTGGAAACACCAGATGCCACATACTCCATGATGCCAAGTTCATGTCAAACCATATCCATGGATTTTAAATCACCTTAACAAACAACTACATCATCTATCATTCACCACATAGACCATATAAACATACTATAAATTATAAAATCTAAATGAATGGAGGTGAAATTTTTAGAGAATAAATGTGTGATGGTGTTCTCTAGCTGCTTTGGTTGGTGCACCAACCCCATCAGCCACTTGGCTGCTTCAATGTTGGATACATCACACGTTGAATGTGCAAGATTCCCATTATATATCAATATTAGTAATATTGATATAAGTATAAAAATAATATTTTATTTATTGATATATTACAAGAGGGGTGGGGGAATTGTAGTTTTAAAAACATTAGTTTAAAAGAGTTTAAACAAATCAATTTCACAAACCTCCTCAAGTAGAACTACCATATTCAAACTCGGTCCTCAGTCCAATTAATAAAGTATAATAATAAATATGTATTTTGATATATCATAGTTATATAATCATAATTAGATTTAATATGATTAAATTAAAGTGTAAACAAAATCATAATCCATATAAATCTAATTAAAGATAGTTTGTTTTTCATAATCAGTTTTGTACAGATAAAATAATTATTAATGAGAAATGAATATGATGTTTCACTTCATTTTATATAAATACAGGGGAAAAATTACTTTCAAGGAAACAAGAAATAAAATAGGAACATAATGTAATAATTAATTGCATCTATTATTAAAAATAGAATCCTATTTTATTATAATAATTAAGGTTTCCAATAACCTTTGATAAAGGTATCCTATGTTTTACACTTAAAAGAAAGTTTGTGTTTCCTCAGTTAGGAAATCCCTTGATATGAAGGTCGTATCTGTCTTCCTTGAAACTGAATCCCTCAATCCGATATATCATATTATCCATCTCACTATCCCCATGATCCATAGATCAAGATGATCGGATTCTCAATCTTCTTATCATCAAAAGACATTGATCATAATCAAAATAGTTAAACACATAATTAAAATGAAAAAAATTCTAATGGATACAACCTGAATAGGTTTTCTTAAGAATAATCTCTCTAAAGAATTAAAAAACATGGAACGAGATATTCATGCTATGTAATCTTCAAAAAAATTCAATATAGAATGTAATCAAATAGTGTATGAGCAGTAGAAAATCCAAAAATCTCAAAATCTTTAAATGACTGAGTATTTATATGCATCTTCCTAATGGTTATATTTTATTCCCAATGATAATATTTTCTCTGAGTATTTTAAAACTACATGGAAACCTAGCACTTAACATCTCATACCTGTCTAGAATTATTGAAATTAATATGTCATATTGGTTTACACAATTACATTGTAAAAATATTTTCATACACTAGAAATAAGTCTTATGAATAAGATTATAAAATTTAAATTATTCTAATAGACTTCCTTATGAATATCATTATAATAATATTTATGAGTATCATTCTAATGTTTATTATTACCAGTATCAGTCTAATTGTTATGAATTTTTCATTATGAGAGTCATGATAGAAAGTCAAACATATGATCTGATAAGGGTGACCCTGATGTTTATTAGATACATTCCCATTATTATAATCATAATGATCAATTAATAGTTTATTTTCCTAATTTATTAGGACTTGTTCTAATTATGGTAAAAATGTGTTTTCTATAAAAACATTATAAAACACTTTAGACATAAAAAATAGTAAACAAGTTTTAAGAATGTGTTTGTGATTTCCAAAACTAAATAAATGGAAATTTGAGAAATATAATTTCTGACTCAATAATCCCCCCTTTTGGGAAATAAAAAACCCCACGACTTATAAAGAAAATAATTTTTAAAAACATATAGCCTTATTTCTTTTAAGTACTTATTATTTAGAGTTAGTCATTAAACCATTACTCCCCCTGAGTCTATAAGTCACATGAATACAATAGGGAGAAAACTATTGAATATGATTAACTCACCCTTAGGATAACATATTACTCTAAGGATTGTACTCTCCCTATTCTCTTCATTTATCAAATATTATACCCCTTTGTGTAAAAAAATCTCTTCCATAAATATTTCTCCCCTTTATTATAATTTTATCCCCCTTTATGATTTTAAAAAAGAAATGGGGAACAAAGTTTAAGTTTCTTGAAAATTTAGATAAAAAACAAATGAAATAATAAAATTAATTAACTAATCATCCACATAAGTTATGAACTAATATTCAACCTATCATAAATAGAAAACATTCAAAAAAATCATATTTGGATGAAAAATCCAATCATTATTAAACATACTTTCTAATTTTTAAAAATAAAATTACAATAATAGTTCAAAAGAAAAAAGCTTAGTCATTATTCATCAATGTATTAATAAAAAAATTAATCCTCTTGAACTCCTTTCTATCCTTGTAGAACTACAAAAAAATGTTGTTAATAATACCATTATTTGGCTTCCAAAATTTTGAATTTCTTAGAAATTTCTTGATTTTTATTTGAAAAAATGTAAAATTCTCTTCATAGGATTTGAGTTTGGTGATCTCCAACTTAATGTTTCATAACTTACCATTCGGATTTTTTACTTCCTTAGTACATATATCTGTTGTGTCTTTGAAATGTTCCACAAACTTTACAATATAGGCCAATTATTTATAAAACTAAATGAAAACATCTCTAGATATATTCAGAAGTTTCTTTACATATTCAAAATTATCATCATGCATCTTGAAATCATTATCTATTTAGTGAGACGACTTCACCATCCTATTACATGAATTTTTGTGAGTTAGATAGATTTCTTGTTAATTATACAACTCAACTTTAATAATAGTAACTTTCCCAATTAGGATCTTTATTGATTCTGATTTCGGATCAATATTATCAAGGTTAATCTATCCACTTTCCTCAAGTCTTGGGAAATATATAATTATTACTACAAATATTTTCAAATCTTGTACAATTATTCAATATTTATAACTTTACCAGTTAATATCTTTATTGATTCTGATTTCTGATCAATATTTTCAAGAATAATCTATCCCCTTGCCTCAAGGCATGGGAAATTGGAATTATTTCTTCTAATATTTTCAAATAATTGATAATTTACTATAATTTATTCAAATATATGGTTCCCACTGAATCCAATTTATGTGTTTGAAACTCAAGAGGGATAATTAGGCTTGTTATCGTTTCCACTTATTTCAGTTTTCCTTTATCTTTCTTTCCAATTTCTTTCTCAGCTTCTCTATAACCATTTAAATATACTTTTGTATCATTAGATAAATCAATGATCTCATCATCCTTATTAGTTCTAACTTTTTCATCAACTTTGTTTTTTGAATTTTGATCATCGTCTTGCATTGATAAATAGTTAGCTTCCTTTGATGATTATGATTCTTCTTTAGAAGTTTTAGATTTAGTTCCTTTATTATATTTAGATGGAATATCCAATGAAGATACACTTGATTATTTTTTATCATATTTGGTTTTCTCATTATCATAATCTTCCTCATTGTCATCATATTTTCATATCCCTTATTATCATCCTCTTTATCTTCATCTTCTTCAATTTCATCTTCAATTTTAGTGTATTATTAATCTTATTCTTTATATTTTCCTTCATTATCAATTCATTTAACATATTTATCAACATACTTTAGAAAATATTCTTTTAACTAATTTTCTACCCTTAAGTGTCCTTTTCCAATTGCTATCAGTTCTGATAGGTTTTCTTGATCTACAGGTACCGATTCTTAATCAAGAACATTACCCTTTCCCTTATTGGATACAAATGGGATATCTTCATGGACAACTACAATTTACATACAAAAATTACCATAATTTCAGGTTCACCTATTCAGTATGAGATGAATGTAAATCAACCTTCTTAGATTCCCTTTCAACACATTTAAAATATTTTCAAAATGATAAGAATTAATTTTTATTTATTTTCTTATCTTTTTTTCTCCAAAGTATCAAAAGCATGAATTATTAAAGATTTGTTCTCTTCTAGTTCAATTCCTATTACAAGACCTCCTATCTTATTTTATTATAAAATTTTCATCCATTCCTCATTAATATCATCAATTGTTTTTGTTTCTTTTGGGTTTTCAATGGTGAGGTCTCATCCTTAATCTTTTTCTTCTTTTAAAATTTCTTTACTTTCCTTGATGGTTAAATTCTAAGGCAACTCCATCATGTTTTCCAATTTTTTTTAGATTTATCCCCAAAAATCTACTTCATCCTTTTAATCGTATCATCACCATGGAATATAATTTTTACCCTCATCAAACTGACTTGTTGGTGATCTTGAAAAAATTCATGCACTCAACCATCATTTTTCTAATCAAAACAAAAAACATGATGATCACCGATTTTGAAAAATATGTCCTGATGTCTTATTATATAAGAAACATGAATCCAAATAGATATATCTTCATGGTGTTGATAAGAAAATTCAATACGAAAACTTATGAGATATTCAATGCATCTTGATATCATTTCCTTAATATTATAAATCCTTGTATCCGTAGGAAAACAACCCTATTACAAAAAGTAAAATGTTTAATCTTATGAACTTTTTCATCATGGTCAAAAATAATAATATTTTTTCTATACACTATCAAGCAATCCATGTTAATCATGTGATTTTTGTGATGGAAAATATGATTCTCCTTACGATAATATTCCGGTTAAGCTTGCATCTTTTTTGTAGGAATTTTTTTAATCAATTTCCATATATAAAAAAAGAATTTTTTTCTTTTACATTCTCAAAAAACATGACCGAATCATAAAAATCACAAATAAGATCAGAATAAAACAAATCAAAATCTTTTTTTGGATTTTTCTACAGAGACCCATTACAAATATTGGAATTCTATGATCTTCCTCAAATTTGAATATCATTTTTTATAAAAATATATTTCAAATAAAATTTTTTTGAATACAAACTAATTCTTGTAATCTTTACAAGATTCTATCATATTCGAAGCTGAAATTGTTGCAACAGCCATAAAGATTACTTTTTAGACTGGTCCCTTTGAAAGGTGCCATAGGTCCGGGAGAAAGTCCTAAATAACTGATATGGGACACGAGGGTGGCCCTATTTATATAGGTTATAAAATGTCGATTCATATTCCAAAATGAAATAAAAGGTTTATATTTAAACCTATTCTAATTCTAAGGTTGATAATTTTTTGAAGAAAATTTAATGTAATTTTGAACTCGTGAAGTTTTTATACTTTTATCATATTGATAATGAATACGATTTGAAAAAATATTAAGTAATTTTTTTGAAAAACATAATAGATTTTTTTGAATAAAACAAAAATCATAACCACAAAAATTATAAACTAATCATAATGAAATTTTGTAAAAATTAATAGAGTATAATAATACCTTTCACATTAGAAAGAGTCATCGATATGATTACCCCATTCTTCTTGGTTTTTAAAACTAACTAGATTATGATAGTTTTGATTAAAAACTATTGAAAAAAACGTTTTTAATATATAACTTAACATTATTTAATAAGTACTAATTATAATGTGTCTATTAAGAGGATTAATGTGAAACATAATATGATGCTTTTCAAATCCAAACACTTTTTATCTAAAACTATGTTTGTAAAAGTTTATAAAATTTTTAAAACTCAAAAATCATTTTGAGGATTATAACTTCTAAAAATTGATAAAGAGATATGATTTCAGAAACTATTTATTATTTTTTAAAAGTTGTTTTATAAAGATAGTTTTTTTTAAAATAAACATATTTATTACCCCTATAAAAAAGAGTAACTTAATATAATTATTTGGGTAAATAATAAGTAGATATGAATGATTAATTTATGTTAATCATTCCAAGATTCTGTTTAATGTATTAAAATCTATCAAATGGTAAATTTTTTGTAAAAATATCAGCATGTTGATATTACATTCTGATGAATTGTAAAATGATATATACTTCAAGTGTGCGATATTTAAGGAAATTATGTATTATATCTAAATGTTTAGAATGTGACTGAGGTTCTGGGTTTCTAATCAAGGAAATATAAATTTTATTATCATAAAGTATTTTAGTTTTAGTAAAACTCAAGCCATAGTTTGTGAGTGTGTGTTGCGTCCACAACACCTGAGCACAACTACTTCCAGCTACAACATATTCAGCATCAGTAGTGGAAATCTCCATTGAGTGTTGTTTCTTAAAATAATAAGCTAATTAATCTCCTAAAAAATGAAAATTTTTTGAATTAAATTTTCTATCCATTCTACAAAAAAAAATTATCATATGAAAAGTTTTTTAGTTCGATACAATTTCCAGTAGAATAGAGAAGTCATAAATCCATGTTCTCTTTATATAAAACTTTTTTTACTGAATTTAAGTGGGATTATTTTGTATTGTATTTTTTATATTTAACATAATAATACTAAAAAAATTTAATATGGATGACTATTAGTTAATTAAAGTAAAATTTATATCATACCTCAAAAATTATTTTGATCAACTGGTTTCCCAGCCTCATCGAAACCAAGTGTCTTGGAGGTACCAATTGAGGTATTAAAGCTTTTATTATTATTGAATATAAATTTAATAATAATATATTTTATATACTTATATTAAGATATTAAAATTACTTATTTCTTTTATATGATTTGAAAACCATGAAAACATATTAACTCATAAATCATACTTATTTGAAACTCCGATCTCATAATATCCACAAAAGAATATATTAAATATTATTGAGTTGATCATAATATAATTTCATTAACATAGATTTAATGAATTATAATATTTTTATTTAATTATTTTATAAAGATTTTTTTATTCATATCCCCAATAACATTTTTTTGTAACAAAAATCATGTTAATCTATCATTGTTTCTTCTAGAAATGGGGATTACCTTGTTTGTTTAAGGTTAAAACTTTCCAATCGGTTTCTAATGGGTTTATTCGTAGAATTGGAAACAACCAGTGATTCTACATCTATTTGGACATACTTTTCCAAAGGTAGGTGCTCCTTAGTTGTGGACCGATGAGGCTTAAGACTTTCTATTGGTTGAGAGGATGGGAGGTCAGGCTCATCACTCCTTTTTGTGGGGAATGATTTCCTACATCGGGACTCTCTTATAGATTTAAGTTATGTTCATGAATCCTTATTAATTAACCAAGCATGAAAATGAGTTTTAGACTTGGAAATCAGTGATTGATATGTATGGGATTTAGAGAATATTTTATATGTATTTGAGGTTCTTCATCAATAGAGAATCATCCATATGTATTGGAGATTTGTAGTCAATGGTATCCTTCAATATATTATAAAAAAAATATGTTGGTCACTATGATGACCATACTAGTTTTAAATCTACTCAGTGGGACACTTGAATTTTATTTTCATTCAGAAAGACATTGATTATTTCAAAGATTGGACAGTACCCGCAGATGGGCTACCTACTTATCCTCATCAAAAAGGAATCATAACCCACACAGTTAGATAAGAAGGATATAGTTTAACATCATATGGGAAAGAAAATAATTAATGAAAGATGGGCTTGAACCTTATAAAGGCTTCCTATGTACTCTACTTTTAAGGCATAAATCAAAGTCCACGTAGTTTGGGAACAAAATATGGGGTTTATGCTTGGTTAATGGCCCAAGAAGTGATGTCGTGATTACTTTTACACTCTAAGCTCACGTGAGTCATGCTTGGTGCAAGAAACAAGAGGTATCGGTAACATTAATGATGGTTCCATGAAAGATGAAGCCATGAGAAATGATATAGGGCTTACGTATGTATAACTACCCAAGTAAATGAAGACCATGACATAGGAAATAATCCCAAGAGTAGGGTCCATAAAGGTATTTTTACTTTATAGAGATTTTGAATTTTAACACCAGACTTACTCTTGAGGAGGATGCCTAATGTTTAAGGAAACTATGACAAGGGATTACTCTTGAGAAGGAGGACCAGGTTAAGGGGACTTGTAACTTGTGGCTTAATCCTGAGAAGGAGTCCCAAATCCAAAGACCTTCTCATCTCAGAGAATGAGGTTATATAGGAAACCCCTAACCGTGGTGACATAAATCTTGTAAGTCATGAGGTTTTGGGAGAGTTTCAAACAGAATTACTTTTAGATAAAGAATCCAACAAAAGAACCATGCCATAAATGCCTTTAAAGAGGGGTTTGAAGGCTATGTATTGAAGAGTAGAGGTGGATTTTGGGAAAGGAGTTGACTTGGAAGGAGGCGCACAAGTATTGTTCTGGCATGCAAGTCTTGGTCATGCAAGTAGACTTGCGCGACATGAGTCTCCTTGAGAGATGAATAATCTATAGGGTAATACTAGGGAGAATTTGAACTCAAACCCTTAGTATCATCCCTAGAGGCTTTCACAACTGTGGTGCACAAGTTTCCTTGAGAGGGAAAGGCGGTACGCTAGTGTCTTCATTTCCCATAAGGGTTGGACACTTAGGCACATACGTATTGATGAATTCTAAAACATATTCCTTATCTTTCCTCTTTAGAGTTTCCATTCAATGTAAATAATTACCTTAGAAGTGTTTAGAAGACGTCAGACAAAGACTTGAGCGACCAGAACTTGAATCTATGTTTTGGAAAATTCGTTTTCCAAATGGGGGGGCGGGGCACGGGGGCTATTTATAGGCCACAGGGAATCTTGGGCGAAAAAGAGAATTGGGCGCGCAAGTGACTTTAACGACCCATATGAGGTGTTCAAGTGACTTGTGCGGCGTGCAGGAAACTTGGGTGGCTCCTGCTTAATGGGTTCCTTGTTCATGCCTTTGTCAATTTTTGATGTTCTTCAAAGGACGAATCTCTTTGTGCTTAAGGTATTCCCCTTTTCCATTCGTTTGAATCTGTGATGGGAAAGAGCATCAAAAAAATTCCCCCCTCAGAGTTGGATCCGAAAAAGAAATGTGGATTTGACTCTGAGGAAAAAGATAAAACAAGGTTCAGCGGCGTGCAGGTGTTAGGCACGTAGGTTCTGGCGTTCAGGGTTTCAGGATCACCTATATATATGGGCATCACTTCGCGCAAACCATCCTGCCTTCATTTCTTTTGAGAACTCATCATGAAAGTGTCTTCATTTCCTCGGTTTATCGCTCTTCTTTGTGTCGCGCTTCTCGAGTAAGGATTTTGACTTGTGCAACATTACTTGTGCGACAATACTTGCGCGGCAAAACTTTCATGACATGACTTGTGCGTCTTAATGCCTTAGCCATTTTTATTGTTTTCTTCACAAATATTTCAAAAAAAACTTATTTTAAAGTTAACTGTTTTATCTTTGTGTAGATTCAATGGATCCCAAAAGAATTGGATTGACTAATGAATTGGCCAGTAAGATAATAGATGACATGATAAACATCGTTGGCCATGATTATTATGATATCTGTGATAGAACTCTCCCGGAGTTGGCTATATACTTGAAGAAATATCATTCCAAATTCCCACAAAGCATCTACTTTTCTTTATATGGCCATTGTCATCTGCAAGGATTCAACGTTCCTGAGGCAAAGAACTATATTCCATATTCCTGGTTTTAGACTTATACCAATTTATCTTTGGAAAATGTGTCAGTTTCAGGATCACTTGTCAATACTGTAATAGTGGAGAAAGCATACATAATGCATCATAGCCCATGTGTTCCAGATCTAAAGCCTCACAATCCGAAGCTGTAGCCACATTGTTATCCTTCTATTTTCCGAAATTCTCAGACTGACCAATCGAAGGGATGTAAGAAGAGTTGGGATTTACGTCCTAGAGGAGGTGTGAAGCCGACTTGGATGTGGGCATATTGGGTGCGACAAACCTGTGCAGAGTTTTTCAAGGACTTGAAGGGAGCTGCAATATATGAAGCCGTCTGGGCTGGGCAGACATATGTCTACAAGAATGATAATTTTGTGCTGGAGCTAATTAGCCATTGGAGCCCAAAAACCAATTCTTTCCATCTTTCTCATGGAGAAGTGGGCATAAGCTTGTGGGATATCTACAAGATCTCAGGGGTTCCAATTCTGGGAGACATGTATGACGATTGCATCCATCCAAAGGTGACCTGGAATGATTCGGAGAAGACTCCGACATTGGATCGAGAGTTAATGAAAATTTTCCACAAGCTTAAGAATACCAAAACCACGAAAACCAAATCTTGAAGAGATATACTTCCAGAGGAGTGGATGGTCATGTTTCTGATCAAGAAGAAGGAGAAGGGGCCCACCTGTACTCGTCCTACCAGCTACCCCAGATTAGAGAAGAGGGGTGCCATTGGCACATTCTGGCCAACTCTAGAAGTGGGTGAGTTTGAAATGTGGGGGTATGAAGTGGATCAAATAATCCTAGAGAAGACCTGTTTGGAGGTCTTCTTAGGATTGTGGATCCACGTTTATCTTCTTTCATTTAGGTATTCGAAGGGATCCGTTAGGCTAGGGACCTTCGTTGTTGCATCCAAGTTGGCTGAGAGAAAAATGGTTGGGTTGGCCACCCTGGTTTTGGTGAAGATTCGCAGGACCTTACTCCATGTCTTCATGGGTAAGTCTCCTATGAGAATAGTGGGACCATTCTAAGTTTTGTGGGGATGGATCACAACTCACTTTAGGACATACATTGTACAGAATGGAGTACAGGTTCCTGGAAGTTCTTTTAGGCCATCGGTGCAGGCATTTTCTAGAATTTCTCCATTGTCCCTCAATTCCTATGATCTGAAGGTGAGGTTGAGCATGTTCAAGGAATTTCATTTCTTTACTTATGGAAACTCGCCGACCAGGCGGTTTTTTGATGATGGAATAACTATCCTGGAATTGAGGTCATATATGCTGGCTTGTAGAGATGGTGTATTGGCCACCAAAATTGACGGAGAGATTATATGCGAGGCCTATGCTCTATATATATTTTCATGCCAATTCAAATGTCTGTAGAAGATTTTTGTATCCCCTCCCATGCACGTCAGGTCAGAGAAACATCCAATGGTTTCCCAACAACTATGGTTGCAGATAGCTATGGAGAAGATCGGGGCAGTGTTTGATCTACCAGTTGCTGGAGCGACGAGTCAATTGACTACATGGTATGACAAGAACATGGTATCATCATACCCGACAAGGGTATTGAATCTTCATGTCCCCTGGGTGGAAAAAAGATGTATCAGTAAAGAAACCTTTCATCTGGAAGGTGAATCTTCCTCACCTGGAGTTGATTCACCGGGTTCCTCACCAGGGGCTGATTCATCGGATTTCTAGGATGGGGATGATGAGGCCTGAAATTCGTCAAAACGGCCTCATGCCAGATATAATCATCCTTCTAGAGTCAAGATACCTACTCCATCGACTCCTAGTGAGTTATATCATTGAGACAATTTAGTCTCCATTATTTTAAAGAGCAATAAGTTTAATTTTCTTATCCTTTATCTGTGATTGCAGGAGATGGGAAGAAGTTGAATTCCTAGATTGTAGGACCCTCCTCACGGACTTCTGGTACACATTATGAATATTTATGACTAGTGGCTATCCATACATGGCATAGTTTATATTATGATTCTGAAAAGGCCTAGATGGACTTATATGAAGGGATACATATACCCGAAGTGGGGGATCTCTGGGCTTCTGCTGATATCTACTTCAAGGATAACCCCGATTGTAGAGACCCGAAGCTTGACGTACATTAACATTACATTAAATTTGCGGAATACTTAGTACATAACAAAAACACACACACAAGGATCGTAATAGTTTATTGTCTTTGGAAACTCGGAATATAATCTTCTAATCCTGGTGAAAGATCTTCAATATCTCCCATAAAGATCTTCCTTTTTTTATACCTAAAACCTTTCTTTATATCCTGGGGAAAAGAAAACATAAAAGGGTGAGCTCAAATGCTCAGTAAGGGTAAACAAAAGAAAAATCAATCACATCATATTCATAAGACATAACTTTTGGAAATCTTAACTTGCAAAAGAGAGCATAATTTCATAACATGGGATAAATCATATTAGGGAAATGAAATCCCAATAAGCATATCTTAAAACATGAAACTTTGTGGCATACACACATAATCATAGAGAATCATTTCTTGTTAGTCAAGACTCATTTCCAAGACTATCTTAGTGGACAAAGTCCCTTTTCTGAATCGAGTAACCCTCGTTTCAGTCCTGTTTCACTGAACCGGTATAACCTACCATTCCAGCCATGTCTATCTCATGAGATATAAAATCTTTACCCAATGCATTGGAGGGAGATATAGGTCCCACCCATATTATAATGAATCCTTTCTTATGTGTTCCACATAATCATAAATCATACATCATCGCATAACACATGTAACAAAAATGGGATTCTTGAAACATCATGACATCATAAAACAAATCATATAGGGTAAATGACTTCATAAAAATAATTCCCTCACAAAATAATCAAATCAATGTAATAATAGGGATAAAAACAGAACCCTTTTATTATCTTAGATGGAAAATAATTTTGATAAAATACTTGAACTCCATTCTTGAGGAAAATATCCTTTCTACTTCAAAAACATTTTTCCTTTCATAACATGTCATACGACTTTAAAATAAAAGAAGTTGATTAAAAATAAACTTGAAAACTTGTAAAGGAAGCTTCTTGGAAATAAAGTTTTTAAAAATCCATTCATGCCGTATAAGTTAAAAAAAACATTCTTCGTACTTTTGTCGAAAAAGTCAAAAAAAGCACCTCGTACGAAAAAGAGACAAAAGATTCCTTTCATATTCTTTACTAAAAACTCACCGAAGGGTAAAATTGGATTTAAAATATTGTAAGTGGATGGAAACAATATTACATATTGAGGTAACATGGATGTGGATGATAAAATACACCCCAGTACATACCAAAGTATAAACAATCTCGGATAAAAATGAGATTGTGATATTTCCCCTTACCTTAGGTCTGATTTGCTTCGTATGTGTACGAAACACCTGTATAATGATTTAAATAATGTCATTGACTTATTATAGAATCATATTCACTGTTATGATATTATATATGGTTCACTTATGACTTTATATTACCCGTTCTTTTGTAAATTCCATGTTAAAGAAGCGTTTTGGGTAAAATCGTTTCATTTATCGTAGGTGTTTTGACTTGTTGTTCTTGACATTATTATTACTTATATCATGATTTACTTACTTCAAGAATATAAAATATGATTTATATATCATATATATTCAGTATATATATATATATAATAGATAGATAAATGAAATGAAAAACACCGTTCATGGAGACGGTAGTCCGTACGTACGCATGAACGCTGTTTTCCTTTCCTTATTGTCTTGAATGGAAGTAAGTAGATGACATACATATATATATATATATATATATACATAAATCCAGTAGCTTTATAATGTCATATATTTCATTATTATTTCTTATATATACTTTATAATCATTCTTAAATGGTTAACATGGAGAATGAATCTCATCGCGTCGTGGAGACGGTAGTCCGTACGTACGCACGAGCGATGATATCGTTCCCATGGTCGTGGAATTGTGTTGAAGTGTATGTATACTATTTAAGTATCAATATAAATTTATAATAATAATATATATTTACTCATTACACCATTATACCCATCCAATTAATGTGTTGGAGGAAAATAGATTACACCACGGCGTGGAGACGGTATTCCGTACGTACGCACGCGCGGTGATTTCATTTTTCCGTAGGATGGATAGAAGGTGAATTAGGGTTGTTTCATATTTATAATAACATATCAGTATGTAAGTAATACTGAATTTATTACTTTATCATGAAACAACTAAATAAGAAGAAGTTGAAGAAGAAAGAAATTGAAAAGATCGGTAATGGATATTACCTCTTCTTTGAAACGCCTCTTTGAATCCTTCACTTAGGGAACTAAGATTGGTCTTTGAAGAATACCAGTACCTCTAGGATTATTATAGGGAAGTGGAGAAGGTATTTTGGCAGGGGTTTTCCGAGCTTCAGTGCTCAAATTGGTGTGAGGAGGAGGGGAAGGAGGTGCCCTTTTATAAGGGAGGAGAGGGGCACCTTAGGAATATTTCAAAATATTATTTTATATTAAAGTCAAAATCGGTTTATAATGGTTCCAAAGGGTCTTATTTAGAATCTAAAGTGGGGATGGGTCAAAATACTATCAACCGATAGGATTTATATAAGTTTAGGTTATTATTTTAACCTTATCAATTAGATTTAACTCTAAGTTAAAAAATTTAACTTTTACCGTGTCTTTTTGTTTTCTTACACTATATGGTTAATAAACATACTATAACATGCCAAACGAACCCCAAATTTTTTATGATTAATATATATATACTTATCTAAGTCATGTGTCCGAACCTTAGATTTTTAGGAATAAAATAAAAATTAATAATATAATATTTGATTTAAAAACTATTTTGTGTCAATTTTGACACTATTTGATATATGATTTTTGTGAAAGTCATAACAGAATTATATTTTCAAAACAATTTGATTAAATCAACACTAATATATCATAGTAACCTAGAAAATTAGTGGAATTCATAAAAAGTCTTAAATTACATTTATTTTGGTATTTATAATATCAATTATGTCAATATTTCATTAATAAGATAATTACTGCATCATCTTTGTGTCATAAATAAATTAAATTATTTGATGTCTAAAAATTAAAAATAAAATACCATCATGTAGGAAAGATTTTTATATTTCTAAGGAATATTTAAAATAGAATTTATCTTATGTACAACCCTATATTAAAAATGTTTCAGTAAATATACTTTGATTTTAACTCTTTTAACTCTTCTTTGAATTAAATAATAATAAATGTCCTAATCTAATCCAAGTGGGCCTAAATGATAATATTTTACACTTAAGGTTGTTTTTGGTCGAGATAAACTTGTCCACTAGAATTAGGACATGTGTTAGGGTAATATTAATATCATTTTTACCCTTAATTACCCTATTTACTTTTAACCGTGGTAAATAAAAGTAAAAAGTTACTATTCACCAAAAATTATTTTCATCTCATTGAACCACATTTTACTTACTGACATCAACCGTATCTCTCGGATTTTTGAAATTCCATTTACAGAAGCGGTAAAATTATGTTTTATGAAAAATTCAGTTTTTTAACTACCACTTAGTAGTTTCACTATTCATCAAAAATTGATGTTTTTCAGAACAATGCCAAAATTTAATCCTAAGCTATATTTCATATTCCGAATTCAAAAATGAAATCTATTTTACCAAATTCATAACATAGAAGTTGCATTAATTAATTTTATAATTAAATCCCGCTGTTAAAACAAATAGCGTGTTTTTAAGAAACAATATCTATCAAAAGATTGACACTTGATTATGTCTGGTTTAAATGTGAAATTACATTCAATGACCAACATTGTATTAAATTGTAAAAATATATTATAAATATACTTTAAAACAACTCAAATTAATAATTTATCACTATTAATTATTTCGATTAAAAAAGTTGTTTTTAATTATAATTTAGTAATTTTCACTATTCATCAGAATATGAAAGTTATCCGAAAAGTACCAAAATTTCACCTTAGGCTAAATTCGATACTCCGAATCCAAAAATGAAGTCCATTTTGAGAGCTAAAATTTCTAAAATTTAAAAAGTGGTTATTACTATTCATAACGGCTAGTTTTAATAATATTTTAATAGCATATCGTTGTTTCGGGAAACTCAGTATTGCGTACTACACACGCTATCGAGGAAGGTTGCGATTGCGTGTAATGAAAGGCAAGTCAAAGATGCATGTTGTGAAAGCTCATTTTGGTGTAGCGTACAACACAAGACATTAATAAAATTAAAAAGAATATTTTTCATAAAATCTCGGGCTGTTACATTCTACCCCCCTTAAAATGAATTTCGCCCTCGAAATTCGTCGGGGTTATAAATGGCTTACTATTCGAAAGTTTCTTTAATAGAAACCCACATCGTAAAAAGGAATATCAAAACCAATCTTTAAAATCAAAAGTATGAAACGTAACAGTTACCCAAATAAACTAATCACTGGGTTTCCACATAGGTGAAAATATGGATATGGAAGAGAAATCTAACCATCATGTTCTGATGGAGAGTGGTAGAGAACATGGCTATGAAAAAGCCAGCAATCACAAAGCCATAAATTTGTGACGATCTAAGGTACCATCTGATTCATCAGATATAAGATCACTAGGACAACATTTTTGGTTTTCAAGATCGTTTCCCTAAAGTTAAAGAATTTGAATAAGAATAAATACTTTATTTTGGTACAATATCAATGTTGTTCGTGCCTTTAACAATTTCCACTTCATCTCTTAAATAAATGAAGTTGAATTTGTTATTCGTGAAGTGTTAGCCGATCATGTGATAGAATGACGGGTCATTCCATCTGTCTCAAACAAAAAGGTTAGCAAAAAATTATATACATAAGTCGATCTATAGTGAGATTAATCATATATGGTTCCTAAAATGGACTTATACATCATATGTCATACAGCTTAATATAATAAAACTAGTTTCTACTAAACATGGACTTCCTGTAGGCCAGTGGTAGGAAATAAAGGCCAGTCGCACTTCGGTTGTGGGTTTGATTCCCACAGCCTTGTCCGACGCGATGGGCTGTCGCCCGTTCTGCAGGTTGTCCTTTTTCTAAAACTATATTACTATAACATCCCATCAATAATATCGAGAAAACTTCTATCCTTAAACAATACTAACTTATGTCCAACATAATCCATTCCAATCTTTAGGCTTATCCATAATACTGCAGTCCACTCTCAAAACATAGTGAAAATGATTACCAGAGATTTAACACCATCGTCGATCCCCATATATCATAAGATATGTTTTGTTGGTCACATTCCAAACATTCAAAGTCCTTAATCATGTATTCTCTTGAATACCTTAGTGAAAACATGAATGCAGTTAAAATTTAACACCTTCCACATACCAAAATCCTCAAAATTCTATATACTCAAACAATGATATCACTTAGTCCTTATATCAATCATGAGCTCATGAATACTGTTAAACATTTCGTTTTCTCATTTTCCCTTCATTATGCTCATATCATCTTACTTCCAAAAATATCTCAATCACTTTGAATACCACATTAGACCAATACATAAATATTCCAATACTTTATGATACAACATTATTTTGGAATCCCATTACATAAACACTTAATCATTCCACCACATCGTTATCATATTCAACATCGCCAATGGTGATCGCATGTGAATTCCCTTTGTCCTTTGCCTTAAGCGGTTGCTCATGTCGATCATCACTAACCCTTGGATTAGGGCATTTATTAGCATAATGCCCCATTTCCTTGCACTTGAAGCATTAAAGTGTTGGTGGTGCGTTCTCTGCAGTGTTTGCTTTATTCACATCATTAGAATCCCTTTTTCCATTACTTTGACACTCAGCTGCTCGATGACCTTCTTTTCCACACTTAAAACATTTTCTAGTCCCTTTAAGACAATCTCCACCATGCTTCTTTCCACACTTTGTGCATAAGGAAACATTCATCTTCTTTTCACCATTATTCTGAGATTTCTCCTTGAACTCCATCTTTCGTTTCTTGTCAAAACCATGAGATGGATATGTAACACCAACTTCTATTTATACCTTGATAGCACAACGCACAATTTCTTCATAGCTACTGAAGTCTCTTATAGCTAATGCCCTTCGAAGACTTGGTTTTAAGCCACTGAAAAATCGATCAACTTTACTTTCAGGTTGGATGATAATACCAGAAGCGTACCTTGAAAGTCTTGTAAAATTTTCTTCATAGGTACCAACAGATTCATCATCCCTTTGCTTCAGTTCAAGAAACTATTTCTCCATCTTTGTTCAAAGGATACGAGGGAAGTACTTACTGAAAAACAAGTTCTTGAACTCGTCCCATTCCATGGACTCAATTTCATCTCTTGGCCTTGTATTCTTGATAAGATTACACCATTGATCAGCTTCACCTTCCAAACGATATACTGCTAAGATGACTTTATCATGTTCAGAACATTGAAGAACTGAAAATATCTTTTCAATAGTACTGATCCATTGTTCAGCCACAAGTGGATCAGAAGACCCACTGAAAGAAGGTGGACGTTGCCTCATGAAGGACTCAATAGAATATTGTTCCCTTCTCTGCTCATTTGGAAGTGCAGAATGATTCATAGCTTGTGTAAGTATAGCAATAAGATTTTGCACTCCATCTCCCATAACATTTGTTTGTTCAGGAGGACAATCATTTCATTGTCCATTGCATTGATCAACACAGTTCCTTCGGGTTCCATCCATTGTCTAAAACCCAAAAAGAATAGTGTGAGAGGAAAAAGTCATGCTAGGGAAAACAACATAATAAAGGGGGAGTACCTTCAATATCTAACATCTTAGGTTTAATTCTAAGATCGTTAGCGCAATTCTAGGACTATAACCTATACGTATACTTAACCTTAGAGACATCCTTAGACATACCTTAGAAATATCTCTAGGGATCTCACTAAAGTTCTCGCATCCTAGTTTCCAAAGGTTGACTAAACCTTTCCTCTGTTACCAACTGTAGAGACCCTAAGCTTGACGTACATGGACATTACATTACTTTTGCAGAATACTTAGTACATAACAAAAACACACACACAAGGATCGTAATAGTTTAGTGTCTTTGGAAACTCGGAATATAATCTTCTAGTCCTGGTGAAAGATCTTCAATATCTCCCATAAAGATCTTCCTTTTTTTTATACCTAAAACCTTTCTTTATATCCCGGGGAAAAGAAAACATAAAAGGGTGAGCTCAAATGTTTAGTAAGGGTAAACAAAAGAAAAATCAATCACATCATATTCATAAGACATAACTTTTGGAAATCTTAACCTGTAAAAGAGAGCATAATTTCATAACATGGGATAAATCATAGTAGGGAAATGAAATCCCAATAAGCATATCTTAAAACATGAAACTTTGTGGCATACACACATAATCATAGAGAATCATTTCTTGTTAGTCAAGACTGATTTCCAAGACTATCTTAGTGGACAAAGTCCCTTTTCTGAATCGAGTAACCCTCGTTTCAGTCCTGTTTCACTGAACCGGTATAACCTACCATTCCAGCCATGTCTATCTCATGAGATATAAAATCTTTACCCAATGCATTGGAGGGAGATATAGGTCCCACCCATCTTATAATGAATCCTTTCTTATGTGTGCCCCATAATCATAAATCATACATCATCGCATAACACATGTAACAAAAATGGGATTCTTGAAACATCATGACATCATAAAACAAATCATATAAGGTAAATGACTTCATAAAAATAATTCCCTCACAACATATTCAAATAAATGTAATAATAGGGATAAAAACAGAACCCTTTTATTATCTTAGATGGAAAATAATTTTGATAAAATACTTGAACTCCATTCTTGAGGAAAATATCCTTTCTACTTCAAAAACATTTTTGCTTTCATAACATGTCATACGACTTTAAAATAAAAGAAGTTGATTAAAAATAAACTTGAAAACTTTTAAAGGAAGCTTCTTGGAAATAGAGTTTTTAAAAATCCATTCATGCCGTATAAGTAAAAAAAACATTCTTCGTACTTTTGTCGGAAATGTCAAAAAAAGCACCTCGTACGAAAAAGCGACAAAAGATTCCTTTCATATTATTTACTAAAAACTCACCGAAGGGTAAAATTGGATTTAAAATATTGTAAGTGGATGGAAACAATATTACATATTGAGGTAACATGGATGTGGATGATAAAATACACCCCAGTACATACCAAAGTATAAACAATCTCGGATAAAAATGAGATTGTGATATTTCCCCTTACCTTAGGTCCGATTTGCTTCGTATGTGTCCGAACCTCCTGTATAATGATTTAAATAATGTCATTGACTTATTACAGAATCATATTCACTGTTATGATATCATATATTGTTCACTTATGACTTTATATTACCCGTTCTTTTGTAAATTCCATGTTAAAGAAGCGTTTTGGGTAAACTCGTTTCATTTATCGTAGGTGTTTTGACTTGTTGTTCTTGACATTATTATTACTTATATCATGATTTACTTACTTCCAGAATATAAAATATGATTTATATATCATATATATTCAGTATATATATATATAATAGATAGATAAATGAAATGAAAAACACCGTTCATGGAGACGGTAGTCCGTACGTATGCATGAACGCTGTTTTCCTTTCCTTATTGTCTTGAATGTAAGTAAGTAGATGACATAAATATATATATATATATACATAAATCCAGTAGCTTTATAATGTCATATATTTCATTATTATTTTTTATATATACTTTATAATCATTCTTAAATGGTTAACATGGAGAATGAATCTCATCGCGTCGTGGAGACGGTAGTCCGTACGTACGCACGAGCGATGATATCGTTCCCATGGTCGTGGAATTGTGTTGAAGTGTATGTATACTATTTCAGTATCAATATAACTTTATAATAATCATATATATTTACTCATTACACCATTATACCCATCCAATTAATGTGGTGGAGGAAAATGGATTACACCACGACGTGGAGACGGTATTCCGTACGTACGCACGCGCGGTGATTTCATTTTTCCGTAGGATGGATAGAAAGTAAATTAGGGTTGTTTAATATTTATAATAACATATCAGTATGTAAGTAATACTGATGTTATTACTTTATCATGAAACAACTAAAGAAGAAGAAGTTGAAGAACAAAGAAATTGAAAAGATCGGTAATGGATATTACCTCTTCTTTGAAACGCCTCTTTGAATCCTTCACTTAGGTAACTAAGATTGGTATTTGAAGAAGACCAGGACCTCTATGATTATTATAGGGAAGTGGAGAAGGGATTTTTTCAGGGGTTGGCCGAGCTTGAGTGCTCAAATTGGTGTGAGGAGGAGGGGAAGGAGGTGCCCTTTTATAAGGGAGGAGAGGGGCACCTTAGGAATATCTCAAAAATAGTATTTTATATTAAAGTCAAAATCGGTTTATAATGGTTCCAAAGGGTCTTATTTCGAAGCTAAAGTGGGGATGGGTCGAAATCCTATCAACCAATAGGATTTAGACAAGTTTAGGTTATTATTTTAACCTTATCAATTAGATTTAACTCTAATTTAAATAATTTAACGTTTACCGTGTCTTTTTGTTTTCTTACACTATATGGTTAATAAACTTACTATAACATGCCAAAAGAACCCCAAATTGTTTATTATTAATATATATATCCTTATCTAAGTCATTTGGCCGAACCTTAGATTTTTAGGAATAAAATAATAATTAATAATATAATATTTGATTTAAAAACTATTTTGTGTCAATTTTGACACTATTTGATATATGATTTTTGTGAAAGTCATAACAGAATTATATGTTCGAAACAAGTTGATTAAATCAACACAAATATATCATAGTAACCTAGAAAATTAGTGGAATTCATAAAAAGTCTTAAATTACATTTATTTTGGTATTTATAATATCAATTATGTCAATATTTCATTAATAAGATAATTACTTCATCATCTTTGTGTCATAAATAAATTAAATTATTTGATGTCTAAAAATTACAAATAAAATACCATCATGTAGGAAATCTTGTTAACTTTCTAAGGAATATTTACAATCGAATTTATCTTATGTACAACCCTATATGACAAATGTTTTAGTAAATATACTTTGATTTTAACTCTTTTAACTCTTCTTTGAATTAAATAATAATAAATGTCCTAATCTAATCCAAGTGGGACTAAATGATAATATTTTACACTTAAGGTTGTTTTTGGTCGAGATAAACTTGTCCAATAGAATTAGGACATGTGTTAGGGTAATATTAATATCATTCTTACCCTTAATTACCCTATTTACTTTTAACCGTGGTAAATAAAAGTAAAAAGTTACTATTCACCAAAAATTATTTTCATCTCATTGAACCAAATTTTACTTACTGACATCAACCGTGTCTCTCGGATTTTTGAAATTCCATTCACAGAAGCGGTACAGTTTTTTAACTACCACTTAGTAGTTTCACTATTCATCAAAAATTTATGTTTTTCAGAACAATGCCAAAATTTCATCCTAAGCTATATTTTATATTCCGAATTCAAAAATGAAATCTATATTACCAAATTCATAACATAGAAGTTGAATTAATTAATTTTATAATTAAATCCCGCTGTTAAAACAAATAGCGTGTTTTTAAGAAACAATATCTATCAAAAGATTGACACTTGATTATGTCTGGTTTGAATGTGAAATTACATTCAATGACCAATATTGTATTAAATTGTAAAAATATATTCTAAATATACTTTAAAACCACTCAAATTAATAATTTATCACTATTAGTTATTTCGATTAAAAAAGTTATTTTTAATTATAATTTAGTAATTTTCAATATTCATCAGAATATGAAAGTTATCCGAAAAGTACCAAAATTTCACCTTAGGCTAAATTCGATACTCCGAATCCAAAAATGAAGTCCATTTTGAGAGCTAAAATTTCTAAAATTTAAAAAGTGGTTATTACTATTCATAACGGCTAGTTTTAATAATATTTTAATAGCATATCGTTGTTTCGTGAAACTCATTATTGCGTACTACACACGCTATCGAGGAAGGTTGCGATTGCGTGTAATGAAAGGCAAGTCAAAGATGCGTGTTGTGAAAGCTCATTTTGGTGTGGCATACAACACAAGACATTAATAAAATTAAAAAGAATATTTTTCATAAAATCTCGGGCTGTTACACCGATGAAGTGCGGGATTGCATCAGAGAGATGGAAATACTCATATATGTCACTTATGATTCCATTACTATCACCAAGAGGGTGAAGGAAATGATGAATCGTGGCACCACTGAGGGGATTGGTGCTTCGGTAGACGAGGATTGGCATGATTATGTGTCTCTTAAAGATATAAATGTATTTCCTTATTTTCTTTGCAACGTGATTTCAGTAAAAGATTTGTTACTAAAGGAAATTAATTTCTTTATCCTGCAGCTTGTTAATAAAGGAACTACTAAGGTCCCTTCACCGTAGTACAAACCTGGTGGCACCGCTCTTGGAGCCGCTGAATCTCCTCGCGAGCCGAGTGAGGTATCTCCAGGCCGGCAATCCATGGATGAAGAGTTATAAAGGGATTTTCACTCTCCAATACCTATATTTGGAGGTGACCGTGTCAACACACCCAAAAAGTCAAAGAATCAAAGGCATCGAAGGAAGAATTCCATAGTTAAATGCTTCATCAGTAGTTGTAAGTCCTTCAGATAGTCATGAATCCTAACTCATGAAAATATTTCTCATACTTCTTGGAATTGAAGGGGCTTCTTCGATTTCCCCATTGAGGGAGAGGACTGACCCTCCTATGAGGACGACAGAGGGTTCTGGTGAATAGTCGCAAATTCATGCTGACCTAGATGCTTCTGAAGACATGATGAGAGAAGAAGAGCCATCGTTTGTTCCTAGTACTGCTCCTGTTGCTGCTACAAAGAGAGAAGAGCCTGCTTCTAGTAAATTAACTATACTTCATAGAACGTTGAATGAAAACATCAACTGACTTTAATCTTGTGATGATTTAGGTTCAACACCTGCACTAGAACATTTGGAGAGAACTGCAATTGACTCCGAAATTTTCTCTGAGGAAGCTACCCAGGGTCAGAGGTCATAGGAGGATGGTCACCAATAAGACATGTCAAATGCTCCCACTGGTGAGACTAACCAAGAATCTGGGATATCACTGGATGGAATGATGAAACTTGGCGAGTATTTTGAAGAAAATTTTGATCATGTTAAATTACCATGTGATTTAGAAGATTTTGGATGTGAGTGTTATCCTTCGTTTTGTTACATTTTATTTATTACATCTCTGACCATGATTGGTTGAAATATGCAGTTCTGTCTGAGCAAGTTCCTGATCTACCGATGCCTGAAGGGTGTATAGACAACCCTATCATTGCACAGACGCTAGCTCAAGTGGAGCTTAACCCGTCAGATCTTCCTGAATCCCATCCTGAAAATCCTATCGAAGCTAGTAAAGATGGGGAAGAGCCTTCTGATGCTTCCGATCTATCATTTGGTAAAAGATGGTAATATTTGTGGTTGTACATAATTTTCAAGACAACTAATCAACTTTTGTTATCCTTTAAAACTAACCAAAGCTTTCAATTGACTATGAAGGGGCCTCAACTTCAGTGGCTTGATCTGGAGGTGAAGCCTCAACCTCAGTCCCAACAGCAGTAGTAAGTGAATTACCAAGGGTCAGGGGGGAAGGAGAAGAACAGGGCACTTCATTAAGTGCATTAATCCTGGACTATATTCCCCCCTATGATAGTGATGCTGAATCAGACCCAGAGGTTAAAAAGTCGCTCCAATTATCACGTCGCAAGGCATGACCGAATATATGGAAGATCATATCTGAAGTGCCTCTTGAATAACTATCTTGGAAGATCCCACGACTATCATCCTTGTTTGTCATGCTGGGACATGGAGGTTTTGGATATCAAGAGATCCATACCACGGTGAAACAAGTCATCCTAAGGAGGGAGCAGGAGAAAAAGTGTCGTCAAGATCTGACCAGAGCGAGGCTGCTGACCAATATCGGAAAATTCAAGGCTGTGGTGTCCCAATCTAAGGCTAATCATGCTGAAAATCTAAAGGAGTTGAAGCATAAAATCAAGGATAAAGTTTTCTAGTAGATGCACCTTCAGCAACAGTTATATGTCATTACTGGGGAACTTGACTAGATTAATAATTCATTGGAAGGAGTCCAAATGTATGGTATTAAATCCATCACAGATGCCATGAAATCACTCCATCAACCTGAAAAGAGTGAAGCTAGTCAAGTGAATGAAACTCAAGTGGTTTTTGATGAAGCTTAGGATTCCGTAAGTCAAATTAAAAGTTATGTTGAAAGCCTCTTGTAATTCTTGAAAAAGAGAAGATACTCCAATCTGTGGATATTCTTCTAATCTTGTGAATCATTGAAAAAGACATTTCATCTTCAATCATTTGTACCTACATTCTCTTTCAAATTACTTAATTTTTTTACCTAATCCAATGGGCCTAGTAAGCATAGTTTTATTTTTGCTAGGATTATACAAACAACCCCACAAACTTTGCATCTTTTTTATTGCTCAATATTTCCTAAATCATACAAAATGTACATTTAGCGAGCCGGGACTTGACTTTTGTTCATAGTTCCTTTTACAGGTTCCCAATTGAATGAGTACCAGGTCTCTTGTTGGCAGTTTAAAGTCATGCATGTCAGATATAAAAAGGCTACTGTTTAAGGTCGAATAGCTTTGACCGAATGGATTAAAATTGAATCAATTCCTTGATAATTTGTTTAAAAACATATTACCACATTCAAGTATGGTGGAAAACATGTAAAATATGACTTACAAGATTTTGAATCTTAGGTATGATATGAAAAAGGGGTAAAAGGAATTAGAGGAAGTATTTCCTAAGAGTGAAGTTACCACTATTTGAAAAATCCATTCAGGGGTTGAATTATGTAGGGACACTTAAGGGCATTAGCTACATAGTCAAATAATAGCATCTTTTGGATGACAGGTCCATTATGTAGACTACTTATGCAAGGCCACATAGGGGCACGTGATGCATAGTCATACAAAAGAACTCTAAATTTTTTTACTTTTCTATTGCTAAAAGCTAGTGAAAGTTTATGGAGATTCAAATTTCTCAAATCATAGAGTCTTCTGTATAGAGATAGGTACATGAATATGGAGAGGATATTCCCAATCAAGATTGTCCTAGAATTGGATGAATTTCACTCTTGCGAAGGTCTGACCCAAACGTAGGGTAAGGAAATATGAACTATAGACTTGAATACTTTCATATCATGAAAAAAGAGTATGGGACAAATATGTTAAGGATGGCTATTTTTTTTGCGGATCCCTACATATCATCATTAAGACCAATAAGGACAAAAGAGGTTTTCCCCCAAGAATGAAGTTACCACTATTTGACAAACCTGTTAAGGGGGTCTCATTATGCAGGGCCACCTAAGGGCATTGGATTCATAGTCAAATAATAATATCTTTTGGATGACAGGTCGGTTATGTGGACTATTTATGCAAGGCCACCTAGGGGCACGTGATGCATAGTCAGGAAAAATAATTCCCTAGTATTAGACATTTTGTAACCAGAAGTCAAGAAAAAGTGTTATAGAGATCTGAAAGTATTTAAGGTCAGGAGTATGACACATAAAAAATGGGTATTGTCCAATGCATGAAAGAGATACATAGACCAATGCTGACTATAATCATGTTGTGGCTGGGTCCTGAATTGAGATGATGGACTTCACTACATATCTCATTACTATGAGAATCAAACCATATGTAATTTTTGAAATACAGTTTAATGTCATGTGGGACGAGAGATTAGGAGATATATTTTAGGGTCATAGATCCCGAACCATAATGAGGGAGACACATTGTGTTTTTGTTATAAACCTGATGTGAATAAAGACTAGGGTTTTCATACCACGTTCATGTGATTGCAGGGGAACTTTTCAGCCAAGGGACTGAAAGTGGATTTTGGGGTTAGGCCCAAAGACTTGGGGATGGATTCAAGGGATGCTCGAATGTTCCTACGTATCCCATAAGGATGGGAATCAAGCCATATGTAGTTATTGAAATACCCTCTGTACAAATTTGGTTCGTATATGTGAAGGGTGAAAGTGGAATTTAGTGCAATGATGGTTGGAACTAAGATCAAAGGTTTGGGCATTGCCATGTATGCACGTATTCCTTGGAATATGACATGCTTAGAGATCAATGTCAATAATGATTCCATCTCAAGTGAGGGTGTCAAAGACTATTGTAGTTTATTGTCATACAAGACAAAAGTGAAAATAATTTAAGGTCATATGCATTGACTGGTGCTGCACAGTTTACCGTCATGTAGCTAGGATGTATTGTTATGCAGTTTAATGTCTTGCAGTGAGGACATTGGAGGAATATATTGTTTAACATCATATAGTAAGGAAGATGGTGAACCAATGTGAAAATATTGGTTGGGGGGGTGGGGGGGCTTCACGAATCAACATCATATGAGATGGAGGTGGACTGAAGTGAAGATATTGGTTTTGGGCTTGAACCTCGAAAGGTTTCCCACGTACCCAGCCTAGAAGGAAAGTATCAAAGTCCACGTAGTTTGATTGTGAATGAATTGATGATTGATTTTTACTTGAGTTCAATGACCTGAAGATGGTGTTGGGACTTACGCGTGGTTAGAGGCCCATAGAGGGTGTTATGGTTGAATCTTACTCTAAGCTCACGTGAGTCATGCTCAGTGTGAGAAACAAGAGGTAGCAACAACCCTAACGATGCACAATTTAACGTCTTGCATGAAATGTGCACAGTTTAATGTCATATAAAACGTATTAATGGACTTTTTCACAGTTTAAACATCATGTAGGATGAACATGTATAGTTTAACATCATGTTGGACGATAGAGAGGATATGTAGTTTAATGTCCAACAACAAGGACAAATGGGACCGTGTAGTTTAAAGTATTGTAGTGAGGAATATGGGTGTATTTGTGTTACACAAAATAATTCTTCAAGAATATGGAATTGGTTGGAGTTATAATGAGTTCTCCATCCATTAAGATAAAATAATAATCTCCATTAGAGTAGACCTTATGTATTGAATAAGGTCCTTCCCACTTTGGCTCAAGCATTGGTGGTTTCTTTCCTAGTATCATTAGAGTTCTGAGGACCAACACCAATTACCCTTGAATGAATGAACGAAGATGAACTTTTTTATTGAAAGCCCATGCTATTCGATTTTGATAGACTTCCAAGTGGTGCGAGGTGCACAATCTTTTTTCATCTAATCGTTCCAACTCATCAAATTGCTTATGCGATTGTTTATATGTGGATGACTGATCACAAATTTCTACTCTAAGCGAATGTAATTGAACCTCAATGGGAAAGACTGCTTCTGTTCCATATACCAATGAATACAGAGTTGACCACGTAGCAGTGCAGGTGGTGGTTCGACAAGACCATAAAGCATGAAAAAGTATATCAGGTCAGGCTTTCTTATCTTTATCCACCATCTTTTGCAGTATGTTTGAAAGGGTCTTATTTAAGGCCTCTATTTGGCTATTGGCTGCTGCATGATACCAAGATGAATGGTTGGATTTGATGTTGTATTCTTGATACAAATTTCTCACCTCAGATGAACAGAAGTTGGTGCCATTTCCCATTAATATGGATTGAGGGACACCAAATCTAGTAATGATGTTAGACCTGACAAAGCTAACAATTATTTTAGAACTAACATCTTTGAGAGGTATTTCCCATGCCCATTTGGAAAAGAAGTCTGTACCAGTAAAAATATACTTAAAGTGCTTGGATGTAGCCGAAGGATAAGGTCCTACTATATCCATTCCCCATGTGGCAAATGGCCATGATTATTTAGGTATATGAAGCAACTCTTGGGGTTGATGAATAAAGGTGGCGCATACTAGGAAAGAATGACACTTCTTAGTGAAATCAACACAATCTTGCATCATTGAAGGTCATAAGTATTCAAGCCTTTGAATTTGACAAGAAAGTCTATGTCTAGACTGGTGGGCCCCACAAACTCCTGCATGAACTTCACTCATGACTACCATTTTCTCTTCACCACCAATACATCTGAAGAGAATTCTATCAAAACCTTGCTTGTAGAGAATTTTTTGGTGATCTGGGCTATAATAAAGTGTAAAATTGACCACACGTCACCAGACTTGTTCTTTCCCGGCTCTATTAGGTCGGAGTGTTCCATTTTAAAGGTATTCCCTGATAGGTGTCATCCATCCTGTAGTATAACCATATGGTTCAAAAATGGGACTAATTTAATTGATTTACTCTATTCTTATTTGAACAAAAGGTGAAACTACATGACGATGGGTAATACTGATGATTGTTTCATCCCAGTTTGGATCTTCCAGGGTTGTGGCTACATTATCCAGTTCATCAGCTTGGGCATTTTGTGATCGCATAAGAAAATTTTGGTTCCGAAGGAAATTCCGCCCTTAACTCTTTGACGTAATCACACAAAGGGATTACCTATTCCTTTCTGATGGCATAATCCCCATTGATTTGTTTGATTATCAAATCTGAATCACCTTTTACATTTATGTGATTCACCTGATCCTGAAGCGCCAATTCCAAGCCTGTGATGAGAGCTTGATATTCTACTTCATTGTTTGTACCATCTTCCAATAATAATAAGTAATAGGGTAGCACTGCTTTTTCTGGGGAAATAATCACGATTCCTAACCCAACTTCGTTGAATTTAGGATGTTCCATTTTCTTCCATGTTGGACTTCTGGAGGCACCATCAAAGTACATTTACCATGTTTGAGGATTATCTTGAATAGAGAAGACTTCCTGATCAGGAAGTTCAATATTTAAAGATATATCTTCCACATATGGGTGTTCAACAAGGAAATTGGCCGAAGCATGGCCCTTTATTTCCTTTTGAGACACATACTGGATATCAAACTGCTACAAAATAACTGCCCATCTTGCCAGATGTCCTGTAAGCATTGGATGACTAACGATAAATTTGAGTGGGTTATTACGAGATACCAATTAGAACTCATGATGTAACAGGTAGTCTCTCAATTTCTGAAATGCATAGATTAATTCTAGGAATCACTTTTCAATACATGAATATCGAGTTTTTGCCTCAAGCATAGTCCGATTGAGATAGTAAAGGTTTTTCTCATTCCCAACATCATTATTTTGGGAAAGGAAGGCACCCAATGATTGCTCTAAATCTATCACATAGAGAACAAGTGGTCTTCTTTCAACAGGTGGCATTAATACCAGTGGAATCAAGAGATATTTCTTGAGGATATAAAATACTTCTTGACATTATTCAATCCACTAGTAGGTGACTCTCTTTTTCATTATTCTGGTAAAGGGTAAACACTTTCCATCCAAATTGGCAATGAAACGCTGAATATAGGCCAAGTATCCTTGAAGTCCTCTTAATTTTTTAAAATTTATAGGAGGTGACATACCAAGGATTTCTTTTTTCTTCTCAGGATCAACTTCAATACCACGATGGCGTACAACAAAGCCGAGAAATTTTCTTGAGGTTACCTCGAAAGCACATTTCAAGTGGTTCATCTTCAAATTATATTGTTGAAGTTTGTTGAATATGATTTCTAGATCGGCCAAGTGATTAGAACATTGTCTAGATTTAACCACCAAATCAACCACATAACATTCAACAAATTTCATTAAAAAGGGTTTGAAGATATGGTGCATGGAATGTTGAAATGTTGCACCTGCATTCTTCAGACCAAAGGGAATTACCTGATAGAAAAACACACCTTTCAGAGCTCTAAAGGCTATATACTCTTCATCTTCGGGGGCCATTCGTTTTTGATTGTACCCAGAATAACCATCCATGAAAAAAAGAGCTTTGTAGCCAGCTGTTGCATCAATTAAGAGTTCTGTGATCGGAACTGGAAAATCATCATTGGGACAATGCCGATTAAGATCTATGAAGTCAATGAAAACTCTAATTTGTCCATTATTCTTTTTCACAGGGACAATATTATCCATACCTTTGAGAAATTTATCTTCTTTGATGAAGTTATCCTTGATAATCTTATCAACTTCAGCTTCAATTTTTGAGGCATAAGTTGGGTGTGTTCTTCTTACTGCTTGCTTGAATCCTCTGGAAAACCAAAATGATGTGTGGAAAAATCGGGATCAAGACCTTTCATTTCTGTATAATTCCAAGAAAATACATATCGATTTTGATTTATAAATGAAGTATAAATTTCTTGATCATCAAGAGTCCTGGACACACTAATTAAAGTGTGGTGTGGATCTTCTTTTGTACCCAGATTTATTTCTCTGAGTTCATCCACAGTAGTAGAGATACCCTCTTCAAATGCTGGAGGAGCATCCTTGAGATCTTCCTCTTCTTCTTCAAGATGTGTTACTTCTTCTGTTTCTACTTGCATAGTAGATGACAAAGTAGAATTTCCATGGTCAGGGGAGAAGTTAAAATTTTTTCATCTTGGAGAAGAGGCTTCCATTTCTGACCTTATTGATTATGAAGGGTCTTCCTAGGGTGATAGAGAGGCGATTATGGATTGAAAATTGACATCATTGTTTTCCTCTATTATTCCTATAACTTCTTGTAACCTGGTTGATGAAGTAAAGAATTGATTGATTTCAGCGGATGAAATGAAGACATCTCCATTTAAGGTTTCATCATTTCTTGGTGAATCAAAAATTTCTCCCATGTTGTCTAGCTCGATTTCCATGACTGACATTATGGAAGTTTTCATAAGAGTGTCTGGATTTAGGTATATCCTGTCAATTTGACTGATAGAAAACACATAATATGTACTCACATGTATGAATGAGTTTACTGGAATCTTTTCTAAACCATTTGGAGCATTAATTTTGGAATCCTTCTTCACTGTGGGTTTTTCCGTTCCCTCCATGTGATAAATTTTTACCTCAATGTACTGAGATTCACATGTTTTGAATGGGTCTTTGTCATCATAAAATTTCCCAATTTGACCATTGAAACTATATTTGAGACATTGATGGTATGATGAAGGTACGACCGCATGTTGATGTTGCCAAGGTCTTCCAAGAAAAATGATGAAGGCTGTGTCCTGATGAACGATCATGAAATCTGAATTAGATACAAGGTCTCCAAACTAAATTCTAAGTGTAATTTCGCCCAGAGGTTATTGTTCATTCATACCATACCCTTGAAACATCAAATTAGAAGGAGATAAATCAGATTCAGTGATTCCAAATCGATGAAGTGTACGAATAGGAATGAGATTGACTCCTGATCCATTATCAATGAAATCTCGATGGATGTCCATATCATTGAATTTTCTAGATAGATACAATGGTATGATATGTCCATGTACAACATAATCTTCATCTTCATCTGTAAAAGATATCACTGCATGGTATTCTGCAGGATCATTCTCTATATGGTAGAACTCAGCTGCAACAATTTCAATTTCAAATTATGGAGGACTTGAAAAAGCCTCAATAAGCAGTTCCCGAAGATCTTTTGATAGATTAAAGGCATCCAGAATTGATAACTTGGCTGGTACATGGGACAAATGTTTCAAGACATCATACTTTTGGTCCAAAGGTCTACGTTTCCCATCAGGGAAATGTGTTTTTTTAGGTGCCTTGGAAGTTGATGCTTTGGTAGTAGATGCACCCCGTATCGGGGTAGGAGTTTGAAATACTCTTACTTTCGGTATATTAGACCGACTAGGTCTATCTATTTGTTGAGAGGAAGAAGGGGTGACCTCTAACCGATCTTCCAAAATAACTACGTCAGAACCTAATATACCATGTTTGGAAGAACTTTCTTGTTCTTGTTGAGCCTGCTGAAGAGCTTTTCCATGAGTTTCTAACGCATATACAGATCTAAAAGGGGTAGGATTGAAATAGTGGCTTCTGGAATATCCACATCTTCCCCTGTGTCCTAAACCTCTATCTCTACCTCTAATCCCTCTGTTAGATACATGGAACTTAGGCTCATTATAATCGAATCTGTCATTTTCACAAGGATCTGTTAAATGATTGATGTTAACAGAACCAAAGATCAATTCTTCATCTGATGAAGATTCTGCCTGATTAACTAGTTCAGGTTATTCCGTTTGGTGGGGTGGTGCCCATTCTTTTGAAGCAGATGGTATAAAATCTTCCAGATTCAAAGGCAACTTAGGTTTTGACATGAGATTGCCTTCTTCGGACTGTTCTTTTTTTTTTCAAATTACACTGCTTCTTTGAGTATTTTCCTTCTGATGAAGTGGGGTTTTCTGTGGAATTCATAGTAGAAGACACAATTGGTTGATTAAATTGTGTTCGTAAAATGGAATGAGTTTGGTTGATCGTTTTCCTGACCATCCAATCATCTTATTTTTGCGAATTTTTATTTTTGACTTCATGCCACCCACCTTCTTCCTCTGGATTTGTAGTAGAAATAGATGCTACCTGGGATGAAGAACCTTTTAGTTTTAACTAGCCAGAGTCCACCATCTTTTTCAATAGGTATTTGAAGACAAAACACTTCTGAATGGGATTCCCCAAAATCTAATGAAATGGGCAATAGTTGGGGAGGTCTTCATATCCTTCCTTATTCGGCCTTTTGGGCCTTGGGAACTAAACCAAATTTTTTCCAGAGCCGAGATGAAGTATCCAGGAACTTGTTCATTCCATAAAGAATAATCTTTGTTCTTTAAATATTTAAACTGTTTTCACCTTTGATCTCTTTGATCATCTTGACGAGTCAGCCATTGTTGTTGACGATCAGGAGGTGGAGCCCTTCGATATGATGAAGGTTTTGAAGTTGAAGCAGGTACATGTGCTTGCTTAAGTGTAACTGTAACAGTCTCTGCTTTCCATATTCTCCTTCCTGGAATTGATGGAATTGCACGAGTTTTAGCCTTAGTCTTTGTAAGAGAGTATTCTATCTGCTGAGCAATTGAAGTAAGGTCTCGAAACCCTCATTCGTATTTCACAGGGATCAACGATGTGCATAATTCATCATGTAGATTTGCCACAAAGATTTACAACAATTCTTCTTGAGGGAGTTCTAAACTTAAGGAATATGTTAACCCCTTCCAACGAGCAATGGAATCTGAAACTCTTTCATTTTCCCTTTGATTATAATTGGTAATATCAAAAACGGTCGTCTTTGTCAACGTTGAGATAAATTGAAGAGGAAATATTTGATGGAAATATTCCCACCCAGTAATTGACTGAGATTGAAAACTTGTATACCAGAAAAAAGAAGGTCCTTGTAATGACTTCAAAAACAACTAAGCTTAAATTCTTCTTGTTGTTGAGGAGTTCCCATCATAGGATCACAACGAGAAACAAAATTCGTTAAGTGTTGTTCTGGATCTCCCAAACCATAAAAAATTGGGAATGTAGTATTTGAAAAATTTGATGGGGGAGGGATTGCATTCAACCATTCAGGGTAATCTCTTTTATATGGTTGAACTTGTGCATGCTTCCCTTCCATAGCTTCCATTCGAGCTGTTAATGACTCAATGGTAGTCATTAATTTTTGAGAAACATCTGGTTGAGCTTGGACATGAACAAGTGCAAGAACTGGAGTTTGGATAGGTGTGGCGACTGGTACTGCCACTGATGGTAGTATTGTCGGTTGTTGTTGCTTATGACCCATAGGATTGGACCTGTAAGGGTGTACTTGTAAAGGGGGATATTCTTGATCCATACTAGTAGCTGCAACAAATACCCTTGATTGATTAACTCCAACATGCTTAGGAGGAAGACTACCTTAAATTAGTTCTACATTTAACCTCCTTGACTGACTAAAAATTGTTTTTTTTATTATGCAAACACTTTTAAGGAAAAAAGTGAGAAACCATACATGACCTCACCACATCACCGATTCACCACTTAAAACCATACAAGCACAATGTAAGAAATCCATTCAAGAAAACCATCACAGCTGGAGCTGAAGTCACCAAGAAAGGGCTGCGGTGTCACGAACCAGGGAGAACGAACATTAGGAAAGCTGGAAAAACCTCAGAACCGGTCTCCTCAAATGTCCACTGATGCGACCATCGACACCAGCCCAAATCCACAAGCCCACCGATGGACTCCAGTAAAATTTCGCCCAACCCTCCAGCAAAGTGAGACGGACCTGAAAAGAGCACATCCACAAAGGGTGATGAGGAAACCCAAACGAGGAAGCCCAAGCCATACGGACACCACACCCTACTCTGTAGGCAACTGCAGTGCAACCTCAGAGCAAAGGCCGCTCCGCTGAACCCTTTCCAGCATCTCTAAGTTTCATTATCTCCAAAGAAGAGAAAACCTAAATCCAAGAAATTGGAGAGAAAACCCGCAAAAAAACGATCCATCCACCCATCAACAGATCCACAACAAACAAGAAACACGCCCATCATTAGATCCAAAACATCCACACAATCAAAAGAAATTCGAAAATCACCGGGTTCAGACCTGCAGGAAGAGTGCAAGACTTCCAGAAGCTAGAACCAATAAATCCACCTCCCCTCCGCATCACTCCAGGGCTGGTTCCAAGCCACACCGAAAACGATCGGAGCACCTTCGTCCGCCGATTCCAGACGAGGACCAGACTCCGAACAACCTTCACCCACCGAGACGCCTTCACCCTCAAGATCCAAAGAAACGCCCACCTGGCTGAAGCCTTCAGCCGCCAAGATGCGCAAGGACCCCACTCCTTTCCTAATAAAACGAAGCCGAAAGCACCAAATCCTATCTGCGCCGAGTCGAGGGAAGCTGGTGCCGAGCCGAGAGCACTGGAAGCCTCGCACACCGGCATGCCTACGCTGAGATGAGGGGCACCGAAACTAAACCAAGGGAATGTATTTCCCCTGAGAAACCCTATATTTTCTGGTACGCACACCTTCTTCATTCTTTTATGTGTGTACAACTTCTTGAACATGAAATTATTCATCTGATCCCTCTGAATGAGCCTCATGTTTTGGAGGATTAGTGACAACGACATTGATGATATTTATCGATGAATAATGCATTGCAACCCTTCTGTCAACGCTTCTACAATACTGTCTTCTTTCATGTCCATTATGATACATTGCCTTTTGTTTGGATGATCCATTAGGAACTTATTGATGAACTGTAATTTGGAGGGAATCTCTTGATAATTCGATCCTGTGTTCCTCTTGTGTCCATTTCCCTAATCGAGAGAAGACTGAATTTTGCTGAAGAAGGGAATGAGAATTTGAAAAAGTCCCCAGTTTGGTGGATTGGGGCTATTCCTATTTTTCCTGCTCAACTCCTCGAATCCTATCTATTGATCCCAAGGGATGGATTAAAAGATTCCCCAGTTTGACCAACTGAGGTGGATCTTGAGCTGCTACATCTGAAACTTTCTTAAAAGCTCTCCTGATTTTGTATACTTTAGTATGTAAATTGGCTAGATGCATCATCCAACATCCACTCAAGTCACCTGGATCAAATGACCGTTGGATTATTTCTGACACTTCTGTCACCTGATGATGTGCATGCTCTAATTGAGAAGCCTGTTCGATATTCTAATTTTCTTGATGCAAGAGTAATTCGACAACTTTTTCTTTATATGACTGCCTTTGGGAAGAACTAGTTGAGGCATGTTCTTGGGAAAGCCTTTGATTACGCACAAAACAAGTTAGATGTGGCTAGCCATGGGCAATAACATTACATGAGACCACTTTTGGAGGGCTTTGTTGACTGGATAGCATAGTGAAATACAATGCTCCATGAACACCCCATCCCCTGATATAAATACCCAATGGGGCATTGGTAATTAATTGGCGCAACCTTTTCAATGCGCCAAGGCATGAACGCTGAAGGGCTCTCTACTAATTTTCAACCTTTGGATGTTGGGAAACTGAGAGAGATGCCAAGTCAATTTGGCGTTGCAACCTTTCTATTATCTTAACATGATTTTGATATTCATCATAAGATAATGTTTTCTCTTTTAAGTTAAAAAGAGTTTTCCATATGTTAAGATGAATATCATGAATAAAATATTTTGTCAACATTTCTATAATATCATACTGAGAGTCAGTCAAAGGCCAAAACATGACTGGTATTTCACCTTTTTTCAGTTGTTTTCTCATATTCAACACTTCCTCTTTGTCATTTGATGATGATTATTCTTCCTAATTGGACCAAATCTTGTGCTTCTTTGTTGTTTCATCATATTCAACAAGTTTAGTAGAGAATTAATTTGTCAAATTAGAAGATGAATGACCCAGGGGTGGTTCGGAGAATGACCTACACCCCAGGATATGTTCTAATTGAGAATGTATTTCACCAGCTAGCGATAAGGCATTAGACATGACTGGCTTCACATTTTCAAGCATCTCAAGATAAGAGGGATTTCTAATTACTGCATTTTCCATTGAATTTTTTTAAGGCGATGTGAATTAATACTGCGGAGAGGAATTTCACAGCTAAATTCATCATCATGGGGAGGATCACCATGGTGGGTTACAACAAAAGATGAAACCTCTTACTCCTTGGTCTTCTGGCCACGCAGAGGGTTATCATGGATCACATCTGAAGATAATACTTCGGGATTGACCAAATTGTCATAAAGCAAGCCTTCATGAGGATGTGTCTGATGAATACCTTCGGAATTATTATTGTTACTTCTATAATCTAGAAATGAGAGAGTAGAATCTTGATTTGCAATAGAAAATTGTCTGAGGGCTTCAAGAACTCCAGCATCGGGCAATGCCTTATTGCAGATTGGATCTTAATTTTTCAATTGTGCTGGATGTTTCTTTTTCTTAGACTCCTTATTACTCACATTGGAAACCACTTCTTGATGAAAGTAGTTATTATTGGCAGGTGTATGTGACTACTCAGGAGAAATTGTCAGGTTAGTCTGATTATCTCCATTTAAATTGGGTGTATGTGCCCAACTTGATTGTCCGTATGAAATGGGGGAGTAAGCCCCATGACCCTCCTCGACTGGAACAGAGGTGTGTATCTACTTCGGAGTGACATGTTGATGAGTCACTCCACTGATGGGGATATATTTATGTTTCTTTCCCTATGATGCTGCTGAGGTTGTTATAATATTCTGAAAAGTATCCAGAATATGGGCAGGGATTTTCTTATGCTCTTTCACCATTGTCAGAATGTACTTGGTGACTTCTGCTGTCAGAACGGAAATATATGTCCATTCCGTGTTCGGAGTAGGTGTGTGTTCCTACTCCTGTCCTCCTTTTCCTGCCAGTGAATTCTGATAGTACTCATGTGTGGGGGCAGAAAGTTGTGTCTGCCTCCTGTTTGTCATTGGGGATTTCCAGCTGACATCTCTGGGAGCTACCAAATAAAATTGTTGGTTATCTTGATGAATCGAAGGTGTATGTGCCTACTGATTGTTCTATACCAAATATGATTGATGAACTTCCTTTAAGACTAGAAGATGAGACTGCTGGCAGAATTAATGAGTGTAAGCAGGTGTATATGCCTGTTTATAGGTGGTCACCACATCTGATTGGAGAGCTTCTTTGGATGCAGTCAGAAGAGCTTTCTGACTGGATGATGAATTATAAACAGGTGTATGTTCCTTCCTATATTACTCTGTCGGAATTTCCTGGTGGGATTGGTCTGTTACTGCAAGACGAGTCTGTTGGGCAATGAAATCTGTACGGACGAGTGTATATACATGCTCGATGTTTTCCATAAAGTTATATTGATGGACTTCTCTGGAGGGGGAAGAAATAAGAACCTACTCCCTATTGGCCGAATTTCTCCTCTGTCAGTTCTTCATTAAAGCTCGGGACTGAGGAACTAGAGATGAACACCTAGAGGCGACACCCTCATCATGTTGACGGTGCACTACCACATGAGTCTAGCTGCGATTGTTGGTGGGAGTCCTCAGGAAGGGCTCTTGTCTTCTTGAAATGAATCCTTGATCGACCTATTCATTCACCTCCCTGTAATATGGGAGGGGCTGGTTGTTGCATTCTGGGGATAATGACCCGAAACAGTTGGAGACAGTGGTTGGAACCACCTGGTTCTTGATTACTGTTTGTCGCTGTCCGGACAACCTGGGTGAGTTGTTAACTTTGATGGATTGTCGAGCAGCCTCCAGAGTCGGGATGGTACCGTGTTGACGATATTCCCTCACCAATGCATTCGAGACCCATCATTGAAGATGCTGAGTAGGTGATGTCGTCCTCATAGCAGACGAGGATCTAGTAGGAGTTGCGGCCGAGGAATTCAGAGGTGTTATCTTTAAAGAAGCCATTCTTTGTTGCAGAGAGATCTTGGAAAAGAGTGCCTATTTGATATAACAGATATAATCAAGATAGGTTTGGCCAGAATACTTCTTTTGGATGAACACATATGTGTTTGATTTCTTTGCTGGCCCTCATATTGAGTTTAATAGGGGCCTAATAAATAATTAAAACATCATTTAACTTGGTTAAGGATTCACGCTGGGTTCACCTTTTTTTTGTTTCTTCTAGAAATGGGTATGAACTTGTTTATTTAAGGTTCAAACTTTACAATCTATTTCTAACGAGTTTATTCGTAGAACCATAAACACCCAATGATTCTATATCCATTTGGACCTACTTTCCAATGGTAGGTTTTCATTAGTTGTGGACCGATGAGGCTTAAGAATTTTCATTGGTCGAGAGAATGAGAGGTCAGGCTCATCACACCATTTTGGGGGGAATTATTGCCTACTCTGGGACTCTCTTATATATTTAAGTTATATTCCTGAATCCATAATAATTCACCAAGTATGAAAATGAGTTTCAGACTTGGAAATCAATTATTGATATGTATGGGATTTAGAGAATATTTTATATTTATTTGAGGTTCTTAATCGATAGAGAATCATCCATATGTATTGGAGATTCTCAGTCAATGGTATCCTTCAATATTGTGGGTCGGAGTGGACACTCAAGAGGGGGGTGAATTGAGTTCCAATTAAAATTTCTGTTAAAATATTGTCTAGTTAAAATCCCCCGATTTATAAAATAAGTTAAACTGTAGTGAATTTATACAGATTGTAAATGTTCACTTAGCTTCTCAAAGATTGATTAGGTATCAGTTAGTTTAACCACAAGATCAAACTAACTTTTGAAACTAATCTACTGATTTACAATAAGTGTAAACACTTGCTAATCTAACTATCAAAGTAGCTTCAAAATAATTTTGTATTTTAAAGTACTAGCAGCGGAATAAATATAATATATGTCGTATACATTAAACATAAATAAAAGGTGCATAGAAAATATAACAAGAGGTTCAGTTTCAAGCCAAGAATTAGTTCTCTCAAATATATATAAGAATTTGATCCACACCCTGGATCGGGGTTAACAATAGTTTTACAAAAACTGTCCAGGTCCAAGACCTCTACCACTGTTATTCGTGGGAAACAAAACAACAGCAAACCGGCTATTCAGGTCACACACGACCTCTACCACTATCCCAGTGGGAAATAAAAGATGTAATATTTTGAGTGAGGAATTACAGATCCTCCAGTTAATGTTTAGGAGATAGTGTGTGTGTAAAAATATAGCAGATGACACACACTACTCGAAAAGTAAATAATAAATCACAGAGCAAGGATGTAGAGTTTAGAAATGGATCTAGTGATTGTCAATGTAGCTCTGGACTCGTTGGATTGAGAAGGAATGCTTCAGAATCCTTCTATGGTTTTTCTGTTGAAAAACAGAGTGTCGTAGTTCAGCTTGTGTTCTACAGTCTCTTGATTCATCGTGTGTTCTTTAGAAATGTAGGATTACATGTATGAAACTTCTTTGAGGATAGTGCAATGTGTTCTTCACAGTTGTACTCTAGATTGTTCTTCGGTTTAGTATAGAGCTCACATGTATTGTAGTATATGTGTCGAGACGTGTCAGGCGCGCGTTTTCTCTAATGCAGCTCAATCTTCTTTATATTCCACGAGCTCTGGTAGTAGTAACGATTCCCTTTTCATAGGTACGAGATACAGTTTCCTGTCAATCCAACAACTAACATTAAATAACATTAATTTCATTAAAAACAACAAATATGACCGTTAGCATCATTTAAAATAATATTGACAAAAGCTTAAGAAACAGTGTCATAGTGATCATAGAAACAGTGTCTTCTTCACGGTGTCTGATCACAGTGTCTAGTCACGGTGTCTGGTCACGGTGTCTGGTCACGGTGTCTGGTCACGGTGTCTGGTCACGGTGTCTGGTCACGGTGTCTGGTCACGGTGTCTGGTCACCGTGTCTGGTCACGGTGTCTGGTCACGGTGTCTGGTCACGGTGTCTGGTCACGGTGTCTGGTCACGATGTCCGGTCACGGTGTGTGGTCACGGTGAGTCCTTCACGGTGTCTCAAAAAAATATGTATTCGGACTAAGATAGTGATATTTAGAATATGAGTTAAGGTTACTCATTAGAGATAATATATGAGAGAATTGTGATTATGCATAAAACTTGTAAAGAGTAATTAATATCCATAAGATTTGTTATTATAAAAACATGATATGCACCTATTGTTGAGTTTGAAGAGCATTATCAAGATGTGCACTGAAGATCAAGATTAATTAATAGTAATGAGATTTGTGATCATTAAAACATGATTAACACATGAGGAGTCCAACAATCTCCCCAATTTTGATGATCACAAATCATATATAGGCAGAATATAAAAGATATGTAATATTAAAGATACTAGCATAGCAAAAACATTATAGAACAGAATATGAGTTAAAGATACATGCAGTTTTTCTCCCCCATTTGTACTATTATAGAACTGATACTTGTAGGTTTTTCTCCCCCTTTTGGGATTATCAAAAAGTAGAGAAAAGGAAATGAAACTCGTCAATTGTCATTAAACAAAGAATTCATAATACAAAGTACAAGAGAAGTACAAACTGTAAACAAGAAATGACATCCCATCAAAAAGAAAAACAATCAGTAAACTCTTTAGGGATCCATTTTTGTCTTGCCTTTATTAGCAGCAGGAGATGGTGCTGAAGTAGAAGAAGGCATAAAAGAGGTAGACAACGAGGGTAAGGGTAGACCTTCAAAAACAGATGGATCCAAAGTAGGAGCAGTAGAAGATATAGTCTTAGGTTGGTCAAGAATGACTGGCCGGAGCTGAGAAAGGGCTTGGCTAACTGTCATGGTAGTATATGCTAAGGCAGGTAGGCTAGGTCTAAGGGGTGCAGTAGCTGGAGCAACTATAACAGTACTCTGCACATGAAGATACAGCTTCAAAAGATTGATGAAATCAGTAATGATTTCACCACCATACTGCATAGACTTTTCAAAATCATCCTTATTATCCATAAATCTGTCCAACAATATGGTGAACTCTAAATGTTTCTGAACTTGAGCTTTAAAATCTTGAGTCACCGGAGGGATTCTTAGATTTTCGACAAGATATCTAAAGTGATCTGTCATGTAACTTTTAGAGAAAATCTGGGAAAGATACAAATCTATTTTCTTGGAGATCTCTTGTTGAGCATTATTGGCTATCTTTGAATGAATCCTAACCAAGTCTAATGCTCTATCACTGTTCTTAATCACTTCTGACAAAGATGATAGATCCAAGCCACTGAAGGCATTCTGTAATTCTTCCTTAATTATGGATCTCAGCAGAGAATCATCCAAAGAAGGCGTGGAGGTCTGACCAGAAGCAGGTGAAGCCTTGATAGCTTCGGTTAGAACTTTGAGCTATTTTAGAACTTTTTGCAGACATCCAGTGTATTCATCTATAAGCTTATTTAGAGTTTCCACAAGATCTCTCATGCGTTCCATAATCTTCGTGTTCCTTTTTCTAATATTTTCATCAAAAGATAGTAGGTAAGGATGAACTTGATACACAATCTCCCTAGAAAGGAGGGAATCAGAAGACTCAGGTGAAACAACAGCAGGTGCAGGGGAAGAAACAGGAGCAGGCTCTGATCTCACAGATAGCTCATTCTGCAGACTTGCTGCCATACTTTTCAGATTTGAAACATCAGCACTCAGTAGATTATTCTCTACTCGGACTTCTTGAATTTCTCGGATCATCCTTGGTTGAATATGAAAGATAATATTTTCCAAGAGAATTGATGCATCTTCTTGACTTAATTGAGCCACTGGGCGAGGTTGAGTGGAGACAATTTTATCAAAACCAGCTAACAAAGTCTCGCCAAAAACTTTCAGATCATCTTTGGTTACAAAGGAGTGAAGCTCAGGTAAGGATGCAGGTAAAGGTAGAGGTTCAAATTATGGTTGAGGGTCAGAGTCATCTTCAGACTCGGATTCTGATCCAAATTGAGGTTGGGGCTCTGGTTCTGGTTCTGAATGAGCTAAGGACTTCAGTCGAAACGAGAAGAAAGATCCATTCCAGTTGCAGTCACTTGCAGTGACTCATTCACATCATAAAAGCTTGGGAACTCATACCGAGAGTGTACAGAGAAAGTGACAGAAGGTTGAGAAGCTTCACCAGATCCAGCTTCCACAATATCAAGATTTCGAGTTTCCTCCCCCTCAACTTGTGCTTCCCTTATAGATTCATGAGGTTCAGAAACATGGACAAGATCCACAGGATCATCCCTAATCTCTTCAGCAAATTCCTGCCTTGCCAGATGAAAGGCAATTTCCATTCTTTCTTCAGCAGATGGAATAATCTCAGGAACTGATTGTTCCACTGGATAAGATTCCAGACTTGCTTCTTTCTCAACAGAAAGAGTCTCTTCAACAAAAACTTCCTCAAAGGTTGCTTGTTGTTCTGAACCAGGAAAAAATAATTTCCTTGCAGCATTGGGATGAGTTTCTTCCTCATGAAGAACAACTGAAGGATCCTCAGTCCTTTCCTTTTCAACAAAAACTTCCTCTCCTTGAGGTATTTCAGCAGAGATAATAGCAGGGATAACACCCCTTTCCTCTTCAACATGAACTATTTCCATTGGAGGTATTACAGATTCTTCTCTTGGTGGAACTTCAGCTGTTACTTCTTCTTGTTCTTCTTCTTCTGAGTACTCGACCACTTCATCTGGTTCCAAACCAGGATCAGCTAGGTTCTTAGGCCTTCTTGGATAGTCAACAGGATTAAACTTTTTATACAGTTGATCACTATCCTCAACCCATTGATTTTTCCAGGGATTCCAGCTAATCTTCATCCTTCTGATGATAGGCATGGATAGGAAGAAATCAAAGTCCTCTAATTTTTCTTCATTCGGTCCAACCATTCCTTTTGAGACTAAAATGGACGAAATCATCCTTGAGTAAAATAGGGAGGTGGATTCGGAAGTTACTTTGATCAGCTCATAGATATGGTTGATAACATACTTACACAGATTGGTCTTTTTTCCATTCTTCAATAGGTGAATCAGGAACACATCCTGATACTTCATAACAACAAAATCTCATTTTCTTGGACTAACCAAATTCTGAACAAACTTGAACAAAAGTCTTGTCTCCCCATCCAGTTCAGCAGTAATGGACCTTAGCTTGGTTCCATTTCCAGTTAGATTTTCCAAAGTGGTTTCTAGGTCAAATATGTCAGTTGTTGGAGGAGGGTCTCTCTGGTAATCTTCAGACACTCTTTCATGTAGAATTCTTAGGCATGCAACCCACATCATTGAAGAGAAAGAGAACTTCTTACCATCGATCAACCTGGTCACCAAAAATCTTTCTCCAAACTCAAAATAGAACTTCACATACTGATAGAATTGAGATACAAGCCTTGGGTAAATTGGTCTATTCTGTCCAGTGAACCATTCCAACCATCCTTGTTCTTTTAAAACATTGAAAACTAATGATCTTCTAGAAAACAACCATTCAGGGAAAACCTCTTTTTCAGGTACAACGGTACGGCTTACCAGGTTTGGGTTTAGAGGTCCATCGGGAGCTATCCTCAGTATCCTCCTTTGTTTCTTAGAGCGGCGCTTCTCAGACGAGGGTGAAGATGGACGCTTCATCCTTGGCATTCACTAAAGGTTCGGGAGAGAGGGAAGAGAAGGTTTAGGAGAGAATTTGTTTAAGCAGTCGAATGAAACCCTTAAGTTTTATCATTTGGGAATGCCAAACATCATAAAAACACAAACGCAGGAAATCAAATAGCGGTGAAATAAAAATTACCGCGATACGGGTAAAAATAAAAATAAAAAAAATTATCATACTTCTCACGGTGAGACAGAAAACTAGCCATCACGGCGAGATAGTTTATAGTCATCACGGTGAAACAGTGAGCAGTTTATATAGTCCGGGTGAGACAGTGAGTTGTCATACCGTGAGCATAAAACAGTAACTTAGAAACAGTAAGTATAAAACCGTAACATAAAGTACAGTAAAGTATTAAACATTAAGATCAGTAAGAAATTAATTTATGATTAATCATACCAAGATCATGTATGATGTAGTCTAATCTTTCAGAATTTAATGGTTTAGTGAATATATCAGCAAGTTGATATTTAGTACCAATGAATTCCCAAGTGATATCACCTTTTTGATAATGATCCCTCAAAAAGTGATGTCTTACATCAATATGTTTTTTCCTAGAATGAGAAACATGATTCTTAGAAATATTAATAGCACTTGTCTTGTCACAATTTATTGAGACATGTCTGAATTGATATCCATAGTCTAGTAATATGTGTTTCATCCACAAAATTTGTGCACAACAACTTCCAGCAGCTATGTATTCAGCTTCTGCATTTGACAATGAAACGGAATTTTGTTTTCTTACTACACCATGATACTAGTGACTTGCCTAAGAGATGACATGTTCCAGAGGTGCTTTTTCTATCTAGCTTACATCCAGTAAAGTCAGCATCGGAATAACTAACTAGTTCAAATGATTTTCCTTTGGGATAGAACAGTCCTAAATTGGGAGTATGCTTGAGGTATTTGAAAAATTCTCTTTACAGGATTTAAATGTGACTGTTTAGGGTTTGCTTGAAAACGAGCACACATACACACACCAAACATAATATTAGGACGAATAGCAGTCATGTAGAGTAGACTTCCAATCATTCCTCTATAAGTGGTTTGATCAACAGATTTACCATTTTCATCAAGATCCATCTTACAGGTGGTACTCTTGGGAGTGTCACTAATTTTTGTGCTATCCAATCCAAAACTTTTTAAAATATCTCTAGTATATTTACTTTGATTTAAAATAATTCCATCATCATTTTGAAAAATTTGAAAACCGAGAAAGAATTTAAGTTCACCCATTAAACTCATTTTAAATTCATTTTTCATCATTTTTGAAAAATCAGTACATAAAGAATTCTTAGAAGATCCAAAGATAATATCATCAACAAAAATTTGTACTACTAAAACATCTTTAGAAATTCGTTTTATAAAAAGAGTAGGATCGGCTATTCCTTTTGTAAAACCTTTAGAAATTAGAAATGTAGTTAATCTATCATACCAAGCTCTTGTAGCTTGCTTTAAACCATATAAAGATTTTGAAAGTTTGAAAATATGATTTGGAAAATGAGGGTTTGAAAAACCAGGTGGTTGTTCAACAAAAACATCCACAACAATATATCCATTTAAGAATGCACTCTTGACATCCATTTGATATAGTTTGAAATTTTGATGTGAAGCATAAGCAAGTAAAATCCTAATAGCTTCTAATATGGCTACTGGAGAAAAAGTCTCCTCATAGTCAATACCTTCTTCTTGACTATAGCCTTGTGCAACTAGTCTAGCTTTATTTCTAACTATGTTTCCAGATTCATCTACTTTATTTCTAAACACCCATTTTGTGCCTATTGTGAAAGTGTCCTTAGGTCTTTCAAAAAGATTCCAAACTTTATTTCTTTCAAACTGATTGAGTTCTTCTTGCATAGCAATTACCCAAAATTCATCATTAATAGCATCATCAATGTTTTTAGGTTCATGCTGTGAAAAGAAGTCTTTATGTTCAACCCGTTTTCTAAGAGAAGCTCTAGTCTGTGTCCCTCTATCAATATTTCCTACAACAGCATCTAAAGGATGATTCTTCAGAATTATAGGTGATCTAGTAAAGGTAGGGCTAGAAATTTCAGGTTCATCAACAGGATGGGAATCAACAGAAGCAGGTTCTGGAAAATTTCCAGAACTGGACGTTTTAACTATAGGTCCACTATCTCTATCATTAAGGTTCAAAATAGAGAGATCATCTTCAAGATTTTCAAGAGAGGTTTTAGGCTCATGTGGATCAGTTTCATCAAACTTGATGTGAACAGATTCTTCCACACACTTGGTTCTCTTATTGAAAACTCTATAGGCTTTACTAGAGATAGAATAACCTTGGAAAATTCCTTCACCACTCTTGGATGAAAACTTGTCAAGATTTTCTTTGGTATTAAGAATAAAGACATTGCAGCCAAAGACTTTGAAATAGTTAACCTTAGGTTTCCTATGGTTCCACAACTCATAAGGGGTCCTCTTAAGAACAGGTATGATTAAGACTCTATTGATAATATAACAAGATGTATTTACAGCTTCAGCCCAAAAATAAACAGGTAGGTCATACTCATTGAGCATGGTTCTAGCAATTTCATGCAGGGTTCTATTCCTTCTTTCTACTACACCATTCTGCTGGGGTGTCCTAGGGGCAAAGCAATTGTGACTATAGCCATTGTGTGAGCAGTAAGATTCAAACTCATGATTTTCAAACTCACGGCCATGATCACTTCTCAGGTTTTTTATTTTAAGTCCACTAAGTTTTTCTACAGACTTGGAATATTTAACAAAGTAAGAACGAGCTTCACTTTTGGGAGCTAGAAAATATACCCAAATATATCTAGAAAAGTCATCTACTAAGACATAGACATAGTGATTTCCATTTAAACTAGAAACTCTAGATGGTCCAAACAAATCAATGTGAACCAACTCGAGAGGTTGAGAAGTTGAGACTTCTTTCTTTGGTTTGAAAGAGATTTTGTGTTGCTTTCCCTTTTGACAAGGATTACAAACTTTGTCATTTGGAAACTCAAGTTTGGGTAGGTCTCTAACTAAGTTCTTCCTCGTAAGTTTTCTAAGTGAGTGCATATTGTAGTGTCATAATCTTCTGTTCCAAAGCCAAGACTCTTTATGAAAAGAATTTAAACAAGTAATATTCTGCTTAGCTAAAGAATTTAAATCAACAACATAAACATTTTCATTTTGCAGGGCAGAAAATACTAAAGAATTTTTATAATTAGAAACATTGAAAGAATCATTTTCAAATTTAACATTAAAACCATCATCACATAACTGATAAATACTTAATATATTATATTTAAGTCCATCAACAAATAAAACTTTAGAAATTAATACTGAGTCAGTGTTACCAATCTGGCCTAAGACGATGATTTTCCCTTTAGAATTATCACCAAAGGTGACAAAACCTCCATCAATCCTAACTAAGATTTTAAAGCATGAGAAGTCTCCAGACATATGTCTTGAACATCCACTGTCCAAGTACCAGGTCTTCTTACAGGAGCACTTTAAGCAGGTTTCCTATAAAATAGATTTAGATAGGAAATGATTTTGGTACCCGGATCTTCTTGGGTCCAGACAGGTTAGCCAATAAATCTTTAGGTACCCATATTTGTCTAATGGGTCTCATAAGATTTCTAGAGTCATAAGATTTTGAAAAATAAATCTCGTTAGATCCATAACTATGAATATAACTAGTTTAAGCATATGAAGTTTCAGAACTAGCTACATTCTGTCGAGATTTAAGAATGAATTTAGTTTTGGTAATTTTCCTTTTTCCAGGTTAGTATCCTATACTAGTAGTGTATCTAGGCGATATTTTCTTACCTAGAATCTGAGTAAGAGTATCTTTACCATTTGTGAATTTCTCTAAATACTTTCTGAGTTACTCATTAGATAATTTCAGTTCAGTGTTTTCTTTAAGAAACTGAGCATTCTTTTCCATTTCAATATCAAGATCAGATTTATGTTTAATAGTTAAATCATACTGTTTCTTTAAACATTTGTATTTGTCTTTCAGCTCATTACAGGTTTCTTCTAACATATCACAATATTCAAATAGTTCAGATTTTGACATGTTATCGGAGTCAGTATCATCTCCAGAATAATAAGAATTTAAAGCAGGAGTTTCAGCTGTTACCTCAGAAGTGTTTGTCATAAAACACATGTTTTCCTTATTTCCGTGTTTAGTTTCAGAAACTTCAGATTCAATGGATCTATCCTTAGAAGCGCTCCAAGTAGCCTTTATATCCTTTTTGTACTTACTGTCCTTGTAATCATATTTCTTCTTGAATTTGAGCTTTGGGCAGTCTGCTTTAATATGTCCTTTTCTTTTGCACTCATAACAGACAACTTCATTACTTTTATCATATTTCTTCCAATCCTTTTTCCAATGTTCCTTATTGTCATAATTTCCTTTGTAATTTGATTTTCTGAATAATTTCTTTTTCCTATAAAACTTATTAATCCTTCTGGCAATGTGAGCCCTTTCAGCATCACTATCAGAAGCACTTTCATTGTCTTCACAGCTTGAACTCTCGTTTATATCTTGAAGTTTCTCCTTATCCTTGTTCTTTGAAGTTGGAGATTTGAAAGCAAAATACTTTCTTCTAGGTTCATCTTCTTATTCTTTGTTCACCTTGAGTTCTTACTCATGCATCATAAGATTACCAATGAGTTCTTTAACATGTAGAGTAGAAATGTCACATGACTCTCTGATTGAAATGGATGTGCCTCTCCATCGGTCTGGTAAACATCTCAAGATTCTCATAATTTGTTCATTTGTTGGAACAACATTTCCAAGTGAATTCATTGTATTGACTATCTCATTAAACCTAAGATACATGTCAGAAATAGGTTCATTAGTTTTCATTTTAAAATTATCATACTTAATAGTATAAGTATTTAATTTTATTTCCTTAACATTGGTTGTTCCTTCATGAGAAACGCCCAAGGTATCCCAAATTTCAAAAGTAGTTTTACAAGCAGAAATTCTGTTAAACTCTTCATCTCCTAAATCACAGTACATGGAATTCATGGCTTTACAATTATTATTGTAAGCAGTCTTTGTAGGTTCATCCCAAATGGATCTAGCAGTAGTGGGAAGTTTATATTCTGATTCTATGGAAATCCATATATCAAATCCTATGCTTTCTAAATGAATTTTCATTTTATGTTTCCACTGACCATAGTTGGTACCATTGAAGAAAGGTGGCCTGTTAGTAGCATCACCCTCTAGTCTATTATCCATAACTAGATTTTAGAAAGACAATTTAAAGAGATACAAAAATTTAGAACTAATAGAAATTTAAGATCATTAAAGATGCAACTAAAATCACAGTTGAAAAACAGAGTATTTCAAAAATCTTTGAACAAAAAAAAACTAATCCTTTGATACCAAATGTTGGTCGGAGTGGACACTCAAGAGGGGGGGTGAATTGAGTTCCAATTAAGATTTATGTTAAAACATTATCTAGTTAAAATACCCCGATTTATAAAATAAGATAAACTGTAGTGAATTTATACAGATTGTAAATGTTCACTTAGCTTCTCAAAGATTTATTAGGTCTCAGTTAGTTTAACCACAAGATCAAACTAACTTTTGAAACTAATCTACTGATTTACAATAAGTGTAAACACTTGCTAATCTAACTATCAAAGTATCATCAAAATAATTTTGTATTTTAAAGTACTAGCAGTAGAATAAATATAATATATGTCGTATACAATAAACTTAAATAAAAGGTGCATAACAGATATAACAAGAGGTTCAGTCTCAAGCCGAGACTTAGTCCTCTCAAATATATATAAGAATTTGATCCACACCCTGGATCGGGGTTAACAATAGTTTTACAAAAACAGTCTAGGTCTAACACCTATACCACTGTTATTCGTGGGAAACAAAACAACAAAAAACCAGCTATTCAGGTCACACACGACCTCTACCACTATCCCAGTGGGAAATAAAAGATGTAAGATTTTGAGTGAGGATTTACAGATCCTCCAGTTAAATTTCAGGAGACAGTGTGTGTGTAAAAATACAACAGATGACACACACTGCTCAAAAAGTAAATAATAAATCACTGAGCAGATATGTAGAGTTTAGAAATGGCTCTAGTGATTGTAAATGTAGCTCTGGACTCGTTGGATTGAGCAGGAATGCTTCAGAGTCCTTCTTTGGTTTTTCTGTTGAAAAAACAGAGTGTCGTAGTTCAGCTTGTGTTCTACAGTCTCTTGATTCGTCATCTGTTCTTAAGAAATGTAGGGTTGCATGTATGGAACTTCTTTGAGGATCGTGCAATGTGTTCTTCACAGTTGTGCTCCAGATTGTTCTTCAGTTCAGTACAGAGATCGCATGTATTGTAGTATATGTGTCGAGACGTGTCAGGCGCACATTTTCTCTAATGCAGCTCAATCTTCTTTATATTCCACGAGCTCTAGCAGTAGTAATGATTCCCTTTTCATAGGTACATGATACGGTTTCCTGTCAAGCCAACAACTAACATTAAATAAAATTAATTGCATTAAAAACAACAAATATGACCGTTAGCATCATTTAAAATTATATTGACAAAAGCTTAAGAAACGGTGTCACAGTGATCATAGAAACAATGTCTTCTTCACGGTGTCTGATCACGGTGTGTGGTCACGGTGTATGGTCAAGGTGTCTGGTCACGGTGCATGGTCATGGTGTCTGGTCACGGTGTCTGGTCACGGTGTCTGGTCACGGTGTCTGGTCACGGTGTCTGGTCACGGTGTCTGGTCACGGTGTCTGGTCACAGTGTCTGGTCACGGTGTGTGGTCACGGTGAGTCATTCACGGTGTCTCAAAAAAAAAAATCTGTATTCGGACTAAGACAGTGATATGCAGAATATGAGTTAAGATTACTCATTAGAGATAATATATGAGAGAATTTTGATTATGCATAAAACTTGTAAAGAGTAATTAACATCCATAAGATTTATTATTAGAAAAACATGATATGCACCTATTGTTGAGTTTGAAGAGAATTAACAAGATGTGAACTGAAGATCAAGATTAATTAACAGTAATGAGATTTTTTATCATTAAAACGTTATTAACACATGAGGAGTCCAACAAATATATTATCTAAAAAATATATTGGTCACTATGATGACCATACAGGTTTTAAATCCACTCAATGGGGCACATGATGTTTATTTTCATTCATAAAGACATGGATTATTTCAGAGTTGGGATTGTACTTGCAGATGGGCTACCTACGTATCCTCATTAAAAATGAATCAGAACCCATTTAGTTCTATAAGAAGTATATAGTTTAACGTCACATGGGATGGAAAATAATTAATGAAAGATGGGCTTGATGCTTATAAAGGCTTCCTACGTACCTTACTTTTAAGGTATAGATCGAAGTCTAGGTAGTTCAGGCTAGGAAATATGGGGTTTATGCATGGTTAATGGCCCAAGAAGAGATGTCGTGATTACTTTTTCACTCTAAGATCATGTGATTCCTGCTCGGTGTGAGAAACAAGAGGTATTAGTAAACTTGACGATGGTGACATGAAAGTTGCATCCATAAGAAATGATGTGGGGATTAAATATATATAACTGCCCATGTAAATGAAGACCAGGACTTAGGAAATAAGCCCAAGAGCAAGGTCCATAAAGGTATTTGTACTTTATGGAAATTTTGAAATTTTAACCCGGGGCTTACTCCTGAGGCGGATGCCCAATGTTTAGGGAAACTATTACTGGGGATTCCTCTTGAGAAGGAGGTCCATGTTAAGGGGACTTGTAACTTGGGGCTTACTACTAAGAAGGAGGCCCAAATCAAAATATCTTCTCATCTCAGAGAATAAGGTTATATAAGAAACCCCTAACTGTGGTGACATAAAGCTTGTAAGTCACGAGGTTTTGGGAGAGGTTCTCACAAAATTCCTTTCAGATAAGGAATCCAACAAAGGAACCATGCCATAAATGGATTTGAAAAGGGTTTGGAAGGCTATGTCTTGAAGAGGAGAAGTGGATTTGGGGAAAGGAGGTGACTGGTAAGGAGGCTCACAAGTATTGTTCTCATGCGAATGTCCTGGTCGTGCAAGTAGACTTACGCGATATGAGTCTCCTTGGGCGACAAATAATCTATAGGGTAATACTTGGGAGACTTTGAACTCGTTACCTTAGTATCATCCCTAGAGGCTTTTAGAATAGTGGTGCACAAGTTTCCTTGAGAGGGAAAGGTGGCGCACAAGTTTCTTTATTTCCCTTAAGGTCTGGACACTTAGGCGCACAAGTATTGATGAGTTCTAACACTTAGGCCTTATCCTTCCTCTTTAGAGCTTGCCTTCTAGGAAAATAATTACCTTAGAAGTGTTCAGAAGATGTCAGACAAAGAATTGGGCGACCAGAGCATGAATATGAGTTTTGGAAAAAATTTCATCCAAATGGGGGCCCCACAGGGGCTATTTATAGGCCACAAGGCACCTTGGGCGAAAAAGAGCATAGGGTGCACAAGTGACTTGCGTGGCATGCAGGAAACATGCGCAACTCCTGCTTAATGGGTTCCTTGTTCATGCCTTTGTCAATTTTTTATGTTCTTAAAAGGATGACTCTCTTTGTGCTTAAGATATTCCCCTTTTCCATTCATTAGACTCTATGACAGAAATGAGCGTCCACAATCATACAAGGCTCTAGGGTCTTGTTTAAGTCTATATAAATATTTTTTTTGTTTATAAATGTATTTAAGATGTTTTTTATTTTCACAACCATGGGGTGTTTTAAAATAAAATTCCTCTTAAACATATCTATTAAGAAAGTAACACTTCAAATTCATTTAAAAATGTTTGAAATTAAAGAATGCCGTAAAGGCTAGTCGAATACGAACAAATTCAACTATAGTTACAGGTGAATTGGTTTCTTTATATTATATGCATTCACAATTATTATAACCCTTAACTACCAGTATAGATTTATATATACCAATTATTCAATTTTTATCACATTTTTTTCTAAAAACCCATTTTACTCAAATTATAGAAGTTTCTTTAGGCCATTCAACTAAAGTTCAGAATTTTTTCCTTTAAACCCCATTGAGCTCATCTTACATAACCTTAATCCAATACTTATCACCTAAAGCCACATAAATGTTATTAGGCTCAAATTAGGAAAGGAAATATAGATGTTATATCTCATTCCTTGAGGAACTTATAGTCTTAAGTGGTTGATCAACATCACCAATGATACTATCACTAGGATGATTCCTTAGAAAAAACTAGCTTCTTTAGTTTTCAAAAATTTATTCTTCAACAATAGTTAAAAACTATTCCTGAGGAATAACTTCAAAAACTACTTATTTAGTCATATCCTTAGGATAATAATTTTATAACAAAGGTTTAAAATTAGTTTTATAAATCTAATATGAGGATGTTGGTTGGGATTTAAAAAAAATTTCAGTTTCATCAAACTTAAAATGAACTATTTCCTTAACCGTATAAGAATTTTAATTTAAAATTCTAAATACCATAGAAGTATTGTAAAAACCTAAAAATAATCCTTCATCTGATTTGGGTGAAAATTTATATAATTTATCTTCCATATTCAAGATGAATACTTTGCAACCAAAAACATTGAAGTAAAAAACTTTTGGTTTTTTCCTATCCACAACTCCTAAGGAGTTTTATTATAAAAGAGTATAATTGAACCTCGATTTATAGTTTTGTAGGTATTAATAACAACTCCAACCAAAAATTAATTATAAATTGAGTATTCACTCAACATGGTTCTAGTTATTTTTTGAAGAATTTTATTTATTATTTCATGTTCACCATTTTTCTAAGGAGTAATAAGAGATGAAAAGTCACATTTTATGCTTTTATTACTAAAATAAGTTTCAAAATCAGAATTTAAAAATTCTCCACCATGATCACAATAAATAATTATCAAATGAAGGGTTTTATCATTTTTTACTTTTCATACAAGATTTTTAAAATAACACAAAACATCTGATTTATTTATGAGAAAATAAATCATAGTATATCTCATGTAATCATTAACTAAGACATGTACATACTATTTTCCTCCAATACTCATAGTTTTTTAAGGCTGAATAAATCCATATATACTTACTATAAATCATTATAATTTGAGACTCCATTAAAAAAAAATTAAACTCGAATTATGTTGAATATCTTATTGACAATGGTCAGAAACTTTTGAAGTATCAAACCTATGTTCCAATAGATCCTTAACAAAGTATTTTCCTAGTCAAATTGGATAGGTTTCTAAGGTTATAGTGTCCTAACCTTCTATTTCATAACTAATATTGGTATTCCATTTCACTAATGCAAGGTAAGTCTTGGATCCTAAGGTATTCTACGTTAAGTTTATAAACATTCTCATATAGATGGGAAGAAAGAATGAATTCATCCCTATAACAATGCACTAAGCACTTATCATTTATAAAGTTCACAAGGTAACCATCATCACATAATTAACTTATGCTTATAAAGTTGTGATTAAGGCCTTTAACAAGAAATAAATTTGAAATTAATTCTTTACAAAGAATAAAAATTTCACATATTCTGATAATCTCTCATTGAGCATTCACTTTAAAAGTAACTTTTCCACCATTGAACTTGATAATCATTTTCAAAAAAATCTATGTTACTAGTCATATTCTCAGAACATCCACTATCCATGCACCGAATGTTCTTTCTTCTGGTGATTTATTTGTTTTCATGAAAACAAAAACATTATAATTTTGGTACCCAAACCATCCTAGGTTCGATATTGTTAGAATTTTTTTTCGTAACCACATTTTTACGATTTTATTTTGCAAATATGTCATTTATTTTGAAAAAATAGGCGTTGTGAAATCCAAGAAATTGAACTCTATTTATGGAACAATTATTTTTCTAATGGCCCCCATAAATAAAATTTAGTACAAAAATGGGAATTTATATTTACAAAGTAATTGTTACTAAAAACTGGGTGTTTATAAGTATATCCCATTTCATATCCATTACCGTAAGGAATAATTTTTCTACAAATTCTATCAAAGTTTTATTTCCTATTGTTAAAAATGGATAAAAGTTTATTGAAATAAGAAATCTTAGATTTTATTTTTAAAACTAAATTATTATCCTCATTATTAATAATTATTGAAATATATTTATCAAAAATAGCTTGTAAGATATCCTTCTCAAAAATATATTTTTTAAATATTTAAAAATAGTATAATTTTCATAATTATCCTTATCAAGATCTTTAGAAAGATTCGATATTTCAGTTGTTAAAATATTTATTCCTGAATCAGTCTTGGCAGGTTTTTCTTTATAATCATCAAGTTTTTTTTAATTTTTTGGCAATCTTATTTTTCTATTTTTTTTCAAAATATGAAACTTTACCATTATAGGGTTATGTATTATATTTACTTGCTGAGGAAGATTATTTATCTGAATATTCATAATCCTTCTCATCATGATAGTTTTTACTCAAATACATATTTTTAAGGTTCTCAATAGTTTATACCATATCCACCAGACATTGATTTACAAGGGGTACTTTAGCATAATGCCTAATGTTACTCTAATTGGGAATTTTATTCTTATATACAATATTAGGAGAATCACCTCTGAAGGCCCACCATGTGTTAGCATCTTTTTGCATTTTTTTCCTTTTGATTTGAAATAAATCTTTTCATTCCTTTATGAGTTATTTTCTTTGATATATTTCCTTTTAAACTTTGGATAATCTAGTCTAACGTGTCCATATTTCTTCCATTCATAACATGTTACTTAATATTTCTTGTCATTTATTTCCGTATGACCTTTATTATAATGATATTGAAAATACATGTTTCCAAAAATATTATTCATCTTTAAAGAAAAGTTTGCAAAGTCGTTTTCAAAATGCTCAGAAGTAATGGAATCATATTTAATAACCGCTTTATTATTACTTAAATATTTCACAATTTTTTTTATGAGTTTTAGCTTTTGTAGTTACAATAGTTGTAGAAAAAGAAACACCTCTATTTTTCTTTCTTTCTTTCTCAATATCACTTTTTAATCTTCTCTCAAAATGCATAAGGGTTCCAATGATATCATCAAGAGTAAGTTTATTTAACTTCCTTCTCTCATATACTCTATTTCTCTTAGACTCTCATTCATTGGAAATAATATCAATTACCTTCTCCACCAGATTGTAATCATCAATACCTTTTACTCCAATGGATTTTAAATAGTTTATAATCACTATGAATCTCTTATGCATCTTGAAAACTGAATCACTAGGTAGAAAATTGAATGCTTGATAATATTATCTTAGAATATATTTTCTTGTTTTGAATACTTTGGATGTTCCAAAATGTGTGACTTTTAATTTTTTCTTAATACTATTAGTAGCTTCACAGGATGATATTTGACTACAGATGTTTCTTGTCATATAACATAATAAAGTGTTTCTAACTCTAAAATTCAACTAATATTCATTATTTTATTGATGAGTAAAATATGTAACTTCCTTATTATAAATTTTTTATTCTAATGTTAACATAAAAAAATTATCAAATCCCATGTTGATAAAAAAAGTATCCATATTATATCTCTACTACTCATAGTCAGCACCATTAAAAATAAGATGTCTATTTCGATTCAGAATGCCTATGAATATGAAATTTGTTTGTACCATATTTTAAAAAATATATTATTTTTTCACAATACAAGTTAGCGAAAAAAAATTATAAACAGAAATTTTATAACAAATCTTTAAACAAAATTGCAATTGTAAAGATATAAAATCTCAACAAGTATATGAGCAGCGGAATCCTACTATAATACCAATTATTTTATATCAATATTAGTAATATTTATATTAGAATAAAAATAATATGTTATTTATGGATATGTTAAAATGGGGGGGGGGGGTTAATTTTAGTTTTAAAGAGTTTAAACTAAACAATTTCACAAGCCTCTTTAAGTAAAACTATTAGATTCAGAATGCATCCTCAATCCATTTAAAATGGTATCATAATCCAGATTGATTTCAATATAACAAAGTTATATAATCATAATTATATTTAATGTGATTAAATCAAAGTTTAAACAAAATTAGAATCATTATGAATATGATTAAACAGAGTTTGTATTATCGTAATCAGTGTTTTAAAGATAATACAATTAGTAAAGAAAGGCGAATACATTGTTTTAATATATATTTTATAAATAAATCATAATAGTTACTTATAATGAAACAATCAATAAAATAGAAGCATAATGTAATAATTTCTTATATATACTACTAAAAATAAAAAAACTCTTTTATCCTTACGTGTAAGGTATAAAATAACCTTGGCTAAAAGTATCTATTTTTTTATACTTACAAAAAAATCTGCATTTCCTTAGTAAGGAAAACCCTCAAAAAAAAGATCATATTTATGTTGCTAGCCATGGAAGCCATTGATATTATGGATCAGATTATGTATCCCACTATCCCCATTATCCCTTGATCAATTTGTTCAGATTCTTTGCTTTCTTATCCCCATAAGCCCTCGATTGTAATCACAAAAGTCAGACGCATAATTATAATTTACAACAAATCTTATGGATACAACCTGACTTGGTTTCATTAATAAGACCATCTCAAAATAATTTAAAAATAATAAGAAAAACTTTTCATGATATGAAATCTTCATAATAATTCGAGATCGATTATGATCAATCAGTGGCTCAGCAGAAACAACTCAAAAATTCTTCTAACTCTTTGAATGACTAGGTATTTATAGGCATCTTACCAATGGTAAAATATCCTTCCCAACGTTCATATTTTATCTAAGTTTTCACAAAAACATAGAAAACTACCCCTTGAAAAAGCATACCTATCTATAACAACAGAATGTCTGAATTCATACAGGTTTAAACCATTACAATGTAAAAATATTTCCTTACATTAGAAATAAGTCTTCTAAACATGATTATAAACTTTCAGTTAGTCTGATGGAATTACTTATTAATTCCATTGCAATAATATTTATGAGTATCAATATGATATTACTTGGTACTGATATCAATATGATTTTTAATAACTTTTCATTACAATAGTCATGATAGAAATTCTAACACCTAAACTGGTAAGGGAAAGTCCTATGTTTATTAGACACATGCTTGTTATGATAATATTAATGAAGAATTATAAGTTTATTTTTATAATTCATTAGAACTTATTCCAATTATTGCAAAATAAAATGTTTTTTACAAAAAATTAAAACTTATTTGTATATAAAAAGTTAGTAAATAATTTAAAAGAAGGTGTTTGTGACTTCCAAATCTAAAAGAATGGAAAACTGAGAAATAAAATTTTTGACTCAACACTACCATGATTGATGACTCATAGGGATGGGTGGTGTTTGGTGGAGTATTTGTATCTAACATTAAATCCTACCACCTTTCTTATCTACGGAGGTCTAAGAGAGAATTCATTCATCATCTGCACTAAGAGAGCTCATTACATCTGACAAGAGATCCTTGAGAGCTCCAAGTGTGAGAAATAAAGGGTGGTGTAGGAGGGTAGTTTTGTAATCCTTTTTTATTGATGAAATAAAAAGTTTTTCTCCCTTCATTCATCTCTCTTCGTGATCAAAAAATCAAAAAAAATGGTAACAAAGGGATTAGTAGTGAAATGAAAGTGAGTGGTGGAGATTTTACAATGAACAAAAAACTATAGTTTATAAGATTTATGTTTTGAATCCATATTCTAAAATTTAATGATGATTTGATTATAATGGAATAAAAGAAATTTAAAATTAATCTAAAATAAACTCTCTTGGCTCAGTCAATGTTTGGGTGCTACAATACCCATTTTCAGAGAAGCCAATATTGTTATGATGATGGTGAAATTTATGGTGAGATTATAGCACCAGATCCAATGTGCTACATCAACACCAAATCATCACCATGTTTCTACCACATCATTGGTTGTTATTGTCCATTGAAACCGATTTGATAATATCATTATAAATTTGAATATGATTTTTATGATCTACTATCCAAGTCTACCATTGTTTATTTTTCTCGAGGAAATGATACTCTCTATTTTTTCCAAATTATACTCCAATTTTTACATAATTTAAATTAAATGGAGGGAATATCCACATGAGGTTTCCAAGGGGAAAGAATTAATGGTTTTATCCAAAGTAGAGGAAGGTCCATAGATGGTAGGATAATAGTATACAAATGTTAAAATGTGTCATAGAGGACACATGAATAAGAAATAATTAAATTTTCTATAATAAAATGGAAAAATAGAAACCAATAAATAAGAAATGAATACGTGCATGTGATAATCACTAAAGAAGTTGTACTTTGCACCAAATATGAAGAAGATACTTTCTTCCACACATCATTCCAAGACACGGAATTGGTAGTTGATATTGTAGCATCATACCGGGTCATACAATATGATTATTATTTCTTAAATTATAAAGATAGTGACTTTGGTGTAGTGAATATGGGGAATACTAGATTGAAAAAGATTTATAACATGGGTGATATTGAAGTCAATACTAGAATTTTATATACAATCACCATGAAGGATGATTGATATATTCAAAGACTTTATGTCTTCCAGTTATCAATAATAGCATTTGATTGAAAAGGATAAGAAAAAATACATAGAAATGGATCATGGAAGATGAAAAAAGGAGTCATCATTATCACTCGAGGATACATATGTGGTTTTTTATACAAAACTAATGTGAAGATATGTGCATACAACCTCAACATGGTGGAAGGAGAGACATCATCCAATCTATGGAATAAGAAACTCGACCATATAATTGAAATAGTTTTATCTATACTAATTTAGAATAAATACATCAATATTGAAAAGGATACATCATTAAATCCATGAAAATACTAATTTTATGGGAAACAATATATAGTCTTATTCAATATTTCATCATTAAAGAGATTATTGTTACTTGATCTGGTGCACTCTGATGTATACATTCCCTGTTGGATTTTGTGCCCTAGAACCAACTTCTGTGTACTTCATGATAACTTATATTAATTTTTAATATTAATAAACTCTTTATCTCATAATTATTGTTTTTCTTTTAAAATTTTATGTTATAATATCCTAAGAGTATCCATCACATTGAAAGGTCATAACAATTTCTTACTATGATGATAACCAAGGAGTTATAGGATAGTATTATTAAATATACGTTCCATATATGGATAAAATAATTTGGGAGAAAAAAATGAAATAATATTTTATGTGTGGAGACTCATAGGACTTTGAGGCACGTTCTCATGATGTATACCATAGGTAATTTCTAGTATAAGAAATTATGAGAATGAGACCCACCACTAGGAAATCAACATTTATTCATTTCATTGGATGATCCTATATATAGATGTGTATATTGGCCATTATAATTTAACATTATTATTAACGGATGTTATGACTCATGTACTTTTATGTATTGTTGAAAACCGTGACAACATATGTTAACAGTGAAGTAGAATATATTGGGTGAAGCATGATTAATATTAAATTAATCAATAATTAATGAAAAGATTTTCCATTCTATTCTATAAGGGAAGTTGATATCTCATGCCCTTAGATGTAAATGACATATGATAAATAAATATATATTTATGGTGTTATGTAGGAAAGTTCAATTTTCATAAATTCAAATAAAGAGACATCTGGCACATAGGTCAATGACACTAACATGCAACCTTCTTTCTTAGATAAATTGAGACAAATATATTATATTAAAAAAATAATAATCCATATTTGGTTTTATTTCATTTTGACATTAGCTTAATTTTTAAAGGGATATTTGGTGTGTTGGTAGATTCTAACCTTAGACTTTAGACTGTTTTGCCTAATGCCACTAAGAAAGAGGCCTATAGGGTCACACACTAAGTGTATCCAGAACTCCAGTTAAATAATAATATTTTTTATCATCTAAAAAATTAAATTAATGTTATTCTTGAATGTGGTTTAATAATTATTCATGTTTTATTGATCATATATATTCTATCACAAGTTATTTTAGAGAATATTTTGTGAGAAGAAAATTTAATAAATATTTATATTCTATTTTGTGAGTATAATATTTATTTATTTATTATAAAATAATGTAGAGATATTTATTTATTAAATAAATAATCCTTGTTCAAGGCCAGATAAATATTTTGGAGGTTTGGTAGATTGAGATTAATAGTTCTATGAGAATTAATATATATTAAATATTATTTGAATATATAATATTTAATTTAATTCACAAGTTTAGATAATGTCAAGAAATTTTTTTATTTTTTTTATTATTAACATGGGGTCCCACATGAATTAAGAAAAATAATAAGGATTTATGAACAATTATTATTTTTTAACCCTAGTAGTAGACAACCAAGTTATATAGTTTTCTTTAGGGTTTTTAATTTCATTGGTTGTGCACAATGAGATCTGAAGAGAATTCACTCAAAGCCCTAGAGATCTCCCTCTCTAATAATTCTCTCAAGAATAGAGATTGATCTTCATCCCCTAGCACTCTTAAGTCTAGAGAAATTGAAGGGAACCTTTCCTTGAAGAGATTATCGGGGTGATCAAAGGTGAACGACACATGTATCTTTTTATATTGTGATAGAACCTAGATATTCCTATGGTTATGCTTGGAGGTTCTTAGAACATGTGTAGATCATCACTGGAAAGAATATACTCTTTATTCCTACAACACAATGACAATACTTTTAAAGATGTTGTTAGATCCATCAATGAAGAAATAATTCATCACATGGTAATTCTTCAATTATTTAAATAAATCATAAATACTATGTGATGATCCCACATCTTGGTTAAGACATTAAATCATCCATTATTATTTGATTAATTTCTGTTGATCATGACATTTATCATCCTAAAAATATTATAATAATCATTGATTATGAAAAAAACCAAGTTGGGAATGCCTTATCCAGTGCTTATGTGGTTCCCACAACATTAAAGTACTATAAGATGGGTCACATAATTATTTATAATTGTTTAAATATCATTTAATTATTTAATCATTAATCATTAGTTTAAAATTCTGATTTAATCGTTCTTTAATACAAATCATGATATCTTCTCTTATTCTTTTTTTTCCGAAATATAATAAAATAAATTAATTTTATGATTGAAATACATTCAAAGAACTCATAAAGAGGTGATGATTATTCTAGATAGATAACAAAAGAGTACATGCTGTGTATCCCATTGGTATTCTCAATGAACACATGTTCAATTCACCAATAATTAATTCATAATTAATTTGAGTTGTGTGTATTTGTTACATGTAGTGTGTATTTAAATACACTACATATCTACTGACCTAGGTTGGTGCACAATTAGATGGAAAACATAGTGTGTAAAATCTATAGAAGATGTGTTGTCCATTAGTCAAAGATGGACCGTGTATTCTCTTACATGGATTACATGACTGGTGACCATATAAATCAAAGATCATATGCCATGTAACCCATGTAAACATTGTGTACTCCATTTATGCATGGTATGATTACATAATGAGTCGCTAGGCATGTTTCATGGATAGATGATTAGAAATATACACACAATGTAGCTTGATAGTATATACTATGTCTATTAATGAATTACAAAAAATTAAAATTAATTTATTATCTTTCTTAAAACTTATCAACGTGTGTTTTGTGTGTTCCTTAAGTTGATAGTAAACACCATGTAATGATATATATATATATATATATTAAATATCCAATTAATTTATGCGTAATATTTTCAACTACATATAATGTATAAGTAGTCAAATTGTCATTACTGTACACTTCTTGAAACATAACACACAATTCCAATACCATGAATTTTGTGTGGTCATTAAATTTGATAATACACCCAATAAAATTACATGTTAAGATGTGTATGCCACATGTCGCAAGCGTAAAATGTTTTTGAATATAATACATGTTGGGTAGTTCGGATGGGTACTCACCATGTTATCTCCAAGGTACATTTTTAGATATAGTTAATTTAAATAAATTTATTTAATTTGAATAAAATTATTATGGATTATAATCTAAAGAAAATTTGGATGAGAGTAATGATAAAAATAATTTATTAATTAAAGAAGACAACTAATTGATTCGAGCATGATTTATCTTAAATAGTAATGATCAGAATTGAATGATATTTTATTAAATTCATAATTAATTGCATATATGTGGATGATCATGAGAATAGAATAGACCATTGTATGCAATTGGTTTTATTTTAATATATTATTAAATTAAATTATTGGCATGTCCATCAAACCTACTCACATTATGTAAGGGCATGCGATCCCATGGTTTATTTTATGTAAACCCCTTAATTAATGCTTTGAATCCCCTCAACTCTGATTGAGTTAAAACATATTTAATATATGGATCAACCAATATAGTGAAGTCTATTGAAGTTTGGATATGATGTGAAACCAATCCAATAGCTATATGTGTGGAAAAGTGGAAAGGTGCAACACAAACCATAAAATTGTTCAAGGTGTTTTCCCCAAGGATGACGGTAGGTTCATCATCCACTGTATAAACAAACAATTAAGAAAATATCATGATAATAACAATTTATTATTTTATTTCTATTAAGTTTCATGGTTGTTTCATTATATATGTTTTTTAAAAATCATATGAATTAATGAAATAACAAGCATAAAATATAAAACTAAAATAAATCGGATTATGATTAAATTTTATTTAAGGCATAGTTAATTAATTAAGTAAATAGAATTAATATTAACCGTCATGTATTAATGATAATATTGGAAATTATTTCATAAATATAAAATCCCTCAATCATATATATCAATTTGGTATAAATTTCTACTACTTAATTTAAAATTAAACCATTGTTTAATGTGATTGAATGTCCAAATTCAGGGTTCTTTCAATTATTGGGGAATTATAACTATATATTTTGGGTTCACCTAACATAGTTCATGTAAAGGGATGACTTCCAAAGTATGACATGGTTTAAATAATAGTAAAAGGTTTAGGAAATCCAATTTAAGGATTTTAGGATTGGGGAGTCCACTCAATAGATTATAAAACTACGTGTTAATGAAGTTGGTATTTGGAATGTCTACATAAAACCCTTAAAATTTCATAACCAAAAATATTCAAGGTGATGAGAAGGGGAATATGGATAATTTACACTATAATGTCCAAGAAACATGATATTCTATATCCAATGGTGAGAGATATTAGGTTTTGATAAAATAGTGGTAGATTATTAAATGTAATATTCATTTATTATCTACTTTTATAAGATAATGTACTAAAATTATTTTCATCTTAGTTTTATAAGTCAAAATAAACATAAATTCAAACATATAACTATGATCCACACATGAGAAGGATAAAAATATCACTGGAAAAAAATTTCAAGAGTGGAAAAGGTGATTACACTTTATTCTATACCATGAAAATAATTTTTTCATGTTAGAAGAAACAATTCCTAAAGCACTTGGTTAAAAGGATAGTGAGGTAGAGTTATCTCTCTATGAGAAAAATTTGTATGATGCTGTATATATTCAATGTTTCATGCTATCATCCATGACTAATGAGATTATAAAACAACATGAGGAAATGGATTCCTAAAACATGATGTATCACCTTTGGGATCTCCATCAAGAGAAGTCATGATAAGAGAGATATGAGATATAGAATGATCTATTTACAACTAACCTTGGAGATTCGGTGACAACTAGGCCTCATGTAGTCAAGATTATTGGATACATTAGACACTTAAAAATATTAGGGATTAAATTTATAGATGACCTGTGCATAGATTTTATACTATATTACCTACCTAATACCTTCTATATTTTTATTATCAATTATAACAAGAGAAATAATTAGAAGATTGTTTCAAAACTTCTTACTTTGATTGTCTAAGTAGGAAAGGACATGAGGAGTGAGAAAACCACAATAATTATTGTGAATAATAAAAGGAAGACAAAGGTAAAGTGAACCAAGACTCATAAAAAGTCTAAAACTCACAAGAAATGTCCTTCCAAGAAGATGAAGATCTAGAGGTAGGGAAAGTAAAAGGAAGTTGTATATTTTGCATATGGAAAACAAGGCCACTGGAAGAGGATCTTCACCCAGGAGAAAGGAGAAGCTAAAGGTTCATTTGTTATCAAGTGTATTATTTCAATATATATGCATTGGGTATTAGATATAAATTACGGTTCTCAAATATATATCCAAATGAAAGGACCAAGTAGATATCATAATATTTCTAGAGGGGAAGCAGATTTTGTGAGCATCCAATGGTTTGAGGTTGGCTACTCTAGCCATTAGAGATCAATACCTTTCATTGAAAACATCAATGATATTGGGTTTAAGAGGTTGTTATTATGTACCAAATATTACTAATAATAGAATTTATGTACCCTACCTAGATACAAATGGTTTTATTTTAAAATTGGAAATAAAAGTTGTTTCTTTTATAAATACATCAAATGTTTTTGTATGGAACATCTAAATAATGATATTTATGTATTAAATTATGAAAACCAATTATTGGAAATTTAAACTCAATCATGTTCACATGACTCATATAACACCCAAATATGGCATCATCAGCTTGGTCATGTAAATGAGAAGTATTTGACAAAGCTCTATCAAGTAGGTTATTCAGAATATTTCAAGCTAAAAGCACTTGAATGATGTCATGCTTGTTAACAAGGAAAAATTACCAATCCACTATTCTATGGATAGGGTTACAAGGCTAAAAAGATTCTAGGATCGGTAAAAACTAATGTCTGTGGACCATTTATAGTAGAATCTAGAGATGGGTATTATTACATTATAACTTTTACTGATGACTTGAGTAGATATGGAAATGTCTAACCCATGAGGTATAAGGCTGATTAATTTGATAAATTCAAAGGATTAAGGAATGAATTAGATAATAAACTTATAAATAAGATAAATAGGATTCAATTGGATCAATGTTGTAAATATCTTAACCAAGAGTTTATTGAATTTTAACAGGAGTTTGGGATTATATCTCAACTCACTCCACCTTACACACCATATTGGATTATTATTAGTGAAAAGAGGAATTGTGGAATGATAGACATGCTAAGCCCAATGATGAGTAAAAAATATCTTCCATTAACATTTTGGGGATATTAATTACAAACTATAGTATACACACTATGAAAAGTATCAAATAAAGTAGAAAATAGAATTCCCTTTGAGTTTTAAAGTAGAAAGAATCCCATCTTGTCACACAAATATGCATAAGGTTATGAGATATTTTTATGTCCTTATCCTGAAACAAACTATAAACCTGAGGAAAAAAGTGTATATTTATAGGGTATTTTAAGGAAAAATAATGGATACTACCTATACAAACCCTCAAAAATGAAAGTGATTGTCGCCATAAAATCCACATTTCATGAGAAGAAGCACATCCTCAAGAAGGATAGTGGGAGAAGGATTGATTTTGAGGAATTTGATGCTCAAGATAAACAAGAGTTGGTACAAGAACATATTATATAGGTCCACATGGAATAAGTTGTTCCTGAAACAAGAATACTATGTAGAATCACTAGAGAGGTAAGATATCTTGAGAGATATGGTTTTTGAGTCATTGATGATAATGTCTCATTATTGGTTGATAATAATTCATATCTATCCTATAAATATGAAGTAGAGAGTTCAAAAGATACAAAATAGAATGATTCCCTAAATTTAGAAATATATTCCATGTATTAGAACCATATTTGGGTTTTGGTCTATCTTTTAGTTGATGTAAATAAAATTTCATAAAAATGGGTATTCAAGAGAAAAATGGACATTGAAGGTAGAGTAAGTACATGTAAATAAATGCAAGTGGATAGAGGGTTTAAAAAATATCAAGTCATTAACTATTATGAAACCTTTTTACCATTTTACATGTTTAAATCCATCAAAATTATAGTTTCTATAATTGTTTTGCATGAATATATAATTTGGAATATGGAAGTCAAAGAAACTTTCTCTAATGGGACCCTTCAGGAAGATTTCTACATGAAATAACAAGAAGGGTTTGTGACTATAGGTGATTCCAAAAAGATATAAGAGTTATAGAGATTCATTTATGGATTGAAGCCGAAATCCAGGTCATGGAAAATTTTATTCGATGAAGCTATTAAATATTTTGGTTTCATTCAGAATGAATTCTAACTAGGTGTTTATAAGAATTTTAGTGGGAATATAGTTTTCATCATAGTAGAATATGTTTTTTCTAGTCTTCAAAATTCACCACAGAAGATCAATGTAATTTCATCAATTTGTAAATTGGAAGAAATTAACCCCAAAGAGGAATTTGAAGAGAAATGTTCAATGGGATGATCCATGAAGGAGAAGTTATTTTTGCAAAATGTGAATCACTCTTTGAACTTCCACTCCTCATGCAATTCCACCATTTCATGAATCACATAGTGAAATAAAAATTTAATGGGATGAGGCTATGTCACTGATTCCCACAAATAAAACTACATTTGTTTTCAGAATCTAAGTGATATTTTCCCCTGAAAGTGATTATCCCCTAAAAAATAAATAGTTCATTGCAAAAGATGGTTCCACCAGTGCCCGTGAATGAAGAAAATTCATTTGTAGGGATGAGTAGTGATTTTCTCCCATACAACCACTCCCTATTGACTAAGTCATTTTCAGGCCAGGGTATTCTCCTTGGGATCCTGAAAAGTAAGCCCAGTGGCTCATCTTGGACTACCAGACATGATAGTACCTAGTCCAGATATTATTCTATAAAAGTACCTGAAGGAGGACCAAAAAAGTGAGATGAAAGAAAGTTGAAATATCAGAAGATTGTATGGGAGAAATCCCTCCTACAGTCGAAGAACTTTTTGGATGTCGTACCGTGAACCATATGTGGGTGGACCTTTGTGAACACCATCCCTTGAACCATATTTTGAAGTCCCTCCATAGAAGATTATATGGGGAGGAAGTGTCATTTTTGATATGAGGCATCATTTTCTGACCCATCAAATGAATAAATTACTTCATAGATAGAACCTTTAGGATAAATCCTTTTCAGTTAACCCTTTATAGGAAACCCTTATTGGATAGACCCTTTTCATCCAACCCTTTTTAGTAAAACCTTCACGGAAGACGCTTTATGAAATAACCCTTTTAGGACTCCCTTTACAGATGGTACTTTTTGTAAATCTCCCTAATGGATGGTCCACTACATCAAGATCCTTCATGGATGATTCTATGTGGAAAACTCCAATGTGTATTTATCCTTCACAACCGGTTTCTATGTGGCCAGTTCTCTCACATGTGCTTCTTTATGAATGCCCTTATGTGTCCAGCTCTTACGTGGTAATACCTATGTAGAAAAACAATATGCTCACTGGTCCATACCATGGGGGTTTCACCCCTGCACCCCCACTCGGGATCAGTTCCTACCTATGGTCCTGCACTTCTAGGTTGTTCCCTTTTCTACTATCACTGACCCCAATTAAAAATGCAGTCACACCATGAAATTTTCAGGGAAGGTTGATGAAATTTTGTATTCCACCTTATACAACTCTAACATCCGCACCATAAAATACCATTACTCAAAACAATACTCATGAAACTCCAAAAATATAATCACTTGACTTCTATGTGAGGTTGAACCCGAAAGGGTCACTCTTGAGTAAGTCCCACACCATCCATTTCGAGGAATCTTCCTCCAAATTATATCAACCACATAAAGTTAGATTATATATAAATCATCTTGACCACATGATGTTAAAATTTATAGAAATTGTTCTCACCACATGACATTAAATTGTATGAAAATTGTCTATACCACATGATGTTAAACCATAGGGAACTCATATTGAGAACATGATGTTAAACTGTACCGAAGTAGTCTTGAACACATAATGTTATACTGTACAGAACTAGTCTGTACAACATGATGTTAAAATATGATGTCATTTTACATTCTATATGAATTTAAACTATAGTATACCATATATGAAAAACATAGGTTTCCTCCCGTGAAAAATTCGAGATGCCTTATCTGCTGAGCTTTAGATTTCTCATTTAATAATCATGCGGTGGACATCATACAACCAATTTCATGAAACTCCTCTTGAGGTATGCCCCTATACTTTCTTGTTGGAGGTGGAACTTTTTATCCTCTTCACCTCCACCCATGAAATAGCCAGATAGACCACCAAATGTGACTATATTTGACATCAAAATAGAATAGGATACATGGAAACTCAAATCCCTATCCCTCTTCTTTTGGGATTCAGCTTCACATCCATCAATGGAACAAATTGATCATGTGGCCTTCATATATAATACTTCCGCTTGCTTCTCACACCGAGCATGACTCACATGAGATTTAAGGTTAGTGGTGACCATGACATCCATATGATCCCAAACCACAAATGGACTTCCCATATGATATAAGACCCAATCATATACCCTCAAACGGGCCTCCCATATGGTATCACCCAAATCATATCCCTTGAAACGAGCCTCCCATATGGTATAATACGTAATCATATCCCCTAAAATGGGCCTCCCATATTGTATAAGCCCCAAGAATATCCCCTCAAATGGCCCCCATATGGTATAATCCCCAATAATATCCCCTCAAATGGGACTCTCATATGGTGTAATCCCTAATCATATCCCCTCAAATGGGCCTCCCATATGGTATAATCCCCAATCATATCCCCTCAAATGGGCCTACCTTATGGTATAAGCCCCAATAATATTCCCAAAAATGGGCCTCTAATATTATATAAGCCCTAATAATATCTCCTCAAATGGGCCGCCCATATGGTATAAGCCTTAACCATACCCCCTCAAATGGGCCTCCCATATGGTATAAACCCCAATCATATCCCCTCAAATGGGACTCCCATATGGTATAAGCCCCAATTATACCCCCTTAAATGGGCCTCCCATATGGTATAAACCCCAATCCTATAACCTCAAGTGGGAATCCTTTAGAGTGTAAGCCCCAACCATTCCCCCTTATATATGGGACTCCTCTAAAGTGTAGTCCCCAGTTGTACGAACCATGTGTTATTTGATTCCCAACTAACTATGATACGTAGGAGGATTCCCTGAGGTCAAAACCCAACAACCCAAATACACCATAATGTTCTATGAGTCAAATTCTTGGTAGGTTCATATATACATAGGAGACCATATCTCTCACTGGGCCCCTTGTTCTACCTTGGTTTAAGTCCCACACTATCCTTGACCAGACACCTTCCCCTTAGGTGTCCTTGTCGCATGATGTTAAAGTGAATTGTTGAGTCCTTATCAAATGACCTTAAAAAGTTTCGTTCCCTATTAAGTGTCACTAAACTACATTGGTTCTGATTAATCTCATGAGGATACATAGGAATCCCATCATATGGGTTTGATCCCGAAATCAAAATAGCTGCTTTCCTCTGGATGTCGGTAAACTCTAGAGGGTCACACTACATATCTTAAAATCAATGTCATTCTAATAAATGATCAAAGAATATATGATATTTCTATAAAATATTATCATCTATAGATAACCTCAAATTCATACAAGTGACTTCATTGAAGAAGAACATTTAATACATATAGATGATCCTGATTCCATGCATATTTATGATCTATTGTTACCCAGGGGTAATTTGTGTCTGCATACTTGGGATTGAAAAAAGGTTTCTTGAGCATATCTTAAATCTATAAAAGATTCCCAAAATATTAAATAGTTCCCCTAAAAAGGGTGTGATTATCCTAACATTCCATCCTTTCAATAAATTTGAGTTCTTAAGTGTCATTGGACAAGTTTCCCAACAAGCACATTACTTTAGAATGAAAGCCCGTGAATCATGGATATGAGGTCCATTGGGTGTTTTTGGATTTATTGACAAGCCATTTGGAAAGCATACGATGATTGTTTACTTGACGTTAGTGATTGCACACAACTGAACCCATGCAATTAGTCACCAAGGAGAAAATGGTTCTCATCAAAAATGAAGTGAACCTGACATTAATGACTTAACAGAGACAGTTTATGATGATTCTATAGAGGAGTATGAATATATAACAGTTTATGATGAACATGAAGATTCCATTTTAACATGAAACTTTTATTTCAGGAACATGATGTGGTACCTAGTGGTAAAGACTATATAAAACTATCTTATTATAATATTAGAGTGGTAGCACATATAAAATATATAAGGTCATACCAATAGACAAATCATATACTACATAAGTATTACCTCTTGAGGGATTTTCCTCATAGGGTGAAAGTTTTAGTAGGCAGAGCTTACATAGAATAAAATGTGGTAGAACCATTTACTAAAGAACGATCTTAGAAAATAATGAGTATTATGTGATAGCTAGAAAGCTGAATTTTGTTAGAAATTGGATGTAGTGAAAGTGAGAGACTTTTGGAGTTGGTTCCCTAGAACCGACATCTGTGTACTTTATGATAACCTGTATTAATTTTTTTGAATATTAATAAACTCATAATAACATTATATTTATTCTTTAATGTGACATAGAATGTGATATTATATTAAGAGTAGATGAGTTGATAAAATTTCATTATAGTTCCCCACTATGATGAGAATGTAGAAGTACTGTGACACAATTCTTAAATATTTTTTCTATAGAGAGATGAAATCATTTAGGGGATACAATTGATATAGGAAATCAAGTGTGGAGACTCATAGGACATTGAGTCACCTTCTCATAGTGTATGTTCTTAGTAATTTTCAGTGTATCAATTTGGATAATGGGACACACTAGTAAGAAATACACATTTATACGTGTCATTGGATATTCCTATCTTATTATATTTTTATTTTCACTTAGACTTTAATATTATTATTAACGGATGTTATGAGTCACGTACATTGATTTATTGATGAAAACCATGAGTACATATGTTCATGGCGGAGTAGGATATGTTGGGTTCATCATGATTAATATTTCATTAATGAGTAATGAGATAAAGAATTTATCCCCAATATTATCTAACAGAAGTTGATATCTCATGACCTTTGATGGAAATTATATAGGATAAACAGATCCATGGTTATTTTTTTTGTAGACAAGTTCAATTTCCAAAAATTAAAAGAAAAAGACACCAAGAACATAGGTTGATGGCACTTACATGCATCCATCTCGATTAGAGATGATAAGATACGGGGTTTATATTACATAGTAAGGATCCTTATTTGTTTTTATTTAATTATGAAATTAAATTATTTATCTATGGGTTCTTTATCCTATTTCTTGATGCCAACCTTGGACTTTGGGGTGCTTCCCCAAATTCCATTGAGAAAGAAGCACAGTGGATCACACACTAAGTGTATCCAGAAACATAATTAAATAATATAGTTATTTTTTTAAGAGTTTAAATAATATTATTCATTGACATGGTTTAATAATTATTCATGTTCGATTGATCATATATATTCTTTCACCAGTTATTTGAGAAAATATTTGGTGAGTATAATATTTAATAAATATTTATTTTATATTTAATGAATATAATATTTATTTATTTATTTGAAGATAATGTAGTGATATTTATTTATAAATAAATAGTCATTATTCAATGTTAAATAAATATTTTAGAGGATTGACAGAGTGAGATTAATTGTCTAGTGAAAAATAATATACACTGAATATTATTTAAATATATAATATTTAATTTAATTAAAAATTTTAACACATGTCAAGAAATACTAATACTAATACTAATAATAATACTAATATTAACATGGGGTACTATAAGATTTAATAAAAATAATAAGGGTGCATGCAAAATTATTATTTTCTAACCTTAGATGTTTATAAATGCAATTATATTATTTCATTTAGGGTTTCAAATTTCATTGGTTATATACAATGAGATCCAGGTAGAATTATATTAATGTCTTAGAGATATCCCTCTATAAGAAAACTCTAAATAATATAGATTAATACTGTTCCTCATCCAATATCAGATCTAGGGAGATTGAATAAAATCCTTCAATGAAGAGATTCTTTGGGTGATCAAGTGTGAACGATGCAAGTGTCAGGGTCTAACATAGTAACACATAGCTATTCCTATGGAGATTTTTGTAGGTTCCTGGAACAATTGGAAAACACCATTTAAGGGAATATGATATTTATTCACACAACACAATGATGATATGAAATTTATACGTTTTTTGATCCACCAATGTATAAGGAATTCATCATATGATAATTATCTAATTGTTTAAATTAATCATAGATCATATGTGATGGTCCTGCATATTGGTTTCAGTGTTTAATCATCAATTATTATTTGACTAATTTCTATTGATCATGGAATTTATTATCATTCAAATATTCTAATACTCACCTATTATGATACAAAAATTATTTGGGCATGCCCCATCTGATGATTCCATTGTACTTGGAACCTTCTGTCCCATGGCAGGGGATTCACTGTGAGGTAAATTTTTTCCTATCCTTATATTGATGATGTATCTTAAAAGGTGTGAGTTTTATTATTAAAAATGAATTCTCAAGTAATAGACTAATTCAATATGTTCCCCCATGGTGGAGTGTGAAATTGGAAGGAAGTTGAAGTGTCTTCATTCGAAAGAAGAAGGAGAGCACAAATATAGGGTGTTTGATACCTATTACATGATTTATGGAATATGACATGAGGGGATGGTCCCAAAAATACCCAAACATGATGTTGTTTTGAAATATGAATTGAACCCTCATAGAGAAGTTAAAGAGCATGATGAGTTTGGATAATATGAATAATCCATTCTGGGGAGAAGCAATCCGGGTTGCATCCTACCTCATCAACTGATCACCATTCGTCCCACTAAATTTTGATATTCCAAAGAAGTGATGGTCTTGTAAACATCCCTATTAATCTCATTTATACATATCTGGATGTTTATAATTTTCATGTGTATCCAAATATCTTAGACATAATCTTTACGAGAGATCAATTCCATGTATCTTCATTGACTATAGAGATAAGGAGCTCAGATACATAATTTGGGATCCAAAGGAGAATAAGGTGATCAGAAGTAGATATTTAATGTTACATATGAATCAAATGGTTTAGTACATTTAAAATCCTTGAATTTCTCAATTAGAGAGTTTCTATGAATAAATTGATGATCCAATAGCTATACCAGCACCACCTGTCACTGAAGGGGTGGGGGATCTAGAAGACTTGTCCACAATAGGCCATGAAGTAGTGGAGGAATATATAAAGTAGGGGGAGACTAAATACTTTCCACAATATGTTACAAAACCATAAAATAATCTAAGTAATATGGTGAATCACTATCCTAACATTTTATAGGCTTGAATATCTCTATGAGAAAAGATTCTATCAACAAAATATTTAGAGTTTGATTAACTATTTTTGACTGATGAGGGGGCTAAAAAGAGATATTAGGAGGTATTGTCTCATCCAAACCAGCTCATGTGGCTACATGAAATGTATAATAATATGGAGTAATTGATGAAGAACTAAACATATGAATTCGTGGAACTACCCAAATGTAAGAAGGTACTAATGAAAAAATTGTTTTTCAAGACTAAGAAGGATGAAATTATAAAGGAGTTCAAGAAAAAATCTTGGTTAGTAGTCAAGGTATTCCTTTATAAGGAAGGATTTGACTTATTTGAGATCCTTTCACTAGTGGTGAAGATGGATTCAGTCTGATTCTTTTTTCAGATTAGTGGCTATCCCAGAACTAGATCTTGAATAGATTGAAAAGAAGACATATTTTCTTCATGGAGACCTCTTAGAGGAGATATACATGAAGAATCATAAAGTTTTCTAGGGTTATGGACAAAAAAAATCTAAAAATTTAATAAGATTTTGTACAGACTGAAAAAGGATTTTTAATAGTGGTATATGAATTTTGACTCTCACAGTGAGTCATGGATTCAAATAGACATGAGTGGACTTGTGTGTTTACATGAAGAGATTTATTGATGGTAAATTTTTTTATATCCTAATTTATATTAATTAAATATCAATCATTGGTAACGATATAGTGAAAGTTGTATAGTTAAATGAGGAGTTACCCATGTATTTTAATATGCAGGACTTGGGTGTGGATCAACAGTTTTTGGGGAAACAAATCATCTGCGACAAAAAGAAAAATTTGTTATAGATATATCAGAAGAATTATGTTGAATGTTTTCTAAAATGTATCATTATATATAGGGAAAAATAGCAATTTTATGGCTTCTCAGTCATTTGATGTTGAGAAAGAGTTCATGTCTGTCAACTTTGGGAGAAATAAAGGCAATAGAGATGATACCATACTTCATGATAGTTGGAATATTGAATTATTCTATGAAGAGTACAAGGCCAAACATTACCAATGTTGTTTCAATCATGATCCATTTTCATTAAAATATTGGGAAGAAGCATTGGGGTTAATTCAAGTGGATTCTTCAGCATCTTAAAGATGATTCAAATCCATGTTTGTGTTATGGGGTGGGGATGACCCTATCTCATAAGGATATGCAGATAAAGATATGATTGGTGATCCTGATAGTTGGATGTCTACATCAGGATACATCTATACCTTTTCAAGAGTGTCTGTATCATGGAATTCTTGGTCACAAAAATGTGGTGATTTATCCATGATAGAGGTAATGTACATTATTACTTAAAACGTTTTTAAGGAGATGTTGTGGAAAAAAAATTTCTCTTGGATGTTAGATTTATCAAGAAGGAGTACATGGTTCATTAAGATAGTCCAAATGATTTTTACTTGAGAAATAACTCCATGTACCATTCTAGGAAAAATCACATCGATATTACCTATCATTGGATATGTGATGTGATGGACCGATAACTACTGTGACTATGAAGATCCACACAAAGGAAAACCTGGTAGATATATTAAAAAAGGTACTTAGTTGGGAGAGGCTGGAAATTTTTTGATTCTATGGTATATAAAATATATGATAGGAGAATATATAGAGGTTTCTAGCTACCATGGTTGGTGAACCAACCCCACTAGCCTCTTGGATACTCTAATGTTGGCTTCTACACTAGTTTAATGTGCAGGTTGCGATGGTCAAAGGTAGGTGGGGATTTGTGGGGGTTGGTGGAGGAGTTGTATCTAACATGAACTCCTCACACCATTCAAATTTAAGGAGGGTTAATAGATCCTTAATTCATCATCTGATCCAATAGAGTTCAATGCATCTGGTGAGAGAGACTTGAGAGATCCAAGTTTGAGAAATAACAGGAGGTATGGGAGGGGTCTTTTGTATACCTTTGTTCTCAGTGAGATCAAGTATTTTTATCCCTCCATTCATTACTATTCATGATAAATGAATCAAACCAATTAGGATAAACTCATGTGGACATGGTTTATATTCAATTAACCAATCTCTTCAAACCCTCAACTCTACTCCATAAAATCAAATAAAAAAATAAATGAATAACACACTCAATAACTCCACTACCTCCCATAGGATCAAGTCCTCGGGTTAGTTATCCACCATCACAGACTAAAATATCAGAATTAAAAAACAAAAAATGAGAGGTTTAATAAACACCAAAACTATATAGTATAAAAAATAAAAATACTCAAGTGAAAAAATTAAAATTATTGAAAAATAAATAGATAATGAGAGTATGAATCAATTTTATTGTTGTAATTGACCTATTATTTATAATCATCATTGATGTGTCTGGAAGCCTTTTCACTATTCTTATTCATATCTATGTCACCTTGGATGACCACTATATAACATTAGTATGGATTAATCTTCACACATGTTTCCTTGGGTAGAAGTTATTCTCATACCCCATGATCCCAAATATTCATTCAGCTCGGATCAGTTCGATGTAGAAATTTGGTTAGGAATTTACTGATATGAAGTACGAATGAGCCTATGTTCACAAATATAGTGAAAATTTGGTTTATATGTGATCAATTTATCATCTAAATACCTATATAGTATTCTAAAATATTCTTCAAGTTCATGCAGAATTTCACGAGTTCACTACCTATGTTAAGATTTTAGTTAGCATTGGAGGGATAAAAAAGGTTGTGTTAGGTGCTAATGTAGCATTTTAGGAAGATGAAAGATACATTTTGAGTTAAGATAGATATTTATTCCTGCTAAATGAGCATTGAAAAATCCACAAGGGAAGAAATACTTGAAATATGGGTTTTATTTTCCCCGTAAAAAGAATAAATGGTGGCCAAGACATGCAAATTGCATAACATGCAATAGTACATGTGATCACATGATAATCAGAAGGTTATGTAGCCTTTTCATGTATAGCTCATAACCTACTATAAGATCAAATGGATCCCCCATGATCAATCCGCCTTGTTCTTGAGAAGGTGTCCAAGACACCCATTGATCATGCATCGACTGTAAGATGATCTCCCCCATGTAACACGATATGTGTGGCGGCATACACCAGACAACCACACAAAATTAATTGAAAAATAATGAGAAATATAAGAAAAATGAGGAAGAATCTAACAATCATAAATCTTCATGTGATGTGAGTGTTTCCTCTGGAATTAGGAATCACCTCATTGATTAAAGGTTAAACATTCCAATCGGTTTCTAACGGGTTTTTTCGTAAAACTGGAAACATCCAATGATTCCATATCCATTAGGACCTACTTTCCAAAGGTAGGTGCTAATTAGTTGTGAACTGATGAGGCTTAGGAATTTTCATTGGTTGAGAGGATGTGAGGTCGGACTCATCACACCATTTTGAGGGGAATTATTGTCTACTCCGGGACTCTCTTTATAGATTTAAGTTATGTTCGCGAATCTTTATTACATTACCAAGTATAAAATGATCTTTCCTTTAGATCTGAAAATCAATGATTGATATGTAGGAGATTTAGGGAATCATTTATATGTATTCGATGTTCTTAATTGATTGAAAATCATCTGTATTTGTTAGATATTCTTATTCAATGGTATCCTTCAATACCTAAAAGCCTCTTGGTCATTGTGATGACCATACTGGTATTAAAGCCAATCAGTGGGGCACTTGACGTTTATTTTCATTCAGAAGGACAAGGATTATTTCAGAGTTGGGATCGTACTCGCAGATGGGCTAACTACGTATCCTTTGTTTTGGAAAAGGAATCAAATCCCACATAATTCGAGCATGGGAGTATGATGTTTATTTATGATTGGGGCTTACTCTTAAGGAGGATGCCCAAATTAAGAGAACTTGGACTGGGGCTTACTTCTGAAAAGGGGGCCTAGGTTAAGGATTCTCATCATAAAGGATGAGGTTGAATGAATAAAATATCTGACCTTAGTGACATGAAGATATGTAAATCACTACATTTTAAGAGATGTTCAATAGAATTACTTTCAGATAGGGAATCCAACAAGGAAATCATGTCATGAATGACTTTGGAGAGAGTTCTGAAGGCTTAATCTTGAAGGGGATGAGTGGATAAGCATAATAGAGGTGAACGAGGAAGGAGGGGCACCCAAAAAGAAGGTGGCGCGCAAGTCCTGAGTGGGCGCTCAAGAACTGCGTCGACGCGCAAGTCCAGGTCGCGCAAGTGTACTTGCACGACACCTGGGTACTTGCGCGATGGTCAATCCTTAGGGTAGAACTTGGTAGAGACATGGATCAAGCCTTTAATACTACCCCTAGAGACTTCTAGAAGAGAGGAGTGCAAGTTATGTTTAAGGGGTAAGGCGGCGCTCAAGTGTGGCCATTTCCCTTAAGGGCTGGCCACCTATGCGCGCAAGTGTTGATGAGTTTCAACACTTAGGACTTAATCCCCCTCTTTAGATCTTCCGTTATAGGTAAGAAATTACCTTAGAAGTGTTCAGAAGATTTTAGAAGAGTCTAGGGCATCGGGAGCTCAAATCTGAGTTTCTGGAATTTTTCGCCCCCAAATGAGGGGCCCAAAAGGGGTATTTATAGGTTGGAGAAGACCCTGGGGAATTTCAAAGAAGGCGCACAAGTCACCTGCACGACCAATGGGCAGTGCGTAAGTATACTTGTGCAACCTTAGTGTAACTTGCATGACCCAAGTGCATTTGAATCTTGGTTCATGCCTTTGTCAATTTTTGATGTTTCATCAAAGGATGAATCACTTTGGGTTCAAGGTATTTCCCTATACATTCCTTTAGACTCTGTGACGGAAAGGTGCGTCAATAGTGAGTATGTAGTTCCAAATACATCACATAATCCCTAGATACATATCTTTCTTATCATTCAAGATCCCGCAAGCACGTCACCATAATTCCGCGAAGGGCCTCAGACTTGTCCAGGTGGTCTTTCACTCCCCTCTAGCTTCAAAGATAAATTGGAAGGTTTTCAATGATAATTCTAATGAATCGCCAAATATCCCTCTATTGGTCTTGTGATTCACCACCAATTGGATGAGTGGTTTTATTCTACAATACGCATGCCAATTTTTGATATCTGAGGCCATTGTGAAAAAAAACAAGGAAAAAAACAGAAAAGATGAGGTATTTTTGTGAGGGTAAGATATGCCAATATTTTTTGAATGGAGTTATATGAATTGTTAGATCACAACTTATCATGGGCGGTCCCCCTCAATAAGATAACCTAATCTCATGAAGGCCCCTTGTCAAGCCACCTTTACCTTGCGGAATGTCCCAAACAAAGCATCTTATATCATGTGAAAGCCTTTCAACATGAATTATGATCTCACGAAGGTCCCTAGACTTGTCATCTTGAAATTTTGAGATCCCTTGGCATGTCCACATGATAAGGATATACCCCTTTTATTATCCAATATCCAATAGACAAATCATTGATGAGATGGTTTTGCGGTCACTAAAAATCATGTGACACCTATGGTAGGATTTTGTGAAGCACATGACACCAAATCCCTCCACCTACTCTAGATTGGATATGTGAGATATGTTATTCATAAGGTGGTGTATAATCAGGGTGGAGAGGTCTATAACCCCCCCCCCCCAACAAAAAATAATCTTTGGATCCATGCACTAGTGGATCCAAGAATCCAAGTGGGCTTCTCGAAGTAGCCAATCACACTATCACAAAGGTATTCCACTAGTAAAAATCCAAGGAACAACCTAACAGATCCCAATGTATGCATGGACAGTTCATGTGATCACTTAATATCATATGAATTACTTATGAAAGGTTATGAAAATGAGGTCCCACATATCTTATGAGACACACGAAACCTAAAAACAAGATAACAATGAACAAATATATAAGACATATGAAATAAAAATATGGAATAAAGACTAAAGTATGGGATAATTACATGAAGATAGACTCACTGATCCTGATGTGATTTTTAGGACTCATCCAGATCATATGACAACAATAGGACACATCGCTCATGTTATGTGATGCCCCCTCGACATAATATTTGTATCATTTAATGTTCTATGGAAATTTCAACAAAGTCACATGATGCCCTCCGGGCATGCCATCTAAGTCTCTTAAATCCCACCAATCTTGTCATCTAGATCTTATGATATCCTCTAAACATGTCTCCCATGTTATATGGTGACACCAGTGTATGTTATCTAGGTCCCACATAGCCTTTCGAGTTTTCCAACCAGATCTTGTGACACTATTCAAGCATGTCTGTCAGATATCACGATGACACAAGGAAATGTCATCCAGATTTTGCAACACCCTCCTGGAATGCCACCTGATTCTCGAAAATCCCTTTGGGATCACCATTCTGATTATGAAGCTTCCTTCAGACATTCCAAACTAGGCCATGCAACGTCCTCCAGGAAAGTCATTCAGGTCATGCGAGACTCTTCGGACATGTCAATGTTGAACATGTGATTATCTCTAGATACCATTAGCTAGGTAATGTGACATACTATAGACATGTCATCCTGGATCATTCGATTGGAAATATACATTTCTGAGTATCCTCATATGTGTTCGGAAAATAGCCAGGAAAAGCTAGCTCGGATAATGCGATGTTTTACAGACATTCCATTCAGATCATGCGATGTTTTTCAGAAAAGAAAACATAATCATGAGATTGTATTTATACATGTATTATATACTAATAGGACATATTTATACATACTCATACATGTCAAGAATCCAAATAGACATGTTAGGTTGACAACCAGACCATGTCAAGCAGACCTCTTGGGATATAATATCCTTGTCTAGTGGGAATATAAGTGAATCCTCAGTGTGTAAGTCCCAATCAGTGGCACACTATGATATGTTCCCAATATAATGGAAATCCTAGTATGTAGGCCCCGATTAGTGTCATAATATGATATTTCCAAAAATAAAAGAACAACCTTAGTGTGTAAGCCTGGATAAACGACATAATATGATAGGTCTCCAATTCAAGGGAAACCTCAGTGTGTAATCCCTGATCAATGACATAATATGATATGTCCCCAATACATGGTAAACCTTAGTGTGTAAGTCTTGATTAGAGGAATAATATGATATGTACCCAATAAAAGGGAATCCATAGTGTGTAATATCTGATATGTATAATAATATGATATTTCCCCCATATTAGGTTAAACTTAGAGTGTAATCCCTGATGAAAATGAACTATGATAAATCTGATTCCTTCCATAACTAGGATACATAGTAAACATTACTAAGGGACTGAAATCAAATGGTTATCCACCTTAGTGTAAGTCCTACAATGTATCTGACACTCCAACCATCGAGACCCAGTCTCTCCCATGGGTTGATCATACGTCTTTTTCCACCAGCAGATTGATAAGTCAACTGAACTATGATGAATTTGATTCATACCATAACTAGGATACATAAGATGCCTCTTAAGTCTTGATCTCCGTAATAAACACCCAAAGGGTTGTCCTCACACGTAATCCTTACATCCATATACCGTAAGACTAGTTAATTTTTATCCTATTTTTCCTACACTAAACATGTCTAATGTAGGCTTAGAGATTTTCAATAATCACATTAATTGAATCATGAATCTCTACCGTCTAGGGAAACCTTAGTGTGTAAGAAATGAACAGTTGCATGACAGATTTTCCCCTATATAAGGGTATCAACCTTAGCGGAAGTCACAAGGGTACGATTAAACTATGATAACTCTATTCCTACTACAACCATAATACGTAATATGCATCCCTGAGGCTCAAGTCAATATTTTATTTCTAGGTTCCCCCATACATGTACTTTCCATATGACATTAAACTACATGGTTTTAATGAACTACATGGGTTTTGATTCCCATTATAATGTCGAATACATAGGACACCTCCTAATGGATCAATACCATTTTTAAAATATAAACCATCTCCCTAGATGAACAAAACTCCAAGAGTTCATGGTTATATGAATTTAACATATAAGAAGCTACACACAAATGGGAAATGGGTGAATAACCTCAAATACATATATATGGATTCACTAATAGGATCACACATTTTCAAATAAAAGGATTTAATATATGATCTTTTTTCTAGGGTAACCGGTCTCATATTGGGACTAGGAAGAGATTCTCTAACATATCTTAAATATATTAGAGAGTCTTAGAGTAGGAAAAAATTCCCCCCAAAAGGGTGTGATGAGCCAGAACTCCCATACTCTCTAGAAATGTGATTACCTAAGCATTGTTGGGTCTAAAACCCCAAAGTACCATCTACCTTTAGAAAGTAGGTCCATATCTAGTGATGGATGTGGGAGCCGTTGGGGGTTTCTGTTAGAGATAAACATGTGGTAAACATAACTTGAATGAATGTATAAGACATTGACCCCCCAAAACAAAACTTTTGTTCCTATACAACCACATATTTATGGAAAAAACAAAAAAAGGTGACCCGACATGAAATCATTTTACTAAATCATATCACAAGATAAAAGGGATAAAATTCCTTGTTCTCATTAGACCATTTTGTTCCTATCATAGGAGTGTCCTTAATCATATTTTTAATGAAACAAAAATGGTGAACCATATGTGAATTTCTAAAATAACAAAATGATCGGTTAACTATGGGTTAGACCATTTTATTTTTACATCATATGAAAAAAAAGTGGGAACCTAACATGGATCTTTCAACCGATCGACTATATTTGGGGTTCTCATGAAATAAGTCCATCCTCATTTTGACAATTCCACACAAGTAGAATGGCTAGACTAGGAATAATAAAAGACAATTATGTGACCCATTCATATCTTCTTGAGAATGTATCATTCATGTAGTGATTCAATAATCGGTGAAGTTGTTCCTTATTGTATTTGTGACTGTAGTTATTGCTCCCACAAACAACACCTAACTTAAGATAATGTCTTCATATAGAGAATGTTCTAGAAAATCATCTATGGATGCAACCCCATGGGACATTGAATAAATTAACCTACCCAACACCTTCCACATAATGTCGAGAATGAAATGGTTCAAGAATACAATCGACATGGTATGATCTAAACCATTGAGACTACCTATGAGGGTCCCAAAATAATAAAACTGATGGGTCCTCACCATCCAAAGAAATCTATAGTAAATTCAGTGGCACTTGTTTCCACAACCAACTGCTTTATAAGATTATCCCCAGAGTGTGACAATCAAAAAAATTATTATTTAATAAAAGTAGACCAAGGATTAAAATATGGCCACCTTCTAGTTCAAGGGATACTAAAAAGGCCTCCTGTCAACCACCATTTCTAGTTCCATCCAAGTGATGTGATTCAGTTTCCTGCTGGGGGTACCACCCGATACACTACCCCCTATGATCCCCATCAACATGAAATAATGAATACACATCAAGAACAAAAATCCATAGATATTCATGAATGGGTTCATATCCCCAATCTTAGTGAATTTTTTTTGGCATATTTCAACAATAACAAGCGAGCATGCTGATATCCCTACTCATTCGGAAAGAGGATTTTGACATTTTCCTACAGTGAGAATGGGGGAGGCACATATTCCTACCCCCATGCATGAATCACATTTTCATATTTTGGAGGCATAAGGAGAAAAAATTAGGCTCATATCCTCGATTCAATCAAAGATATCTTCCAATACATAGTAGTGACATAAAATATGCTTGATTACATTCCAACACACACTTTTATAAAGTTTCATTACATATTATAAATAGTTTAAGAACTCCATAGACATATTATAGAATTGGTACAGATACAAGGACATGTCCATATTCCTATCCCTATATCCATGGTAGTATAGAAATATAATTAGTATGAACAAGTGGTTTCTTCAGAGTAAGAACACACCATTTCTACCATCTAGTAATATTATTGGTATATTCCATTAAAGGAGGAGGCACTAGGCTGGGATCATATTTCTATTTTAACTATGGATCACCATATGAGAGCAACACATGCCTTCGGATAGGGCTACATTCCTATCAAAAAAGATCATAGGCATATTCTAAACCCCCTAGATCAGGCCCATATCCCCATTCTAATTGGGGTTCACCAAGCAAGAGTGGAACATGGCTTGGGACAGACTCATATTTCTGTCTAAAAAGACTTAAGGCATTCTCTAAAGGATCAAGATTAGTATCATTCTCCCATTCTGACTGAGGATCATTAAGTGAGAATGTAAAATGACTTAGGAAAGGATTATATTACTATTTTTGAATCTACCTAGCATATTCTAGTAGATCGTAGAATCGAGGTGCATATTTCTACTTATGATGAGGAATGACTGCACCAGTATCCTTATAAGGCTACACACGAGGAGGCACATATCCCTTCTCTTATTCTACAGGTCCATCAAAATATTTTTATGGGGAATTCATATTCATACCGGGCTCATATTCCCATTCCGACTATGCATCACTAATTGAGAGTAGCACATGAAACCAGATAGACTCATATTCCTATAAAAAAAGATTGGAATCATGCTCCAAAGGATCGGGTTCAGGCTCATATCCTTTTTCTGACATGGGATCACTAAGTGAGGATAGAACATGCATTCGAACAGACTCATATTCCTATAAATAATAAATAATCTAATTGGAATATTTTATTATCTTCTCAATATAGGGATCATACTCCCATAAAACTAGATGGTAATCAAAAAATTCCAGCAACCATCATACTAAAAGCTCATAAACTCTCACAATTATAGAAGGTAGGCCGACATATTCTAGACACGACATAGAATAGGGATCATATCTATATTTTTATCAATCCTAGTGTCCTTGAGGTTGTTCGAGATGAATTCCCAATACCCCAAGGGTCTGTTGACACTTCAACTTAAACATAGGATGATCATTATTATGGTATTCCTCCTGATGGAATTATGGATATGGATCACATGGATTCTACTCCTAAAATCTATTGTGGTCAACCTACCCATAGTTGTATCTTCTTTAGACAATGAAATACTCCCCTTTCACATACACATATTTATAGACAAGTGTTCAAAAGTTTAACCCCATCGTATAGGGAGGTTCTCAAAACATCAGGGCCAATCGTATATAGTTCCCCATCAATATCCAACAACACTCCACTCTAGGAAGAAGGTGACCCCAAGAAGTACCTACTATGTCCTGATCCGATGAAGGCATGTAAGTATGATTATGAGGAAGCAGACATTGATACATGGAGAGAATTAGTTGGAAACAACCTCTCCACCATGTTCTGAACCCTTTACACTTCTAACTATGATATCCCAGATGAACTAGAAAAAGGATTTCATTCCTTATTTATAAAAAAATATGTTGTTAAATCATAACTTGTTGAAGGATAAAAACATCAATTATCCAGTATACAAGGGTCACCACTAGAACATAAAGACAGTCAGTTTCCATATAGATGTGGATACCATCTTTAGGGTCCAAGACCCAAAACCAAAAAATTGCTGTACAAATCTTCAACATGATTTCCTCCATTTCATCAAATATCTTTGGAAATTGATTTTCAAATCCACATCATGTATCCACATTCAAGGATGTGGATATTATGAAGTATTATACTTCACCGTACCCCTGGAATAGTAGAGCCCCTCAAATATATAATCTAGCAATGTCAGATCCTCTAGTGAAATCAGGGGTCTGGGTAACACTCGATTCTGTTAGTATCTATAGTGAAATAATACAGCTTCAATGGTGATAATACATCACAAACAAAGAAAAAGGATATCCAACCGATCCTCGAACTCTACCCAATTAAAAAATTAGAATAAAATTTAGACACAAAATCTGAAGTTGCAATCAACCCATTGGCTTCCCGTAGAAACTGAAACCCATCATGCGCAACCATTACACCAATCTCCTATGAAAACATAACTACCCACATCAAACATGTGATAGTAGCAGCTGCCATAGTATATGTCTAGGAGAGAACCCAGCCTATTGGGTAAGAGAAATATATTACACTACCTCCACCCCTCAGATCATCAATACTTGATAGGATTTAAGACATGTTGGAAGAAGATGAAAACAAACCCCATAACACTGGTCTTGGGGAATTTTTATCTCAATCACCATCACCAGGTTCATCATCCCCAAAAAGGGTTTTATAGAAATCAACAATGATTCCATATAAACCTTATCCAATTAGGATGGAGAATTTATATCTCAATGATCATCACATGAATCATCAAATCCTAGATTAAAAGCATCAAATCATTAAAAATAGGATCAATTAATGCTAATTGTGGCCCTAGATTCCCTATATCCCATAAGGCTGGGAGCATTTTCATCATCATCATTACCACATAGGGAATCAGTTTCTCTAGGTTGGGAGGTAAATATCAATGGTAAAAATCCCATCCATTCCTCTCACCATAAGGAAAAACTCTTCTATTTAGGTCATGTTTGAGAATAATGATGAGAATATCCCTTAAGGACATTACTCGCAGGATGAGATGAGAGAAACATACGGAGAAGGGAATAAAACACCATCAGGGTTGCAATCCCAGATGGCTTAATATGGAAAAGGGTTCAAGAAAAGTCCCTAATTCATGAATGGTAGAATCATCCTATTGAGTTGAATATAACTAGAAAACTACCATTTCTCGATACACCTCTGTGAATGTCTTCTCCATCAACATAACAAATAATTTGGACCAAGACACAGATTAAGTGGGACACAATATAGAAAAAATACTCCCTCGGGAGGATCTTCATACACCAGCCAAGGGTTCATGCACCCAAAACCAAAGAAGACTTTAAAATATGGAACCTATGAATATTGAGTTTCCACCTCTATGAGGAACACTGCCAATGATAAATGGAATGGTGTGGATACATTCCAATCACTACCCTGAAGAGTCGAAGTTCCTTCCATAGAGGAATAAATGGAAAAGTATGATAATGGGATAAAAATTCTCAGACAAATAAATAAGAATCTACTCCAGGAAACATTCCAATTATTTATCATCTTTAGATATAGGTGAATACCCATCCTCTTATACATCTATAAATACATGATCTTCCTATAAGAGAAGAATCTAATCATCATACTGGCTCCGCATCCAGGCATCTTGTCTACATAAATGAGGAAGCCAAAAAATGATTACGACTTCCCTCCATTGTAGTGACAACCTCCACCTTGATAGAGAAATAATTCAGTCTTGAAATGAATGGAGAATAAGTGGGATATGAAAAAATAACCACCTCATTAGGCCCCACCCACTCCTTGTAGAAAGGAGATGACTCAAACCGCAATAACTCTAGAATTTCTCAAAACCATTGAGTCCCTGGATCCTAGAATGGAATCCATGGAGGGGAGATATATGCATGTTCCACCTGAGAGGAATCCATATCCCGAATGGGTGGATGAAACATCCCCCCACCCAATTTTGGTAATCCATCATTCTCCACCTTTGACATCATAGGAGATCCCGAACAACATCTTACTCACTTTGTATCCCGATGCTGTATAATGATAGACCCTCAAGATCAGAAGGTGGTGACCAATTAAGTTTTTTGTATAGACTATGATAGGGTCAAACTTTTTTTGGTACAACATCTATCTATAAAGACCCCTTATAGGATTTGAAGACATTTTTCATCAATTCATTTATCAGTTCTACTCCAAGCTGAAGAAAATGACAATCATCAACCTGGAAAACTGTAACCAATGAAAAAATGAGAGGGTTCTTGATTTCATATCCATATGGAAGGGTTTAACGTCTTCTATCATAATCCATCTCATATAGGAAAAATTGATGAAACACTACCCTAAAAATATCGAAGTTGAGCTGTAGACACCACCAATCCCAATGAAGTATCCAGGACGGTTCTTTGAGTCCCTAGAAACAACACAACATTTGGAATATGATATTCATCAAACTCGAGCTAAATATCGAATCATGAATTCAGAATAGGGGAATGTCTTAGAATGGTAATAACTGTCACTATTACTCTAAAAATAGTAGGAATACCCATCCATGCACTTGAGCAGGCCCTGAACAGCCCAACATCTCTTATTGAGAGGCAACAACCACAAAAAACATACACATCCAGAAGAAAAAAGAGTTAAGGTTCACATTGTATTTGAGGAACAAATGAATAAACCCTAATCCTTACAAAATTTGGTTATTTCCTTGATTCCATGTACAATAACCTACTCAATCCACCATAGCCTTGTAATCCCAATGAGGTCAACCTCAACAATCATCCTGACTACATAACTTTACATAGAAGGCTAGGTTATAACATCTAGGGATGCTTCATATTAAAATACATTCTCCAATGCCTGGTTTAATACAGATAAGTTATGTTGGATAAGTCCTCAGTGTAGGTAACCTATATAAAAATTTCCCAACCAGAAGAAGAGGCTGATTGATTGAAAGTTATTACTAGGAATTGATAGAAGTTGAACAACTGGATGAATCAGAAATTAGTTAAACAATCTCATTCCTCCCTAAGAGAAGAACTATGTAGAACCACAATAGATCATACATCTAGATAGGTGAAATAACATATGTCTTCCAAAGGTGGATGTGACCGTCAGACATAGGAATAGATAAAAGAGAAAGAGTCATGTTATGCTCTAATTCAAGCTCTAACTCTTACATATTTTTTCCCTGTGACATCTGAAACACGAGAAGCACCCCACCAAATGGAACCCTCATTAAATTAATAGGTCATATTTTGTTTTTTTAATGAGATACACTTGGAATACCACTTTTTTGATGATGAATATGCCTCAAATTACAAGTTCCCCACATAGAACTAGTGAATAGGTGGCTGCATGTATAGGAACTGAGGATATAGGGGATAAACTGGGCATGGTAAAACCAAAACTTTTAAGCATGTAAATACAAGGGAATATATATAGTTGAGATCTATGTGAATGCACTCCAGAAGTCCCAATAGAATCATGAAGGTACTGCATAACCCTCTAGTGATCATCCATGCCCAGTTATCTTGCTTGACCACCTAGAGGGTGGGTGCGATTATCTTTATTATACTAGGAAAAAAGGAAGTACAACATGACCCACACCACTGCTAGAAGATGATACCTATACCTCTATATAATAACTGGGCCCATATCCTTTAAATACCACATCTCATGAGCCAAATAATAAAGATAAATCCCAAATCATGATGTGCCGACCTAGGGCACAAAAAGTATTGCATTCTGAAATATATGGTGGTTTTACAAACCAATATCTCGATCCTGGATATGATACACATTTCAAAATAACTCAGGTATGCACTCATTGAATCCCTATAGATCCCACAAAAGTTAATGATGGAAGCCAGTACATCTGAGGACTATTTAATGGAGACCATGCCAACCAAATTCTATGTCACCATCTCATTCACAGAGCATGATTATGAAGAGGTCATCTAGGGACACATAAGACCCCTATATGATATAGGTAGACTCAATAATTTCAATATCCAAAGGGATATATTTGATAATGTTTCATGAATCATCCTCATCCCAATTCGAACCCTCCGATGTTTTGGGTATAGTGAAGGGGATTTTTATCCCACAAAGATAACCATTAAAGGGAATGATAAGAGTTGGAAAAGGCATATAAGGAAGGCCAAGATAAAATATTAGTTTGTATAACTCACATCTACTACTGAGTTTATTTTTATCCAAAAATACAACACATGTAATTACCTTCTAAGAAGGCCCTAGATCCATAACCACATGGTGGTATCCTCAACATTCCATCAGAATTTGAAGTACCCCATTGATGGATAGGTCGATATACTATGTGGTGATAGTTCCTCCTTTGAAACTTGTGAAACCTCATATGCTAATGAAGGTTTCTAGAAAAGGTAATGAAAACAACCAATAGTGGATTATGATATATAAGTTACAACTCCCAACGGATTATGGTCTTCCCCTAAAAATCCTTAGAGGATACTCGACAATGATTATGTGCACCCCATAAATCTAGTTGAGGTAATAAATCTGATACAATATGTTTAATCCCCTTATGTCACTAGTGACAGTGTAAAAGACAATCAGCTCTATAATCTCTATGATATGACTCTAATATTATGGGATGATAATGTATTTTTTATAGCCTATCTCACCTTGATTGTGAGAGATATGTCCCTGTATTGCCAAAAATAATCTAAAAATGGAACAATAGGTTCATATATGGAAGAATAAGAGGATGAACTCAATAAATACCCTCTCACATTAGAGGAAGGTGTATTCCCTACCAATGATGATCCCAAGCAGGTAAATCTAGCACTATTATAATACCCACAACCCACACTGATTAGTGCTTCCATGCCTCTCAAGGAGAAAGAGATGTACATCACATTTCTAAAGAAACACTAATATATATTGTCTTAGAATTCTGAAAAAATTCCTAGACTGAATCTCTATGTGTCTATGCACTATCTCAGCTTACTCAATAACCATTGAGGCATCAAGTACGCAACTAGAGGGATTCATCCCATGAATGTAGAGACAATAGTTGACAAATTGATCCAATAAATCTTTTCCTGAGAAGTAAAATACCCCTAATGACCCACCAATATAGTCCCTATCAAGAAAAAGAATGGGAATATTAGGGTCGACCTCGATTTTAGAAAGCTTAATAAACAATTCCCAAAGGATGATTTCCCATTGTTGATAAAAAAATATTGATCGATCCAACTAATGGATTCCAAGACCTTTTCTTCATGGATGGGTATTCAGAGTATAATTAGATAAGATGTCCCCTACAGATGAATAATCCACTTCATTTAGAGAACCCCACGGGATCTTTTCGTTTACATAATTATAGCACCACTTATGAATGAGCCTTGCATCATATCTTAAATAATGTATTGGGAAGAATAGATGAATGTTATTCTAACAAGCTAGTGGTTAAATACCGATAACAAGGTGATCACTTACCAGATCTTCAAACAGTATTTGATAAGCTGTGATAACACATTTCGAAGACAAATCAACTAAAATTCACTTTTGGGGTAACATTAGGGAAGTTCGTTGGATTTGTGTTATGAAATCAAGAATCGGGGTCAAAATAGAAAATCTAGATCTATTTTAGAAAATTTCACAACTAAAAATATCAATGAACTGACGGGACACTGAGGGAACCATGACTACATTCAGTGTTTGATGGCCAAAATGGCAAGAAAATATATACCTTTAAATAATATAATTAAGAATGGAATCACCTATTTATGGGATGAAGACTACTAAGAATCCTTCAAATGTCTCAAGTGGTGTCATCTACACCCATAGGTTTCGATGACATCGGTGGAAGTAAGTCCACTCATCTTATATGTGGCCACTGAATAGTTTCCATTATATGGCTCCATTATCACCCGATTGGATTCCCTGAGTGGTTTCCTCATCCCTTAGGGTTTCTTCCTCTTGCGATAGAGCGCTGCCTCTCGGCCCCTACTTCTTTCTCCTTCCATTCCCTTGCTTATGCGTCATTTCCGTCATCAGTTTCTCCTCAGACTCATTATATCAGGTGGATATATCTCATTAGACACCCGTGGTTTAGGGTGTGCTTCTTAGACGGTGAGTGGTTGACGGTGCGTTGGATCTTTCTAGGCTACCTCTTCTGTGCTATGAACTCACGGTCAGCAGCTCCCTTCCAGGTCGGACTGGGAGTGTCTGATTCAAAGAGTTTTGGGCTTCACATTCTAGCGGATGTGGATTTCCCAGCGTCTCCTTCTTCTTTTAGGGTTTTGATCCCCTTTCCTCTTCAATCTCCATTTTTTCCTATTTTTCCTAGGGTTTAATGCCCATTTTTCCGTATTTGGTTCCATGCTTTGATGCGACTTTCAGTCTTTTTGGATGTTTTTGTGTTTTTGCGATGGGTTTGGTCCAATTTTCTGCTGGTTGTTGGCTGAGGGTGTGGGTCGTCGGTGTAAAGGATTCGGTGTGGTGGGTTCTGGGGGTGTATTAGATGGCACCAGCGTTTTATGGTTTTGGCTGATGCGAATGGGGCATCCGAGTGTGCTGCTCGTGTGGCTGCTGTTCGAAGTCTGACGGTCGTCGACAATGGTGGGTTTCTTGATAATGTTTTGGCCTTCAATCACCTGTTTCTTTCACTACTCTAGATCCAGAATTCCCCTTCTCTCTTCGAGGTGAAGCTGCTGCACAGAGGAGTTCAAGGATCATTGGGATGTGTGTTTGAGAAGGCAGTTTCAGGACGAAGACGGTGACGACGGCTTGTTTCTCAATGGTGTGGATGTGTTCGGCTCCAGTGTTTATGAAGTTGGTAGTTGGCTATGTGTGACTGATGGTGAAATCATGACATAGGGGATGGCTCATGGTTTGAGTATGGTGGTGTTTAATCGGTTGTAATTTTGAATTTTAAAAATTTTCTGGTGGTCTTTTGAAATTGGAATTTGAAGTGGGTGCTCTTTACAGTGGTTGAGTTTGTAACGTTTGGAGTTGTTTCAGTTCACACATACCCTTTAAAAGTGTCTATTGAAAATAAAAATATGGATTATGGTATATGTGGCCACCATGGAACACTCAATTGGAACCCACCTCACATATAATAATGTGCGGGGAATGATAAAAATATCTACTAACTTATACAAATAATTCTAATTACTGATACATGATACTCAGATGTACTGAAGAACTACCTTACACTAATATTTGTAATGCAGAAGTTGAGGCATTACTTAGAGAACTTAGAATTCTATTTGGACTCTAATATTGATCCACTTAAGTACATACTTGGTTGTCCCATGTTAAATGGGTGATTTTCCTGATGGGTGGTCATTCTATAATAGTATGACATACAATTTGTGTCATAGAATGTGGTAAAAGGGAAATTTATGAATGATTTATTCATGGAACATCTTGCCCTCGAAAGTACACTAGTGGACACCAAACTGTTGGAAAAGTAGGTTTTCTATTCCCATGAAACTCCTCAGACATGGGAGATGTATTTTTATGGAACATCCCAAATTCCTATCAACAAAAGGATGGGAAATCAAAAGATCAATTGAGTTGGATTAAGGATTGTGTTTATTTCTTAGGACAAAAATATTTCTCCCAACTATTTCTCACTATCTGATGTTTTCATGAATAAGGACACATAATACCAATCTCTCATCACTAGCTTATAACTTTCCCAATAGATGCAGATATCCTACCTAAACGTCAAAGGGAATTTTGAAATAGTTATAATGTAGATCAATGAAAAATATGCCCTAAAGAAGATAGAACTACCCCCTCTCATTGGATACATCAGCGGACTAATGGAAGAGTTCCATTCTGAGTTCATATTGAATCATGTCCCTCGATCACAAAATGATTTCACTAAAAAGTTGTCTAATTCATCCATAATCATAGACGACCCCAATCAGGAGAAAGTAACCTTACGTATCATGCACTAAAGAATGGTATCATCAATCATCATTTGTGACATGGAAAAAATAAATTAGTTAAACACCCCACCAGAACATGATGATCCAATATCCACCCCTAAATGGATAGATCCCATAATATTTTATCACCAAAATGGGACTCTCCGAATAGACTGAGCCATAAGGGAACAAATTCGGCACTGAGAGGAAAAATTTACCCTGTGGGATGGTCCAAATGAGAGAAAATCCCTCTATAAGAAATAATTTGATGGAATCCTCCATAAATGAATCACATAAAGATAGATTCCAATCATCGTGAAATAATTCCACGTATGATATTATGGAACTCATTAGTATGGTACCAAACTCTCCCACCCAATGAAGAGGTTGGGTTACTATTAGAAAACCATGATACAAAACAATGTAGAATTCTCCAAACAATTAAATTTATGCTAGATCCATGAAAAATTCATCCACCAATCCCTAATGTTTATATAAAGATAAATATTTCTGGCCATTTTTCTCTATGGTGAATGAATGTTGCGTGGCCATATCCCCTAGCTACAACTAAGTATTTTAAGTACATCCATAAAGCTATCAACTTCTTCTCCAAATGGGATGAGTTAATACCCCTCAAGGAAGCTAGGATGAATAATATCGTCAAATTCAAAGAGTCCTATATAATCACCAAGTTTGGGGTCCCTCACACAATATTTATAAGAAACAACACCAACTACTATTCTAAGGAGTTGGAGAAATTTTACTAGGAGTAGAACATCGAGTCCAATCACTCATCCTGATTTCATGCAGTAGAAAATGGAAAACTATAAGACTTTAATAATAATATGTAAAATATAATCTAGAAGAATTTGAATAAAGATAAGAAGTACTAAGAAAACAAGATCCTCCATGATTTGTGGGCTTACCATACCACCACATGCATCGCTTCTTAAGTGAATCTGTGATCATTATTGTATGGGACTGAGGCAATATTTCTCATAGAGGTCTAGTCACCCTTTCTTTGAATAGCTATTTGTAAAAAAACTCTCAAATGATGAGAAATCAAAAACGAGGATTAGTGATTTATATTGTATCAATGATAATAGGTTGTGTACATTGCAGAAAATTGAGGTCCATCAGAATCAGATCATACGAGCCTTCAATAAAAAGGTTTGTGTCCATTCATTCCCCATTATGGTCATAGCGGACCCTACTCATTGACCATAATGAATGGGGAATCTGTACCACCCCCACCAATGTGAGACCTCTCAATAAATAATTTTCATAGCTACCATCAAGAATCAATAGTCCTGACAACATGATATTAAAATGTACAGAGCTATTTCTAAAAAAATATGATAAACTGAAAAACATCCATCATCATAACCACATGATGTTCAACAATACAGAGATCAACCTAGTATAAAGAAGATAAACTACACAACATCCTTAGTCTTGACCACATGGCATTAAACTACTTGGAAGAAGTCCTGAAAACATAATAATAAACTACATAGCATCCTTCGCCTTGAAAACATGACATCAAACCATACAGAGCTCATCCTATTAGAAAGATGATAAACTACAAAGGATCCTTTATCTTGACCACATGACATTAAACTGTACGGAAGAATTATAGGCAGCAAGATGATAAATTTCACAATAACCTTTTTCCTTACCGCATGATGTTAAACTGTGCAGAGAACATCCTCACCACCTGATGTAAAACTATATTGATCACCAATCTCCATCTTTATTCACATCGGGAAAACTTCTCCCCTACTGCAAGATGTTAAAATGAATATATGATGTCATCTCTACATGACACTAGACCACATGGTTTCCAAGATGTACATATGAATTTATTCTCGTCATCACATTATATACAGTGACAAACAAACTTCCATTCATGAGTCCAACTACATCATTTCTCCTCTTTCATGTCAAGTCACATTCTTCCTCACCATATGAAATTAAACTGCAAATATGACATCCTCACTATTTTACACTAAACTATATAGGTTTTTGTAAATATTCACAAATTTATTCTCATTTTAATAAGATATTTAGTTACACATAGATCTTATATCTTGGTCCAGACACTGCATGATATAAAATTCCCTTATTCTCTCCTCAATCACCTCTTTATTGTGAGAGGAACCCTTTCCAGTCCTTATTTCTCACACCGATCATAACTTATGTAATATTAGGAATTTTAGTAAGGGATTTTCCACATGAACACAACATATTGTATCATTACAAGGTTATCATGGTATTGAATGAAAGACCTTAAAAGGAACACTAAGAGTCCTCTTTGAATGATGTTCAATTACTTGGTTAATGTATATTACATGGCATAAAACTACACATTCCTAGAGTTCTTTCCCTATTAAACCAATATCACCGGTGTTGGTCTCTTACCAAAAATACATTCAAGAACTACATGTGAATCGATTCCTATCATCACATGATACGTAGTGATGCTCAGATTGCCAACCCCAAGTGCATCCAGAACAAATAAACATAAAAAATTCCCCTACCAACTTACATGCAAGACCAGACTAGGGAGATCCTATTTAAGAACTATGTGTGGATTAATTCCTATTAACATGGGATACATACTGATTCCCAAACTTCCATTCTTAGTCCTAGCTGCAACATTACCTTATCATTCGAGGGAACATATGTCCTTGTCACATGATGTTAAACTACTTGTGGCTTAATTCCTATCATCAAAGGATACACAGTGACACCCAAATCAATGATATTGGGACTAACTACAACACTTAATTAGAACAATTCCCCCAAATGCATTTGGTTCATACCTACACAGAGAGTTTCCCATTAAAGAACTACATATGGATTGATTCATACCATCATAGGATACGTAGTGATTCCCATGTGTCAAATCCTAGGGCCAACTACAACAACCAATAATACACATACACCCCAACTGCATAAGGTTTGAGTCATACAAGATTATATTTCGCGTGTATGAGTTAGATCTACATATGAATTTCTTATGCACATAATAAATCTTGCACAATTTTTCACACCATTTCCCTCATCATTACCACATGCTGTCAAACTACTGGGAAAATGTCATGGTCACATGACATTAATATTTCATAAAAAATACATCCCCACTACATGAAATTAAAATTTGTATGAAAAAACCCATTATGAACCCTTATCAAGGTACTACAAGAACCATACCCTGATCAACCAGTGTACAGGGTGATTCTGACATCTTTTAGGAACCTCAATTCATTAATCAGACTTCATTTATTGAGCACCTAAAGTTGCCAGAGATCTTTTACGGGCCTTCTAAAGGAAAATATATTTCTCTACTTGACCATGATATAGATGCATAAGGGATTATACCTACTAAACAAATAAATTTTGTCCTTTTAATAAGGGATTTATGATCCTTGTGATCCTGATGTCACCATGGAGTAACTCAGCACATGAATGTGTTATGGGCCATCCTCATTATGATTGTCCCATATCATTCATCATGAGATGAGAATCTCTAGATTTGATTTAAAATATTTTCATCTCCCAATCATATGGCTGTGGGAGTACTCTTGAACCTGGGTATCCTAATCAAGCTCTTGTGTAACAAGTCCCACATATTGGGTCTATGCACGTCACAACCTTAAACTACTCACACTATTGGTCAACATTGTAAGACCTTAAACTATAGGCTTCGATGGTCCAAATCAAATGACCTTAAACTAATAGAAAAATGGATATAAAACTTTTATGGTTGAAATCCCTCAAAGGGAGGATTGAGAAAAAGTAAAGTCTTTACTCTATGAACTCTTCATATCCGGAGTTTAGGAAAAAATTAGGGATTAAATAAATAAGGCACAAATCTCATTGTGCATACTCTGTAGCCCTGTTAAAATCCATTATATTCTCATGTGACCCCATGGTACAAGAAAAAGATAGAGTAATGATTTTTCATATATTAACACTATGAGAACATCTTCGCTAGGTAGTGATACAACTTTAATTTTGCACAAATCCTTCTTGGAAACTAAACATTGCAGAAATCACACATACTAAATTGAGAAACTTGGATAACCATAAACCTTCCATGTCTTTTAGAAAAATATTCATGACCTCAAGGTACCATTTGTTTGACTATGCATGTCTGCCTATTGATCCTACATATGCACCTATGATCATTAACCAAATATGTCACTTTGTAAAAAAAGTATTTCTGATCCTTGTGAGCCCTGACATCACCATGGAAGAACTCAACACCTTAGTGTGTCATGAGGAATTTTAGATATGATAATCCCACATCATCCTCATGAGATTAGTGTAATACCTCAATAATTTGTTATTTTTTTCAAAATAATTTAACCTTTTCAATATATTTCATTTCACGCAACACAAAAAATAGTTTATTTTATATTTAAACACTATGTTTTGCTTACGTTATACGCAGGACCAAGTTAATTATTCACTATAGAAAACATAAATTTTATCTTGATCTATAAGAAACATTGAGTTTAGATACAACTTGGTGTGTATTACATGTAACATTGACTTGAAGTATGCAATACACAACACCAACTTGATGTACGTTACTCGCAACATTGAGTTTCTACGAAATGTCTTTTTTATTATTATAATTTTTTAAATGATATAATTATAATATAGCTGTTAAACATAGTAATATGAATAGACAGAAATAATTTTAATTTTTTTTATAATGGTTTTATATTAATAAAATATAATTATAATGAAGGATATAATTTTAGGTACAGTCATTATATGTTTAAAAATGCTACTTTCTAAAATAAACAAGTGTTTATGTCCTTGTGTGAAAAACAATAAAATTAATTGTAGACCCATTTATAAATATAATTTGATAAAATAAAATTAATTTTTTAATTTATAATGTATAAATTATCTTAGGTAACTTTTTTTTGTATTTTTATGAGAAACTTCATTTTTGGATGAATAGTAAAAATACAACATTTTAATTCCAAACTGCCTTCTCGTATAATTTATTTATAAGAATAAATTATATTTTAATTTGGTTTAAATGTTTAATTAGATAAATTTTTCATCAATTAATCCAATTTAGGTCATTTGAATCAATTTTACAATGAAATTTGCTATAAACACTTTACCAATGTTTGAATGTTTTAACTTTAAAAACCCGCATTGTCGTCCCGTCAGCCGGATTAATTTTCAATTAATTTCTATAACTTGAATATTTAAAATTTTAAAAAATCGGTTCAATATTTTTAATCATCATAATTTATAATTTATAATAATTTCAAAAAAATTTAACCAAAAATATTAGTGAAAGTGATTAAAATTAATTACAACGCTTAAAAGAAAAACTTGGTTAATAAAGTAAAAAACCCTAACTTTAAGACCCAAAATGGCCTAGAAAATTTTAAAAAACCCATTTTATGGATAATATTAGGCCATTAAACATAAAGTATTTATTTTTTTGGTTTTTTATGACTTTTGTTAGGTAAAAATGTGCGTACACCTAACTTGTTTTTAAAAATGCTAAGTGTGTCCTTTACCTTCCCTAAAAAATGCCACCACATATCCTTCTTTTTAACACCTATAAAACCACTTATGATAGGAAATTATCTTCCAATTTTGTTTTTTTAAAATACCTCCCTTCCTCCTATAATCCTCCCATTGGGCATAAAGTAATCCAAGGAATCCATTTAGCACAAACAAAAAGGAGTTACCCAATTAAAAGGTAACATCTTTTCTCAAGATCCTTTATTTTATTTTATTTCTCAAAACCTATTATATATTTATTCCATGACTTTAAAAAAAATAGTATATTAAATATAGTAGGAATTGGTTTGCTATTTTTTAGACCTAAAATTACACACACTTCCATCTAATGGGTAATGAACATACTGTTTATGTATATGGCGAACTACCACTTCACTAAATGATGATTGTTCATTTTTTCCTTTACTGCCTCTCATGGTGGAAATTATGATAGAAAATATATGTATATATGTCAGATATATATATATATATATTAATATTTATTTAATATTATTAATTAAGTTACAACAAACATATTTCTTACTTTCCATTTGTTCTAAATACTACAATTTTGTTTGCGGAAGTGTTGATTATCGCCCTCTCAAAGCGATGTGATTCATTCACAAACTATATGAAAGGTCTTAAGGATGGTTTTATTGAACTTATATGATTTATATTACATAATTATTCAATAATAATAATTATATTATATACCCATATACATATATATCATTTTATTTGTTTCTTTCAATGCGACAATAGAAACATAAACAACGTTCATGCGTACGTATGGTGTACCGTCTCCATTAACAATGTATTCCATTTCATAGTTATATATTCAATATATTATTAAAATAAAAATATAATTAATATTTATATGATTTTTTAAATTTTTAATTAGGATATAATTATAAGGATCGAAGACATAACAAATTAAAATACATGTGAAGAACAAAGAGGATATCACCTGAAGTGAAACCTTAACTTTGTATTGTTAATAAGAGGGTAATATAAGGTCATAATAAAACCATATATTTTATTAGATATAATAGTATTGTTTTTTAAAATATTTATAATAAATTTATATTTATTAAATAGGAAGTTTTAATAAGTATGAGAGAGTCAAGACACAAGGTAAGGTGATTTCATCTCACTTTTTATTTCCATGAGATACATGCTTTTTCACCACCCATTCCTTCTGTGTGGTGTGTATACAGACCATGTATGTATACAATTATTATTATAACTAATTTTATTTGTATTTATATATCCATTCTATGATAATGTTTTCATGGGGTTTATGTTTCCAAAGTTACCAAATCCATAAAATAGTTTTATCTCAATTTTTCTTCTTGGAGACTTCGTTTTGTTATGCACCTAAATTATTTTTATAGGTGTATATACTTAACTTTTACATGTTATATCACGAATCACCTAATTTTCATGATATTTTAATCACAATGTAATTTCCTTTTTATACATGGATAGTATGATACCAAGTTACCAAATGATTAGAGCTCATTGAAAAAACCTCATTGATTTTAGAGATTTCTTATGATTATGTTTTTTTTATGAAATATTATGATTCATATCTCTTGAAAATTAAGTAAGTTTCTTATCCTATGTTTATTCATGTTATAATCAAGTATTGGTACCATTTTTCTACACTTTGGTACGTGATATTGTTAAGAAATTTTTTTTAATAAATCCCAACTTTACCCTCTCTTTGGTCAGAAATCTTGGTTCCTTCAAAACAATGTTTTCTAAAAACGGTTTCCAAGACTATTTTACTATTATACTATATTTTTTTAAAAGAAATTTTTTCTCTTTTTTTATTTTTCAATTTTTATCAATGCAATTTATTGTCTATTTTAGAATAAGGTATTTTTCTAATCTTTTATTTTGAAAAAGGTATTTTCTTCTTACCACGTACAACATTAATGGATTTACCCATCATAATTTAAGTGAAGATTCATTTTCATTTATAAAAGGTTAATTTTTAAGATTAATTTTTTCAAACATGTTTTCAAATATACGGTTTTCAAAACATTTTCATAAATTTTCATTTTATTTTTAAAGGAAAGTGTTTTTCAAAAGGTTTTTAATATTCCTTGAAATGTTTTTAAGGAAAATTATTTTCAAAATATTTTCATATTTCTTTTATATGTTTTAATGGAAATTTTTTTTTAAAATATTTTCATGATTTTTTCATAAGTTTTAAAAGTATTTTCAAAGAAATAGTTTTCAAGACGTTTTTAAGCTTTATTTACAAGTTTTGAAAGTATTTTCAATGAAAATGGTTTTCAAAATGTTTTCAATCTTATTTTATTAGTTTTAAAGTAAACATATTTAATTTTTTTCTATATTTCATTATAGGTTTTCAAATTATTTTTTAACAGAATAGTTTTCAAAACATTTTCAATCTTATTTAATAAGATTTGATGGAAAATGGATTTTAAAAGGTTTTCTATTTTTAAAGAATAAATTTTCACGAATAAAAGATATTTTCCCCAAGAAATGTTTTCAAAATATCTTTCTATGTTATTTTAGAACAATGATGGAATATGTTAATGTTACTCATTACCTTCTAGAAAATGATCTAATGTTTCTGTTCATATTATTTATCAAATGGTTTATGTTTGAAGGAATGATGATTATGACACCTATTCCTCTTTGAAGGGTTATTATGATTTTAAATCCCACTTATTTTTAGGGGTTTTGTTTATGATTAATTTATTATTAAACCTTTATTTTTCCACAGGATATGATATGATTAGATTTTTATGACACCAATTTATTTTCATGTGTTATGAGATGAGTTTTAATGATCTTGTGGTACATGTATGTATGATTTCATTATGAGATGAGTGAGCACATGGGTCACAGCCAAGTTGGTGAGGACTACTTAAGTGGATCCAGGAGACCCGGGATTAAATCTAGGCGAAGGATAATATCTGGGTTACTGTAGCAGGTGATGTAGTAGGAACTGTAGCAGGAACTATAACAGGCACTATTTGGACCTATAGCAGTTGGGAATATTCCCCCGTTTGGGCCTTCAGGCCACTGATTTGGTCCCTGATCCCTTTATGGCCTTCAGGCCACCTAGGACTTCAGGTCAGTAAAGCCTTTGGGCCACCTCAAGGCCTTCAAGACACCATAAATGCAGATGCAGACCAGAAAACCTACAAATGAACAAAGTTCAGAAGGAGTAGAAGCAAGGATCATTCACCATAGTAGAAGCTAACTGGGTTAATAGAATGAGAGGGTATGACACCTACCATCGGGACAAGCCTGTGCATGAATGAGAAAGCCTTAACGAACAACCATGTGAAGGTGGAGATATGATTTCATGATGAAGATACTGGGGAGGAGTAGTTCCAAGTAGTTAGTCTGGGTTATATGTAATATTTGAAGCCTACGGGCAATGAATTCCTATAAGGCCTATGGACTATGTAATACTTATGCCTACGAGCCTAATAGGGGTTCCACCTCACCCCTTGAAGGGTGGATTATCAAAATCAATAAAAATGAAGCCTTTAGGCCATTGGAGGCATTATGAGATGGGTGAGACCTATATCTACCTCCAATGCATTGGGTAAAGATCTATATCTCATGAGATAGACTAAAATGGTCTTGGGAATGAACCTTTACTACTATGATGGAAATGGGAGTGAACCGTGACTACTAAGTTGGTATGAGGAGTGAACTAATGATACTAATATGGTATGACGAGTGAACTGATGCTACTAAGATGGCCATTGGAGTGAATCATGACTACCAAGATTCTATGGGGATTGAACCCATAATAACATGATGGTCTTGGAAGCAATGACTTGAATACTATGGAAATTATATTATATACTAATGTTTCTTCTATAATTTCATGTTTCATTCATATGTTATGCTTTCATGGATTATGTTATTTATTTCCTTATGATTCATGTCTTATGAATTGGGAATCTTTATACCATGATTAATGTTTATGATATTTGATATACATGGAATAATATTATTCTTTCTTTATCATATTCTGATAACCTTATGCTCATTATTATGCCTACATGTCTCCTTAAATTACCCTTACTGAGCATCTAAGATGACCTATTTTTATGTTTCCTCTCCCATGTTATAAATATATGTATTATGTTTGATGTTTCTAAGAAGGGTTCAAGTAAAGAAAAACCTAGGGGGAGATAATGTATCTTACTTATGTACTAGTGTTTATGTCCCATGTTTCAAATGGAATTAGACTAATACGGTCTTTGGGCATTTATTTGTATACTATTTTAATTATTCCACCAAATTTATGTAATTTTAATGTATGAAATGTAAGGGTCTCTATAATTGGTATCAATGTAAAGATTTAGTTAAAATTTGGAAGCTAGGATGATAAAACCTTAGATAAACCCTAAATATATTTCTAAGGACTATTCTAAGGATAAGAAAAAGCATAGGAAAATGTCCTGGAATTGTGGTAAAGGATAGAGTGAGTGGCTTCATAAAAATACATCCCTGTATGGATACTACAAGTGGATGTGGATTTGGAACAGATGTACCCAGGGGTAAAAAATATAACAAGATGTTTCAGGAATGACTCGGGGTAATCTGGTAAGTGACAATAGGCCTTGCTGCACACTAAGTTGGATACTCCTAAGATATATGTTTTATAAATTCACAATTCTCCTCATAAACCTTCATGAATCATTTAAATATAGTCTTTCTATGAATAACCTAGGATGAACTAAGGGTTTCATATATTAAGGAAGGTGTCATGATTTATACATCCTAAAGTAATTATTTTCATGAAAATTTGGTTTTATTCTATGATAAGTAATTCTCATACTATTCTTATGGTTTTAGTCGATGGAAATAATTGTAAGGAAATGGATTAACATTGAATGTGATGGAAATGTTTTTGATGAGAAGTCCAGTGGGATGATCACTGGAGTGAAACATGTTGCAATCATTCCGAATAACTTTTCATAGAACATGATTAATAACATGCACCTTAACCAACTCTCGGACTCCCCAAGGAAGAGAAAAAAGGAGTTCACTGAGAGTTTGGGCCATGGATACCATGGAGGAAATAAGATTCATATTTCTTTTGTGTTAATAATGTAGAAAGATTCACCTAATTGAATGTCTTAGAGGAATAAGAAGGTGTTTTGTCTATGGAAAAGGACATAAAGAAATTGACTCTGAGGTAAAACAAAGAGCTTGATTAATTAAATGGGTAAGAATATTAGACTCCCTACGACCCCATCAAGAATTAAGTTTTTTAAGTGTCAATTAAATGGTTATTATGCATCTCAATGTCCCAAGATGAAAGATCCTAAAGAGAATTATCAAGGTGGTGTGAGTAAGGGTTACATTAGGGATGATGATGAGACTACGTATGAAATATGAAAAGAAAGTGGAATTTCATAATAGGATGAGGTGGGCTTGATAATATAATAAATATAAAGTGGAATAATAAGGGCTTTTATGTATTTGGTATTCAAGAATTATGTTATATGAATGGATAAATATACAAGGGTAATCTAGTTTATTTTTTCCTCTAAGGATTTAAAATATAATGTCAAATGTTTTTGATGGTCTAGAAAACTGATTTAATGATAAGGTGACATTTTGAATAAGGAAAGATAACCCCTAATATGTTACTTATGTTAAGATATTGTTGTTTATATAATGATATGTAAAACATGAATAAGTAAATTGGATTTTACTGATTACCTTGGAACTAATTAAGGACATGCTTACAGGTTGTTCATGATATCATGGACATAGTTTAAAACTTCTTGGATTTATTGAATATCTCCAGTAAAGTTTGGAATAAGTAAGAATACATGTTTTCCATAAGGATTTATTTTATGTCAGGTTGTTATCATGTTCCAATATAATTTAACATGAGGGTATTCACATTATTGGAATGTGACAACCAACGTAAACTTTTTTTTTACATGGGGGAATCGATGTTAAAATGATTTCCTGAATTTATTTCTAAAGTTTGTATTTTCATCTTTTAAAAGGGTTATAAGGTTAAGAATTTAGGAAATTTATAAGTTCATATTCCTAGGAAGTATTTATGCATTGAGTTTGTATTAAAAACCTTGGTTAAAAGGCTATTTAGTGATTAACCTTATTTCAAGCATGTACATAATATTTATTTTGGAAATTATATTAGTGTGGTTTTAGAAAAAAAATCATGTATGTTGGGTGAAAACCAATCATGTCTGGAAATGTCGGGGGTCTTGAAATCATGACCAAAGAATGAAACAGGTTTCTTGGCTACCACAGGCCTATACGATGTCCTAGTAATTGTGTAATTAGTTTTGTAAAATAATTATTTATGATGGAATAATAGTGTCACGTTTTATGTTTAGAGTTTAATGGATCAAAAATATTGTTTTTTAATAATATTTAAAGATTAATATTTATACTTTTCATTATTTTATGGGCCTTAATATGAACTAAAAGTGTATTTTAGTGCTTTGGGAATCAAAGTTAGTTTATGGACATCCATTTATTGAAGTAATGTATTATAAATAGCTGAAATATTAACCGAAGAATTATTGTTATATATAAATACATCAAGTAAGTAAATTTACTTATATTCTTAGTCAATAAAAAAGATAAGATAATAATAATTTTTTTTGTTTTGATACAATAATTTTTTTTGAACCAATGGCCTTATAAATCATAAAAAATATTATGACTTTGAGGTGCTGAAATTTTCTTTGATCATTCACTTATTTGTGATTGATGACCTCAATCACTCCCTATAAATATTTAAATTTTTCCAGCATGTCCAATATTGAATCCCAATATATGTTATCATATGTGCAAACCTAGTCATATGTTAATTTTTGTAACCATAATGGTCCCTAATTTCCATTTTTAATGGAAGGTTTAGTATTCATTTTTACGATGTGGGTTTCTATGAATGAAACTTTGAAAAATTAAACCTTCGACAACCCATGTCAATTTTGAGGGGTAAATTAATTTTATGTGGGGTAGAATATAACACCCTGAGATTTTTTTTATTTTTTCTAAAATTAATTTAACCTTTTCGATATTTTTTATTTCACATAACACTGAAAACAGTTTATTTTATATGAAATCACTATGTTTGGATTGCGTTATACAAAAGACCATGTTAATCTTTTATAATACACAACATAAATTTTACCATGATCTACAGGGAAAACTGAGGTTAGTTGCAACTTGGTGTATGTTACACTCTACACTGATTTTAATTACGCAACACCCAACACTAACTTGGCATACATTACATAAAACACTGAGTTGCTATGGAAAATCTTTTTATTATTATAATCATTTGAATGATATAATTACAATATAGTCATTTAGCATAGTAATATTAATATTGAGAACAACTTTTCAAATACTATTTATAATGTTTTTATATAAATAAAACATATTGATAATGAAATATTTAATTTTTGGTAAAGTCTTTATATGTTTCAAAATATTATTTTCTCATATAAACTGCTTTTCATGTCCTTTTGTAAAAAAATAAAATAAATATTAGAAACATGTAAAATTTTAGTTTTATTAAATAAAATTAATTTTTTAATTTATAATTTCTTAATTATATTAGGGAAATTGTTTTGGATTTTTCTGAGAAACATCATTTTTGGATCAATAGTGAAAAAAATATTAGATTTTAATTCAAAACTACATTTTTGTATAATTTATTTATAAAGTTAACTTATATTATAATTATACATAAAAGTTTAATTAGATCATATTTTAATTAATCAATCTTTTTTAGGTCATTGGAATAAATTTCACTTTGAAATAGGGTATTAAAATTTAGCAAAAGTTTGGATGTTTTTACTTTAAAACCCCAAAGTATCACCCTGTCAATGAGATTAATTTTAAATTAATTTACAACAATTATATGATTTTAATTCTGAAACATTTTATCAATATTTGGAATCATAATAATTCATAATATATAATAAGTTAAAATTTATTTTTTACTAAAAATATTAGTGAAAGTGATTAAAATTAATTACCACGGTTAAAAGAAAACTATTGTTAATAAAGTACTAAACCATATATTTAAGACACAAAACGACATAGAAACATGTAAAACACCCATTTTATGGAAATTATTTGTCCATAAACATTCCATTATTGATTTTTTTGTTATTTCATAACTTTTGTTAGTTAAAAACACAGGTACACATAACATGTTTTGAAAAATTCAAAGTTTGTCCTTTCCCTTCCCTATAAAAGGACACCACATCTCCCTCTTCTTCACACCTTTAAACCACATAGTTTCATAAAATATCATCCCAATAAAATTAAAACATCCCACCCTTCATCCTATAATCCTTAATTTTGGAAAAAAGAAATCCGAGTAATCCTTTTGGCACAAACCAAAAGGAGTTACCTGATTAAGAGGTAATGTCTTCTCTCAAGCTTGTTTCTTTTATTTCATTTCTCCACACCATCCACTCACTTTATTCCATAATTTTTTTTAAAAAACTAGTATCATAAATATACTTGGATGTTTTTATTCAATTGGTTTTAACTAAACTTACAAAACCATCCATCTAATGGGTAACAAACATATTGTTTATGTGTATAGTGAACTACCTCCTCACTAAATGATGATAGTTACTTTTTACATTACCGCCTATCATGGAGGAAATTATGATGGAAAATATGTTTATATATGTAATATATTATATTTAATATTTATTTAATCTTATTTGTTCCTTTTAGAACAAATATCTTAATTTCTTTCCATTTGGTGCAAATACAATAATTTCATTTTTGGAAGTGTGGACTACCACCCCCTCAAAGCGACGTAATTCGCTCACACACTACATGGATGGGGTTAAGGATGGTTTTAGTGAAATTATATGATATAATAATTATATGGGAATAATTATATTATATAAATATATACATATATCTAATTTTCATTCATTCATTCAATACAATAATAAAAATAGAAACAACGTTTATGCGTACGTACAACCTACTGTCTTCATGAACGGTGTATTAAAACTAGTGCTTATATATTATATATATTATTATAATAAAAATATACAGAATATAAATGATATTTATATCATTTTTTATATTCTAGAATCATGATATAATTATGAGGACCAAAGATGTAACAAATTAAGACACTTGCGAAGAACAAACAAGATATTACCAGAAGTGAAGCCTTAACATATGATTGTAAACAAGAGGGTAATATATGGTCCTAATGAAACCATATATTTCATCATATATAATAATATATTTATTTAAAATATTTAAAATAAATTTATATTTATTATATAGGTGGTTTTAATGAGTAAGACGAGAGTCAGGACACAAGGTAAGGGGATTCTATCTCACTTTTTATTTTCGTGAGATACATGCTTTATTAACAACACATTCATTTTTTGTGGTGTATATACTGACCATGGATGTATTAAATGATTATTATACTTAAATTTATGGCTAATTACATAACCATTCTATGTACTTTTTTCATGCAGTTTATGTTTCAGAAGTTACTAAATCAGTAAAATAGTTTTGTATCAATTTTCCTTCTTTGAGACTCATGTTTTGATAGGAAAATAAATTATTTTTTGTGGTTTATATATTTCTATTTTACATATTATATAATGAATATACTAATTCTATTTATATTTTAAGATTCATGTAATTTATGTTTTTTACATGGAGAGTATGATCCAAAGTTACCAATTGATAAGAGCTTATTGAATCAATCTCATTGTTTTTTTGAGATTGTTTATGTTTATGATTTCATTGATGAAATCTTATGATAAATCTCTCAATAACATTAATGACTTTTTTTATCCTCTATTTATTCATCATATAATCATGTATTGGTACAATATTTATTCTATTTTGTAAATAAGATAGTTAATAAAGTGCTTTTTAGAAATCCAAACATTACCCTCTCTTCAGTTAGTAATTTTTGTTCCTTCAAAACCATGTTTTATAAAAAGGGTTAACAAGAATATTTTACAAGTCTCCTATAATATTTAAAATAAATTTTTGTCATTTTATTATTTTACCTATTCTTGAAAAAGAATCATCTTGTCGATTTCTGAAAAAGGTATTTTTCTAACCTTTTACCATGAAAAATAAATGTTCTTCTTACCTCATACGACATATACATATTTACTTGATATAATTTTTATAAAGCCTCCTTTTCCTGAATAAAAGATCAAATTTTAAGATAATTATTTTTAAAAATATTTTCAAATAAACGTTTTTCAAAAAGAATTCACATCGTTTCAAATTATTTTTAATGTAAAGTGTTTTTCAAAAGTTTTTTAAGAATATTTTTAATTTTTTTAGGAAATTTATTTTAAAAAATTAATCAAAGATTACTTTAGAAAATTTTAAGGAAATTGTTTTCTAAATATTTTCTAGAATCTTTTATAAGTTTTTAATGAAATGTATTTTTAATTTTTTTCACGATTTCTTCATAAGTTTTTAAATTATTTTAAAATAAGTAGTTTTTGAAACATTTTGAAGATTTATTTACAAGTTTTCAAAGTATTCTCAAATTAAATAGTTTTCAAAATATTTTCAAGAAAAATTCATTAGTTTTTAGGTAAAAGGTTTTGAAAACATTTTTAATCATTCTTGATAAGTTTAAAATGAATATTCAAAGAAATAGCTTTTAAATCCTTTTCAAGATAATTTTATATGTTTTCATGTAAAATAGTTCTCAAAAGGTTTTATGTTATTAAAAAAATTAATTTTTAGGAAGAAAGGATATTTTACTCAAAAAATGTTTTCAAAATATCATCCAAATTTAATTTCCATCTATGTTTAAGGCTATTGATGTTTCTCATTCCCTTTTAGGAAATGACCTAAAGTTTCTATTCATATTATTTCTTGAATGGTTTATGTTTGATGGAATGATGATTATGGAACCCGTTCCACTTCCACATGTTATATGATTTTTAAACTCGTTTATTTTCACATGTTATATTTATGATGAAATGACTATGAAACCTTTATTTTTACATATGTTATGATATGATTACATATTTATGATAACATTTTTATTTTATGGGTTATGATTTGATTTTTAATGATCTTTTGTCACATATATATAGGATTTAATTATGATATGGGTGGGACCTATATATCCATATAGTGCATTGGGTAAATATTTATATATCATGAGATAGACTAAAATGATATTTTGAATAAACCTTGACTCTAATATGGCTATGGGAGTGAATTGTGACTACCAAGATGGTATGAGGCGTGAAATAATACTTCTAATATGGTATTAAGAGTGAAATCACGCTACTAAGATGGCCATGAGAGTGAACCATGACTACTAATATGGTATGGGGAGTGAACCCATACCGCCAAGATGGTCTTGGAAGTGATGACCTGGCTACTATGAAAATTATAATATATGATTATATGTATACCATAATTCTATGTTTTATTTCTATGTTGTGATTCTGTGGATTATATTTTTTATTTCATTATGATTCAAGTCTTATGAACTATTATGATTTATTCCATGATTCATGTTTATGATCTTTGATATGAAGTTCAGTACCGCTTATGCTCTTGATTATGTTGTCATACCCTTATGCTCAAGATTATCCTTCCATGTACCCTCATTTAGCCTTACTGATCATTTGATATCACCCATTTTTTTATTTGCCTTCCCAATTTATGATTGAATGTTTTATGTTTAATGTGTCTAAGAAGGGTTATAGTCAATAAGAACATAGTGGGAGATAACATAGCTTATTCATGTACCGATGTTTACATTCCTTGATTACAAGGGAACTAGACTAATACAATCTTTGGGTGTCTATTTTTACAATGTTTTAATTATTCTGTAGAAGTGATGTAATGTTGTTGTAGGAAAAGTGAGGGTCTCTATACTTGTCACATTGGACCATGATTTACAATCCCTATAACTTGACTATCCAAGTGGTTTCGATATCCTTGATGTTACATCACAATGTTTTATTCTCTTTATCAAATAATGAATACAAAATTCCATTCATGAAACTTTTGATGGCCCACACTTTATTAATTGAAACTATAAGGTGTAGGGCCCAAGATTCACAATCTAAGAGATAAATTGTCCAGGGTTCTAGAACCCTTCCGGGATAGCTTTTCCTCTATACCCAAATTCATCTTATAGACACATTATTCTTCATGAATATTTCCTAGACCTTGGAAAAGTGTGGGTAAATCTCTGTTTGAAAATGCTATCGATGCAAAAGGGCTTTGACCTACTAATCAGAGGAATCCCCTCCTCGTAGAAAAGGTACCAACATCCTTGTGAGACTAGGTAACATTATAGTAAAACCCAACATCCCATGGTTTTATGGGTCATTCCTAGCACATATACCCTATCCCATACTCATTGAATCAAATGTTTGGGTTATGAATTACATAACATAAATTCAAACAATCTAGGTAGGCCCGAAATCCATAGTATCTCACCCTAAACCAATATAACCCCATAAATATTTCATAGACCTTGAAAAAGTGTGCAGAAACCTCTATTTAACCATGATATCAATGAAAATGGGATTTAACCTACCAACCAGATGTGTTTCCTCCTTGTAAGAAAGGAACTACAACCCTCATGAGCATAGGAAAAACCATGATGGAAATCATAACCTTTGGGTGTCTTTGGTCATCCCTAGAATTTATGCCGCATATTATATATAAAAGGATAGAAGTTATGATCTAAAAGACCCAAACATTCAACAAAAAAAGGACCGAGCTAAAAGACCCCAAACTACACTAAGAAAAAGGTTCGTGCAAAAATACCCAAAACTAAAATAATATATAGTCTAATCTAAAAGAACCTAAACTACAGTAATAGAAGATCTGATCTAAAAGTCCCTAAAACACAGTTATATAAGGTGTGAGGTAAAATAACTTAAACTATAGAAATAGAAGGTACTATCTAAAATACCATAAACTATAGTGATAGAAGGACCGAGCAAAAATAACCTAAACTATAGTGACATAAGTTCTGAGCTAAAAGACCCTAAACTAAAATAATATAAATTCCAATATTAAAGACCCCAAACTACAATAATGGAAGGTCAAAGCTAAAATACCTTAAAATACAACACAATAATGACCATGTATGAATAAATGGAAAAAATACGAATCATGTGAGTCCCACCATATAGACTTAGTAAAACTTAAGCTCGATTCTCCAAGTCCATTGACTTCGGAAAAAGATAGTGAACTCTCCCGCTAAGAAATATATTATACACAAATTATGTATCCTTAAATCAGGTAATCTAAACATAGTCAGAACATATATATAAATAATGAATCTCATTTTATTAGTAATTCATGAGAATTTCTTAAGGAGAATATGTTAATGTTTAAAGATTAAAATATAGGCATTTTAGTTTACTTGATATTATGAAAAGGTTCAGTATCATTGATGTTTCAAGAAATATCAGGAAAATGGAATGTCCTGCATATCATGAATAAAAGAAAACTGAAAAATAACATATAAATTTCAGAAAATCCATTAATCGATAGCACATATGATGTGGAATATACACATATCAGAGTCTCTCCCATGAATATACGATCCATGTTAACGATTCAAAATTATAATATCATCACAACATTTTCTTGGAAGATTCCATGATCTCTAAAAGACTATACTCTAGGAAGGTAATAGATTGGTGAAATTGGTCAACAAATTAGGTCTCCACCTCAAAAATTTGTTGCAACTCCTCTACCTAGGTGATGAAATCAAGCCTATCCTTCTCTTCAATTTCATGGAGTACCTATTCCTCCATCACAGTTTTCTCAGATATCTGGAGTACATTAAGAAACTAGGACACTTATTCTTGATGAAAACTGATTACATACTAGAGGTGGTAAATTTAAATCTTCTTGACAATAACCATATCCTAGTGAGTTTCTTCCTCTACCACACATCGAGAATCTTCAATTAAGTATTTTCCTTGTTTTTATTTATTAAATAAAAGGCCTCAACAACTACCACTGTAAATTCAAGGGCTATCTTTTACTATCCTGTGGATATCACCTCCTTCACCCTGGAACAAAGGTAGGTATAGTAAAAACCCTCATAACCAAGAGTGTTAAACTTCAATCATAGGTGACCCAACTGGCCCTTCATCCCTTCAAGAGGTGTCTTTAAAAATAAGGTTTAGATCTCCTTCCATATTTTTCACAGCATGGAATCATAAATTTATGAATACCATGAAACCTGATCTATGTCCATATTACGAATGGGAATATATTACAGGACCAGGTTTCGAGGAGAAAGAGTCATTCTCATAGTCTTTGAAGAAGTTATAAGGGAGATGGCCTCTATATTGGTCGACTCATTCGTAATAATCCCAAAGGAAGTAGGGGCTTGTAATTATAAGATCTAAGGTGATGACACTAAGATAAGGAGAAAATGGTTTTATTAGTCACATGATACACTATATCATATCACCAAGTTACCAACATAAATGACCCATTCTAGAAACATACCATTCTTGGTTGCGTCGCTGGTGACGACCACTTCTCTGACCCCTTACTCAGGTAAAGCGATGAAACCCTCTTATGATGAGTGGATTTATGGAAATTTTGGTGCTGTACCTAAATATATTGTTCACTTACAACTCTTTTGGGATACATGAACAAAATATAATGTCAGGCGATAAGACACAAAGCGAAAAAAGTGTCCAATTTCTAAAGAATTATTCACCTTATCCAAAACTCACCTACATCATGGAAAACTGAATAGAAGAATAGATACTTATGTTAGTATCCTCCAAAATCAAGTTTTCCCACATCAAATGATATGACCATTGAGACATTTTCAGTAGGCAATGAGTGTGATTGAATTTTCACCCTAATCATCTCCACTTCTTGATGGGTCGGGATCCATAGTGAAGGGTATGCTAAAGTAACTGGAATCTCACTAACATCCCCAGGGGTAGATACATTTTACTCTAAGTAGGATTATAGGGGGAATGTACATTTTTGAAAAATCAGGATCTAGTACCGAAATCCTCCAAAAAAAGAGAAGATGAAATGAAAAACTTACTTGAGGATTATAGAGGAGTGGTCTTTGACAATTTAGAGAACACACTTTTCCCGTTATGTTATGGGGAATGATCACTAGATGGTATTGATTCTAGGAGTTTTAGGTAAGTACCCTCAAAAGATGATACACATGAGGTTATTACTATATAAATGGAAATCACTACCTCATCTGGACCAGTTGACCAGGGGATCCCTCATCATTAGTCCCCTGACCACTACCAAATTTATATCCAATAGTCACACCCTAGGGAGAATATACATGGTACATCAAGGCTGGTCGGTATTCTATGACATCCCACTATATCAAAAAAATGAAGTCAGTCGGATTTGAATGTCCTTATAGAGTTTTAAATAGAGTGGAATGTTCTGCCTTACCATCGACTAAAAAATGGGATAGCCCCGTTCATTCATAACAATTTTCAGTGTGCCCCAGAACCACCATTTTGCGAACAAGGGGAAAATAGAAAACCCAACCCTTGATTATTTCAAACATTACATGAAGGTCTTGGAGTACGGTTCTAACCTCTATAGGCTTGTATTTAAAGGTAATGCTCAAAGGGGTGGTGATGTGAGATAAAACTTCCAAAAGAAACTCTATCTGGTGAAGTATTCCCCATAGAACAAACAATGAGTTTATAATTCTCCATGATGTCCAATGTTTATATGTGACAAGAAATAATAATCATAATGTGGCTTCACTCACTATCAACACACTCACTCTGGCCACATCAGTTAGTAAATCCATAAGAAATATGAGTAATGGTAAATTCCTTACTTCTTTAACGGCTCTTTTTGGGGATGTTGGTCCTCTCAAAACCAGTTGCTTTATGGGTGTTGGATTGGCCTCAATGGTTTGTGGAATTTGAATATCCTCACTTAAACCTTTTTATTAATACCCATTAGGATATGAGCAAACCAAAATCATCATAATTTTAGTATAAACTAATCTATGCATCGTGAAGAGGGGGGTCTATATTTTTGAGAGTATCCTCCCTAGAAAACATCTACCAAAACTAGTGACCCACCATCAGATTCTCCTCAGATAGAACATAAATGTATGGAGGACATCTCAAAAAAACAAACCAAATTTGATGACTAAAATGACATGGTGCATACCATTGACCAAGGATACTACCATTTATGTTGGTGGAAAGGACACCATCACAAAGAGAAAACATGTCGGCTCGGGCCTCATGGATGACCCCTCCATCATCAACCATATTACCCTTGGGAAATGACCAACAATATTTGAAGGAGAAATGGTACTAACATCCAATTAATTACTTTATCTCTAGGTACTTGATTGTAATGAGTCTTACCCCACTAATTCACTACAATAATGGTTTGAAATAGATGTTAGGTATGTTCTGGATGTTTGGATACTCATAACCTCAAAAATTTTCCCCCATCCAACCCTATAACATTTGAAAGGGTCCTGAGATTCTATGAGGGGATGTTTACCTAAAAATATGGTGCATAAAGAAATAATGTTAGGAAAACATAGGGAAGGATAACCTAATATTTCCCCCCTACCATAGAGGCTACCATCATGAAAGTAGAGACTCTAACTCCACCTTTTTTATTTTTCAAAAGTAAGTACCCACTCAAGTACATAGAAAGGAATCCATCCAATAAGATGGTCTATTAAATATCAAGGATAACCTCAAATCCCCAGTCAGTAAAATACCCTTATTCCATGGTGGACCAGTATGTTCCCTTTGACTAGTGATATCCCTTCATATGGTAGACCTTCAGTATTTTTTCTTTCAGCTCATTATGATCTTTACAAAAAACATTTTCACTAATTACTTGAATTGGACATCATACCCAGGAAGTAGGTTTTTTCTGGTGGTCTCTTGAAAAAACATAATCAGTTCATGAGAAATAGGGGGAGTCATATCCACATCATCCCACATGTATAATGGATGAAAAATCTCATTATACATCCCACCCAATATAGATTCACAACATATTTTCTCAATATCCCAGATAATGACACCCACCTCACCATGAATGAGGTGGAAAGTGTTCATGTTTAGACTCCAATGACTAAACAAGCGCAACATCAAGCCCTTTTTATAGTAGGAAAATGTATGTGAGATCCAAATTTCATTACACATCTTGATATGATTCACCCCCTTAGCATATTTGGAAGTAATATACTGCACCTAAAACAGCCATCCCCAATCAATTCCAAAACTGCCCCCAGATTGGAAATCCCTATTGGGAAGCCACAAAAACTTTTGGATAGTGGTTGACTTTCACATTATCAAATGGTACATATGGATATCTAAATCAGGATTGCGATGCTTCTCATCAAATTTTGTGGGACTTAGAATTAGTATAGGTCTATCTATGTGTTCTCCATTAGAAATGAAATGCCCCACATGATAGATGTTCACTAGAAATTTAATAAGGGTCTTTAGGACCCAATAATAAGGTATGATTGAAAATTGTATTGAATAAATAGGATCATCAATGGTAAGACCATACCGTAGAGAGGCTGGGAGTCTAAATTGGGATATTTATGAAGGTTCACTCCCATCAGGTTCTTCATAATTTTCTAAAATGAACCAACAACATGGTGTCAAGCACAACCACACTTTATATAATAGAATCCCAGTGATCCATTTTTTCTTTAGCCTCTTTCATTAAAGGAGAGAAGGAACTATGATGAGATCCAAAATCTATACGAAAAAACTAAGTGGAATATGTCAGATAGATGGGGAAAAATAATTCCAAATGAAATGCATAATACTGAAATCCTGATGCACATCGTATGAATCATTCAGTGATTCGTGATCATAGAAAGGACTCTCAAATCACCTAAAATATGAGGATCTTGCTGACCATATAAGACCACAGAACATCATGCAACTACAAGACCTTCCATAAGACTCGTAATAAAATGAATTTAACATGTGAAGACAATCCACATAATAGTTGAGTGATCACGCAACCAAACTAGATGATCCTGGGAAACCAACAAAGAAAATCATATAGGTGTATGACCAAGGGTTAAGCAAGGACTGAAATTTAATTAATAGTTGATTCGAACAAACTCACAGGAAAAACAGATTTTGTGAAGCATCTCTCATGAAAATGTCTCATAGATGGATCCTATAATAGGTTTTTACAGAAGGTCTTCTGAAGGAGTCATGCGATAGAGGTAGATCATAAGATCTCTCAGAATTGGATTTCCAGTGAATGAGCCACCCTCCATTCACTAATTTATTGGGTCTTCTGTGGAATTTTTAATATCACCCGAAATACTTAGTGTCACCCATGAATCTAATTGGTGATAGTTCCAAAGACTCATGTGGGCATTCAAATTCCTTATAACCAAGACCTTATCCCGGTGGAAGTTTCCCTAGAGGGATTTTTAATGCCTGCAAAATGAGTATAAAAAAATCCACAAGGGAATGAATACCTAAAATATGGGTATTATTTTTCCCTTAAAGAAAAGGATGAAAATGTGGCTAAGACACATGAATCATGTAACCTGAAACATGACACATGATCAATTTATCTTCAAATGGTCTTGTAGATGTTTCATGCACAATGCTTAACCTTCTGGAATATCATGCGTAGCCCCTTTGATCAAGACTCCTTATTCTTACAAAGGTGTCCAAGACACCCAATGATGATGCGACAACTTCCAGATGAGCTCCCCCAAGTCATGAGTCTTTTCAAGAGACAGGATCCTAACAACCATCCACAAATAATTTTAAAATAAGAATAAAATTCGAAAGAGGTGGAAACCTGTCTCAATCATAAGTATTCATGGGACATGCCCATGTGGTTCTCAAGACACCATAGAAGCATTGAAAACATTCCCACCTTGTCATGGAAGAGCCCGGTGGGACATCACACTAATCACATAAAGGGACTTGAAAATTTCCAAGAGATCCTACAATTCCATCAACCTCCAAATATAAATAGAAGTTTTTCCCATGATAATGATCAGACATCACCAAAAGACACATTATTGGTCATGCGAAGCACCACTAATGGAGAGAGTCGTTTTATTCAACAACATTCATGCCAATTTGAGAGATCTCAAGCCTTTGTGAAATAAACATGGAAATAAAAATTTAAATGATTCGAGATTCTTGATAGGGGATGATATATTGATCTTATAAAAATATAGTTATATGAACTGGGTGACCAACCTTGATCATGCGACCCCCCAAAAAGTTAGACTCATCTTGTCAAGGCCCTTTGGAAGGCCACCTTTTTTCACAGAATGTACCAGAAAAAGTATATAACAAAAAAAAAATATTTTTTCAAATAAAAATAACTTTAAGGTGAGTGAGAATCAATATGAGTATACACACTAGATATCCCCTATACCAAAACTGAACAAAAAACAACTGGCACCAAATCTGGAACAACACTTAGCCACACCACAGTGCATGACCATGACAGTAAATAAATCCCTACAACAAAATCCTAAAGAGGAAAAACCCAAACACATCCCATCAGACTGGATCCCATAGACCACACCCATCAGTACCAACCCATCTCATCACCACCCAGCACATCTCCAACGTCACCTGTACCATCACTGAATGAACAAGATGCTCGATGCCACTCCAGGAGCCAGAGAATCAGATCCATCCATGAGGGAGTAAAACCATGAAAAAAGATGAAGTAATGGAGTATGAAACAATCCATTAATGATGATCTGTGATCCTCCCTCACAAACATCAACCACACCACCAGAAATAAGTCATCACTGGAGCCACCAACACTATCCCAAGTTTCTAAGGAAACCTTAAAACCTGGCCAGATTAGGGTAGTTTATTGAGGGACAAAGAAAAAAGAGTATAAGAGGATTGTAGATATACTGAACAAAACCCAAGAACATAGAATAAGAAACATACTAGGACAGAATCCATCAGTTCATGGTCACAAACAAACTAGAACATTTAATCTCATTAAGTAGATCCATAAAAGTTGGTGAGAGATGAGAGGGGATTCTTAAAAAAGGATCCAAACACAGAACTAGGGGTCCATGAACAAAAATGATGATCCAAGATTGCACTCGCTTCTGGACCCAAAGAGGGTGACAAACATCACCATAGAGCCGACCTAAGGAACAAGAGAAGAACTGGAAAAGACACATCGTAAGTAAAAAATGTTCTAACATAATCTATTCATTTATGTGTAATGTCCCTGGTTAACGTTAGAAAAAATTCCACATTCTAATACCAAACAACCCAAACGTCCAAGGAACTATCCAATGATCTCGAATGAGACCTCATCCATAGAATGATCAATCAATAAGGCACTGAGGCTTATTGGAAACCGGAGGGTGAATTAGAAAAGTGTAGAAAAAACCGATTTGAGAGGAGGATCCATCACTATGGGGAAGAAGCAGAGGAAACCCTAGAGTGAAGATGAGAAAAGAAGGGATTCAATGTCTAGGGAGTGTGGTGACATCCCCATTCAATTTTATGATTAGTCCCAGACAAATCATATCAAATCATTTGAAAGACTTTCAACAAGCATCCTGATATCACTAAGGAAAATATACATATCGGCCTGACATTGTGATAACCCATTGGCATGTCCAAATGATTAGGCTCTAAGGAACAGTTTTGGATATACCTAACACTGATAGGGGGTGAATCAGTGTTGGGGACATTTTAAACCAATTAAAACTTTTCATACCTATGCCTCTTAGACCTGTTAGGATATTCGATCTCTTATTATCTTTTCCCTGTCACATGTAAGTATATGAAGGCAGTAAGTATGGAACACAATATTTTTACAAGGTTCACTTATCAATAAGAGTATCTAGGCCATTGAATGGCCAGAAATAGTCCTTACCACACAATCCACTAGAAAGAAAATCCTTTTGTATGAATTACAATGAGAATTATATGACCTTATACTTGTGTAGAACTATGTAAACAACCGAATAATGTGTGTTTTTCTGAAATTATTTGGATATTTAAAATTCCACCCAAGGAAGTCCATTTTATAGCACTTGGATAGATCTTTATATTACCTTGAAAAACAACCATCTACTAGTTGATAAGGATATGCAAAACCAATAATGTCCTCCACCCGTTGAGTCATGTCTGATGTCATAGTACTTCTTTGTTCATCCTTAACCTTCAATTGTAACTTTTTGTAGCATTAATGTAAATCCTCTTACCTCTTCCCAGTAGAAAACTAAAAGCTGCACATTCTACTTCTACATATATCATTCATTGTAATATGAATACATTGTGGACTGATGAACACTGAACTTTATATGATCCAAATTATATTTAGCTAATATCAATTTGGTCCCCAAATCGTTTTTATTTTTCTCACATTATCCTTCAGTGAAAAACCAACTACACTGAGATATATTCTTATTCTTATTGCTAGAATCAAAAAATTATGTTGTGATTATTATAGAAGTTTAGATCATTTCATCTTAGCATCATCACATTTAGTATGTCCTGAATAAATTAATATATATTGGCCACTAGATTCTTATCCCCACTTTATTATTCATTCGTGCATATATGAGTTTAGGTTCACATCTATTTCTTCTTCACATAAACAAAATATATGTGTTTTCTATTCTCTATCGGGTGTCTATCAACTGGGTAAACCCACAGTCCTACTTCTCAAAAAACAATGTGGGTATTATACCCAAGAATTGGTTCACAAAAACCAGGTATTCAAAGATACTTTTTGTGGATCTCCTTTTCGAAGCCCACAACCTTCACAAAGAAAACTTCCTATGCATAACAAACCACCTTTGGGAAGCTCATTGAGTTAATAAGGAACATCCCATCATCATGAAGAACCCATTACTTAAAATAATTATCATCCTTCATGACATTATAATTCTTTTCATGATGCTCAAGATCAGATAATAAACTGTCTTCATGGAGATATTCTACCTTCGTGAAATCAAAGCGATTTCAGATTTCTTTGATTTTTTTCATAAAATGAAGTGGTGGGGGATCACCTTATATTTATAGGACCACTCATTCTCAATTCTACAATAGCACAAATGTATTTTTCAGATCACTCAAACATATATTCATGGTGATAATTAATTTTCGATTCTCCATTGATATTTTTCATTGTCACAAAGATCACCATCAAACCATCGTGCGATCACAATGATCCACTTATCCTATTCACAAATATCAACATCAAAATTAGTTGATCCTTTTAAAAACACATTTCGAAAAGCACATATTCCTGAAATTAATGACTTTTCCATATTTTTATATTTCGTTCAATAAAATCCATATTTCGCGATGCTATCCATCATTTAAATTTTGGACCCCATAAATTTGGCAAACACTCATAAATTATGCCACAATAAAAATATACTTTATAAAAACCAACCACGATGATTCGTAGTCATCCAGAAACATATTTCATTCGAATAAAATTGGAAAACAATTGGCATCACATTTTCTCCCCTTATAGTCACAAGGCTTGCATCACAAGTTCTCTAAACAACTTTTGATATTTTTCAAATACAAACCAGAAAAGCATTATCAGATTTTACTAGGAGAATTATTCAACCATGACATATAATGTAATCAAATGAATCCATTACAATTCTCTATGAATCACCTTGAAAATTAACATCTTCAAATGATATTTTTTTAATTATCAAGGCTTCAAGGATTGAGGAAACTATTGATGATCCATTAAATATGGAACCACTTCATCATATTGACTTCCATGAGATCTTATTATCTCATTGAACACCATTTAAAATCAAGGAAAATCATTTGATAACAAATAAAATCTATACACATGGTGGGATTTTCATAGTAAACACCCCTTTGATTGGCCAAAATCCAATAGATGGAGCACTAACGAGATGGTCTCATGGTTGATGAATATGTAAAAAGAAGATGGAGTAAAAAAATTATAGAGTACTTACACGAAGATAGAGTAATTGATTTTCATGAAATTTGTATGACTCATATATATCATGAGACATCATTAGGACACATTTCTCAAGTTATACGATATCCCCTCAATATATCATTTGGATCATTATATGTCCTCTAAACACTTCAGGTACTTTGTACAAAGCCTTCTTGGCATGAAATATATGGCTCATAATGCCCTCCAAGATCACCATAAAGATCATGTGATGTATTTTAGACATGTCACCCAATTTATCTAGTGACACCAGTTCATGTCAGCTTGGTCTCACAACAACCCACAGGCTTTCCCACCATATCTTGTGACACCCTCCAAGCATGTTAGTGAGATCATGAGATGACACTCAGACATATCATCTAGATTTAGAGACACCCTCCAAGCATGCCACCTAAGTCTAATGAAGCCCTCTGAGCTCTCCATCCAGATCATGTAGTGGCCTTTAGACATGTTAACCTGGGTTATATGATGTCCTTCAGATGAGTCATCTAGGTCACGCGGCACTCTTCAGACCTGTCATATCTGGTCTTGTGATTATCTCCATACATATTTGGCCAGTTCATGTGACATCCTTCATACGTGTCAACCTAGATCACATGATTCTCCTTAGGCATGCACATACATTCTCACACATGTTAGGTCGATAACCAGGACAAGTCATCCCTAATCGTACGATGACTTTTATACATTCCATTAATATCACGAGACCATCTTCATACAAGACATATAGATAATGAGATTGTATTTGGAAATCTCCTCTACGCAACAAGGACATGACCATACATCGTCAAACATTTCAGGAAGACAACCATACTTGTCAGTTAGACAACAAAGCCATGTCTAGAAGATGTCTCAGGACATATAAGGAAAACCTTAATGTGTAATCCCCGATTAGTAGATTAATATGATATGTCCCCAATACAAGGTCAATCCTAGTGTATAATCCCTAATTAGTGACATAATACGATATTTTATCTAATATAAGGGAAAAATAAGTTTGTAATCACCGATCATGAATAAAATATAATATTTCCCCAATATAAGGGAAACCATGGTGTGTAAGCCCTGATAAATAGAATAATATGATATATCTCCAATACAAGTAAATCATCAGTGTGTAAGCCCCAACCAGTGACATAATATGATATGTCCCCAATATAGGGGCATACATAGTGTGAAATCCCCAATCAGTGTCATAATATAATATATACCCCATATTAGGGAAACCACATAGTATAAGCCCTGATCAAACTGAACTACGAGAAGTCTAATTCTTTCCATAACCAGTATACGTAGGACGCATTCCTATGGAACCAAGAACAAATGGGTATCCAGCTCAGTGTATGTGCTACCTTGTCTTTAACACTCCAACCATCAGGTCCTAGTCTATGTCATGTTCTAATAATCATTCCTTATCCACTATTGGATTGAAAAGTAAATTGAACTATAATGACTTTGATTCCTTACATAACTAGGATACATAAGAAGCCTTCCTAAGTCTCGAGATCCATAATAAACATCCAAAGGGATGTCCCATCACATAATCCCAACATCCATATATAGTAAGACTAACTAATTACTGTCCATTGATTCTTACATAGAGCATGGATCACATATTCTAAGGGAGTTTCAATGATCACATCAATTTCATCATGAATCTCAACCAGCTAGGAAATCCTCAGTGTGTAAGCCCTGATTAGTGGCATGATAGAACTGCCCTCATATAAGGTTATCTACCTCGAGGCATGTGCCAAGGAAATGATTTAACTAAGAAAACTCACATTCCTACCATAACTAGGATATGAAGGATGTCTACTTGAGGCTCAAGATAAATATCTAGTGTCTAAGTTACCTATAAATGTATTTTCTGTATGAAGTTAAATTACATGGGTTTAACTAACTACATGGGTTTTGATTCATATTATAAAGAAGGATAAATATGAAACATAGTAATGGATCAACCCCAACCTAAACATATCAACCACCTTCCAAGATGATAAAAAAGTAAAAAGTGCTGGGTTTTATAGATTCAACATATAAGAAACTACACACTAATGAGAAATGAATGAATATCCATAGATATATATAGACAGATTCCAAAATTAGAACCCGTTTTCATAGAAAAGGATTTAACCTATGATCATTTGTTAGGGTAACCAGTACCATATCAAGATTATGAATAGATCATTGAACATATCTTAAATCTACAAGAGAGTCCCAGAGTATGAAACATACAACCCAAAAATGGTGTGATGAAGCTGACCTCCCATCCTCTATACCAATGTCATTTCCTAGGCATCATTGGGATTGAAATCCTAAAGGACCACTTGCCTTTGGAAAGCTGGTCAGTATCTAGTTATAGTTGTTGGATCCATTGGGGGTTTTCATTAGAGATAAATAAATGGTAAACCCAACTTGAATGACCATACACAACATTTAACCCCCCACAATCAATCCATCAATCCAATACAAAAACATATTTTCAATGAAACAAAAAATGGTGAAATGATGTGATATCATTTAACTATGGAATATTATTCACAAGATAAAAATTATAGAAAACATAGTTCTCATTGGACCATTTTGTTCCTATCAGATGGGTGGCCCTTATCATCTTTCTAATGAAACAATAGTGTTTCAAGATATTTTCTACTTGCATTTGGATTTTATGAGAAACACCCTTAACCCAATACATGGGTGAAAAATTCTAATTAAATTGTAGTTCCTATGCTACATATATCTAGTTAGAGTGAAATTTTGTACGCACTGAGGGTTTAGAGTGATTTGTGTGAAAACACTTATCCCACTTTTAAAGTTGTAAATATGAGCTTATTATCATGCATTAATTCCAATCATGTGACCAACATGATCTTTTTTATGGTGTTTTGTATCAATCCTGTAATATTTATCATTTTTGAAGTATTTTTCCTGAGTTTATAGATGGTAGATCTCATGTTATTTGGAAGGTGTAAAATTGATAATACTGTGACATGCCTCTACACCACTCAAGTAGTACAACCCTGTACTAATGTAATGCACCCATCCCTAGTATCCCGGATTCATTGGTTAATTTATTACATTGGAATAATATAAAAATAATCACATACCCAAGTACCCAATAGTTTATTAGTTTGGAAAAACATGATAGACACACGTATCTTACATTATATTAGAAAACATAAAATAAAACATAGAAATTACTTTAATAAAACCATTATTTCCCTAGATTATCCCTACATATCAATCATAATATACATCTTGGAATCCTTGGAAAAAATAAAACATAATAACGGGTTGAGATAAAATGATCAGTAAGGGTTAAGTATAGTTGAATCAATCATAAATAATTAATAAAAATTATAGAAATTGGGTTTATAATTCCCTTATCACTTTGTAATCAGTAAAATCATATGACCCATAAATGTAATAATTATCAAATAAAACATTTAATACCATGAATATAACGAGATTAATTATATGATATCTAAAATTTCATCATATTCACTACATATAAGAAATAATCAGTTATTAAGGCATATATCTCATAGAAGTAAAACTGATATGAGAAAACCCTTACCTCACAATTTTCTATAGTGTAACATTCATTAAACTCATGAATAAGGGTTTAAAGAATGTTATTAATTTATTATAGAAATATTTTAATATTTATAATACCTTATATGTTCCTTTTATAACATCTTACCAATCATTCATTAATAATATTTAATTATTATTTTTTGTTTTGGGTGCGTCCATTTCATGGATTCATGGTCGGTTCATTTGTGTATAATTACAGATTTTCTGTTCAAATGGAAATAAAATTCCATATGTAAAATGAAATGGTATTAATTAACATAAATAATTTTACCTTTTCTAATTTTAATTTTTATTTTATATATGAGGATGATTCATTTTATAAAATCTTAATGATAAATATATAATTTTATTTTTGGCGGTTTTTCTGAACATCTCAAAATAATTTTATTTTATTAAATATTATATCTATGTATTTTTTATAGAACATAAAATAAGTTTTAATATAATTATTATAAACTTAATTTTACAGAATAAAAGTTATCTGACTAGCCTTAAAGTGGTTAATGGAAAACAAACAAAATCATTATTCACATAGGCAGTTAACTAGTATAACTTGGAAAATAGTTTCATTTCTTTAAATAAGAGGAGGTAATAAAAGAGATAGATATATCATATTCAATAAGAGACATAAAATTAGAGTATATAAAATATTTTCGAGTTATCGTGACTTGATGGATTATGTAGGTGAGGAGAAAAAGAAGAAGAAAAGAAATTAAGAGAGGTGCTTTGAGAAAATTACAACTTGAATACAACCTCCTTGAAGGATCCCTTAAAAGCATTGGAATTGGAATTTTGGCGAGATCATCCGAACCTGGACATGGGGTGAGTGGCTATAATAGGATTTGGTTGATATTTGGAGAGAATAAAGTCTTGTAATAATAAATTTGGTGGTTAGGGATAGTATTTATACTTGAAGAGGGTCACTTTTAACTGATTAAATAATGATTATTTTATAATTAAAGCCAACCACATTGAGGTGGAATTAATTTCGATAAATTTGTATGATATTTAGTGTTTTATAGTATTTTTAGGGTATATAAACACATCAAAAAATTATTAAATGATTTATTTTAGGTGTTTTATGCCTTTACCTTTAAACTTTATCCTGTCTCGTTATTTTACCTATACCGTAATAAATAATTATTTTTAACCATGGTAATTTATAATTTATAAAAATGAAAATTATGTTAAAGCCAAATTTAGAACATATTATTCTTAATATAGAATTAATTTTATCAAATTAAATTAATATAAGTTTTAAAATTATATTTAAAATTAATCCCGCAGACGAGACAACAAAGAGGGTTTTTAAAGAGAAAAAGATCCATAGTTTGAAAAGTTTTTTATCCGAATTCAACATGAAAATGATTCAAATAAAATAAATGGGAATAATAGATTTATAATTGATCTAATTTTACTTTATAATAATTTAAAATATATTTTATCATTATAATTTTTTTAGATAAAAACTCAATTTTCAATTAAAATTTAATATTTGTCACTATTTATCAAAAAATAAAATTCATGGAAAAGAACAAAAAATTCAACCAATTATATTTTTTACATACCTATTTAAAAAATGAGGTTAATTTTATCAAATAAAATTTAAAAATGTGTCAAAAGTTAGTTTTCAAATATGTTCTTTATTAAATGGTGATAAAGTGCCTTTAAGAAAAATATAGTTTTTACGCTTAAAATTGGATTTCTTTCCTATCATAATACTATAAAACATATTGGATGAATTAAAAAGAATTATATTGAATATATTACATAAAAATTTATTTAATATATTTCACCGATTGTGATTAATTTAATTTTTTAATATAAAATGCCATTTTGAGCATAAAAACTAATTTTTTTATAAAAAACACATACTTTATGTTCAATTGGTTTTTATTTTAATTTATAATTAATTTTTAACCAATGAACTAATTTTATAAAAATTCATATTTTTTTAAAATTTATTTAATCTCATTCATTCCCTACATTCCAACAACTAGGTGGTAACTATCAAAATTAAATAACAATATTTAATATTTTTTTTACGATCAGTGTTCTATGTAACATAAAATATTGAAGAGATTATATTTAAAATGAGGCATACCATAGAATTTTTGGGTGTTTCCTTCTACCCTAATTAAATAAATTATCCTCAAAATTTGAAATTTATCTTTGAAAATTAATGTTTTATAGTTGAAATTTTTTTCTGGGAAACCCACATCATAAACAGGGTTAATAAAACATCCCTTTAATAAGAGGGAAATGGAAATGGGAAGGTCACGAGAAAATTAGCCTTTAAAATAGGATAACATTAATGCTAAGTGAAAACATGTAAATGGAATAAAAATATAACAATCATGTTATGATAGATAATAGTAGAGGGAATGTTCATTAGAAGGTTAATGACCAGAAAAACATATACCAAATAGGCCTAAAAGGGTCATTGATATAATAAAAAATGATAGTAATAGGATAAAATTTTATTTTAAAATAATTTGAAAATATATAATTACTTTATTTCATCTCATAATTACAATATCACTATTTTTTTGTGCTTAGATCTATCTCAAATTCATTTCTTAAACAAAGTGAGATATATTACAGATTAAATTTTAGGTTTGTACCACTTTTATCAAATGATCCATAACTCAATACTTTGGCATTTAATTATTAAAAAAATAAAACTGGTTATCATATATTGTCAAATACGATAAATAAAACATTAACCTCAAACAATAATATCCAATTTCAACTTAATCCATTCTATAACAAGTTAATCTTAAGACTTACCCAAAATATGTCTTTCCAAATTCAAAGATCAAAAGATTTAGAAGGATGGTCAATGAATTTACAAAATAAAAATAAAATTATCTTTTCATAAAAATATAATGTATATCTTATTATTACATACCAAATACACACATACCTATTTCACCTTCAAACCTTAATGAATATAAGCAAGCTTCCAAAAAATAAGGTCTTATGTTGTTGAATATATTCCTTAAATCTAATCATATGGTAAAACTAGCATAAACCATCAAATCACTTACAAAATTCTTAGTCACCAATACTATCCCCTATAAATCTATTTGTCATTATTATCTCAACATCAAACAAATATTAATATTATCTTTTCCAAATCATGTTTTTTCTAAAAGATCAAATTCCTAGAGAATAACTTCTCTTGGTAATAGGTATTATTCAACACATGCTTACAAATCCTTAAGATGGAGTACTATAGTAATATAAATACATACATATATATCTATTTATTATTAAAACAATAATATCATTGATAGTTTTACAAGGTACTTCTTAAATCCAAATATATAATAACTTAATAATTCCACTTCATTACTAAACCATCAACTACACTTCATCATCTTATTCCCCAGTCATTTTATCTTCCATTTGTAGTTTCATCATCATCAGCATTATAACTATTATTCATATAACCCTACTGATTTTCTTCAATAGTTTTCCTTTAGGATATATATTTTCATAATTCTCATACTTTACACATTTAAATAATTCAACCATCGATAAAAACTTAATAAGACTATTATTCAAAAATATTTATTTTTTCTGTCAAAATTAATTTCCTTATATCGTTCTTTCCACTCCCAAAACATATTAATAATACTATAAGAAATTCACTTGGGTGTTTATTCTCACATTTTCAACATATAGAAAATATAATATACTTTCCTCCCTGATCCCTACCACTCGATCTGTCAACGAACTTCTATCCTTCCCTTCTCTGGTGAGTTTAAGAGTTGGTGATGGTGCTTGTTTTTAATCAGATAACATGATAATTTATTAGGAATAATAATAATATCACATAGTCATAATACGATTTTGTTTCTCATAAATATATTTTTTAATGAATTCAAGATTAACCTAGTTCCTTCAAGTTCAATTCATTGACAAAAACTAAAAAGAATAGTGTGAGAAACACTTATCATATATATATATCTATCCCATAGTCATGAAAAATAATTTATAGGACATAGTTTTAATCTAGGTTATCCATGGTCATTAACAAATATAAATGATATTATCATATAATTAGATTTATCCTGAATGTCAGTCATAGGGTTATATTCCCTAATCTATGTGTTCCTAAATCTTATTCCCAATGTTTCTATGAAACCTCCTTTGATACTGTTGGAACCAGGTTTTTTCAAAGCATGATTTGGTGTATGGTTTGTGTTTGTTGTCAATCCTCAGTGGAAGTTCCGAATGTGTTCCAGCAAAGTGATCATACAGTTCAAGCAGACAACAGTTTTGAAGGTGGCGCTGTTTCCCAGTGTTTGCCAAATTTTTGGGCCTCAAAATCGGAAAATGAAGACATGGATTGTCTGCAAAAGGAGCTCCGCAGAAAACGGAAGTGGTCCGCGAAATATAAGAGGCTTGCGCGAAAAACTTAAGTTAGGCGCGGAAAACAGCGGGATGCGCGAAATAGTTTTTTCGCGCAAACAGTGTTTCGAATTCAGAGAGGTGAAAAATGGCAAAGGCATAGGCTGCGCGGAAAATCAGGGATGTGCGCGAAATACTTAAGTTGGGCGCGAAAAACAGCGGGATGCGCGAAATAGTTTTTTCGCGCAAATGCTGTTTCAGAATCAGTTTGGTGAAAGATGGCAAAGGCATGGGCTGCGCGGAAAATAAGGGTTGTGCGCGAAATACATAAGCTGGGGGAAAGATTACGCGCCAGATGAGAGATTTTCCGCGCCGAAGGGGATTTTGCGCGCAGTGGTCTCAGTCGCCTATAAATATGAGGTGACCCCCTTCATTCGGGTTGTTGGAAGACTTAGAGAAGATCCGAGGTCTGATGCGCGAAAAGGATCGCGTAAAGGAGCTTGCGCGAAATATTTGGAGTTGCGCGAAAAAGGGAATTTTTGCGCAAAATATTTTTCCGCACCAAAAGAAAATGTTGCGCGCAATAGGATGATTTTGCGCGCAAATAGTTGATGTCTCGCATATTTCTCAATAAGGTTTGTCTGCACATTTTGGTTATCCAGTTCAGTGGTTCTGTGCGTTCTAGTGCATCTCTTCCGGACTTCGATGCAAGCAGAGTCTCGTGCTGAGCAGAGGCAAAGACTTCAATGCAAATTTTTTGAAGAGACCTACACGTCTATAAACTGAGTGAGACTTCACCAACGGCAGTGAGCCAGGGGGAGTCAACGGGAGTGACCCGAGGGAAGCAGTGAGCTATCCCTAAACCTTATGTAAAGGCAGTCAGCCTGGGACAGAGTGTCTGTACCCGAACTTTTGTATCCGCAGCTAGTGAAGCATAGTGGATTTAGGTACGACCGGCAACCTGTCGGTGTATGCTCCTTGGACGTAGCCCTTAGTGGTGAACCAAGTAAAAATGACTGTGTCTTCTCTGTGCATGTGAATGTTTTCATTTTGATCGTAATCATCATACAGGTTCAACAAGTTCCTACCAACGTGGGAACAAGATCCAACAAAGTAGAAGAAAAAATGGTCACCCTGATTCACCCCTCCCCTCTCAGGGTGTCCCGGGGTCCTTCAAGTGGTATCAGAGGGAGGTTGCTGGTGTTGAATCTGACCTTCTTCATCATGGAAAACGCCGTCAATGTCAGGGGAGTCCCTCACTTCGATGGAAGCAATTTCCAGATCTGGAAGAACAGAATGAGATCTCATCTAAGATCTCTTGGAATGGAAGTTCTTTTTTCTACCATGCAAGGAATACATGTCACTGATCCAACAGGTCTGGCTATGACTGAAACAGACAGGAAACTTCTTGATGCAGATGCTAAAGCACAGAATGCTCTCACTGCTGCCCTTTCTGATCAGATTTACCTGAAGGTGATGAATTGCACCTCAGCAAAATCTATGTGGGATAAACTTGAGAATATTTATGAAGGTGATAGCAAAGTGAAGGAGGCGAAACTACAAGTGCTACACAATCGGTTTGATGATCTGAAGATGCATCCAGACGAGAATGCAGACTTTTTCTTCAATCGAATTACTGAAGTGGTTGGAGCAATTCGGGGTCTAGGCGAAGAAATCAAAGACATTGATATTGTAAAGAAAATATTAAGAAGACTTCCACCTCTGTATAATGCGAAGGTGTCAGCTCTTGAGGAAAGAGATCTTTCCAAACTTTCTTTAGATGACTTACTGAGCAGTTTGGTAGCATATGAAATGAGAGTCAAACCAGAAGATGCTACGACTCGGGTGAGCAAGGAAATGGCATTCAAGGCCATGGATAAATTGAAAATCTCAAAGGATAGTAGCGGTGATGATGACGAAGAGAAAGAAATTCTTTCTCTCATTGCAAAGAAGTTCCAGAAGGGGAAAGGGAAATTCAAAGGGAAGTTACCTCTCGCATGCTTCCGTTGTGGAAAAGTTGGGCATATTGCCTCTCAGTGCTTGAAGAATATCAATGATGATGACAGTGAAGATGAAAACTTCAAGAAGCCTCAAAGAAGGTTTTTCAAAAAGGGAGACTTCAAATCTGGTAAGAAAATGCAAAGGAAGAGTTTTGTCTGTGAAGAGGAAGAAGATGACAATGAATTCTGTGATGAAGAAGAACCAGAATTCAAAACTGGGAACCATGCTTCTATGATGGCCACTGTTGAAAAGTCAGAAGATACTGATGGTGAAAAACAACTGAGAACTTGTGTAGATCCTGAGGTGCAACTTAAGGATGCAGTTAGTAAGCTTAAGATTAAATGTAAGAGCTGCAATAAGTGGAAATCAATTGTAGAAGAATCAACTGAATATGTTGATCAACTTGAAGCTGAAATTGAACGACTGGAAGAATTTGTGAAGGTACAGTCTAAAATAATTGAAAGCAATGATGATGCAGTTGATCTGAAGCTGAGAGTTGAAGAGCAAGCAAAGGTCATCAATGACCTCACATCCAGACTGGATGAAAAATCCAAGACTATTCAGGGTCTTGAGGAGGAAGTAGTTACTCTGAGGAGTAAAATGGAGACAGAATTAGTTCCAAAAGAATCGAGGAAGAAAATACAGTTCGGAAGATTCTCAGATGCAGAATTACTTGCAAGAGCCAAGTGTGGTTCAGATGGGGTTGGAAAAGTCTTGAGTGATCAAAGACCTGCTTGCATGGGAAAGAGTGGAATTGGTTGTGAGGCTGAGTCATCAACTGCTGGAAGTGCAAAGATCCAAAAGAAAGATAAGATGGAAGTTGAACATGTCGAAATGTTACCTAGAGTGCTGAAAAAGGAACCCTCAATCCAAACTAAAAGGAGACCTGAAAATTATCCTCAAACTTTCAAAAATGGCAGACAGTCTTGCTATTCTCCCAAGGAAGAAGCTATGAGGAAAAATTCAAGTGAGAAGACATTTCTTCTCATGAAGTGTCAGTTCTGTGGCTATCTGGGCCATACCATGTCCTATTGTGAAGAGGCAAGAAGCTATCTGAATGGAGAAGATATAGATGCTCAACAAAGGAGAATAATTTCATATCCTAATTCTTATAGAAGAAATAATTTCTATGGATATTGTTTTCATTGTTCTAACTTTGGTCATAAGGCCATTAATTGCAGGCAGAGAAGGGACATTGACACCTCATACAGAAGTTCCATACATGTCAAGTCTCGTCAGCAAGACGATGTTTCTCTTTCAAACAGGTTCTCACCTCTTAAAGAAGACTTTGACTATGAAGAACCTGGGTTTGCGGAAGAGATAGTTGAAAGGCCATCAGTTCTATATACTCAGTCTAATGTCTCATGGAAGGAAAGGAGGAAGATTGAGAAATCAAACCTTGCAGAGGTAGCTCTCAAAGCCACAAAGAACAACAGTACCTGGATTCTCGATAGCGGTTGCTCATCTCATATGACAGGTAATGCCGGTCTACTTACAAATATCATAAAGAATGTTGATGGTACAGTAAGATTTGGTAATGATGGGGCTCTGAAAATCAAAGGGAGTGGAAGTACCAAATTAGCTAATGGAGAACTAAAGAAGACTGAAGTCCTTTACGTAGATGGCCTACGTCATAATCTCCTCAGCGTGAGTCAACTCTGTGACTCAGGACTTGTTGTTACTTTTAATCAGAAAGGCTGCACTATCAAGGGAAAAACTGGCAATTCTCTCATGAAGGGATGCAGAACAGAAGGAAACTTGTATCAGGTTGATAGTGAAGAGAATGTATGTTACATGACTGTTGAAGAAGAAAACAATCTGTGGCATCGGAGATTGGGACACATCAATCAACAAGACATGGAGAAAATATCAAAATTGAGAATTGTCATGGACATTCCCAACCTGAAGCGTGAGCGTGAAAAATCCTGTGATGCTTGTATTCGTGGGAAGCTGGTCTGCAGTTCATATCGGCCAAAGAAGAAAAAGGCATCTCACCTTCTTGATCTGATTCATACAGATGTTTGTGGTCCAATAAATGTTGCTGGAACTCATGGAGAAAGGTACTTTGTCCTTTTCATAGATGATTACAGTCGAATGGCATGTGTGATGGTCATTCACCGGAAACGACAGGTCCTTGACTGCATGAAAACATATCGGCGAATCGCCGAGAATGATACTGGACGAACAATCAAAGTGCTGCGATCTGACAATGGAGGAGAATACACGTCCATTGAATTTGAAAATTATCTGGAGAAGCATGGGATACAACATGAGGTAGCTGCTGTGAGAACTCCACAATAAAATGGAGTTGTTGAACGAAGGAATCGACAGGTGAACAACATGGCACGAACTATGCTGATTGAGAGTCGTATTCCACGACATTACTGGAAAGAGGCTGTTCAAGCTGCAGTGTACATTCAGAATCGAACAGGACTTTATATGGGTGAGACAAAGACACCATATGAATTGTGGCATGGACGGAAGCCTTCTCTAAAATACTTTCGTGTCTTTGGAAGTAAGTGCTTCATCAGGAACAAAGAAAAAAATCAGGGGAAATATGGTGACAATGCAGATGAAGGAATCTTCCTCGGTTACTCAATGAACAGCAAAGCCTACAAATGTTTCAACAATCGTTTGGGAAGGATTGTGGAAAGCAATGATGTTAAGATAATTGAAGAGAAAACCACAAATGCTTCACGGACGTCATATGCTGATGTGATCGAAAGTCATGAAGAATTTGAACATGAAGAACCTACAAATGCAGAAATAGAGGAAGCTGTTCAAAACACTCATCAATCACATGATGATGTTGACTCAGAAGAAGAATCTGAAGAAGAAACTATGGCTGAAGAGAATACTACTGAACCTCGCAGGAGAAATCGAAGAGCTGAGATTGATCCATCCAACATAATTGGGGATAGGAGTGCACCCACTCAAACCAGAAGGATGAGGAATACCACACAATCTGCATTTCTATCAGTTGTAGAGCCATCCTCCTTCGAAGAAGCTGCAAAAGATGAATCTTGGGTGAAAGCCATGAATGATGAATTAGATCAGATTGATAAGAATCAGACATGGGATCTTGTCCAGAGACCCGAAGGTCACAATGTGATTGGTACCAAATGGATCTTCAAAAATAAGTTTGATGAGCATGGAAGTGTCATCAGAAACAAGGCACGACTGGTATGTAAAGTATACTCTCAGATTGAAGGCATTGATGTTGATGAAACCTTTGCTCCAGTGGCTAGACTGGAGTCAATAAGGCTTTTCCTTGCCATGGCACTCCAAAGAGGATATAAAGTATATCAAATGGATGTCAAGACGGCATTATTGAATGGTGTACTCGAAGAAGAAGTCTACATTGAACAACCAGTGGGGTTTGTCTTGGGTACCGATGAAACAAAGGTCTGCAAACTAAAGAAAGCTCTATATGGTTTGAAGCAGGCACCACGGGCGTGGTACTCACGGCTAGATTCATATCTCAAGAAGTTGGAATTCAAAAGAGGAGGAGTTGATCACAATCTCTATGTGAAGAATTCTCCAAAAGATCAATTCATGGTTCTTGTCTACGTTGATGATATCATATTTGGTGGCAGTAGGAAGAAATCAGTGGATGAATTTGCCAACCACATGAAATCAGAATTTGAAATGTCTATGATTGGGGAGCTCACATATTTCTTGGGGCTGCAAGTTATTCAAAAGAAGGAATACACATTCATTTCTCAGGAAAAATATGCAAGAGAGCTGCTGAAGAAGTTCAATATGCAAGACTCCAAACCAATGTCAACTCCGATTGCAGTTGGAACTAAACTTGGAAAGCATGAGGATGGGAACTCTGTTGATCCCACCATGTACAGGAGGATCATTGGCAGCCTACTGTACCTGACAGCGACAAGGCCAGATATTGTCTTTGCAACATGCCTTGCGGCCCGGTTTCAGAGTAATCCAAAGGAGGAACATATAGCAGCAGTAAAAAGAATCATGAGGTACATTCAAGGTACACATAACTTCGGGTTATTTTTTGTTGCAGGCAGAGACAGTGAATTATCAGCATTTTCTGATGCTGACTGGGCTGGTGATGTTGTAGATAGAAAGTCCACAAGTGGTGGAGCTTTCTATATTGGGCAGAAATGTGTTGGCTGGTTGAGCAAGAAACAAGAAAGTACTTCTCTTAGTACTGCTGAAGCTGAATATATCTCCGCCACAAAAGCATGCACTCAACTTCTTTGGATGAAGCAGCAGCTAACAGATATTGGTGATAAGGTGCAGCAACCAATGGTGATTTATTGTGATAACAAAAGTGCAATTGATCTTACGAAGAATCCGGTTCAGCATTCTCGTACAAAACATATTGAAATACGGTATCATTTTATCAAAGAAAAGGTTGAACAAGGCGTGATTAAAATGGATCATGTTGGAACAAATGAGCAAGTGGCTGATATCCTAACCAAGCCATTGTCCGCGGCTGTGTTCGAGAAGCATCGGTTGAACCTCGGTGTTCGACCACCTCCTACTTCATAAGGAGGCTCCGGAAGTCCCCTCTCCCCGTGTGTTTTGACTGTTTTTATCTATTTATGGCTGTGATGCAGGTTTATGGGGGAGATACTATCCAGGGGGAGTATGGCTTGAGCTGAACGTTGAACAAACTTTTCGGTCTTTGGTTTTATTGTCAATGGGGGAGAAAGGAATAAATTCACGGCAAGAAATTCACGGCAAGAAATTCATCTGTGATGGAAGTGTAAGATTGTGATGAGAAGTTTAATAAGGATAACATCGGGCGTCATGGAGAATTTCAAAACACTAAGACCCAATTCAAGCTTCCTCTCTTGTTTTCTACACCGAGCATTGCTCACGTAGACTTAGAGTGTTGGCTGAGTTGATTCTTGCGTTTTGGATTTGCTCATGGTTGGAGATCTATTGAATTTATTCTGATTGCCAACAAACCCAAAGGGGGAGATTGTTGGAACCAGGTTTTTTCAAAGCATGATTTGGTGTATGGTTTGTGTTTGTTGTCAATCCTCAGTGGAAGTTCCGAATGTGTTCCAGCAAAGTGATCATACAGTTCAAGCAGACAACAGTTTTGAAGGTGGCGCTGTTTCCCAGTGTTTGCCAAATTTTTGGGCCTCAAAATCGGAAAATGAAGACATGGATTGTCTGCAAAAGGAGCTCCGCAGAAAACGGAAGTGGTGCGCGAAATATAAGAGGCTTGCGCGAAAAACTTAAGTTAGGCGCGGAAAACAGCGGGATGCGCGAAATAGTTTTTTCGCGCAAACAGTGTTTCGAATTCAGAGAGGTGAAAAATGGCAAAGGCATAGGCTGCGCGGAAAATCAGGGATGTGCGCGAAATACTTAAGTTGGGCGCGAAAAACAGCGGGATGCGCGAAATAGTGTTTTCGCGCAAATGCTGTTTCAGAATCAGTTTGGTGAAAGATGGCAAAGGCATGGGCTGCGCGGAAAATAAGGGTTGTGCGCGAAATACATAAGCTGGGGGAAAGATTACGCGCCAGATGAGAGATTTTCCGCGCCGAAGGGGATTTTGCGCGCAGTGGTCTCAGTCGCCTATAAATATGAGGTGACCCCCTTCATTCGGGTTGTTGGAAGACTTAGAGAAGATCCGAGGTCTGATGCGCGAAAAGGATCGCGTAAAGGAGCTTGCGCGAAATATTTGGAGTTGCGCGAAAAAGGGAATTTTTGCGCGAAATATTTTTCCGCACCAAAAGAAAATGTTGCGCGCAATAGGATGATTTTGCGCGCAAATGGTTGATGTCTCGCATATTTCTCAATAAGGTTTGTCTGCACATTTTGGTTATCCAGTTCAGTGGTTCTGTGCGTTCTAGTGCATCTCTTCCGGACTTCGATGCAAGCAGAGTCTCGTGCTGAGCAGAGGCAAAGACTTCAATGCAAATTTATTGAAGAGACCTACACGTCTATAAACTGAGTGAGACTTCACCAACGGCAGTGAGCCAGGGGGAGTCAACGGGAGTGACCCGAGGGAAGCAGTGAGCTATCCCTAAACCTTATGTAAAGGCAGTCAGCCTGGGACAGAGTGTCTGTACCCAAACTTTTGTATCCGCAGCTAGTGAAGCATAGTGGATTTAGGTACGACCGGCAACCTGTCGGCGTATGCTCCTTGGACGTAGCCCTTAGTGGTGAACCAAGTAAAAATGACTGTGTCTTCTCTGTGCATGTGAATGTTTTCATTTTGATCGTAATCATCATACAGGTTCAACAAGTTCCTACCAACGTGGGAACAAGATCCAACAAAGTAGAAGAAAAAGTGGTCACCCTGATTCACCCCTCCCCTCTCAGGGTGTCCCGGGGTCCTTCAGATACCAACTGTAATGTCCCTGACCCTAGTAGCACATATTAGGTGGTTACTTTATTACATTGTAATAAGATACAAGGAATATCATCCCAAAGGACCAAATAATTTAGAAGTTTGGTAAAACTAAATACATACTTGAATCTTAAATTACATTTGAAAACACAAAATACAATATATAAGTTCCTTTCAGATCACAATTATTCCCCTAGATTATCCCTACATATCAATCAAAATAAATTTCCTCCCATCATAGGGAAAAATAAAAACTAAGAAAGGGGTGAGGTAAAATGATTAGTAAGGGTTAAGAATAGTTGAATAAATCATAAATAAGAAATAAAAATTATCTAATGGTAAATAACTAAAACACATGGAATTTAATCAATAACTTGAACAGAATATGTCTGGAATAAAATTTGATCAAATAATTACACATAAATAATCCCATGAGATAAAAAATTAACCATGGATATTGTAATAACAAAATAATCACATGAAAATAAATAAATAATTTCATAATTATGGAATGTATAATTTTGGAAATCTGAATCATACAATTGAGACCTCGACCAAGACATCTGAAAATAAATGGGTAAGGCCTCAGGAAAAACTGAAACCGGTTTGTCACATGAGACATAACGATGCATAAAGGATATATATCAATCCCCACACCTCACTTAATAAGTATAATTCATTCCTCACATGAATAAATAATATAGATAATAAAACTAATAACTATCTGTATCAGAAGAACTAGTCATATCGAATGAATAGAAATTGGGTAATGAATTTCTTTACCACTTCATAATGAGTTGAATCAAATTCCCCCTCAAAATAATAATTATCAAATGAAAAATTTAATACCATTAAGATAATGATATTCATGATATGATATAACAAATGTCAGTATATTCACTAAACACAAGAAATTAGTGGTGATTAATGCATATATCTCATAGAAGTAAAAGTGAGATGAGAAAACCCTTACCTCACACTTTCCTTTAGTGAAAAGTTATTCAACCTCATGTATAACTATTTAAATAGTTATTTTAATTCATTAAATAACTATATTCCTATTTATAATTAATTATATGACCATTTTATAGCATCTTACCTCCCTTTCATTAATAATATTTAATTATTTTTATTGTTTTATGTGCATTCATTTCATGGTTTTATTGTCGGTTCATTGGGGTATACTAATGGATTTTCTTTTAAAATGGTAATAATACTCCATAAGTGAAATGAAATGATATTAATTCACATTAAATAATTTTAAATGGTACCATTTATCATTTTTATTTCATACATGATGAATCATTTGATAAAATGTTAATGCTTAATGTTTAGTTTACTTTTGGTAGTTTTTTCAAACATCTCAAAATGGTTTCATTTTTTTAATATTATATCTATATATTTCTTAAAGAAATTAAATAGTTTATAACATAATATATGAGATTTTATTTACCCATAATAAAGGTTTTATGATTATCCATGAAGGTAGTAATAGAAATAAATCAAAATCATTATTCACAACGACGATTAACCACCTTAATTTTTACAATAGCTTCATTTCTTTTAATAAATAGAGGTAATAAAAGGGATAGATATAATATATTCCATTAGAAATATAATATTCCAACATATATAATATTCTTGGGTTATAATTTCTTAATGGGTGAAGGAGATGAAGAGAAATTAGAAGAAGAAATGAAATTATGAGAGTTTCTTTGAGTAAATTACCTATTGAATATTACCTCATTGAAGGATCCCTTAAGGACCTTTGAATATGTTTTTTGTTGAGAAAAAAAAAATGGTACATGGTTTTAGTGAATATGTGAGGGTTTGGAAGATATTTTTATTGATTCAAGAATTTTGGGGAGTAATGGGGTGGTGAGGGGTGGTATTTATACTTGTGGAGGGGTTGTTTTAAGTGATTAAATAATGATTATTTTATAATTAAATCCAACCAAATTGAGGTGGAATAAATTTACACTAATTTTTATGATATTTTAAATTTTAAGGATAGTTATGTTTGATTAAAATAATAATACACTATTAAAATTTGTATTATTTAGGTATGGTAAGACTTTACCTTTTAACTTTAACCCTTGTAATTATTTTACCCATACCGTGGTTAATATTTATTTTTTTCCACTGTAAATTTTTTATGTATAAAATAAAAATAAAATTAAAAACTAATTTAGACCTTATAATTACAAATATGGAATCCATTTTATCAAATTAAATCCATATAATTTGAAAAATTAGTTTTAAAATTAACCACACAGACAAGATGATAAAGCATGTTTTTAAAGAGAAAAAGATCAAAAGATTGAAATGTTTTTATATAAAAGTTCAACATGATAATGATTCCAACTAACTAAATTGGATTAATATATATATATATATATATTAGAAATTTAATTTTATAAAAAATTAAAATATAATTTAACATTATAAAATATTTATATTAAAAGGCAGTTTTCAATAAAAATTCAGTATTTTTCATTATTCATCAAAAATTAAAAATTATCAGAAAAATTCCAAAAATTCACCCAAATATTTTTTTGATATCCATATTTAAAAAATGAATATTATTTTTATGATATAAAATTTATAAAATTGTAAAAACTTTCTTTAAAATAAGTTCTCCATTAAATGGATTAAAAATGCATTTGAGAAAAATAATGATTTTTAATGCTTAATATTGGAATTATTTTTCATCTTAAGCCTGTAAAACTTATTGGATGAATTTAAATAAAATAATTGAATATAATACATAAAAATTCTATTAATATCCTTCACTATGAGTTATTAATTTAATTTATTAATATAAAATACCATTATGGGCATAAAATTTATGTTTTATAAAAAAGATATCCTTTAAGTACAATTGGGTTTTATTTCCATTTCTAATTAACCAGAAACCAATTAATTCATATTATAAACATATGTAAAATATATATTCATAATTTAGTTAATATCATTCATTCCCTCTATTCTAATGGTCTGGTGATAACTATCACAGGTAAATAATAAAATTTAATCGTTTGTTTAAGTTGAGTGTTCTATGTAATGTAAGCCACTAAAGAGATTAATGTTAGAAAGATACATACCATAAAATCATAGGGTGTTAAAACTACCTTGTTTTTATATTTTAGGAGGATACTACATTTTCATCATCTTTCCCATGTGTTTCCCAACAAAACCCTTTTCATAGGCCTTTAACTATGAATTAGATCAATTTCAACATCTTGGAACATTTTAAGAAGGGAAACTTAGAATAATATCAGAAAATTCTAGATGATTGTAAATAATATTAAATATAAAAAATCATATAATCAAATATTAACCTTATCATTTTAACCATATTATAAAAATGAACACTAAAATTCATATTTTAGACAATTTCCAAGTAAACTCCACATTTATCCTAAAATACTAAAACATGATTTATTATAGTATTTTAATATATAATATGTTGTTTATTTATAGTAATGTTTTTAAATAATATATGTGAAAAATATATATTTATTATTCCCCACACTTGAGCTTACCTTATCATCAATGAATTTATCTCAATAAGACTGTTCACTAAGAATGAATTTCATCCAATGATCAATACTTGATTAACGGAATATTAATTTTGAAATATTTAACTAAATCTTAATTCTAAAATAATAACACATTTTTAAGTTCCTATCATTTAAGCTTCTTATCCTATATCCCAATTTCACTGAACAATGATTCATCACTATGAAAATTATTGGATAACATCATTCAAAATTTTTTTATTTAAGTTTAGTATTCACCTTCCCATCCATCTCAACAAACAACTGGACACATTATTCGAAAAAAATTATATCTATTCATGTTCATTGCACTTATTCAATATTTGAGTATAATAAATTCAGAACCAAACCATTCCAATCTGTATACATCCCTCAAAGTTATTTTTGATAACTATATACTATAATATATAAGATATATGAAAGTCACAAATTGTTATTTTCAATTTATTATTGATTTTTATTTCACATACATGGTGCCTTAGCTATCTTGAAACACTTAAGTTTTATTACCAACTGCTCAAACAACTCAAACTAATCCAATTCAAATTAATTTATCTAATTTTTTTCAGTCATCAATCTTATAAGTGTTAATATTTTTTCAATAACAAAGTCACTGAAATTAAAATTCATTAATTCAATGTGAGCATGATAAATTTTGATTCCATTAAATCCTATAGAATTAACATTGAATTCTCTAATTTTCAAATAAGAAATTTAATGTTTTTAAAATAAATTTTGTCACATATTATGATGAGTAGGTTTTAATCAACTGGGGTACACACAAATGATAACAGAATGATATCCCCACCCCATACATAGATTTAAATACCCTCCATAAAATCATCAAAACTCAATACTAATGTAAATGTAAAACCAGTGGGATAGACAAATAAAAACTTGTTAATATTTAATGGAAGTATAAGTTAATTATATATCAAATATAAATTCTTCTATACACCAAAAAAGAATAAAAATTGAATCATTATAATAGATTTATTATAAAAAACTAATATAAATAAATAGGAAGGTAAATAGTATTGGATAATCCCTCAAGCGTTGTTTTTTTATACTGGCTAAAATCGGATAGTTTTGAGGATATCCTCTGTCAGTTCATGGATAAATATTTTCTGATTTAAACCACAACATCCTTGTTTCCCCCTTGGTCTTCACAAGACACTTCTTCTTTTGGAGGTACCCTTTATCTAAGAATATTGTGTTATATCCCCAATTAATGACATTATTTTAGATAGTGGGAATGGAATCATGTAAGGGACCTTCCCCTTCACATCAACTCGATGGACTAAAGTGTCTACATATTCCCTATTATTTTAAATAGGTAATAGAGTAAGCTTGTATATTTTTATTCATACCCTATTACCTCTTCTATGGCATTTTTATATTCTTGGATAACATGAAACAATAATATTGAAAATGAAATTACAGTGAAAGGGATTTTAGTTTGAAAATCAGTTTTAATATAGTCAAAATGAAATGAATACTCAAAAGGTGCATCACCCTATTTGATTCTACTGGAAATATTTATTATTTGGTTAGTGAATCTAGAAATTCAATTGAGAAGTTAATAGGTAGTTTATCATCCATTTGTTCTTCAAATCATATCCCTTATGTCATTTATAACTTCATCTTTATATTGGAATAATTTGACTGAGTGTTCAAAATAAAACCGAATAGAGCTAGTAACCATTTCATATTGATAAAAATCAATTACATCATGAATCAATAATTTCATTTTCTTTTAATAATTAATTAGTTGAAAACCCTTGTTCTTCATGAACATCCCCAAGTAAACATAATATGGTTCATATAGTGGAGTATTTTTTATTTGTATCAGAACCACATTAAATTAATCATCAAGTAATAAAGGAAATATGAACAACTAATTTTTTCCTCATAATTCTTATAAAGAATTATGGAAACTATTATGAGATATTAGTGATTTAAATATCCAAGGCCTAAAAAAATGGCATTAGAGGTCATTTTTCATGTCATAAAGAAGATCTCCAAACACACATTGTCCACAATGTGACCAAAAAACTCCCCTCCATTTTATCTAAATTAATTAAATTATTTCCCTTAAGATTGAGAGATATTCAACTATTCAACATTCTATTTTAAAAAAATTAAACGAACAGAAAAAAATTCATAAAACAATGAATTAAGAACATATAACTATCAATTAATCACACCAAATTATCATAGTTGAAATTCATTGTGGGGTTTTCAAAATTGAAAATTGAAATCCCTTATTACTATAACTAGTCAGTTGAATACAATTTTGTCTTTGAGGAGTCTAGATTCCAAACTCAATGTATTATATTTTATTAGTCTTTTTTGTATTTTTATATTTAAAATAAGGTGAATAATGAAAAATAGGGGGTGGGTTTTTATAGTTAAATATAGAAAATATAAAATGAAAATACAAAAAATAAATTAACATATCTTACAAAAAATATGCGTTGAGTCAAAGAATCACTATTTGTTTTGTTTGGAAATTAACAATACACTTTATTAGGTATTTTATTTAACATTAGTTTTTTGTAATATTTTTTATGTATTCTTAATAAAAAAACCATTAAATGAAAAACTAATAATCTGAAGAATTTTTAAATTTTTATGGATTGAGGATACATGAAAATCCAATAATCTAAATGATTGAATCAGATTGAATGAACACTATAGAAGTGTTTCTTAACTTCATCGGTAGATTTGGTAAGATGTTGTGTACATTGGAAGATGATAAATCTCCTACCTATTATATTATAACTGAATCAATGTTTGAAAAATTCAACCATCTTATGTTTTCTTATAAATGGGTATATGATTTGAGGAACATGGGAATAATTATAACCAAGCATCCTAAAAGAATATGATTCCTTGAATTCAAGCAACCACTGCATTCTTTGATAGGTTCTGATCATTTTTATTTTTTGTTTTCAGTGTTCTTCTTAGAGATTATATTTTTGAGGTTTAATTATAAATGATATTAGTATTTATTTTTTATTCATGGAGTTTTTGATCATTTTTATTGATGGATTCCTAGTGTAGAAGAATAAAATGAGATTCCTGTTGTATATGCAATGGATTACTGATTGGGTTGATCAAGGAATTTTTTGGTGTAGAAGAAAAATGTCTCAAGTGTTTGGAAGCTATGAAACTGATAGTTTTATAGTTGGGGTATTCTTGGTTTTGAGAAAAAAACATATCTATAGGTTTAAATTGAAGGATACATTTAAATAGGTATAAGTTTCCCTTTGTTCTTTGGGTGGAAGTTCTGTTATAATAATAACATTTAATGAGTTCATGATATATAAGTTAATACTCTATGTTCTATTATTTACATAGTGATAATTATTTTATCAGTAATTGATAAAATAATGATAATTTAAGTTTTAATTATTTATTATTTATATTGATAGTATCAAAATACACATTGTTATATTACTTTTTTACTTACTTTGATATTACTCTAATTAATTTTTGGGTATATCAGATCTTTATATTTCAGATAGATTAAATAACTAAAAAGGGAATTTTTTTATTTTTTTAAACTAAAATTCATCCCCTCCTGTAGTGTATTTTCCAACCATATCTTAGAGAAACAGAAGAGGAAAATTAAAACTCAAGAAGAAAATATTTAGATGTTTGAATCTAAATATGAGAAGTTAGATTAAATGAATAATAATTTGAAGTATGAAGATAAAAAGTTTGGATAGAAGTTAAAGAAACATTAGGAGTATTTAATAGAGAAGAAAAATTATATATATATAAGTTAAATCATATTGTTGAAATATTCTATAAGAAATATTATTTTTTAAACTATCATTTTCTGTAATATTTTGACTATTAGAAAATTGTTTCCCAATTCTCCTTGAATAAATTTTTGTATTACTTCTTGTTGTTTTATTAGTGTTCCTAATTATTTTTATTGATGAATGTTTATATCTAAAATTTGTATGGGAGGATATTTTATTTCAACAATTTTATATGAATGAAAGCATTATTTCAATAAATTATTTCATATATCAAGGGGATATATCACTTTTTCATTATTTTTTCTTTTATTATTTTCTTTCTGAAAATCACAAAGGGGAATAAATTTAAAAAAAAATAATGAAGTAATATTCAATTTTTTTATATTATCTTTTGAAAGGGGGATACATATTCTTTCTTTTTTGAAGGGGAATATTAATCTCAAAGGAAGATATATCTACTATGGATTGATTTCATCATGTTTTTAATGTCAGGAAGTATTTATTTCTGAAATTTTAAAAACTTATTGTTTCATTTATGTTTTTTTTAAGGTGGAGATTATTGAGTTAGAGAATGATTTTTTTGAAATGAAAATACACATTATTAAGATTTTGATTGATCTTGATTTTTTTTTGTTTTTTATTAAATGTATATAGAATAAAAAACATTAAATGAAAAATAAATGATCTGAGTAATTTAAATATACTAATGGTTTGAGGCTTGTAAAAAACTGATAGTCTATATTATCTAATCAAATTATATTTATCGATTTTCTGAGCACTATATAAGTGCTAGTTAACTTCATCAGTAGATATACTGAGTTGTTGAGTACATCAATAGATGATGAAGCTATTATTGATGATGTTACAACTAATACCAAAGTTTTTGGAATACATTTATCAGGGTATTTTCTATAAATTTATCTATACTATGAGGAACAAGAGAAAATGGTAATTGATCTTTATGAATGTTTTTTAAAGTTTTATGTCATGAAACTATTTATTTTTTGAGAGATTAAAATCATTTTATTTTTTCTTTCTGAGTGTTCTTCTAAGATATTATGTTTTTGAGGTTTAATTATAAAATCAAATATTTTTTTAATGTATTCACTAATTTTTTTATCGTGTTGGTCGAGGGATTCATGGTGTAAAATACATAGCCTAGATTCTAGTTATAGAAATGGAAAATTACTGATTATGAAAGGTGAGGGCTTCCCAATGCATAAAGGAGAGGTGTACAATTTGTTGGCACTAAACTACTGATAGGTTTATAGTTGATGGATTACTTGGTTTGGATGGATAGACCTATAAAAAATTTTAAATTCTAGGATACCTTGAAACAAATTCATGTTTCCACTTATGCTTTGGGTAAAGGAATAATTTTAACAATATCTATTAAAGAGTAATTGATTTGTAAATCAGTAATCCATTTTTTTTATTTTCACTTTACTAACTCTATTATCGGTAAATGATAAAATTTCAATACTTTAAATTTATGTAGTGTTTATTAGTTTTATCCATACTTGTAAAATACTAATTATTCTATTATTGATGTACTTAATTTGATATTACTATAATTAATATGTGGTTATATCATATATCCATAGTTCTGATATATCTAATACTTGAGGTTGAAATCAATTTATTTTTGTTTTAAACTAAAATTCACCACCACTCTTGTAATGAATTTTCCATTAATATAATAGACCAAGAAGAATATGATCCTATGACGAACCACAAGAAACATACATATATTTATTTGTTATATTGAATTCATTTATTGATTAACTCAATATGAGTTGTGTTAAACCTTCCAATTATTAAATTATAAAACATAGAGAACATTAAAAATATTCTTGACACACCAAATTCTAAAGCCTCTATAGTGACAAGTTAATGAAAAACTACAATAATATACATTCTGTCACCACAACACCAAACTCCATTGTTTTTAGTTTATCATTCAATACCCAACATGAAGTATTATTATAATAGGGAAGTATCAATTATTGTGGGGGGGGGGGTATTCATAAGGTATTAGGTATTCCATTTGGGGTGTGTTCTACCACTTTAGATAGAGAAATTGATTAATATTTTCAAATGAAAAATAAATGTGAGAAAAAAATTTAATTCATTGAAAACAAAATTATAAGAGGCAATAAAACTAAGGAGTTACTCAAAACATTCATGTTGTTTATCACGAGGATGTTGTTTTGTTTTAAATTGATTTCTTATGTGAAGTAAAAAATACCATGATGTTTTATAGTTCTTTAAATGATGTTTCATAATTATATTGGTTAATGTTTTATTTGGTTGAGTTATTTCCAGAATTAGACTTGTGTAAGTGGTCTATGCCTACATGAAATCCTAAAGGCCATACATTTTTATTTTCTTTATTGGATAATCCTCTTTTTAATTGAGTTGAGGGGAATCATACATGGCTCATAGATCCTGTAGGTTCATGGCCTAATACATGAACCTAAAGGACCCAAAGACCTGACACCACTAGAATAGACCATCCCCAACATATTTTTAATAATTAATCTAACATCCAACCTTTCAAGTCAGCATAGCTAGAATTTACCCATGCAGAGATGCATGGTTCTTGGTACCGATGGAAGATTTCATACCCTTTAATTATTCCAATCTAGTATCTTTAAAAATCATATGAGCTACTACTTTGATTCCCTCATTTGGATATACACTAGAGGAAATCAAGGTCTAAAGATTTTCTAACTCTTCTTTGAGAGAGCATCGATTGTCGAACACCAGGATGATTAGACCCCACTACCTCTACGATTCTCCTCTTCCAATGCCTTCAAGAGAGCCTACCACTATTGAAAAAACACACTACCATCACATAAGGATGGCTTTGAGTCATCCCACCAACCACTACACACTCTCCTGATGATATGAACCATCACTAGTCTTACCATCAAGGATCCCCCTCCCCGCCACCATGTAGTCATCGACATCGCACGTCCCACCCTACACTAACTGGAACTTCCCACCTCACATGAAATATTTTACCAACCCATAATATTACGGTTCCACCATGTAAGAACCTGGATCTTCATTTTAGGTATGGATTTTTTTTTCCGGTTGTTTTTGAGGAACAAAGAATAAATGAGAAATTTTCTATGTACACACTATTCACTTTTGAGTACATGTTGTGTACCTAGGTGCCTTGTGCTGGACATGTAACAGCCGAGTACATGGCCGTGTAGGTGACCTGGTAGACCCTCTAAATCGAGGTCCAATTGAGGATAGTACATGGTGTGTACATTAAATGAACACACCATGTAATTTTATTTTTTAATTGTTGAGTTAGAGTGGGGTCGCATCTCATCCCTAGAAAACCCCTCTTATTATCTTGTCTCATACATGAGAGCAACATAATGCCAAAGAACATCGAGCTCCTCCCAGTTCTTTGTTTGATCCCCAATTAAGATGTCCTCAGTTGCATTGGATTCCCACTAGTGAGTTCTCTCTTACCCTAGAGAATCTCTTCTTGATTTCTCCTATACCGTGAGTTATAGAGGGTTGATCATTTTACCCTTTTTTATATCTATGCCATTCTAGGATGATTCAAGAGATGGTGCTCAATATTATTCATCGCACAACATCAAGGTAGGTGGTTTGTGACTTTCGTCAATGGTATTTGAATTATATATTCTTAAAGTGCCGAATACACATGTTTAGGGTAATGCGTGTTTTGGAAGATAACCCTGTTTAATTCATGATATGGTTTGTTTGTTTGAGAAAGGGTGATTTCTTATGCATAAGGTTTTATACCTTGTTAAGGGACAACCAAGGGATGCATTCTCCTATCTGACTGTTTATGGACATTTGGACTAGGTTTCCTATGAGGCATCTGTTGTTTCCATGCCTTGAATTGTTTAGGATGTAGTTGAGTGATTTTATTAATTTCATGTATTATGATTGAGAATTTTATCCATGTATTAGTTATATATTACAAGTTCTTCCTTATTATGATATGTGCACTAATTTTCTAATAGACCATGAGAGACATGGACCAGGAAAACTGTGCGAGTTTCCATGTTTACTTATACGGGACCGTGACAGATTTGGTGAAGACTTTGACCTAGGGGTATTGACCGTGAGATCTATGCAGGATGTCGTTTATGATTATTTGTGCTATGTTGAACCAAGGGATATTGACTGTGAGAGGTACCTGAGGGATATTTATAATTTATTAATGCTATCTTGACCCAGGGAAATTGACCATGAGAGATTCCCAGTTGGTAGTTTATATTTTATTATTTCTATGATAAAACAAATGGGTTAGACCATGAGAGATTTCCTAGAGGGTTTTTGTGAATGATAAAATGATTGTGGTGAGTCTTCTATCCAAAGCACGTGCTTTGAATCAGTCTTACTTGGTTTTTTAGATCGTATTTTGAGACTTCTATTGTTACTATTACACAAAGGGAAACATAGATTAGTCTAGATCCCAGGATTCATTATTCAACAGTTGGAATAATTAATAGATGTAAACTAATGTAATTGAAAACTGTAGGATTGTTTACTTTGGAGTAATTCCTAGTTTATTACTTCATTTATGAATATTACCTACTATATATATTCACTGACAGTTAGGCACAAATATTTTGGTTGTTGCTTATTGGGATTTGTCTCACAACCTATTTGGGTCATGCTTTTGGACCCAAACAAATTATATGGTTAAAGGTATAGATAAGGTCGAGTGTCCTTTTTCATGAGGTACTTGATTGTTGATGGAGCTAGAGAGCATGGGACCACGATGATGATTTCAATGCTATGGGAGTATATCACATTTTTTTAATTTTTTTATTAAATTATCTCCATCATTATGATTTTTTGGATTCTTTCATAGACATATGTGACATGCATCATTTATATATATGCTCTAGTTGTTTTATTTCTACCAGTCTTCCACTGTTTACTTCTATTGTATGATATTGCTGCTTTTTCTAGTATTTAGTACTTGTTTTCTGGTATGTATACTTTTCCAATGAGGTTATAATTTCCCCACTATCAGACCTGGTCCCTCGCTGCTAGTTGTAAGCTGTTGGAATTTGGGGAAATTTACTTGAGGTCATGTGACCAACCGGGTTTAGGGAACTTTGGGGTGGCACCCTAATCTAGGATGTTACAAAGTGGTATCAAAGGGGTTTCTTTTATGCTTTGTATTACTATTTTGAGCCTATAGATATATATAAGAAGGAATAGGTAGTTGGCAATAAGCTGTTCCCAGGAGTAGCTAACCCGTGTATAGGGAAAAGCCAAGTTACCTAAAATATTACAATTTTTTTGGGTTTTTCAATTGTTAGAATTGATTGGATTTCATCGTTGTGTGGAACACATGTTTTGTACTAATATTATTGATATCATTATGGTTCTATTTCTATTGAAACACGATGATATTAGGTTATGCAATCTCATGCATCATATAGGCACTTTCTAGAGATTCACATGTCAGGAATTCTTTTCATTCCATTTAGGATGCATTATTGATTGCATAATGTTCTGATATATGTGTGCAAGATATGCATGATATTGTGATAGATTCCCTGATATAATACCTATTATTTTGATAGGGTATTGAAATTGTGAAGTTTCATTAGGATGGATACCAAACTTTGGTACCTGAGGTGTTGTTTTCCCTCTTGGATCAGAATTTGGAGGATCATGTTTGAATATTAATTGAATTTTGTCATGTTATAAGATGAATAAGGATTACAAACATTTATTAGTGAGAGTATCGGCTCTCACAAGTCAGAATTTCACTTGAATTGGACAAAATTTTATGTTTTTAAGGGTTCCAAAGATGTTTCAGAGGATTTCCATCTGAAACCCTAGACAACACGGCGTGCAATGATATGAACACAAGCCATGTGTTCTTTTATTCTGGAATAAATATTTTTTATTATGTACATGCCTTGTAATGGGAGTACACGCTGTGTAGTTCTTGACAATGTGAGTGACTGTGTGAGCAGAAACACGAGGTTGGGAAACTTTAGGGTGTACACACCATGTATCGTTTATGCACTCCATGTAGAGTTGACCATGTATCTGACATTGTGACTAACGACATAGGTGGATGATACTTAAGTGGTACATGTCATGTGTAGGGTGAACACTCCGTGTAATGTTACCCAATGCATAACCATATTGTTCTAGCCATGTAGAAGTACATGGGCAGGATGGAAAATTCAAGTACATTCTATATATTTGGAGGAACACTCCGTGTGTAAGGGTGTTACATAACCAGGATTGGAAGAGGAACGCTCCATATTATGGATTAAATGGAACATGCTATGTGGTTTTTATACACGTCACGTAACCCTATTTTGTAAAATATGAATGTTTTCCATCTCCTGTTCTATTTTTGAACTTCTAAGTTTCAATCCTTGATAATCTTGTTCTGAGGTGTGCACATAACCTTATAGATTCAGGCCACCAAGACTTCCTCCAGTTGTACGCCAGATACAAGGAAACTATCTGAAACTAGAAATGGTAGATCTGGGACAACAGGTTGATCATCTGGTTGTGTCTATATTGGAACAATCTATTATACCAAACACAGGTGCTGATGTACAGTTCCATTAAGGCTTTATGAGTATGATGTAGATTTTATAGGGAGCACCACATACTTACCCATCTATGTCAGAGTTGACGCGGGCGTTACAACAACAACATCCTCCCACTTTCTCCGGGGATGGAGGACCACAGTGTACAGAGTCAGGGTTGGAGGCCATACTTTCCATCTTCGAGAAACTAGAGACGCCTCTAGAGAGGAGGGTGAATCTTGCTCCATACATTCTATGATATTCTTCCAGGAGATGGTGGGATGTTATCTCACAGGTGGGACGTCATCGAGATATGTCTTGGGAAGAGTTTTAGAGGACCGTCTATGATTACATCTACCCTGAGACATTGAGGGCCGATCAAGCCTGATAGTTCATGCATTTGGAGCAGGGCTCTTTTTCAGGGATGGATTACTTTTCTCGTTTTATCGAGCTTTAGTTCTTCACACATGTTTTGGGAGGTGATGAGTTAGCTTTGGCTAGGAAATTTGAGGTTGCTATCAGGTTTTACATCTGATTGTAGGTGAATTTTTTCAGGCTAACTTTAGTGATGACTATAGTGAACTGGGCGCTGATTACTAAGCCCAATCTGTGGGAGTTAAAAGCTGCGAGCCAGGATGGTTCATCGTAATGGGGTTTTACTCTTTCGTTTGATAGTAGGAAGCACCGTAGGGGCCCTTCAAGTGGTGATTACAGTAATAGGGATGTATATATAGGTATCTAGGTGAGGTGCTATCAGTTCGGGAAGAGTGGTAACATGAGACCATAGGGCCTGAGAGACCCAATTGAGTGCCGATATTGCGGAAATATGGGTTATCTTCAACGTTTTGGCCTATATTTCTCACCAGAAGCTAGTGATAGAGGATCAGTTATGAATCCACATTCAAGAGCAGAACCACCGGTTTATCCTCAATTATGGAACTAGAGTTCGTCAGGCCATTCAGGCTGAGGTGGTGGTCATGGCTATGGTAGCAAGATAGAAGGTTTTTAGCGACAGTAGGGTGGATCAACTAAGGGTAGTTAGAAAGGGTCATAAGGATATGATAGAAGTCATAATTTTGGAGTGAAGAAGTCCCAAAAAGAGGAGGATCTAGAACCCTCTATGCTTGAAGGTATGATTCTAGTTGCCTCAATTTTAGCTTCTGCTCATTTTGATACAAGGGAATCCCATAGTTTTATATCTGTTGCTGTTTTAGAGAGCCTTGGGATATGCATCTTTACCTTTGAAGAGGTTATGACACTAGACACTCTGTTGGGGATTAGGACGACAAGTGTACATCAGTGCAAGGAGAGCCCTCTTGAGGTTGGTGGGTGTTACTTCTTAAGGGAGCTTTATATGTTAGAGATGAAAGGCTTTGATGTCATTATCTAAATTGAATGGATAGTCTCTTTCCAAGACCTTTTTGAGTGCTATCACTGTAGTGTGAGTTTCATGCCACCAGAGGGTGGGTCTTTTCTACACAAGGGTGAATGGGATGTCTAGGCAAGTAGAGCTGGACCCGAACATCATGGGTTGGGTAAAATCATATCACATATTTCTAGTTTATATCTAGATGACCAGGGGACTTCACAGACGGAGTTCCTCTAGTGGTGGACCATTTTAGATATATATTTCCAGATAACTTTTTAGGTTTACCTCAAGATATAGAGGTATATTTCTCTATTGATCTTGTGCTAGGAGTGGAACCGATGTCTATTTATCCATATAGGATGGATACACCAGAGTTATAGGAGCTCGAGAAGAAGTTAGAGGAGTTGTAGGGAAAGGTTTTTATCCAACCCAGTACTTCTCCTTGGGGTTTTCCTGTCCTTTTTGTGAAGAAGGTAGATGGTACCCTCAGACTTTGTGTGGATTATCAATAGCTAAACTAGTTTATGGTTAAGAACCAATATCCTTTACTAAGGATTGATGATATCTTTGATAAGATTTGAGGATCTCAGGTTTTATCAAAGATTGAATTGAGATGTGGTTATCATCAATTGCATGTTAGACCATCAGATATACCTCTCACATCCTTTTTAATTAGGTATGGTCTATAAGAGTATTTGTTTATTAAATTCGGTATCATGAATGCGCCAATAGTTTTTATGGAACCGATGAACTGATTATTCCAACCTTACTTGGATTATTTTGTGGGAGTCTTCATGGATGATATCTTTGTGTACTCTCACACTCAACATGACCATTCCACCGATCTTGAGATCATATTGAGTACACCAAGAGATAATCATTTATATGTTATTCTATGAAAATTCCACTTTTGGGTGGACTATATTCACTTATTGGGTCACATTATTTCAGATATAGGAGCATTAGTAAACCTAGAGAAAGTGAGAGTAGTAGTTTCCTAGGAGAATCCGAGAACATCTTTGAGGTACATAGTTTTATGGGGAATTATAGTTACTACATGCACTTTATACAAGACTTTTCACACTTAACAGCACCACTAAGATGCCTAAATAAGAAGGGTGGAATGTACTTATAGGCAAGTTCCTATGTTTCAGCATTTCAGGAGCTGAAAGGGAGATTTACTTCATCACCAATACTGATTTTTCTAGAGATGGGAAAGAGTTACACCTTTTACTATGATGCAATAGGTAATGGGTTTGGAACAATGCTTATGTAGGGGGAAGGAGTTGTTGCATACATGTCTCAGTAGTTGAGGTCGCATTAGAGGAATTACCTGATTCATGATCTTGAGTTATCTACCGTTGTGCATGATTTACATTGTTGGACACATTATCTTATGGGAGAGAATTTTGTGGTATTCACTGACCAAAAAAGTCTCAAGTATATCTTTACTCAGTGTGATCTTTATTTGAGACAACGAAGGTGGGTTGAGTACCTTCAGTCTATTGGATTTGAGTTTTCCTAGATACTTGGGAATGGCAATGTAGTGGCTAATGCGTTGACTAGGAGGACTCATATACAAGTAGTCCAGGAGACCAAAAGTGAGTGGTAGCTTATGGCTATATTCTTTGAGATTCATTTGGAGGTGCCTGAAAAAAAGGGCAGACATTTCTTTCTTTTGTAGAAGTTACCTATACTCTACTGGATCAAGTGAGAATGAGGAAGTTATCCAATTCCAAAGGCCTTCTTATACGGGAGAGTTTTTCAGGTGAGGAACCTACTCTTGGGTGGACTGTAGGCCACTATGAGATGTTATGTTTTCATGGAAACATATGGGTGTTAGTAGATATATGTGAGGATTTGATGTGATATTTTTATTCCTCATTTTTGGAAGTTCATCCCGGTGTTCCCAAGATGTATTGAGATCTACACCATCAATATTGGTTGCTAGGTATGAAGAGGGATGTAGTTGGGTTTTTTATGAGATGTTCTACCTATCATGAAGTTAATGCTGAGCATCAATGACCAACAAGGCTTCTACATCAGTTACCCATTCCAAAGTGAATGTGGAATGATGTCACAATGGATTTTATGATGGTTTAACTGAGGCCTCCTTGAGGGAATGACGTTGTTTGGGTTGTTTTTGATAGACTCACAAAGGTGTCACTTTTCTTGATAATCAAAGAAACCATCAGTGTTGATGATCTTGGAAGGTTGTACATCTGAGAGATTGCACATTTTCATGGGGCTCTACATTCTATCATTTCATAAAGGGACTCCTGTTTTACTTCTCATGTCTGCTAGGGATTATAGAGGGATTTGGGTATAGAGGTTGTTCTAAGTACATCTTTCCATCCCCATTCAGATGGCCAGTTTGAGCGTACAATTAAGGTTTTAGAGAACATGCTATGACCATGAATCCTAGATTTTAGGGGATCTTGGGAGAGACACATTCCCCGAGTGGAGTTTTCTTATAATAGAAATATTTAGGAGACTATTCATATGTAACCTTATAAGGATTTATACAGTAGGCCATGCCGATCACCCCTATGTTGGTTGGAGGCAAGAGAGGTAGTTATGCTAGGAATCTGTCTTGACTAGGAGACCACAAATTAGGTGGATCTGATTCAGAAGAGGATGGTTATTACACAGTCTTGATAAAAATATTATACTGATTTATAGAGATGACATCTGGAGTTCGAGGTCGGAGATTAGGGTTTCTTACTTGTCACACCAAGGTTGGTACACAGAAGGATTAAGAGAAAGCGGAAGCTTTCACTGATATACGTCAGGTATTTTGAGGTTTTGGAAAGAGTCAAACTAGTTTCCTATTGGTTGCAGTTACCTCAGAGGTACTAGGATATGGACGATGTATTTCATGTTTTTTAGCTACGATGTTACTTTTCAGGACTGTCTCATGTTTTACAACCTTAGGAGGTTGAGTTGGAGGTGGATGAATCATTCAAGCAGCACCCTATTTTTATTGTAGATCGCATTACAAATCTTATACATGGTCGGTCTTTTCCTCCCATATGGGTGCTATGGCAGCACAGGTGAGCACATGACAAGACTTGGGAGAGTGAGGATGACGTACAAACATAGTGGCTAGAGTTTTTTTGAAATTTCTTCTTCTCCACCCTTGGAAGGGAAATTTAGGGATAAATTGATTTAAGGGGTAAAGTTTCTAAGAACATAGATCTTCATATTAGGAAGGGATATTCATTTCAGTTTTCTATGAATAAAAAGGAAGAAATGGGACATTTTCCAAGTACACTCCATGTACCCGGTTTCTGCAAGTAGCCATGTACTGGTCGTGTAACGGCCTAGTACATGGCCATGCAGGTGACCTAGCAGACCACCTAAAGCGGGGGCCATTTGAGGCTAGTACATAGTGCGTATATTAAATGAACACATTGTGTACTTTTCTTTTTAATTGATGAGTCAAAGAGGGGTCATGTCTCATCCCTAGAAAACCCTTTTTCTTCTCGTGTCTCATATAATAGCGTGATGGAATTCCAACGAACTTCAATCTCCTCCTGGTTCATTTTCTGAGCCCTGATTAAGTCGTTGTCGGTTGCATTGGATTCCCACTGGTGAGTTCTCTATTTCCCTAGAGCATTTATACCTTATTTCTCCTCTCTTGCGAGTTATCTAGGGTTGATATTTTTTACCCTTTTGGTAGATCTACATCGTTCTAGGATGATTCAAGGGTATATGTTCAAGAGTGTACATCATAAAACATCAAGGATGGTGGTTTGTGCTTTTTATCAATGGTATTTGGATTATATATTATTAATGTTTCGAACACCTATGTTTAGGGTATTGCGTGTTTTGGAACATGACAATGTTTAATACCGTATATGGTTTGTTTGTGAAAGGTTGATTTATTATGCATAAGGTTTTATTCTTTGTTAGGGGATGTAGGATCAAAATAGTGATGTAGATGCTCAATGTACAAGAGGGGGGGTGAATTGTATACTTTAAAAATTCCTTTGGAACCATTAAAGTTAGTTACAAATAACTATGTTTTCCTTGAGTAAAGGAAAGGGCTAAGTTTAACAAAGTTAAACATAAGAAAATTCACAACACCTCTAATACCAAATGAAAACTTGGAAAGAGATTCCGAACGTGGGTTCCAGAAATATGGTTCCGGAAATTGAAACTTAACAAAAGATTACAATATGAGATTCTACCTTAAAGCGTATAGAATCTAAATGAAACAGAGTACAAGTAAGGAAGTATAAGAAAGTTATACATTCCTTATAATACAAAATGCAGAGGAAATAAACAAGTAGTAAAACTACAAGTAACAAGATATAAGTCTTTTAACCCAAAGAGAAGGATATCCAACAACCTTGGATAAAGGTCCCTTGATTTATACTTTCAAGCAAGTCTGTCTTACCCACACCAGGGTAAGCCCTCGATACGAAGATCAGAGTGTCTCTGTCTTGCTATCCCTGCAAGCCCTCAACTTCAATGTAGTTGGCAACCTCTGTCTTTCTCAGCAAGGAAGCCCTCGAACTTCAAGGTAGTCGGAACCTCTATCTTCATATCCCCGGAAATCCTCGAATGTAATCACCAACATTCGGAGTCGCATGAAGCTTTGAGAGTTAATAAGAGCATCTCTCTCTAGAAATCACTTCAACAGCATGTATGCACAATAACCAAGTTGTTCATCCATCCATCGTGAGCTCTTTCAAATGAGCTCCTATTTATAGGTAAGGTTGGCCTCCTTCCCAACGGTCATATTTTCCTTAAAAATCGGAGGGACCTGTACACGTGTAACTTAACCAACAGTTAGTTCATAACAGAATATATGACATCGTTTTATAACAAAACAAGTGTAACAGAATATACGACACCATTTTAAATCTTAACTAAAAAGATTCGGAGTGAAGGTTCAAAGTTAAAGTTCGGAGTGTAAGGAAAATAATAAAGAGTAAAAAAAATATAAAGGCATAATCAAAATAAAAGTTTGGAGTGAAAATTCGGAATCTGAATAAATTCAGAGTGTATAGAACAAAGATGATCAGTTTCTGTTTAATAGATGAACTCGGAATGAGAATTCGGAATCAGAATTCGTCATCAGAATTCGTAGTGAGAATTCCTCATCAGAATTCGTAATGGGAATTCATCATCAGAATTCATAATGAGATTTCATCTTAAGAATTCGTAATGAGAATTCGTATCCAGAATTCGGAATGAGAATTCATCATCAGAATTCGTAATGAGAATTCGTCATCATAAATCTTAATGAAAATTCATTATCAAAATTTGTAATGAGAATTCTTCATTAGAATTCGTAATGAGAATTCAACGTCGAACTTCATAAGGATTCGTATCCTGAATCTGGAATATAACTTAGTCAGAGTTCGTATCCGGAATTCGGAATAATACTTTATTACAGTTCTCATCTGGAATTCGGAGTGAAACTTCCTTACAGTTCTTATCCAGAATTCGGATCCTAAAACAGAATACTTTATATCAAAGTTTCAAACAAATTCGAGAAAACAGAAATGAATCCGAATTTTATACTTAGGAAAAATATGAATGAAAATATGATAAGAATAATTTTTCTTACATAAGTGATTTTCCTTATAAAAGCTATTTTCCTTATAAAAGCGATTTTCCTTATAAAAGCAATTTTCCTTATAAAAGCGATTTTCTTAAAGATAAGGTGTTTGTGATTTTCAAAACAAGAAGGAATGAAAAAGTCATAAGGAAAACCTTATTAACTCAACAATCTCCCCCTTTTTGGAAAGCACAAACATCCTTGAAAAAGAAATTCTAAGAAGAAAGAAAAACATTAAGGCTTATCTCCCTTTCCTTTAAGGATATTGATGAATACGACTAACTCCCCCTTAGGCTTTGAAACTCTAAGGATTGTATTCTAGATTTCCAGAGTGACACTTCATTATGAATAAGAAAGTCTTCTTTAATGAAAAACTCCCCCTTAGATAAACTCTTATTAGAGTTTGTTTTCTTTCTCACCCTTTGTTAGGATTCTTTTTCCCTTTCATTAGAGTTATTTTCCTTCTCCCCCTTTGTGATTTTCAAAAAGAATATAAGGGAATGGAAAATATAACAAAGTACCTGAAAGATTAGTAGTAACAACAAAAAGAAACGAGCAAGCAAAATTTTTTTTATTATGATTGAAAATTTCAACAACAAAAGAGTTAAATTACAAAAAAAGATCGGATCTGTCTATTTGGGATCTTTTTTCCTTTGCCATGAGACCCTTTAGAATAGTCTTTATCTTCTTTAGGTCTTTATGATCTTATTCAGCTTGCTTCTCTAAGACCACTATTCTTGCAGATTGAGCTTCAATCTTTTCTTCCTGGGATTGAAGCTTTTCTTCCCGAGCTTTGATCTTTTCTTCCCGAGCCTTCATCTTTTATTGAAACTCAATCCAATGATCTCTTTAAAACTTCCCATTTTGAGAGACAGAATTTAGCTTCCCATTCAGATCTCTGACTTCTTGAATCCGGAAGTTCTTTTCATCTGTCAGCTTCTCTTCAAAGGAATAAGTCAGCTCATTTATCTTCCTATCCTCAGTCTCAAAAGCATCTTTAACATTGTCTTGAAATTCGTCGAATAGCCTCATCTCTTCTACAGTCTTCTTTGACCAGTTTTTCATCCTCTTGCAAGTTTTTCTATGAGCTTCATAGCCAACAAAAAAGGTTTTGAATTGAGCCTCAATCTCAACACACTTGTCCATAACCATAGACACAAAGTCTGTTTTCTGATTCAAAGCATGTTGGAGCATCTGGAATCTTGAATCAATACTTGAGAAGGTCGGAATGGTTCCCACCAAATTTTTCAAAGACTGAACAACAAAGTCATTCCCCACCGAAGATGACTCCGAATTCGAAACTTTGCTTGGAGAATTTTCTTCTTCAACAAGGTAAAGCTTTCTCTTTGAAGAACTACCAACTTCTTTTCTCTTCACCACTACTGAACTCGGAGTATCAGCAAGAATTTTCTTTCCCTTGTCTTTTTTCAGAATATAATCATGTTCCGAAGTTTTCTTTTCACTATCAGACACTTGGACAACATTATCTTCCTCATCAGAAACTTCCTGAACACCAACCTCTACATTTTCCATCTGAGAAATATCATGTAAAAGTTGTTCTTCTACTCCATGATAAGCTACTACTTCTTCTCCTTTCTCTTCTTCCATTGCTGGAGTAACTAGCTTCGAAGATTTAGCTTCTGAAGTTCTAAGCAATAAGTGTTCCAAAGGTGTCCCCTTATAATCATCTACTTGTTTCAACACATCTCTGGTTTCACCACTTCCTTCAGAAACATCTTCTTCTTCTTCCACTTGCTCAACTTGCTCACCTTGTTCAACTGGCTTAGCAACTGCCTCTTCCGGAGCAAGAAACTCTCTTCCTGGAGTCTCAGATAGAGATTCCAATGAAAAGGATCTCGAAACAGGAATGTTCACAGAAACCATCTCATTGAATTTTAACAAAGCCTAAGCTACCTCAGCCTCAGACATCTTCTTCTTGAGCTTCTTTTCTTTTGCTTTTTTTTCGAGATCATCCGCAGTTCTTTCTTTCAATGCCTTAGCCTCCGCAGGGTCCAAGCCAAACTGAGGCTCCCCTTGCATTCTCTTTCCTTTCATCTCCCTCCATTTAGCAACAACCTCATCTGGGTAAGATTTATTCTTCTTTGGTTTTGGAGGTGCGGAATGAACTTCCTTAGACTTGGGATCCTCGGCTTCTACATCCACTTCCTTCAGCTTTCTCTTTCTTACCGGCTTAGAGGATTCCGGATCAGCAGCTTTCAGAACTGATTCTTTTTGAGCAGGTAGATCAATAAACTGTCCAGACTCCTTGTCAAAGGCTACATCCATTCTTTTGAGTGTACCATCACTAACCGGTATAATCTTGAAAACTCTTGGATTAGATTTGCAATCCGCCTTGAAAGACTCAAGGCACGAAACTATCAACTTGGAGAGGATTGCTGGATTCATAATAATTTGAGCTCTCAGATTTCCTTTCTTCAAATTCTCAAGATTGATAAGAATGTGCTTCATTAAATTAAACTTCCTCTGATTTATCAGAAAATATAGGATGTAGATCTCACTCTTCTTCAAGCTATCTTTTTCACCTTTCCTTGGTATGATAAGACCCTGTATCCATAACTCTAGAATCCGGAAATTTGTAGATAAACTAGAAATATTTGGAGCCTTGTCATCTTCCAGTCCGAGAGTTTCTAAAGATTTTTCCTTGTCGAAGCTACCCTTAGAATCTGGCAACACATGAGAAATAAAATCAGCTTCACCTTCATTATTCAGCCCTACCAAGCTGGCTGCCTTGGCATATAAAAGTTCATAAGTCTTTCTATAAGACTTAAAAGACAACTTCTCCTTTCCATCTTCCTTGAGAAAAGAAACAGTCTCATAGAACTCTATAAGCAAATCTGAATAAACTTCATCTTGATTCTCGGGTTTTGACACCGCAACATTTTCCCAACCATTAAGCTTGATATTCTTAAAAATAAGAGAATCATACTTGTTGAAGAAATCTGGATGAACCAGCCTCTCTCTATATATTAACCACATCGAGATCGGCTTAAATTAAGACATGTCTTGAGAAGCTACTTCCACAGACATTCGGATTTAAAGGCTTCTGAGAAGTTCGGAACTGAGAAAACTGAAATTTGGAACAGCCTTAAAACAGAGAGGTAGAGCTTCGAGACGCTGGAGGTTGAAAACTGATGTGGGACAAACATTTGGGGTCCCCTTTATATAGGCAACGAAAAAACGGTTCAACTTCCACGGTTGTTCGAATGGTTGTGATTAGCTGAGATCATATCTGACGGTCGAAAACCAATTCACTTGAATCCGATCTTTTGAGGTTTTTATTAAAACAAAGAATTAAGAAAATTATAATCTGAAAACAAAATATAAGAAAATTCCCGCAAGTAAAATATGACTACAAAAACTTGGGTAAGGAAATCAAACCTTTCGGATTAGCTTAGGAGGATTATTTGTAATGGGTAATATTCATACGAAAACAAAAGAAAAAAAACTTTATTATGAAAAGAAAAAATTCAGAAAACTGACTACAAAAAACAAACTCAGTAAGGAAAACTGAGTACGAAAATTTCATTACAAAATTTTGAAAACGAAAAACTTTTTATGGAAGATTTGGTACGAAAATCTTGTTATGAAAATATCAGTACGAAAATTTCCATTCCGGATATTTCCATACGAATACTTCCATTCCAGAAGTATTCTGTACGAAAGTATCAATTCTGGAAAATTTTAGTTCTGGAAATTCCTATTCTGGAATTTTAGTTCTGAAAAGTTTGAAAACAAATTTTGAAAAACTTTGTTAAACTAACAATCAAATGTACTCCCCCTATGAAAAGGAGTTTATATCTGTAAGGAGACTTTTTCAACAGAAAGTTAATTAAGAGGGATTACCTTACGATAATCATTCCTAACTTCTGTTTAATGTATTCAAATCTATCAGAAGGTAAAGATTTTGTAAAAATATCAGCAAGTTGATCTTGTGTTCCGATAAACTGAAGAATAATATCTCCTTTAAGTGTGTGATCCCTAAGAAAGTGATGCCTAATATCTATGTGTTTTTCACGGGAGTGATGTGCAGGGTTCTTACTAAGGGAAATGGCACTAGTGTTATCACAAAAAATTTGAGTTTTAGTAAAACTCAAGCCATAGTCTGTGAGTGTGTGTTGCATCCACAACACTTGAGCACAACAACTTCCAGCTGCTACATATTCAGCTTCAAAAGTGGAGAGTACTACAGAATGTTTCTTCTTGCAGGACCAAGATACTAATGAATCTCCTAAGAAATTACAAGTTCCAGATGTACTTTTTCTATCCATTCTACATCCACCAAAGTAAGCATCAGAAAAGCTTTTTAAGATAAAGTCATTTCCAGAAGTATAAAATAATCCTAGATCCATGGTTCCCTTAAGGTAGCGAAAAATTCTTTTTACTTCCTTTAAGTGAGATTCCTTAGGATTGGATTGATATCTTTCACATAAGCATACTGAAAACATTAATTCTGGTCGACTAGCTGTTAAGTATAGTAGACTTCCTATCATACCTCTAAAAGATGTTTGATCTACTGGTTTCCCAGCTTCATCAAGATATAAAGAGTTTGAGGTACCAATAGGAGTACTTATACTCTTAGTATTATCATAACCATAATTTTTAAGAACATCTTTAATATACTTATGTTGAGATATGTAGGTTCCTTCTGGTTTTTGAGAAATTTGAAAACCAAGGAAAATTTTTAACTCACCCATCATACTCATTCCAAACTAAGATTTCATTAGACTTGCAAAAGAGTCAGTCAAAGATTGCCGAGTTGAACCAAATATGATTTCATCAACATAAATTTGAACAATCAAAACATTTTTCTTATCTTTATTTATAAAAAGGGTTGGATCTGAATTTCCCTTAACATAGTTATTTTGAAGTAAAAATCCAGTGAGTCTATCATACCATGCTCGTGGGGCTTGTTTAAAGCCATATAGAGCATTGGTAAGTCTAAAAACATAATCAGGATGTTTTGTATCTTCAAATCTAGGAGGTTGTTCAACAAAAACTTCCTCTTGAACATAACCGTTAAGAAAAGCACATTTCACATCCATTTGGAAAAGTTTGAAATTAAATAATGCTGCAAAGGAAAGTAGAATACGGATAGATTCAAGTCTAGCTACTGGAGCATAGGTTTCTTCATATTCTATTCCCTCTTGTTGATTATATCCTTTAGTAACAAGTCTAGCTTTATTTCTTACTTGGACTCTATTTTCAACACATTTATTTCTGAAAACCCATTTGACTCCAATAATAGAAGTTTCCTTAGGTCTTTCAACCAAGGTCCAGACTTTATTCCTTTCAAATTCATTTAGTTCATCTTGCATGGCTTTAATCCAATCATCATCACCTAAAGCTTCATAAGTACTTTTATGTTCTAATTGGGAAAGAAATGATAGATGTTCTACTTCATTTCTTAAGGAACTTCTAGTCCTTACAGGTTGATTTACATCACCAATGATAATATCACTGGGTTGATTCTTAAGAAACGCCTGATTTGGGTTTTGAAAAGCATGTTCATCAACATAGGGAAGAAAATATTCTGGGGTAAATGTTTCAGGAATATCTTCTTGAACATTATCTTTATCAGAAGGTTCTTCTATCAAAGGTTGATAATCAGTTTTTGAAAACACATCTGAGGATGTAGGCTGAGGAGTTCTAAAAACAAAAGGATCTGACTCATCAAATTTTACATGTACTGTTTCTTCAACAGTACAAGTGTTTTTATTAAAAACTTTATAAGCCTTAGATGTTGTGGAATAACCTAAGAAAAAGCCTTCATCATATTTTGGTGCGAATTTATGTAAGTTATCTTTAGTATTTAGAATGAATACTTTGCAACCAAAAACCTTGAAGTAGGATAGTCTTGGTTTTCTACCATTCCATAACTCATAAGGAGTTTTATTAAGAAAATGTCTAATCAAAACTCGATTTATAGTATAACAAGCAGTACTTACAGCTTCAGCCCAGAAATGTCTAGCTATGGAATATTCACTCAACATGGTTCTAGTTATTTCTTGAAGAATTATATTTCTTCTTTCAACTACACCATTTTGTTGAGGAGTTCTATGTGCTGAAAAATTGTGAGTAATACCTTTTTACTACAAAAAGTTCTAAAATCATAATTTTGAAATTCTCCACTACGATCACTATGAATAGTTTTCAATGGAAGGTTTTTCTCATTTTTAACTTGAGCTCTAAAACTTTTGAAGTAAGAAAAATCTTCAAATTTCATTGCTAGAAAATAAACCCAAGTAAATCTAGTGTAATCATCAACTAGAACAAACACATAGTATTTGCCTCTAATACTTCCAGTTTGTGTTGGACCAAAAAGATCCATGTGCACTAACTGTAATGCATCGGTTGTTGAGACTTCACAGATTGATTTAAAACTAGATTTATGTTGCTTGCCATATTGACAAGGATCACAAACTTTAGAAGAATCAAATCTAAGCTCCGGTAGATCCTTAACTAGTTTCTTCCTAGAGAGTTTACATAGGTTTCTAAGGTTACATTGACCTAGTCTTCTATGCCATAACCGGGAATGATCTTCCATTGCACTAAGACAAGGTAAATCGTGGCTTTTAAGAACTTCTAAGTTTAAGGTATAAACATTCTCTTGCCTATTGGCTGAGAGAATAAATTCTTCCTTGGAATTCTGAACTAAGCACTTTTCATTCCTAAAATTCACAAGGTAACCTTCATCACATAACTGACTTATGCTAATGAGGTTGTGCTTAAGACCCTTAACAAAAAGAACATTTGAAATCAATGTTTTACCAAGAAAAACAATATTACCAATACCAACAATCTAACCCTTATCATTATCTCCGAAAGTTACCTTTCCTCCTTTCGTTTTGATAATCTTTTCAAAATAGCTTTTGTTACCAGTCATGTGTCGGGAACATCCACTATCCATGTACCATGTATTGTTGCTGGTACTCTCTTTATTTTCCTGAAATCAAGAAGAAAATTAGACTTTCAGAATCCAAACTTGTTTGGATCCGAGATTTCCAGAAAATAAAATTTTAGGTACCCACATTTTCTTAGAAAAGTAAGCTTTGTGAAATCCTAAAGATTGGGTTTTGTTTAAGGAACAATCCTTTGCCCAGTGACCACCACATTGACACTTGGTACAAAATGGGGCACTTTGAGGAACAAAATAATTGTTACTGAAAATTGGTTTTGCATGGGTATAACCAAATCCGGATTTATTTCTTAAAGGTCATATTTGGGAATACATTTTATCAAAATTTTCTTTCCCATGGGTAAAGATTGATAAACACTTCTTTAAGGAAAAAATTTCAGACTTGAGTTTTACAATCAAGTTTTTATCCTCAAAATAATTAGTTTTAGAACTAGAGCTAGGCTCGAAATCATTTTTATTAGAAATTACTTTTTCTAATTCTTTAGAAAGTTTGTTCTTCTCAGAACTTACTTCCTGAAGATTTTTTGAAATACTTTCAAAATCAGCATTTTTCTTATCAAGATCTTTAGAAAGATATGATATCTCTTTTGTAAGAATAGAATTCCTAGAGTTTTCCTTATCAAGTTTTTTATTGAGTTTAGAATTCTCAATCTCAAGAAGTTCAGCAAACCTAGAGACTTCTTTATAAGTAGGTAAAGTATTTTCTTCATCAGAAGAAGATTCTTCATCAGAAGAGTCATAATACTTACTATCATTGGAATTTAAAGAAACATTGGTTAGTGATTCAGCATTTCGTACCTTAGCCATAAAACAAGGATTATCAATAGGTAATCTGGCTATAAGACCAAGATTCTTCTGTCCTGAAGATTCATAATTAGAAGATTAATCTGAAGAGTCACCACCACTGGCACTCCAGGTGTCATTAGCTTTCAGAACTTTCTTTGCTTTCGCTTTATAATACTTCTTTCTATTCCTGTCTGAATGTCTTTCTTTCCTTTCTTTCTTTTTGAGCATAGGGAAATCTGGTCTAATATGTCCAGCTCTCTTGCATTCATAACAAGTAACTTCTCCATCTTTCTTATCTTTCCTATCCTTTTTCTTATATTTGGATTGGAAATTTCTCTGGACAGCTATCTTTTTCATCCTTCGAGCAAGATATGCTAATTCATTTTCAGAGATTTCACTCTCACTAGAATCTGATTGAACTATCATCTTCTTAGACTTGGATCTGGTTACTCTCTCAGGAGTCTTAGCTTTCATATGATTTTATGTAGTTGAAAAAGAAACTGTACCATTTCCATTTTTCTTTTTTAATGTTGCCAGCATCTCTCTTCATTCTGGTTTCATGTTGGAGAAGAGTTCCAAATAACTCATCAAGAGAAATCCGAGTCACTTTCCTGTTCTCATCTATAGCTATTCTTTTGGATTCCCACTCATTAGGCATGATATCAATTATCTTATCCAAAAGAGCTTCATCATCTAAACCTTTCTCTCCCATAGACTGTAGGCTGTTGACGATAGTCATAAATCTCTGTTGAACTTTACAAATTGGTTCTCCATAAGGAAAATTGAATCCATGATATTCAGCTCTAAGCATAGCTCTCCTAGTCTCAATCACTTTAGAAGTTCCAAAGTGTGTAACCTCTAACTTCTTCCAGATACAATTAGCTGCTTCACAAGAATAAATTTGGCTGTATATATTTCTAGTCATTGAACAAAGTAAGGTATTACGTACCTTATAGTTGAGTTGATACTCTTGCTTTTTCGGGTTAGTGAAAGTTCTGAATTCGTTGTCAGGAATTTTATAATCACCAGTAAGCATAACAAAGTTGTCTACTCCAGTATTGATAACAAAAGTCTTCATTCGATCTCTCCAATACTCATAGTCATTAACATCAAAGATTGGTGGTCTTGTAGGATTTAGATTATCAATAGAACCAACATTAATTCCTTCCATACTTAAAATAACCTTCAGCACACAAACTTGTTAGTAGAAAAGATTCATAATAACCAAGTTCGGTAATGGAAAAGTTCGGAATGGAAAAGTTCGGAATGGAAAAGTGAGCAAGAAAAACTTATACGTGAGTACAAGTATTTCAGAGACCTCCTCTGATACCAATTGTAGGATCAAAATAGTGATGTAGATGCTCAATATACAAGAGGGGGGGGGGGTGAATTGTATACTTTAAAAATTACTTTGGAACCTTTAATGTTATTTACAAATAACTATGTTTTCCTCGAGTAAAGGAAAGGGCTAAGTTTAACAAAGTTAAACTTAAGCAAATTCACAACACCTCTAATACCAAATGAAAACTTGGAAAGAGATTTAGAACGTGGGTTCCGGAAGTATGGTTCCGGAAATTGAAACTTAACAAAAGATTACATTATGAGATTATACCTTAAAGCGTATAGAATCTAAATGAAACAGAGTACAAGTAAGGAAGTATAAGAAAGTTATACTTTCCTTATAATACAAAATGCAGCGGAAATAAACAAGTAGTAAAACTACAAGTAACAAGATATAAGTCTTTTAACCCAAAGAGAAGGATGTCCAACAACCTTGGATAAAGGTCCCTTGATTTATACTTTCAAGAAAGTCTGTCTTACCCACACCAGGGTAAGCCCTCGATACGAAGATCAGAGTGTCTCTGTCTTGCTATCCCCGCAAGCCCTCAACTTCAAGGTAGTTGGAAACCTCTGTCTTCCTCAGAAAGGAAGCCCTCGAACTTCAAGGTAGTTGGCACCTCTGTCTTCCTATCCCCGGAAGTCCTCGAATGTAATCACCAACATTCGGAGTCGCACGAAGCTTTGAGAGTTAATAAGAGACTCTCTCTCTAGAAATCACTTCAACATCAAGTATGCACAATAACCAAGTTGTTCATCCATCCATCGTGAGCTCTTTCAAATGAGATCCTATTTATAGTTAAGGTTGGCCTCCTTCCCAACGGTCATATTTTCCTTAAAAATCGGAGGGACATGTACACGTGTAACTTAACAAATGGTTAGTTCATAACAGAATACACGACATCGTTTTATAATAAAACAAGTGTAACAGAATATACGACACCATTTTAAATCTTAACTAAAAATATTCGGAGTGAAGGTTCGGAGTTAAAGTTCGGTGTGTAAGGAAAATAATAAAGAGTAAACAAAATATAAAGGCATAAGAAAAATAAAAGTTTGGAGTGAAAATTCGGAGTCTGAAGAAATTCAGAGTGTATAGAACAAAGATGATCAGTTTTTGTTTAATAGATGAACTTGGAATGAGAATTCGTCATCAGAATTCGTAGTGAGAATTCTTCATCAGAATTCGTAATGGGAATTCATCATCAAAATTCTTAATGAGATTTCATCTTAAGAATTCGTAATGAGAATTCGTATCCAGAATTTGGAATGAGAATTCATCATCAGAATTCATAATGAGAATTCGTCATCATAAATCTTAATGAAAATTCATTATCAGAATTTGTAATGAGAATTTTTCATTAGAATTCGTAATGAGAATTCAATGTCGAACTTCATAAGGATTCGTATCCTGAATTTGGAATATAACGTAGTCAGAGTTCGTATCCGGAATTCGGAATGATACTTTATTACAGTTCTCATTTGGAATTCGGAGTGAAACTTCCTTACATTTCTTATCCAGAATTCAGATCCTAAAACAGAATACTTTATATCAAAGTTTCAAACAAATCCGAGAAAACAGAAATGAATCCAAATTTTATACTTAGGAAAAATATGAATGAAAATATGATAAGAATAATTTTTCTTACAAAATCTATTTTCCTTATAAAAGCGATTTTCCTTATAAAAGCGATTTTCCTTATAAAAGCAATTTTCCTTATAAAAGCGATTTTCTTAAAGATAAGGTGTTTGTGATTTTCAAAACAAGAAGGAATGGAAAAGTCATAAGGAAAACCTTATTGACTCAACAGGGGACACCCCATGGGTGCATTACCCTGTCTGAATGTTTATGGCCATTTGGACTAGGTTGCCCATGAGGAATAACTTGTTTCTATGCCTTTAATTGTTTAGGATGGATTTGATTGATTTTTTTGAATTGAATGTGTTATGATTGAGAATTTTATCCATAAATTAGTTATAGATTTCATGTCATTCCTTGTTATGATATGCACATTTTTTTCTAACAGACCGTGGGAGCCTTGGACCATGAAAACTGTGGGGGTTTCCATGTTTATTTACACAGGACCATTATACCATTGGTTTAGACTTTGAACCAATGGTATTGAATGTGATAGCTACCCATAAGGACATTTATTATTATTTTTTCTATGATGACCCAGGGGTATTGACCGTGAGAGCTACCCAGAGGCCATTTATAATTTATTGATACCATGTTGACCTTGGGGTATTGATCGTGAGAGAATACCAGATGGTCATTTGTATTTGATTATTTCTATGTTAAACCAAATGGGTTAGACTATGAGAGCTTTCCCAGAGGATTGTTGTGAATGCTTGAATGATTGTGGCCAGTCTTCAAGCTAAAGCACATGATTAGACTCAGTCTTACATGGTTTTTGATGGTCTTCTGAGACATATGTTGTTACTATGACATAGAGGGATATAGAGGTTAGGATAGATCTTAGGATTCATTATTCAACGGTTTTAATAATTAATAAATGGAAATGAATGTAATTGAAAAGTTTAGGATTGTTTAATTTGTGTACTTCCTAGTTTATTTCTTCATTTCTACATATTGACTTCTATATATATTCACTGACAGTTAGGTATAGATATTTTGGTGGTTTCCTACTAGGATTCACCTCACACCCTATTTGGGTCTTGTTTTTTTGACCCAAAAAGATTATATGGTTGTGGGTATAGATAAGGTAAAGAGCCCTTATTCATGTGGTACTAGACTGCTATTATAGCTGGAGAGCATGGGACCATGCTATGGATTACGATGCTATTGGAGTTTACCAATTTTCTGTAATGTTGTTTAGTATTTTATTTCCATAATTTTTACATGTTTGGATGATTTACTAGACATATATGACATGTATCAATTTATATATTTTCTCTAGTTGTTTTATTACTAACAGTCTTTAGCTGTTAACTTATGTTGTATGGTATAACTGCTTCCACTACTATTTAATACATAGTTTCCACTATGTATACTTTGCTAATTATGTAATTGTTTCCCCATTTTTAGACCTTGTCCCTTGCTATTAGTCAGTATCCTCTTGCATTTATGGAATTGCACTTGAGGTCATGTGACCAATCGGGTTTGGGGAACTTTGGGGTGGCACCCTGGTCTGGGATGTTACACACCAGGAATGGATCTAGGACTTTGATGTAGGATTACATGGAACCTTACCACTAGGCCGAACCCCAACTGCTATAAGAGGTTTATGAATATAAGGAAAATAGAAAAAATAGGTTTAAATATGCTTATTATTACTAAATTCATTGTTAAAAATTGTCAAAATATATTTTAAAATATTATTATTTTCTTATTAAATTCTAATTTTTCAACTATTTTTCTTTTATCACGACCCGACCCAATTGAGACACATACCTAGATTAGATACTAGATCTAGAATAACCACTAAATCCAACATCCAATTGGTTAGGGGTTGGTGAATTAAATAAATGATATAAATCTCATAAATGGGAGGTATTATTATTTTAGGTATAGATTAAATATTTTAAAATAAGATTAAAACCACAAAATTATGAACAATAAGTAATCCATGATTAAATGATTTAAAAAATGAGGTACAATGCATGATCGTCATACAATATAACCAAAATGATAGAAAATAATCAATGTAAAAAACCAACTATTAACCCTCAAATGTGTATGAAAACTCGAACAACTTGTATGCCTTAGTGGTATTTGAAACAATCCACAAATATCAAGTTCTTATAATTAACCAGGGTCATTTATCTAACGCCACTATAAAAGTACAAGAATAAAATCTTAAAAAATTATATGTAATATTTTGGGAGAATATTTCCTCATAATAATTCGGTTATCTCTTAATTATGAAAAACCAAGTTAATATCATGCACACATAACAATTAATGTAGTAAAATCCTATTTCATAGTCACATTCTCACTGACCAAAATCGATCGTGGTAATTTAGGTCAAATATCAGTTACTAAACTATCTCATCCTCAAAAATGAATAAGATACTACAATTTGATCTATTTTATTATAAAAATATACACAACCTCATTAATTCTTCAAAATATTTTGAGGTATTCTATTCTTAATATCACCACAAGAATCAATCACCAAATAAAAAAATATGTATTGTATAACACATGAAATTAATAAAATAAACATACATCACAAACCAACTATCACCAGAAAGTACCCATATATCCAATGTAAAACATCTTATCACCAATCCATTGCCATTATCTCATCACATACATACTTAGATTAAAAAAAATATAACCAATCAGTGGAATAATGGGGGGCATAAAAGTTTGGTTCTTTGGTCACTTTACTCACTAATTTGAATTTTTGGTTTCACCCAAGAAAACCACCCATAGGTGGTGGTTGTGTAGAAAATGGTACTACCATCATTAATATAAAATCATAAATTACGGTGGATTGAAAATCGAGATGCAATGCCATATGAAAATGTACATCACTAGATGTGGCCATGGAAAAAATATTATAGCATCAGGAACCAAATTTTATTTATTCTATTGGGATTAAATTAAAGTGAATAAAAAACACCCTATTTATAGAGATACAAACACATAGAAATTGAATAATAAAAATTAAAAAACTAAAAAAATATTGTAAATTTGTTGTATTACATGATGCCCAACCCTCTGATGCCAAATCTTTCTATATACAATCTTTAATTTTTCCATCATCCATCACAATAATAGATGGTTGGTGTAATCTAAAATAAAAACAATTTTATTTCTTAACACCCCCTAAAACCTACTCTCCTTACATATCAATCATTTAATTCATCTTGAAAAATAAACCACAATTAAATGGTTTTATTAATATATTCGTAACATGATGATTTATTCTATATGTGACATGTTTGAATTCTTTATGCTTGTAGCCTTTGGTGATGTCGATGGAGTGGATTTACTCATCCATCTCTTTCCTCCAAATTTCATTGTTTTTTTCATGGAAGATATCAGGATGAGAAGCTTCCAAGAAACAATAAAGATTTTTATACTCCTCTATTGGTTCTATTTTCTCAAATATGTTTACTAGGTTTTAAGTATTTTGGGGTCATATATCAGAAATTTATTTTTCAATACCTTCATATATAGAATTATGTGGCGGCACTGTCATTTATTTTTAAACTCTTCATTACATTATTTGTATTTATTCAATATTTTCTTCTCCATATAAAGTGAATCATACCTCTATTGAATCATCACTTTGATTCCATTTCCGATACACTATTTCTAAAAATATAACATATATAATGAATATAATATTATTTTTTATGGGATTATATAAATGATATACCATTTCTCAATATCGTATCCCACAAGGAAACACTTCAATCTATTTTTCGTTGAGTTTTGTTTTCTTTTTCTTTGAGGACTTGACATAAGTAATGAATCCAAAAATTATCAGATAACTGAAATTTGGCTTTTGGGTAGAACATGCTTTATGTGGTATCTTTGTTTCCAATTTTTTGGGATTCTATTGAGTATATAGATTTCATGCAAATCTACTTCATCTCGGAATCTATTGCGCACTCCTTTGTCTTTAATCATGCATCTTATGATATTGAGAAAAATTTCGTTTTTTCTTTCAGTAACCCTATTGAGATGAGGTGTGTAAGAAAACATAAAATAGTGTTTAATTTCTTATTTATTTAGGAACTCTTGCCAAACATCATAGGCTTACTTCCTAGATTAATCAGTTCACAAAGTTTGTATATGATGGTTTCCTTGAATTTCCACCATCACCAAGAATTTTTTGATGGAATCAAACACTTAATAATTCATCTTGAAAAACTATATCCATGTTTTTTTGATATAGTAATCAATAAATGTAAAAAATCACAATCTTTTTCAAATTGGATTTGGGTTCAATGGACCACACACATTAGTGTCTATGAACTTGAGTGGAACCACACCTTTTCAATTTTTCTTTCTTTGCATTGTTTTTTCTATGTTTCTTTCTTAGAACATATATTTTACATATTTGATTTAGTTTTATAATGATTATAATACTTTTGACTATATTCTTATGTATTAATAATCCTAAAATTTGAATTTTTAAATGTATGAACCTGAGATAACATAAACAATATTTATAATTAAGTATTTTCATCAAACATCATGGTACATCAGGGAGGATCGTAAGAGGAAACCATATATTCTTTATCATGATAATGTTTGCAACCATTATTCATTTACCATCTATAATCATATTTTATTTTTTATTTTTAGGCTTATGTGGAATCCTTTTCCACAAATTTCCTGAGACTCCTAATGTTTTTAATTATCTTGGGGATATAAAAGACATTAGAGATGAAAGAATCATTTCCTTATTTTTTTCTTGATCAAAATATATCATTTTCCTTGAATATATATTATTATGAGATCTCCAAAAGAAATACCTCCTCAAACCCTCTCATCTAGGTTAAAAAATTAGTTGTTATGACTTTTAATGTGGTTTATTTCTCCATATTAAATGTACTAGATACAATGATTTTGTGTTAATTTTTACGCTATCAAAATAATTGACACTCAAAAAATGTCTCCCACTTCAGTGATATTTTCCTCCTCAATGAAATTATCATTAGTTTCATTACTCTAAAATTCATTTTATAAAGTCTATATTTGTGAAAATTAGAGCATTGGAAATTTCTTTAGTTAGTTGGATGATGATTGTTGAATCTTCCCCTTCTTCATTTGTCTCATTATTATGGAGTATAATTTTGATATCCATTACCTCCTTGATTTTGGATTCTTCCACCACATGCACATCTTCTTGGATCAGATTATTTTTTACAGAATCCTATGCACTAGCCTCTTCAAAATACTCCCTTCTACTTTTTATAGTTCTTGAGATATATCATTGATTTTAGTTAATTCTACACTTTATTGGCATCACTATAGCGATTCACCTTCAGTACATGGTCCCATAGATATCCCATGAGTTCTTTGATAGAAATTATGTAACATACTAAGTCATTATTGAAAAATATTTTTTAATATCTATTAATATTTTTGAATTAAATATTAATTTTAGTATAAAGGGGAAAATATGTGTGATATAATAACCAACACACAATAATGGGTTTCTTCAAAATTGTATGACGCACACAGGACATAGATATACTAGAAAATAATACATTATTGATATTATTATTTTAAATGGTAGTTATCACCCAACTGTTGTATTAAAGGGAATGAATATAACAAAATATATTGAGTTTACACATTTTATTAAATATTTTTACTTTCTTCTAATAAATTTGTAGAGGCTTGGAAAAAGAATAAATCTAATTTTAGGCACAAAAGCTTTAATATTTTTTCAACAGTAGTTTTACAGCCTTTTGTTGGTGAGACCATTTTAAATATATTTTTTGAAACATTTATATGTTATATTTGAAAGAATAATCTTGATATTTGTAATTGGGTCATTAAAATTTATTTTGGAAAATTATTTGGTATTTTTCTGATAACTTTCACATTTTAGTGAACAGTGAAAATTACTGCATTTTAATTCAAAACTGTTTTTTGTCTAAATTATTTATATTTTCAGAATATAATTTTAATCTATTTTAAATTATTTTTAGTCTATTTTTGTTTTATTTAATATAATTTTGTTCATTTAAATTATTTTCAAATTTAAACTAGATATGAAAACATTTCAAACTTTTGAACGTTTCACTTTAAAAACTCACTTTTTAGTTTTGTTTGCAGAATTAATATTAAATAAAATTTTCCTAATTATATGAATTTAAATAGATAAAATGGATTCCATATTTGGAATTAGAAGTTCCAAATTAGTTTTTAAGGTCAATTTAGTTTTTAGGTTTAAAAAAATTACCATGGTAAAAAAATTATTTACCATAATAAAAGTTAAATTTGGACAAGGGTTAAAGTTAAAAGTTAAAATCATAACATACCTAAAAATTAAAATAGATAATGGTTGGTTGAGGTGTTTATAGACCCTAACCAGACTATAAAACGTTAATTACAAGCCAATGTTATGTAATTTAATTCCATCTCTATATGGTTAGCGTTTAATATTAAATAATCAATAAATCAATCACTTGAACCCACCTCTCCTCAAGTATAAATACCACTTATCCACCACCCTATTTCGACCAAAAATGACTTTTAGATCATAAAATGTCTACCCAAACCTCTCCTACCCACTCTACCATCATCCATGTTCTCATGTTCTCAATAAAATACTAAAATCCTAGGTTTTCAAGGGTCTTTCAAGGAGGGAATATTCAAGAGGTAATTTTCTCAAAACACCTCTGTTAACTTGCTTTCTTTTTATACTTTCTCCTCACCTCTTTTATCCATCAATGCATGATTAATACAGACTAATTTATATACTAGAGTGTTATTTTTCCAATGGAATATCTTATATCCATTTCATTTCTCACTTCCTCTTATTCAAATAAATGAAATTTTTGTCCTAGTTATGCCGGTTAATCGCCTTCAGGAATAATGTTTTTGTTTTTTTATTCACCACCTTTATGGATGGTCTTAAAACCATTATTCTGGTAAAATAATATTTTAATATGTATATTATAAACTATTTCACATTCTTTATATGGTAAAAATACCTTCATTCTTTCTATATTGTTGTTATATGATAACTTTATTTGGGGACGTGTGGACTACAAACTCTTCAAAATGATGTGATTTGTTTACACATCAAATGAAATGTATTAAGGATTTTTTTAGTAAATATATATGATATAAATGACATATTAATGTTACTGTAATGTTATTATATATTTATATATATTTATATATATTTCATTTAATTTCACTCTTTCAATACGATATGAAAAATGAAAATAGTGTTTATGCGTATGTATGCCCTACCGTCTGCATGAACGATGTTTTTAGTTTTTATTAAAATATTATTATAAATAATTATATTATGAATATATAAAATATTTATATCATGTTTTATATTCTGTATATGTTGTAATTATGACCACATGGACAATTTACATCATAAACAAGTTCTTTTTCAACTCATGTACAAAATATCGACAAAATGTCCGATATGAACTTAAATAATATGTTATTTTAATAACATGGTATTAAGTGATGTAAAAGGATTAATAAACCTATAAATTTTTCTCAAGAAAGTATTAATTAATTTAAGTTTATTATTATGTAAGATAATGATTGTACGTGATGAGTCAGACTCAAGGTATGAGAATTTCTGAACTCAATTTCCACTAATTGGATTTTACACATACTTTTTTTATTATATTATGACAAGATTATGTGTGGAATTAATATTTATTTATTTATATTTTAATCTAAACTTCCCTCTATTTGGATATACTTTTTCTACACATAATCACCCCATTTATAAATTCTTATGTCATTGATATGGACATTGAAAGGGGATTTCTTAACCCAATTTCCGTGATTTGGGTTAATTTTTTACTTATTGATTATGTAATTAAACTCCTATATGTGAAATGAATTTCAGATATATTATATTTTATTTATACTTTATTTATGTGTATTTATAGTGAATAAACATATTTTATCTATTTTTTTAGAAAAATAATCTTTGTAAGATACTCTTTAACTGAAACATAATTTTAAATGTTTTAAAGAATTATTCTTCTAAACAATTCTCATTAATGTCCAAGATTTAAAAATGGGTTTAAGGATTTATTTGTATGGACGTGAATGTATTAAAATTATAATTCCTTTAAAAAGTTTAAGGATGGTATGGGACACTTTTATTCAAAAATCTTCTTTTTAAAGGTTTTAATTTTGTTTTGAGAATGGATTGATTATATCAATATCATGAAATATATCTTGTGGAAACATTATTTTTTACTTTACTATTGTTTTATGTGTTATTATTATGTTATGGTTATTGGGATTTTCTTTTTTATATGGATGTTTTTGTGATAAACCATGGGTAGGTGATCTCGTGATATATATCTAATGCATTGGGTAATGAGACAAAGTTAAACGTTAGGGTTTCTCATAAGATATTTAGGGAATATACTATGATGGGTATTCTAAATGTAACCATGAAGGTTAATCACTATGTAGATGTGAAATCGAAAATGTAAGTATGATATGTATGCCACAAGTTACCTTTATGATTTATGATTTCTAATAAGTTTTTCACGAATCATATGATTTTATGAGGTATGTTAAAGAGCATATATTTTATGGGTGAAAAGTATGATTTTGTAGAATTTTTTTATGGACTAATGATTTCATTCATTATTTTATATCCTTTAATGAGATTTTTGTGCTCTTCCCATGTTTTTGAAATGTTTTACACATGGTTTAATTAGGGGTAAGAAAAAAGAAAAAGCCAAGAAGATTTTTATCAAGAAATGAAATCATGTATTATTTTATAATGTTTTAGATAAAAAAGGGATAGCATGTTGACTTGTATACATTGTAAATTGTGAGATGTTATGTAATAGTTATGGTCTAATTTTTAAAAAATATAATCCTGAAAATATGTTCAATGTTAATTATTGACATAACTCTTGATTATGTAATTTTCAAGGCCGAGGGCTTATAAAGTTTCTCTAGGTATTTAGTTTCTTCTTGGGAAATGACAGTGCAATCAAAATTTGGATTAAATGATTCCAAATTTTATCACATACTAACATGTCATCATGATTTTATCCTTTTTTTAAGTTGAATCATCAAAACCAATACACGAGTACGATACTGGAAAATGATTTTAGAATAATTCATAAAGAGGGATTTGAACTCACCTCGTAGTGATTAAAGTTGTACCCACTTCACCTTGTCTGCCACTTTGAATGATTTTTGAATGATTTCACATATATTATTTGATTATTTTGATGAATCTATTATCCAAAACATGGATTTAATGAGGATATGATAATGGATTCATTTTTCCTTATAAACATTCTTGTGTTATTCTTGAAGGGTTTCCTTTTGTGAATCTTGGAGAGTAGCCTCTATTACATTATATTTTTTCATGGTGTGTTCATATTCCCTGATCCATGAAAACTTTGGTGCAAAGGATCACTCAAATTTGGTTACACTAGTTTTCATAATTTTCCTTCATCAACTTTGGGATCAAATCTTGTGTAGTCTAATTCTCCATTGAGGTTTTTGATTTTTTTGTTTTAGAAAAAAAAAATAAATGTGTAGAGGAAGATAATGGATATTTTTTTGGTATTATTTGGATAATATTAGGAAAATGGGTGGTGTAGTGTTATTTTCAGAGCAGGTTAATGGTGGAAATATTTCTTTTATGATGAAATAAGGAAAATTGGGGATTAATTTGGATGTGACAGGAAAATTATGTAAGAATTTTTAAAAAAATTGTGAGAGAGAGACATGAAAGGAATTATAGTTGTGGAGAAAATAAACATGAAAGAGGGAGAAACTTTTTATGATTTGGAATAGGGGAGGAAATAATATGTGTAGGTTGAAGAAAAAAAATACTAAAAAGAGTTAAGAGAGATACACAGTGACCCCAAATAAAAAACAATTTATATTGATTTTACATTATGTAGAAATAATTTTAAAATTGGAAGGGGATTATTTTTATAGTTGGAAAAATAGAGGTAACATGAAGAAGAAATTACATTAAAAAATACTTGATGCTATAAGATGGAATATTCATCTTCTTATTCCTTTCATTGCTATATTTTATCGGTATGTAATCTCACCAATATCTTTGGACACACCAAAATTACATTTAAACATTCCAATAACATTGTAGGTGGATTGGAAATAGAGAGGTTGTGATGGATGAAAATGAATATCACAGAAGGTGGTCAAAAAATATATTATAGAAGTAGGAACCAAATTTTATTTCTTATCATGGTATGTTATTATAACACATACAACACACCATATTTGTTATGATACAAACACACAGAAAAATAATAATAATTATTATAACAAGAAATTTACAAATTTATTATAGTCGGTTCCACTCAAACCTCTGGTGCCAAACAATTTAAGATTCCAACTTTGAAATCTTCTAGACTCAATTGTAGCAGTATATGATTTGTGATGTCTAAAGTAAGAATATGTTTATTTCTAAACAATAAATGAATTAAGAAAAAAATCACATAATACAATAACCATAATCAATCTACAAAAAAAGTCACCATCATAACATCCGTATTACCATAATTGATAACATAAAATCCATGTTATTAACATCATCACCATACTAAGTCACATCATCATCATGATTACCCAACATGTAGCTATCACTAGGTCAAGTCACTAATGTAATTGTTGTCTTAATTTTCGTTTCATTAATATAGAACTATTATGGGATGAGATTAATCACACCACTTTTATTGGTATAAACTCCAACTAATTATAAAGTGTCATTATTTGACACTATTTATTGTTGGTCAACTGCAAGTCCTTATCTTGATTATCAACAAAAATTATATTCTATAATAAAGTCGTGTTCCTGATTCATGTAGTCCAACAATATTTTCATTACACCTATTAGTTTCCTTTTAGATACATCATCTCACTGTTATTTAATGCTCCTTTTATCATCAAAATCACCAAAATGACATTTATCCACATTGTTGATAAGTTATTTAACATTCCATATGTTTAGAAAACTAATAGAATACCTAAAATACTTTAGCATGTATTTATCTCAAACAACCTTACCACTTGATTCATGATGCGGGACCACCACATCAACTTCCACATGAAATAAATCAACCGAGATCTGTAATTCTTCGATCTCAACAAAATTTTTTAAAACTATCTGAGAGCACACATGTTCTAAATTAGTGTTTTTCATACTCATAATTTCTAGAGATGTGGGTGGATTCCTTTATCATAGTGGTGTAAATGGATTACATATCATTATCAATCTGTGTAGAATAAGAGCTTTCACATGTTCTCCTACTTTTGAGGATTGTGACACACTTTTTAACTCATATCACGGTTTGTGGAGCTACTATAACTAACTCTTTATATAGTTCATCTAACATTGTGAACTCTGATAGATTGTTGGAATCTCAATTATCACCCACGCCCTATTAAAAAAGAAGTCATGGGATATTTATGCTTTCCATAAAACATTTGGCATGCTTGTTTTCACATGTATCTTGTATAACAAGCTTAGTGAATATGCTGCCATCATAAAAAGGATGCCTATCATGTTATATATATTAATGGAATCACTAACCATTTTTACCTTGTTCCTATTATATTTTGTATTCCCAAGTCTTATAATATTACTATAATGTTAGGTATGGAATATAACACCTAGAGAATATGATGGGTGCTATTTGTTCACTAGAAAAATGGATCATTTTCCCATTATCGGTATAGTGGAATCATTTCCAATTTTCACCTCATTAGTGATGCTCTTTTCTATCTCCTAAAAATTCATTCGATGACCCCATATGTGGTTTCTAGATCCATTTTATGAATACAAAACATCTGTGTGAATGTTTTCCTCCCCTACACATTGTAATTTTGATAAAATATTTTATTTATTAAGAATCACAACATCTAGTTCATCATACACATATTTTGTCTCCTCATAATACACTCCTAAAAATGTGTGGGTTCATTATCAAGGGTGTAAATGAGATTAGTCTCATATTCACATTGCATGTTCCAACACTTTGATACATAATGCTTCATTTTGTTCTATTTGAAACATTTTATGTAGCTATTTTCTTGGTTTTCTCCATTATTATTGTTTATAACTTTGGTCTTATAATGACTTACTTTATTGCAACCACAACCACTTCCTCAACTATGTGATTAGATATTGTTGGTATCAATATTTAAAAACTCCCCATAATCTTTATTCATGAGTGAACTCTAATATTTTTGAGTGCACATGAGTTATCTATATCTATTGATGACATTGTTTTGAATCCGGATTAACTCCTCATATTATATTAATAAACCTATTGACTCCTTGAATGAAATTTGGAAAATATTGAAAAATTGCTCGATTCCTTCCACGGTTTAGTAGAAATTGTCTTGCATGGAATTAAATAAATTCTTGACTAGTGCGACATCATCCATAGTGGAATCAAGGATACTATAATTTCTAGAAATGATGCTTATATTCCCCAAAAAATAATATAGAGACTCCCCATTGTTTATTATTAGTGCGTCAAAGGCAATTTGGAGAGTTTTTATTTGTGAATTCCTAAGATGATTAGTTCAAAAAAACCTCACCGTGAGGCTATCTGACACTTCTTTAGCTATCTTTTTTTATGAAACATACAATATAATGTCCTTCAATAAAGCTTAGAGTAAATAATTATACATCATATTATCCTTGTCTCCATGACCACCCTGGTTTCTTGGCCTATATGATTGCCTCTATCTTGTCACCCATGTGGTGTAGTTGGATGATGGAAATGCTGGGTGATGGAAAAACATAATGCTACTGTCATTCACTGCTCGATGAGTGGTACTCATAATGTCTTAGTAACTCAAATAATTGGGCATACGACATGTCCATGTGATACCAAATTTCTATTTTTTTACTTTTAAAAAGATTAAAAATGATGCATATACTTTCCTTATTCTCCACTTTTTTATCTACACAAAATGACATTGAGTCACCAATCAGAGCCCCCTCTACACCAGTCACAACCCATAAGTACTAGTCTTTAGACATCCTCTCATTCATTCTATGAATATATTACTCTCAACTAAATCCTCACCATTATAATTCTCCATAAAATTAAAAGATTATGAAAATACTAGACATGCATCCTGTAGTCGTACTACTATCATTCCACATTATGCTCATGCTCAACCAATGCTGATCCATCCAAGTTATTGCATCAAGAATTGATGAAAGAAACCACAATTATATGAAATAGGTTAGATCACATATTCAAAGGGCATGAAGATATAATCCACATTATTGAGAGGTGGTCGGGGTGAAATCCATGAATTATAGAAATATTTTCCATTCAATTTTGATTTTTATAAGGATAAATTATTATTAATAATATTATTATTTTATTATCATATTAAAGAATTATATAAAATATCTAAATTGAAATGACTAAAATGGTTTGAATAAAAATTTATAGATGAATTTTCAATCATAACCTGAGAAACAATTACCTCTACTCTAAATCCTCTATAATTTCTCCATGGTCAGAATGTAAAAATGAGGTTAAGGAGTGAAACCATCTATTTATAGAAAAATATATCCCTAGTAAAGCATGTTAGACCTTGAGTCCAACATAAAATGATGTCAGAATTATATGAAAAACAATATCTCACAAAATACTATTCTTAAAAAATCCCAATATAGGGTCATGTTTGTAAGATATTCTCTTTTTTATCAAAAATTAAAAAAATATTGGACATGAAATTTACACTATTTCGAATTATGATTTTCCAAGTTCTATAGTTTATTTTTCATCACTAAAAAACACTAATTTCATGAGAAACTTTAAGGCCAGATGAATTATATCAACACTAACGTAACCTTGATAAAATAGTCCATTATTGATGTCTTTTTAGTGATAATAATGTGATCAATACTAGATAAATGGGGCCTATACTAGCTATCAAACAATAACCATTTGGTGGTTATTGTTATTCCTATATAGCCTATTGAAATTTTTGCTTAGCATTCCTTATAAACTAATGCACCATTCCCTATAAAGACTACTAAATGATGGTATCTATAGGTAATTACTTGTTTAAAAAAAATTCCAACTAGTACACCATGATGGTGTATTTTGTTTTTAAAAAATCAACCAAAATTTAGAAATTCAGTATATGTCTACATCATATAAATTAATAATCTCACAACTAACATCATCGATTCATTTTCCAAACTCCACATCCATAATCTCATATAAATAAATATAAAATAATTTTAAAATAAAAGTTAAAATAGTAAAAAATCAATAAAAAACATATAATATAAGCACACTAGATTATTTAAATTAAAACTCAATATGAAAAACTGTCTTGGTCATTTATTTTCAATATATTACTTTTTTTTAGTCATTTATTTAATTTATAACTAACTATTCAGTTAGTCCAAGCACATTCTATGACAAGTTGATGTTTTGTCTACTCATACAAATTACAAATAGCTTAAAGAAAATTATATTATGATTTGATGTCAATCAAAGACTATTTTTAGGATTTTGACCATTACATGAATGTTTTAGTATTTTTAAAACACTAAATATGGGTTTTCATTCATCCTAGTAAAATAAAAACTCATATTGATGCAATATTAGTTTCTACAATTTACAATTTGATCTACATTGTTTCCTATGACTTCACTTTAATCAGAAGACCTTTTCTTAATTTTGAACTATTGATGCATATTTTTAAAAAATCGTTAAAAATGAATATTTAGTCAGTATGAGAAAACAACATTTCATATTCATGTTCCCTATACTATTACATATGAATAATAATTTAAAAATATATTTTTGTATGATTTCATTCCAATCCGATGTCAGTTTCAATGATTTTGGTGGCACATATACGTTTTAGTGTTTTAAAACACAAAAAATGTGATTTTGGTAATCTTGAGAAAAAATCTCGAATTGAAATGGCATCAATTTCTAAATTTAAAAAATAAATCTAGTTTTCCCTATGATTTCACAACAATCAATGGCTGTTTTTTGGGTTTTTACCATATAAAACAAGGTTTTAATGTCTGTCAAATCGTTAAAAAATGTTTATTCAGTCAGTTCGAGCACACCGCTTGTCACATTGATGTTTCATATACTTGTACAAATCAAAAAACAATTCCAAGATATTTTTCCTTGGATTTCACATCAATTTGAGGTCATTTTCTATGATTTTGAATCCCACACATATGTTTTAGTGTTTAAAAATACATAAATGTATTTTCAATAATTTTGAGAAAACATCAACTCAAACTGATCCAAAATAGGTTCCTAAATTTGAAAAATAATTCTACAGTCATTTTCCTTTTATTTTACTATAATCAGATACAATTTTTATGGTTTTGGCCCTCTGATGCATGTTTTTAAAGTCTTTCAAATATTTTAAAACTTTTTACATAGCCAGTCTGAGCACACTTCACATCAAATTGATGTTCCATATACTCGTTCATATAAAATAATAATTCAAATACCATTTTAAATGATTTCTTATTAGTTTAATTACATTTTCTATGGTTTTAATCACTACATGCAAGTTTTTGTGTTTTAAAACACTACAAATTCATTTTTCAGTCATTCTAACCAAAAATAACTTGTATTGATGTGACATCAGTTCTTATATTTCAAAAATTATTCTATGGTTCTTTTTCTATGATTTTACAATAATCAGAGGTAGTATTATTGGTTTTGACTTCCCAACACACATTTTTCAATATTTTCAATTCTTTAAAAATCGTTTATTCAACCATATAACAGATTGACGTGTCTTCGGCCCATACATCCAAAAAAATTTAAACAAAATTTATCATTGATTTCAAATTAATAAGACAATTTTTTCTATGTTTTACACCCTTAGAAACATGTTTTATTTTATTAAAACACTAAAAATTCATTTTTTATCATCCCAAGAAAACAAAAATTTAGATTGATGCAGCGCCCATACATTCATTTAATAAAACAATCTATGCTTGTTATTTTAGGATTTCACTAAAACTAGAGAACATTTTCTTGATTTTACCACCTCAAACATGTTTTTAAAGGCCAAAAAATATTTAAAAACTACTTATTCAATTAGTTCGAGTGCACCACATGTTCCCTACTTGAATAAAGGCTATAACAATAGTTTGAAAGCATTGCTATAACCCCTAACCCATTAGTATAACCTATACCAATGGTTTGGTTGACCATTGGGTGATTCTCTATTGGTATAGACCTATACCCATGGGTCGACCAAAAATGCAGGTATAGAATATCTATACCAAAATTTAGCAAGCCATTGGTATAGGTCCTCTATTGAAAGAAAAAAATTCATATGCTGGGTATTGAACCCAACACATCCTAGTTATATTCCATCGACTTTACCACTATCCTGCAACCTATTATATGTTTCTATATATATATATATTTTAATGAATTATTCATTATTATTATTATTATTATGCATAAATAATGGCACAACCTATAAAAATAGTTAGACTAAACCATTTGTATAGGTGTCCAGAAAAATTACCTATACCAACTGGTTTAGTCAAACTGTTGGTATAACTCCTCTTTTGAAAAAATATTGCATTGGGAATTGATCCCATCACCTCCTTCTTATATTCCAATGACTTCACCACTACCATATATCATATTATATATTCCTATATCTATATATATATACATATATGTGTGTATGTGTGTGCGTTTATATTTTTAAAATGGAATTACTATTATTATTATTATGAAAAAAATAATAGAACCACCTATACCAATGGTTTGACAAAATAGTTATTATAGGTGTCCAGAAAAGTTACTTATACCAACGATTTTGGTTAAACTATTGGTATAACGCCTCTATTAAAAAAATCTTATGAAAGGTATTTATCTCATCACCTCCTACTTATATCACAAAAACATTAAAACTAACCTTTGACATCTTATTTGTTCATATATATATATACATACATACATTCATACAGACACACACACACACACACATATATATTTGTATGTATCTATAATATGTTATAAAATGAATTATTTATTACTATTATTATTAAAATTTATAAATAATGGCACCACCTATACCAACATTTTGGTCAAACTGTTGGTATAGGGGTCGAAAAAAATTACCTAAACAAATACTTTGACCAAAACAGTTGCATAGGTGTCTAGGAAAATTACATATAACAATGGGTTGAACAGACCATTAGTATAGGGTTCATGAAAAAATATCTATACCAAAGGTTTCATTAAACCATTGGTATTGGTGTCCATATACATAGTTGTTCCAACGGTTCTTCAAACTGTTGGTAGAGCTCAGTTTTTTAGTAGTGGTTGGATTGACATACCATCTACCTATACGTTTCATAAAAAATTCAGATATATTTTTCTGTGATTTCATGTCAATTAAAGATATTTTTATATGGTTCTGACCGTTACCTGCATGTTTTAGAATTCAGAACATTGAAAATTCATTTTTGGTCAATTTAAGAAAAAAAATTGGATAAGTGAAACCCTAGTTTTTACATTTTTAAGAAACAACGTGCTATTATTTTTCTACACCAGAAATAGAGGTCATTTTCTCTGTTTTTAACCTCAGATGAAAGTTTTTAAAGATTACCAAATCTTTTAAGACTTTAAATTCTATCAATAAAAGCACCCCACATGTCAGATTACCTTATTTTATACTTATACACATGAAAGATAATTTAACTACCATTTTCCCATATTTCATGAAAATTATGGTCATTTTTCTTTTTACCATTACACACAAGTTTTTATGTTTTAAAACACCAAAATGTTTTTTCAGTCATCCTTAGGGAAGGATAACTCATATTGATAAGGGGAAAGTAACTATATTTCAGAAATAAATATATTATTTTTTCCAATGATTCAACTATAATTAGAAGTCATTTTTGTTTGTTTTGGCCCCCTCATGCATGTTTTTACAGATAATAAAATCTTAAAAAACTACTTATTCAGTTTTTCAGAACAAACATGTCAGATTGGCATGTCATCTCTTCTAACACATCAAAAATAATACAAAGTCAAATTCTATATAATTTCATGTCAATTTGAGGCTGTTTTCTATGGGTTTTACCGTTACACACAAATTTTAGTGTTTTAAGACACCAAATTGCATTTTTGGTTACCCTACGAAAACAATAACTTATATTGACATAGAGTTAGTTACTACATTTCCCAAATAAATATCAGGTCTTTTATAAAATTTCACTATAATAATAGTCCATTTATTTTGTTTCAAATCCCCGGTATACATTTTAAAAAATGGGCAAATATTTTAAATATTCTCATTTAGTCATTCCTAGATAACCATATTTCATATTTACTTGTTTCCTACTTATACAAGTTAAAAATTATTCCACTATGGTTATCATTTGATTTAACATCAATATGAGGTCATTTTATATGGTTTTCCCATTTCATACACATTGTAGTGTTTTAAAACAATGAAAATGAGTTTTCAGTCATCTAGAGCATTGAAGAAAATTAGTTTATAACTAAATTAGTACATACATTTAAAAAATCATTATTTTCTTGTTTTAGTATGATTTCACCACAATCTGATGCTATTTTATCATCTATAACCTCTTGATACATGTTTTTATAGAAATTAAAATCTTTAAAAACGATATATTCAATTATTTTGAGAACACCACACATTGTATTGAAATTCTTTCTACTCATACCAATGAAACATAATTCAATGAATATTGTATTTTGATTTCACATTAGCTTGAAGTTTTTTACTATGGAATTGTCTACCACACAATCAATTTAGAATTTTAAAACACTGAAAATGAATTTTTAATCATCTTAATCAATGGAAATATTAGATCAAGGTTGTATCAGTTCCTATATTTTATAATTCAATCTATGGTTATTATTATATTATTTTACCAAAATAAGAGAATACATTATTGGTTTTGACCCTAGGACTCATAGTTTTAATGAATTTAAAATCATTAAGAACATCTTATTCCATAATTATTAGCAAACCTCACATCAGATTGATGTTTCATATAGATGTAAAAATCATAAATAAATAAATGATAGTTTTCCTATTAATTCACATCAGACCAAGGAGATTTTCTATGGGTTTGACCATTAGATTAATGCTATAGTGATTTAAATCACTGAAAATTATTTTTTTGACATCTAAAAAAACATATATTTACATGATTTAAGTTTATACAATTCCAAAATAAATTAATTATTTTTGTCCTATTATTTTACTATAATTGGAGTTTTTTTGTAATTAACCAACCTAGGTAAACTAAAAAATCCACCCAAACCATTCCATCACATAATATAGGCAAAACAAAATAACCGAAACAAGTCTTGAATATAAGAAAAAGAAGACATAGAACCGAAGTATGAAGTGGATAAAAGATACCAAAAATATATACTTTACAAGCCAAAATAGGCTAAACAAGATAGTAACCCAAGTCTCCACACGGCCAACAATCACCTATAAACCAACCTAAAAAAAAAATTGGAATGAAGAGAAACCAACATTATATAAGATACTATTCATTTTACTAGAATCATGAAATAAAACATCTGCAAACACCCAAATGAACGAGTAGGGTGTGATCCAAATCCCAGCAGGATAACAAAATAGTTTTTATACAATGTCTAATATCAATAATTAAAGAATTATATATTTTAAAACAAAATAGTTTTACATATCATTTTCATAAAATAAATATGGTTGTCAATAATTTTCCCTCTAGTTTTTATAAATTAATTTCCTATTATCAAACCAGAAATATGATAAGTAGAAGTGATAAAATAGTAAAGCATATCCATACATCAAGAGGAACACATATCCATGAAAAAACCTATCATGATAAGCTATGTGATACAACCTCAAATTAAAAAACCATTAGTAACAATCCATAATAAAAATAATCATGTAACAAATAACCAATAATGACAAAAAACATCACATGTTGGGATCTAGAGTATGGGAAAATACATACAAGACACTCACAATACTATGTAGGAATACATTCGATCTAATATATATCGAGTCTTATAAGTTGATATCACAAAAGGTTCCATCTTAATGCTCAAACACACAATACGGCTACCTGTGTCTCATCCTGATGCACCCTAGGTTCCTAATGTGAAATTTTACAATACATTTTCAAAACCATGATTAAAATTCCATAAAAAAATTTCATTTCCAAGAAAATATAATTCATCATTTGAAATCCCATATTTCAAATCAACCAAATTCATTTTCAAAGAAAAACCCCTTAAAAAACTCTTTACAAGAAATCCCTTTAAACCACTTAAAAAATGATCATTGAAAAACCCTAATTAATTTATCAATAATGATATAAAATCCATTAAATTTACCCAAGTTATACCTTCTTCACCATAGTATAAACCTAGATTATTTAAAAAATGGTGACAAAAAAACTAAATAACGACCTTCAAAAGATATGGAATGAAAAGAAACTGAAATAGATTGATATAAAATATTATATAATAAAAAAACCAAACACAACCATATCCAAAACAAAAACCATAACAAAATCCAAAGAAAATATAGAAGGAAATATTACCTGGAGAAACACACCATAGCCACAACAATGATCAATCACTTAAATAGATGATCCTAAAGGGTCAGAGGTCTCCAAAATCATCCCTGATATATTTTATTTTGAGAGGGAGAAGATATAATGAAGGATTAATTAAAAATTATGCATATTAACACCCTAATAACCAAAATCCATATAATTACATAGTGTGTAATTCTTTTACACATCATGTAATACCTAAAGTCAATATATACCAAAAACCCCATCACTATTTTTTAGAGATCAAATTTTCCATTTACAAAGCATTTAAATCATTCAAACTATGTATCTTGTTCATAAATTATTCTTGGAATGCATTAAATGACATTTTCCCACATTACATGGTGTGTAATTTCCTAGTAAACAATAGAAACCATTCATTCAATATAAATTTTCCAATAAATCCTATAATTCACCATTATAGGTATCCTACCAATTCCTTTTAGTCATTATTCATCTAATGAAAATGAAACCAAAAACAGGGGTTAAAACATACCCACCATAAAGTTAATAGGGAATTACAGTATCCCCACCATAAATGATTTCTTACTCCAGAAAGCCCTCAAGATAATGGATCTACAAAATCAGAAGGACCATGTTGCCTCATCAATGAATCCCACTCCCATATCTCATTTTTATCATGTCATAACAGCTAGACCAGGGGGATCATGTTTTGCATAGTACCTTATCATGGCAATCCATACTATGAACTGGCTACTCAACTAAAGTGGTACCGTGAATAATTTTAGCATCCTCCCATCTAATCACATGGGACAGATATGGTATATACCTCATCATCTAGGAGACATGAAACACATGATTAATAACTATTAAACTAGATGAAATGTGAAACTGATAGGCCACCCTCCTTCGTCATCCAATAATCTCAAAGGTCCCCAAAAACCTTGATAATAACTTAAAATTCTTACCCAACTGATGATGTCCCACATTAGGTGAAACTTTGAGAATGAATCGATCACCAAATTGAAACTACAATGTCTTATTTTGATGGTACAAATAATATTTATTATGATTCTATGCCGTGATAAAATGCATCCACACCAACTATAACATCTCTGTTATCTAATAAACAACACATTTCCCAACTGAGGAATTATCTTATAACTTTGTCTAGAACAAGGTATATATATTTGGATTCCAATACAAATCTACAAAGTGTTACATCTTGATCGAATCCTAACATCTATTTTTATAGTAAATGTCAACCAAAGGAAAATTATTCTCTTAATATCCTCTGAAATACATCACACAGTCCCAGATTAAAACCTCTAGAACCTGGATATTCGTCTCTATATGTCTATCCATCTATGCATGGGAATAAACGGTCAATATAATCAAGGAACCCATTTCCAATTTCAAACGATTCTACAACATATATGTGATCCTTTGGTTGATGTTATAAACAAATGTATAGGGAACCCCATGAAGTTTGAAAATCTATCGGACATTCAAGTCCCCAAAATATTTCATTTTCTTCGCCTCCCAGATAGGTAATAAAGGAACTAAATTCATGATTTGTCAATTATAACCCAAATCACATCCTTAGCACAAGTATCCCATTGAAAATCAATGATTAAATCTATGGAAATCTCATCTGACTTCAATACCAGAATGGGTAAGTGATGAAACAACCTTGTAGGTCTCTAGTTTGCCGCCTTACTTTTCTGAAAAGTAAGGCATCACAAAAAAAAATCTATAATCGACCATCTCATCCCCAACCACTAATAATTATTCCTTAAATGATTATACATATTTGTTCTACCTAGGTTCGCAGATCAAAAAGAAAAATTTCCACTATCCAAAAACTATCACCTCTAGGAAAACAGAACAATAAACATGCTATGGAAGCACAAAGATCTACTAGGAGACCAAGACCACTCACTCAAGGTCTACCCAGTATAAAGGCTTCCACTAAAGCATTGAAGTTCAATTTATGTCTCTTGATCTATATGTAATTTCCCATCAAAAGACGAGTCAAATTTAATTGATTATAAGAAAACCAATCCACCAACTTATTCTACTTAACTACTCATATTTGTAAATGAACTAATCAGAGAACACTACTAAATTGATTCCTTTACAGATTGTGTTGGTAATTTTCTACTCAATGCATCGAAAACCTCATTCCCTTTCCAATGGGTATAGGAAATATAAAAATAAAAAATCTAAAGATACTCTAACCAATGTCTCTATCACAAATTAATACCCCTCTATGTAATAATATATTTAAATCTCTTACGATCAGGATATATCATAAACTGCTCCCCAAAGAGATAGTGATGCCACATTTTGAGGTTATGTATAAATGGTACAAACTCAAGATCATTTGTAAGGTAGTTCTTATAATGAGGGAGTATCTGGAAAGAACCATAAACCACAACCTGCTTCCCCTTTATAGAGACACATCCCAAAACTATACCAGAAGCATCAAATAAAACATCATAACCAATCCTTTCTCCATAAAAATTAAAATTGGGGCTGAAATCAACCTCACCTTAATATCCTCAAAATATTTCTAAAACTTTTTATTCCATTCAAATTTTACACCTGTATGAGTTAACATTTTCCTCAAAGACGAGATCTTGGAGAAGTGATAAAAATACCCTTTATAGTAACCATCAAAACCCAAGAAACTTTGGATCTCAAAACAATTTATGAGATCCTATCAGGACATAACTTCCTATACTCTTTCAGGATCAACCGATATTTCCCTCTCAGATATCACAACCCCAATAAAAATCACTTCTTGGATCAAAAAATCACATTTAGTATGTTTTCCATACAGAGAATGTTCCCTAAATGGTCAAATAATAATATTTAAATGGTATATATACTTCTCCTATGACTTAGAGGGCATGAAAATATCGTCCACAAACATAATAAAAATGAGTCTAATATCTAATGGAAGATCTAAATCATCGTGTCCATAAACACCACAAGAGAATTAGTGAGACTAAATATCATAAACAAAAACTAAAAATGCCCATATTGACTCCTAAACACTATTTTAGGTATATCCTATTCTTAAACTCATATCTGGTGTTACCTTAACCATAGGTCAATCATATAAAACCAACGATCCCCTCTAAGATGATCAAAGAGATCATAAATCCTTGGAAAATGATATTTGTTCTTAATTGTCAATTGATTAAACATTTGATAATCAATTCATATTATGAAGTTCCCATATACCTTCCTTTCAAAGAGGATAGTCCAACACCATGGTGAAATGCTAGAATGACTAAATCATTTAGCCTATAGGTCCTCCAGTGGGACATGAAGTTCCGAAAACTCAGTAGGTTCTATATCTTAAGATGGAAAAAATGGGAATCATACCAGGGAGAATGACTATTGTAAACTAAACCATTCAATGTGGTAGTAAACCAGAAAAATCGTCTAGAAAGACCTCACGATATGTACACACCACTTTAAGAAGTAGACTTCCCAAATAAGATTTAAATTCATTAAAAAACATCTATGATAACTTTCATGAGATTACCCTAGAATAAGGAACAACATTCCATACCTTTCCTGATCTAGAGTTCCACATACCCATGAAAACATGAGTGAACCCATAAATAAATGGGAAATGTACCCGACCATGATAAAAATATATTTGTGACTTAACATTGATAATCCCATCAATATTGATAATCAAATATAATATGTCAAGATCAATCACTAAAAATTTTCACACCACCTCAATGTCGACTATCATCACCCGATATGTGGGAAATATTAAACCTTATTTGAACCTCTTTCCCAAAGGTGTGGAAAAATCCAAAAATAATAAAATATGTTTTGAACACAAAACCACCACATCAACTAAAATTGATGATATAAAATATTGAGTATCACATGTATCAAACAAATAAAGAACCATATAATATGAGATAAACATCATACTTTTAACAGTAGTTGGACCGTGTTTAGATTCCTCTAGCGCATAATCTACTACATAAATTCATCTGATCTTTGCCACATGAACATCTCCCTTGGACTAAGGATTATACACACCACCCATAGAAGTATCTTCATTAACCTGAAAACCCTTGGTGAAAGTGGATCGTACCACACAACTCTGAGATATCATTTTATGAAATCATAATAGATGGACAAATCATCCACAAAAAAGAAAAGTCCTTGAAGCCACTATATAATTAGGCTTGGTGTGACCTCACCTTTTACATTGGAAGAAAAAATATTTCTTCTTCCCCAAAAAAGCCCTAGAAACTAGTCATGAAGAAAACTAACCAACCTTCGTTTTCTGGATAGAAGATACACCCTGACTAACCACTAAATCAACTGAAGCTCTACCCAGAACTACCTTCCCAACTCTGCATCCTCACCCAAAGCTGCCTTGTCAACGACCTCCAAAAAGTTTGGTAGGCATAAGAGTATCGATTTAAACCAAATATCAGGCCTCATTCTTAAATAAAACCTCCAAACCTTTAGGTAATAATTAGTGAGAAGTTCTGGTGCTAGATGCACTAACATAGAAAAATGAGAAGAATACTCCAGAATGGTACCCGCCCCCTACTATAAGGTCAGAAACTTCGGGGTATTCACCACACACAATGTATCAGAGTAAAACTATTGGTTAAATATTTTCTTGAAGGATGGCCATATAATGTCCTCATGAAACTTATCTTGAAAAATAGATTCCCATAGTCTTATTCCTAGTACCTTGAGAATATTTGTGAAAACACACACCTTATAATCTTCATAAGTCCTTAAGAAGTTGAAGATACTCTCTATGCTCTTAAGCCACTTGTTATATTACTAAAGTCTATTTTCACCATAAACTAACTAAATTAAAAAGGAATAAGTCCATTTTAAAAATCATCCCATGATGTTCATTTTAATAACCTCAAACTCCCAGTATCAAACCTTTTACAAAGTCCCCGACCACCCATGGTAACCCAGTTTCTATCATAAAAGTGAGTTGCCCAAACCCATTTTCCACACATACTATCCAAATTTTGAAGGTCCTAACTCTGACCTACCTAAGAAACCGATATAATCTTAGATAGTTCTAATACACTTTATTCTGATCATCCCTTTGATACCAAATTGTAATGAACCAACCTAGGTCAACTAGACAAGCCACCTGGTCCGGCCCGTCACATAATATAGGTAAAATAGTATAATAGAGACTGATCACAAATATAATATAAATAAAAAAAATATATTAAGAAGAAAAAATAGATGTGATATAATAAAATACATACAATACAATCCCAAAAAGGATAAAAAATGCAAATCAATTCCCCATATGGCCAACAATCGCCTGGAGACAAACCCAAACTGAATTCAATACCAACAAGAGAATCCATCATGCAACAATATCCTCTTCTATTTACCTAAATATTGCAATACAAAATCTAAAAATTACCAAAGGCGCAAGTAGGGTGTGATCTAATCCTATTATTATACCACTATAGTTTTTATACATGGTCTAATATCAAGAATCCAATAATTATATCTTTTAAAACAAAACTATTTTATAAATAATTGTCATAAAATAAATCCCATTGTAAATAATTTTCACATTTGTCTTCATCTAATCCTTTCATATTCTCAAACCGAAAACATAACAAGTAAAATTGATAAAAAGGTAATATTATCCATTTCTCAATAGGTTCATATATCCATAAAAAACCTACCATGCAAAGATATGTGATTTAAACTCATACATAAAGTATTTGAGAAACAATACATGATAAAAAAATCATTATATAGATAACCAATAATAAAAAAGAACCTCACATATTTGGATATAGTCTATGGGGCACTACATACTAGAAACTCAGAAGCCTAAACAGATATACATTAGATCCAATAGATACCACATTCTTCCATTCAATATCACAAAAGTTTACCTCTCAGTGGTGTAACACACACTAAAGCTATCTGTGTATATTTTTGATGCGCCCAAGGTTCCCAAAGTTCAATTATAGAATAAAATTTTGAAACCATGCTCACAATTTCATAAAATTTCTTAAAATACAAGGTAATCTGCTTCAGATTTTGAAAACCCATTTTCTAAATCGGGACAATTCTTTTTCAAAAAATTCCTATTATTGAAAATATTTTCCATTCCAGGAAATAATTTTAACTCACATAACAACTATAATCAATGAACAAACCAAAATAATTTATCAAAAATCATATTCTATTCATAAAATTATCCCATTTTATAGAAACACCTAAATCAGAATGTTATAAACCAAGTTTCATTCAACAACAGTGACCTGAAACCTAGAGAACATCATTCAAAAGACATGGAAAACCAATAAATAGAAAAGGATACATATAAAACAATATTTGACCACAAATATAGACATATACATTGCACCAAACATAATCATATCCAAATAAAATGAAAAACCAGAAGGAACGCTTACATGAAGAAACACAATGGAATTGTAAATGATCAATTGCTGAATAAAAAGACCCGGAAGTGTTGAAGGTCTCAAATATATCCCTAAAATATTTTAAGTAGAGATGGAGAATACATTACAAAGGATGGAATGATAATTCTTCCAACAAACACCCTAAAAACCCAACTCCCGAAAATTACACGATGTGTAATTCCATTACACACTATGTAATCACTAAAGTTCAACTATGCTGAAAAACATATTTCTTTTTTACTAAAAAACCATTTTTTTACTTTACATAGTGTTAACTATTTAAATGAGATATAAACCTCTGGTTCTATATATCCATTTCTCAGATTATGCTCGATAACCATTGCACGATGTGTAGTCACATTACATGGCATCTAACTGCCCAACAAACAACATAAACTGCTTATTCAAGATGAAAATTACAACAAATACCTAGCTTAAAAATTATAGGTATTCTAATAATTCATTTAATCTATTATTAATACAATTCAAAAGGAAACCAAAAAAAGGTCAAGGAATACCTGATAGAAATGTAACAATGCAATTCAGTTTTCATCATTTTAGCCTCCTAAAAGTTGTTTTTAAGAATTCCAAATCATTAAAAAATGATTATTCTTCCAGTTCAAGAACACCACACAACAAATAAATTTTTATCATAATATGAAACTTCAAAAATAATTCAAATAAATTATTCCTATGATTTCATTCCAATAGGACATCTTTTTCTTTGTTTTTCATACAAGTAAATTTTAGTGTTTTGAAATATAGAAAACTCATTTTTTTTCATCCGATGAGAAAACTATGATTGACATGAATTTATTTATAAAATTTTATAAATAAATATATGTTTGTTTTCTTAGTATTCAATTTCAATCGGAGGCTGCTTTCTTATTTTTGACCCTCTCGCACACAGTTTTAAAGAAGGTCAAATCTTTAAAAACTGCATATTTTTTCAAAACAAACATAAAATTTGTCATATTAAAGAGACATATAATCATAAAAAAAATATAACATTATTTCCTATTATTTTATATCAATATGAAGTTTTTAGTTGTGGTTTTACCATTAAATGAACATTTTAGTGATTTATAACACTGATGATAAATTTTTAGTCATCCCGAGAAAATAATAATTCATATTAAAGTGGTGTCAGCTATTAAATTTTAAAAATAAAATTATGAATATTTTCTTATTAATTCACTATAATTATACGATGCTTTCTTGATTTTGATCCCATAATGCATGTTTTTAAGACATTCAAATCATTAAAAACTATGTTTCAGTCAGTCTAAGAACACTACATATTAGATTAATGTGACTTATACTCACACACACCACAAATAATCCATATAAGAATTTTATATTATTTCACATCAATATGAGTCCATTTTATATGGTCTTGATAGTCACATACATATTTTAGTGTTTTAATACACTAAAAAAATTCTGAGCATCCCGAGGAAATGAAAATTCATATTGACGTGGAGTTAGTTCTTAAAAATAAAAAATAAATCTTCGGTACTTTCACTAATATTTCACCATAATCAGAAGCCATTTTCTTGATTTGACTCAACAAAATATTTTTTTAAATATTTTTAAATCTTTAAAAACTTATTATTCATTCAGTCTAAGAATAGTGCACATCCGATTGAAATTTCATCTACTCATAAACACAAAAAATAATTCAATGATTTTTTTCAATGATTTCAATTCAATCATTGTTTGTTTTATTTGGTTATCATTGTCACACGCATGTTATAGTGTTTTAAAACACTGAAAATTTATTTTTAGTCATCTAGAGAAAATAATAATTTAGATTTAAGAAACATCAACTATTAATTTTGAAAAATTAATGTACAATTTTTCCCTATGATTTGACCACAATGAGAGACTATTTTTTTGGCTTTGACATCCTGATATACATTTTTCAAGCAAAAAAAATATTTAAACACTCCTTATCTAGTGAGAACCATAACTCCACATTTCAGATAGATGTTATGTGTACTCTTAGACATAAAAAATAATGCAATGAAAAATTTCCTCTGATTTCACATCAATTCGAGGTTATTTTCTACGGGTTTGATAGTTAGACACATGTTTTAGAGTTTTAAAACAATAAAAATATTTTTTCATTCATCCCGACAAAAAAAACTCAGATTAATGAGGTGTGAGTTTCTAAGTTTCAATAATCAATCTCTGGTTATTTTCTAATGATTTCACCATAATCAGAGGTTGTTTTCTTGGGTTTGACCTCCAAAAACACATCTTTAAAGTTGGTCAATTTTTTTAATTCTATGTATTCATTTTGTGCTCACCGCACATCATATTGATATTCCCTTCAATCTTACACATAAAAAAATAATTCAAATATAGTTTTACTATTATTTAATTCCAATATGAATTCATTTTCTATGGGTTTGATGATTTCATGAACGTTTTAGTGTCGTAAAACACTGAAAATGTATCATCTTCCATATTGACTGAATGAAGGCTTGGATTTATGTGGAGTCAGATCCTATATTTCAAAAATCAATATGTAATTTTTATTTTATTTATGGGTTTTAATCTACTGATGCATATTTTTAATGATTGTGAACTGCTTAAAAACTACTTATTTAGTCAGTCCGAGCACACCACAAGTCATATTTATGTGTTGTCTACTCGTACATGTCATAAATAATTCAACTACTATGGTACTATCATTTAATTTAAATAAAAGCGTTTTTTCTTTGATTTTGATCATTATAGACATGTTTTAGTGCTTCCAAACACTAAAAATATTTATTGGTCATCTTGATAGAACAACAATATATATTGACATAACATCAAATCATACATTTCATAAATCAATGTACAATTATTGTCCTCTTAATTCATTATAATTTAGGATCCTATTTTTTAATTTTTACAGTGACACTAAAATGTGATACATGTTTTTTCATTATTATATCAATTTATAAATAAAAAATAACTTCAAATTATTATTATAAAATGAAATGTTAAATAATAAAAAATTATATTATATTACTTCATTCATAAGATTATTTTATATCTAGATCACATATAGACTCAAGATGGTTCCCATTAGCTACATCTGAAGCCTACAACATATATTAATTTGATATATTACAATCATATCAATGAAAATCAGTGTGAGTATAATTTATATTATTTTTTCCCTATTTCATTGACATTTTACACTATCAATAGGGAGTGGTGGAATCACTTCAAATAAACTTTTGTATATCTGTGACAAAATCTCAAATTACTCTGTTCATATCTTTTGAAAACGTTCATCCACAATACACCATATCATCTACACTAAAACATTTGTCTTAAACTAAGTGTGAATCCATGAATATCTATATGACCCAATCACCTTCAATCTAAAAAATTTACACTATGGGGCACCCATTTTATAGGCCAATGAGTAAAAATTTCCATCCCAGCCCATGGAACTATGAAATATCTCATCTATGTGTATTGTGCTATGCCATTGCTCCTTTGGAACTTTCACTAGGACATTAACAAATAGTGCGTGTTGAAAATACATAATTAATTAATAGAATAATTTGAATATTGTTTATAAAATAAACATGATTTTTTACAAAATAATTTTCTTACTATAATTTCTGTAATATCAGAATAACCCACCCGAGGAGCCCTCATCCATACCAACATCTAAATGGTGGGATCACCTTTCTGGAATAACTATAATAAATGTTATCACCAATTAAATATTTATATTCATGTTATACTACTATATTTAAAATACATGAATGGGAAATGAAATCAAATATTACATTATATCTAATCCATGACACATGATGAGTGATATGTTTGAAAGGAATGCCTTGTAGTGAAAATTTTTATGAATAATGACTTGAATCAGTCTATATTAAACCTATTTAGTTAATAAAAATTTGAAAAATGGAAATCATTTATATATTTAAAGTAATAAATATTACCATCGCCACCTCAATCAGCCAAACGGTAACCAAATCCCACCACTAGGTAGGATAAACACCTATTGGGACTCATTTTATGATGTATGGAACACCCATAAATGGTTATCAATGATCACTCTTCACCCTTCTCTTGTCATATTTCCATAATTGTTGACATTTGGAAATGCACACTAGCTAAAACTAATTTTAATGGGATATATAATTATCTTGTTAAAAACATTGTTAGTGGCTATGATAATAATACAAAAAAATGCTTTGTAAAACTAAATCTTATTTTACCTATTACTCCCTCTATAATTTTTCAAAAGTATCCTTAGGGAATGAAGTCCACTGATTTGTTATCAAATGGAATCTAAGGAGGTGTCATATTATATGACCATTTGATGAATCAGTGCACTCTCACCCTCTCCAATAGGATTAAAGGTGTTATCAATTAACACATCCCTTAAGGTACCAATGTTACAAATTTCAATCCCCCTACTAGGGTCCTTAGGTCTACTAGAAGATACACCAGATCCTAATAAACATTAATACATATTCTTATAAAAAATAACATTTTTTTAGATTTAGAAATAGAAACTAATAAGAGAACCTAATTACAAATAATTAAAATAAATTAACATAACAAATGGAAATATAGATTCCTGTAATTCCAGATGAAGCAACTTGATCTTCCTGGGACATTTCAACATTTATATAGAATATAAATTTAAATAGATTAATTTTATTAAATATAATTTATAAATATTTCGACAAATGTTAATCACTCTTATATACATCTAGAATAAAATTATAGCCAATCATCATTGATAATGAAAATATTTCATATCTCATTCAACTGGCTATCTTATGGATTATATATCTTCTCATACATTATTACTACTTTAGTCACGTGTTTTCTTAGGAATTTAAGAAAAATATTATGTTTATTGTTCAATAAAAAACACCATTCTGGACATTTTCACCACAACATTCCAATTTGAATTAGTGATAAAAATGTAAAACTAATATGACCGTGATTCTAATACAAAGTGCTCATTATTAACTCATTAATATTTATAAAACATATTATTCAAGTTTGCCAACATAAATTGAAATGGTCTACTTTTTTTAAACAAGTTATATCAATATAATCAGACCATGAAAATATATATTTTAATACATGACCATAAATAACCACAATAATGTTCCGCAAAAATCCATATTAATAACCAACATTTTTTAATTAAAAACCAAAACCAATAGTCTATATTGATCGATTTACATCAATATAAAAAATATGAATTCAAATTGGTTTACATCCAAAGAATAATAACTATGAGTTATAACAAAGAAACCAAAAAATATTTGATTGAGTTCTTCAATAAATTTATGATCACTAGATTCATCCATCTCATGAATCTGTAAATTTCACCTATTCCAATGAATGACTGGTTTCAAAAATATACCTTAGATACATTAAAAATAATAATAAATAAATTATATATACATATTTGAGTGTTTAACTGCTCATGAAATGTGTTTAAATGATGTTGTTCAATTTTATGATCAATTGTATGAGGCCTTTCCCATTTTCACTTAGTGATACACATCCTATATTACAACACATTAAAAATAAGGGAAAAAATTAAACATAGAAACAAAATTCACAATTGATCAACTATCCAACTTACTATATCAATGAAATAACTGATGGAGTGATGAAAAACACATCTTTATGATCTTGATCCCACTATTCGATATCCATATCAAATATAGACCATTTTATAATTGGACCTTCATTAATTAAAGAGGGGTTATCTAATTCTATTTCTATATCATCATTATATAGAACAAAAAAATTAGTGCTTCCATCCATCAGATAACCATAATAAATTGAATCTCTTAAACAAGATTTGTTTCATATATACCGTTTCAATGCATTCAAGTATAACTCTATTTTATACATCCAGTTTAATTTTATGGGACCACAAAAAATGAATTCACTAGTTACATGTATAGTCATCTGGACCATTAAATAAAAAAAATAAGGAAATAATAGTTTCTATAATTGATATAGTGTAAAAAAAATATTCTCCTATATTTTTTTTAATTACACATTTGATGATTACTTGAATAGAGTTTTCTAAAAAAATTAGAAACCTAGATTACAAAATCTAAAAGGTGCGTAGGAAAGAAATCATGAATTGAAATTGGGATCAACTAACGAATAATAATATGATTGTCATGAATTTATAGCTTCCTTAATGTTATGCTTGTCACATTTACATGCTTGTAAATATTAGAGTAATAATAATCTAGAACTTTAATGGTCTTCAAAATTAATTAACATTCCTTTTTCACTTTCTTACTCATTGTGTACTACATATTAGGAATGTATTACCTATTACCCTTTACAAAATACAAATTTAATGATTTTCTCAATTACGTTTCTAACAAATTATAATGATCATTGGAACTATCCTTTCATTTCCCATTGATGCCCAAAATGGTGCATTGTATATCATCATACACATTTTCTCAACGTGAATCACGTCCAAATTGTGACTTAAAATATTTTATCTCCAGTAGGGAAATTCAAATGTAATAATTATGTAATTCTAATTATGTAATTTCCATTCATTTATTGTTGAAATGAATTTTAATTAAGTATGCAATAAATTATGAAAACCATACACTACATAGATGTTTTCTTAGTAAATTTGTGTTATAATTTGAACCATGGACATTATTTACGTTATTAGGTTGATCTCTTTGTTATCATCAAATGAAACACTTTTTTTTTGAAATTTTGAATTGGAGGAAAAATTTATTTATTACCCAGTTATTTCCACTCTCTAATATTCTTAGAGAAAGTTGAATTATTATTTTTATTACACAAAGATCATGCTATTATACTTTTATACTCCAGCATAATAAGTTAGGATAGGTTGGGAAGTAATTAATTTTATATAAAAAATTTCCCTGATGTCTAAATAATTCATGAAATAATAAATAAAAAGACATTAAACCATCTTACTAAGATTCTGAAAGCTCATCAATCAATAGTTTCATATACAACTTGATTTTATAATTGGATCCTTTTTTTATGCCAACAAGAGTGGAAAGTAACAAAAATGGTAGTATCATAAAAAACCATGGGTGAATGTTGTATGAAACCAACACCATTGGAAACATAATATTTCTCACACCAATCATATACCTAAATGGGTTAAAACAATCCATTTACATACCTAGTAAGAGATTACAACTATCCTAGGAAAATTATGAGTCTCTTTAATCAAACTCCTTCCATGATAAGGTATATACTAGGTGAGTTTTCTTATCAGCCTCTGCATTTCTCTCTGGATTCTATATCATTAGTTTAGTAGTTTTAGTTTACATGAAGAATATCATAAACAATATTTTCTGTGGGAAATAAGTCATCTTATTAGTAGTGAAATGTTTCCCTTGATTAAAAACCCCAATGGGATGAATTTATCATCCTTGATTAATATCATTGTATATATACCATGATGAGTAAAAAATAGGACAAGTATCGATCTATGAATTATATTTTCTAAAAAACATTAAAAATTTGTGGCATTCACCAAAGGCATCATATGTGAATCCAATGTTTTGGTCAACTTGTGAGCTCAGTAGTATAATTGTAGAATCTTCAATTCAATAGGAAGTAAGATTTGTAATGGTAAAAAAATTATTAATGAAAATTTCTATGCACTAGTTCAATGTTTTTTGGTTTAAAAATTCAATGATAAATGATACTTTAATGAATCTAATAAATATGGGATATAATTTATATGTGTATCATCAATAGTTTCAATGAGTTTCAATGATTTTCCTTTTGATAAGAATGATTATTACTCCCTCCAATGTCATTGTTCATGATGTTACTCTCTTCAAGTTGAAATGAGCGCATACTACATTGATCATAAAATTCATTATATCAACTATTATATGATAAAAATCTATATAAATACTTTATAATTAGTGAAATGGAATTGAATATCCCCCATGACATGCCCATGTCTTACAGTTTTTCAAAAACTACTTTATAAAAATACATTCTCTAGAATTATCCCATTTGAAGAGATATCTTCTTACCAATTTTTTTTATTTAATACTAACCAAATTTCTTTGAAGTCCACTAGAGAAATAAATAAATTGTATAATCACCTAAAAATATTTATTATAGAATTTATTGGGTAGATCAATCCGTTTCTTAACCACATTTGAATCTATAAAAAATAATCAATTGAAGTATAAGAACAATATTTTTACAAAAACTAGAAAACAACCACATATATTTGTGTATATATAAAATGTGCATATATTTTTTGAAAATTTTATATATATATTTTTTACATATATTCATGTCTATTTTTTATGTATATATTTATAGAAAAATTAATGTGTATATATTTGTCAAAAAATGTTTGTATATATTTATATTTGTTTTTCTAAAACGTGTATACATACATACATACATACACACACACACACACACACACACACACACATATATATTTTTTAAAATGTATATATATATATACTTTTTTATATTTATGTGTATATATTTGTTGTATATATTTATACATTTGTTGCAAAATTTGTATATTTGTGCTTGTGTATAAATATTTGTTGCAAAATGTGTGTGTGTGTGTGTGTATTAATATATATTTATACATGTGTATATATTTATATATTTGAATATATATAATTGTATTCATATTTTTAATATTTATTATTTATATATTTATATATTTATAATTTTTTTTATTACTTGTATATGTGTATATTTATATTTATTTTTATATTTATTTTTATTTGTTCCAAAATGTCTGTGTATATATATATTAATATATATATATATATATATATTTATTTATGTATTAGTGTTTGTGTGAATTTTATATATTTGGATTATTTTGTGTAATTATATTATATATTATATATATTATTTTATATCTTTATAATGTAGTTATTTTATATTTATATATATTTATATTTTTTTTATTTTTTATTTATATTTTTTATTTATTAATTTATAATATATTTATATATGTTATTTAAATAAATACAATGTTTATATAATTATTTAAATAAATTTATAATATAAGACATTTAAAAATTAGTTTTTCTATGTTATTTTAATATATTATTAAATATTTTTTATTTCATGATATAAACATTAAAATTTTGAACTATATAAATTATGAAAATAAAATCAATAATAAATTTTTATATTAATTTGATTTAATATTTTTATATAAAGTCACCCTTTATCAGTGCTAAAGTAGCACTGTGTTAAAATTACATCGATAAAAAGGACCATTATTAACACCTTTTCTTTTTCTAATAAAGGGTTTATTTATCAGTGTTTTTTAAAAGTTCTATTAAAAGGATGACACTAATTTTTCTAGTGTTTATAGTTCTATTAATTTTATTAATAATTAATTTTTATAAATTCACTAAAAAAAATCTATGATTCACAATAAACCTCCACCCAATGTTATACACCACATACCAAGATCAATGAAACCATCAAATTTTTATGAATTATTTATTAGGTTAAAATTATCATTTATCATCAGGCGTGAAATTACAAAAAACCCATGGATATTTAGAAACCACAAAAACTAAAATATCTAGGCCATTATAATAAATAAACAATCAAAATATTTTTACTTGAAAATATTAAACACATATGTTTAATTTTAGAGCCTCAGTTGCTTGAACTTTCTCAAAACCATTATAGTAATTTTCAAAAAAGGTACACCTTTAGAAAGACTCAAGAATAATTAATAAAAGGTCACAACCAAAAACTAAAAATAAGAAAAAAACTTCATTATATTTAATTGTCTATAAAAACCACTGTAGTGACAAATTTCATTTGTCTAAAATGGAAAACCAACTGAAAAAAATCAAGATGCTACACCAAAAAAGGAACTTTTTTATCCTAGGTATTTGACATTAAAAACTCTTTGATTTACACCACACCCAAATCCAAGGAATCATTAGCCTTTAATTGAGCTATGGTTTATGGGTCCATATATCCATATGCTTCAAATTTTCATGATTCAATAAGATTCAATCCATAAACACAACACCCCTTTTGAATCCAACTTATTTAACATAACCTAATGAGGATAATTAAAATAGTATTTTTTTTTCAATAGACACATAAAATATATCTTACTCCCACTCAAAATAATATGGAATCACTGAGTGAATGTATATCTTTATCGTATTTTAAATTCACAAAGTGTTTTACAAACCTTGAAAAAAATATACCTTCCTAGTCAATCCACTTCTTCAAACATAGAGTAAAACAATAATCATGATTTAACATGACTCTCAATAGAACTCTATATAATTTTTTATCACATCCACAATAATTCTCTCAAAACCAAAATTAACAACTGAAAAACATAAGATAAGTCATTTTTATATTTGAGTAAACTTAAAACTGATTGAAATTCCCTAGGATTTTAATAATGGGTCATTATCCAATTCTTTAATAATCAAAGAATCACTTAAACTCTAACCCTCTATTTAGGAATGTAACAAATATATATACATAAAACTAATAAATTGAGATCTATGAGAAATCGGATAATTATTTTCAATTCATTAACTTTTATAGAGGCCATATTACAAGATTCCTCACTTCCATATGTCAATGATTTTAAAATATTAATAAATAGTTGCTTTGATAATTTAATCACTTACACTTTATCATATCATAAATAATTTCTTATTGTAATCCTTATTTCTCTAGAAAATAAAATTTTATTCAATATTAACAAGTTTAGGTGTTAATTTTTCATTTCCTTAATTATCAATGACATCATCAAAACTTGTGGTATCACCATATATCACATGTGTGTACCACCGATAATGTATTGAAACAAATTTAAAACTACCATTTCTTAATCAATGATCATTACTACTAAATTACAATGAATCATGTTATGTTCCCCGTTCTTTAGGAGAAAAAACATTTAGTGAATCATATAAAAATTCCATATCTCATTTGAAACCTCATAATAGACCTCCCCTATACGAATATTAATTAATTAATGAAGTGAATAATAAGTTTATAATCATTACATATAGAAGTTACTTTTTCACTTCTATTATGCCAAGACACATCATTGGTAGTTAGTGTTGTCTATTATTGAGATAACTATGATCTAAATTAAATCCATAAACTACATTAGGATAAAACATCATTTAAATTAAATTAAACTTTTATTTATATATATCAGCCTCATAAATCCACCATTAATTCTATCACTAGGAATTATTCTATGTCGAACAAAAAAAATATTTTTTTCATCAAATTCCTAATAGTTTCATAGCATTTTACAAAATTTTTTCTTAACTCTTAGTACATAAAAAGTATTTAGATAACCATGGTCTAACTAATATCATTTTTTATAGAAGTATATATTGAAAAATTATCTAAAATGACTAAATTGTTCTTTACCATTGCATCAGACACATGTTCCCAGAACTCCTTATGCAATAAACCTACTGGGGACTCATACAACTAAAATAAAAAGAGAATATGGTTGATTTCACCTTGAATACCTAAAACTATATACATCAGTCTCCAGTTAGACAAATTGTTGAGTATGTGACTCCATCTAAGGTAAAAACTAAAAAAAATCAAAACTAATACTTTTTAATGGGAACAATTTTGGGTTTTTATCAAGAAAAACAACCATGCTTGTACATTTATTACAATAGGTTTCAAATATCCATATATTTTGATCAGACATTGTTAACTTATGGTGGTTTCGACCTAGAATATTCAAACCTTAAGAAAACCACCCTTTATATAGGGTAAGTATAAATTTCAAGCACAACTACTCTAGGGTAGGTTATCACTCACTGGAAATTTAGGTAATATATCTCTATCCAATACTATCACTCGAATTTATATTTCCACGTATTTCATTATCATCACATTCATACAGGTCTGATGGAATGGTTAACACACACCTTACTGAAATGATCTCAATGTGAATTATATATCGTGATACCTCATGTAAATAAAAAATAAATATCACCCCTTATTCTCCTCCATAAACCCGTTCTTTCACCAATTATTCCGTAGAGTATTATCACCCAAAAAATCATACAAAATAAATAACCACATATAATAAATTCATGATCTATAATAATCAAGGAATAGGGAAAAAATATCATAGCTCAAGTAAACTTACCATTATCTTAATAAAGAAACAACGATGATAAAAAAACAAGGAACCTTTATCAATTTGTTAGAATATTTATATATTGAATAAAAATGATCATCGTTAACCTCTTATCTTCCATCTATGAAATTATCTCTTTAAGAAAACGAGTATCATTGATTGTTTTGAAATAGGTTTGGTATCTTAAACAATTTTTATTAAGGAAATAAAAATCATTTTAAACTAGGTGTAGAGTGAAACTGTTTCATGGTATATATGACCAAAGTTATAAGACATTAAAATATGGACGACTCGTAGTTTCAATGGCCCATGACCAAATAAAATAGTCTAAACTCCCTCGAACAAGTCCAATTTTATTCCATAGCATGTGGCTCAAGACCCATGACCATATACCTTAGTGACACCATGTTGTGCATGCCTCCCTTACATGCCCAATGCTAACAACTGTTGCATATGTCTATCTCCCCATATTCCTCTCCATACATAACCACTTGCGCCAACTACCTTGATCACTACTACTACTAGCGACCCTGAACTCCTACCAACCTATGTGTTCTTTCACATGGTAAATAAAATCCAACACCTTAAATATAGGGGGGAGATACAAGAATATCAAAGATACCAATTTCTTCTTTAATAGAGAAATCACAATTTTAATATTATCAAACAAAGGATCCTACTCCTAGAATCTAGTTCACCCTGCCATGTAGGTAGAATCATATAACAAATTGAATATAATGACTCCTAAAATTTTTTCGTCTCAACCTCCATAGTCACCATTATAATGAGTTAAATAATAAAAATGGAAGAAAGTGAAAACCCATCATACTTAGGTTCTTGGATGAAGTCCTCATCCTACCCATTATTTATAATGGTAGAAACATAGATAGGTGCCTGCCAAAATATCCTCAAATCATGAATAATCATATGTTTTTCTACATAAATGTATATCTTATTTATAAAAATACATAAATTTAATAAGTTTATAGAAAATTGAATAAATAATTTAAATATATATTAAGGGAATCAAAATTCACGATATGATCAATTTCCCCTAATGTGGGGGGGGGGGTTCAATATGTGGAAGATTGTTTATAAAATTTATTTTCAACAAAAATAATCCTCTATGATTTATTAGAGTATAATCCAAAACAAAATAGAATTAGATTAGCCTCATAAAATTATGAATAAAATAAATAGTTAGAAACACTCATATTTTTACAGGGATTAGATCTAGTATCAAATCCAACTCAATGTTGTGGATGGTTACTCTCACCACCACTAATTCATTTCACCATATCCCCATGTGAAATAATCTTACAAGAACTCATGTAGCTTTCCACCACACATGTTAGTAGCCACACCCAACATCATTGATTTATGACGTTGTACAAAAGATGATTTTAGAAATGAATAATATCACTAAAAAACCTAGGTTAATTTAGCGATAAAATATATATATACCCTTCGAAAATCCGCTAGAATGTGTAAGATCTAATCACTAATAATGAATAGTTTAAATTCACAAAATATATATTTTCAATCTCAAAATATATTTCCTACAGATTTGTGTTTCTTATAATGTTGTTTTCTTAAGAACTAACATCAGTTTTGAACTGCCCCTAATTTATGTTATTATATTTCTTACTATCAACTCTCCAACATGCATCAACATGCCCCCTTTTCATTTTTTCTATATCTCTATCATTTATCCAATGTGTGTTAATTTTTTCTCACAATTAGCTCTTTGTTTCATGTAAATAGGGTCTACAAAGGTTTCTGAAGAAAAGTATGTAACCATTAAAGCCCCACAATCTCTAAAACTATAGTCAACAACCATGTACATAATGGATTTATAAATCAATGCCTATGATTATAGAGGCATACAGAGCCATCCACACAAATTCCTAATAAAATCACATTAGAATACATTATTTTTTAACACCTTCAAAATTCAATTTTCATATAAATAAGATTTTGAATCAACTCTGTGGAACAATGAGCTATGGGGTTCTCAAATTTAATATACTATGTAGAATAATCACCTAAATGATTGGATACATAAAAAATTGACTACATGATTCTTGATAAACTATGTAAAAAAAGAATCTACATGATTCTCAATGGATACATAACAAATCGACTACATGAAAAATTTGGATTTTTGGATCCCTAAATCAGTTACATCAATAATTTGGAAATGTGATGAATTAAACTATATAGATGAACTAGAAATGTGATTTGGATATATGGCTTAAATGGTTACATGAAACACCTACATGAATTTCCCTTCACAAATTTGGATATTTTAATATTCCCTTTACAAAATCAGATATATGGATCCAATATGCACTCAAACTAAAATAGAACAGATTCAACTGACCTCCAAACCATCTCAAAAACTATTTCTAGCATATGAAAACATCATTAAATGATATTAAACTCTATAAAATACTAATAAAGAATCATTATACATACGAATTCCTCAAAAAATGTTGTAATGAAATACAATAACCCAAACTCCCCAAGAACCATGGAATTTTTATGCTTTCTCAAACCATGCCAAAATCCATGGGGTTATTCAATATCCCAGTTTGGATTTGTTGAAAATAAATTAAAACCACCCTATAATACCATACCTCAAACTAAATCTGGTGAGTTACTTCCTACACCATCTTTATAAGTGAATTATTTTAAGACCAATTAATCAACTCAATTGGGAAACTACCATCCACACTACATACTTTCATCATGATCTCATTATGTGATTTATCGCCATTGAGAAATCATATTTTGCAATATTATATTTATAAAACCTCCCCAATAACTTACACTTAACACTTATAGACTTCCATCCCCATTTGGAAACATAATACAAAGGAATATGGGGGGTTTTCAAAGAAATATAAATTTAAGTATGTGGGGAAGTATAAACATGAAATTTCAACCTCAATTCAGAAAATCTCTTAGGTGGCATAGTTTTTGTAATGATATATGAAAGATTCTATTTTGTGAAAATCTATAAAGGTTTTATTTCACTCAAAGAAACATTTTCTTGATGAAATGATAATGTATATCTATATTTTTTTATTAGAATTTTTGTACAGGATTTTTTGACGGATAAATAGCACATTGATTATCACAAATAATCTTAAACAATCTCTAAAGATCAACCAAAAAATCCTCTATCTGAACATGCATCCACAAGGCATGTGTATCTACAAGTGTAGTCACCACATACTATGATTCAAGTTTACTTAGGCTTACTGAACTCTAAATTATACTGTACCAACTAACAAAACCATCATGAATCAATAATAATCCACCTGATGTGGATCAATAATGTGTTAATTCACCTACCCAATCTACAATAGTGTAACAAATAAATTGTAAATCCATACTATATATTTATAAAAAATTACAATTTAATTTTACTTTTACATATCTCATTATTATTTTTGTTATGTAATGTGTGATTCCTTTGGTTTAATTTGAAAATTTACATATAGATTTAGTACAGAGGAAATGGCTAGTCTTGATGATGTTAGATACAACAAGCTTCCAATCAAGCTTTTGAAAATATTCTAATCAACCTTATTTAATTTTTCAAATTTCCTCATCCATGTGTCACTTAATATAGGTGTATAAACAAATTTATAATATTATGTTACAAAATTTCAAAAAAATTATTTAGAGTATTTCTCTTGAGAAAATAATACATACTCAGTATTGTACTCAATATGTTACCCTAGAAAGTTTTTTAGTTATCCCAACATAGAATTTTGAAACTACTTCTACATATTTGTTATAAAATCCCCACATATGATGCTATTACTAATGGTAAAAATTATGTAATCAAAATAAAAATTCACTAAAAGTGTGTTTGAGAAATACATCTTTTAGTACAAGTTTTTTCAATAATGCCTTTAATGAACCCTAGATTCCCCAAAAATTCATAAAGATTAAAATAATAGGCCCTTTGATCCTATTTCAATCCATAAATGGATTTATTAAATATATAGGCCATTATTCCATCATTTTAAAGTATGAAACTATCGAATTTTTCAATAAAAACTTCATTATCAGGATCACTATTCATAAACGAAAATATTACATCCATTTGATAAACTCTATAATTAATATGATCTTTTATTAAAAAGAGGAATATTAATATATCAATTTTAGTAACTAGTAAAAAATTATCTTCAAATACAATGCCTTCAATATGAGAATAAAATTTGTAGACCAGTCTAGCCTTGTTCTGTGTGACATTTACTTTCTTATTTATCGCGTTCTTGAAAACTGAATTTGTACCAATCATATTTTTAGTTTTTGGAATTTGAAAAATTTACAAAATAAGGTTCTTATAAATTTTATTGGGCTATCCATTCATATATTTTACCCATTAATCATGATCAACAACCTTTACCAGTGTTCTGGTTTCATCTTGTGACACAAGAGATTTTTTTTTAAATTTTATTCTTTTCTAGGTCTCAACTGGTGCATTATGGTTCCCAATGATATTATTAGTGGATACATGTTTATTAAACACATGAAACATATTTATATCACCACCAACACCTTCAACATCATCACTATAACATTTTGAGTTTTCATCGACTGATTCCAGTTAGATTTCAAATATGTTTACAAACATTTCATTAGAAATGTTCCCATTGTTTTCACAAGGATACCAAATATCTTCTTGAATATTCTCTCTTTTTCCCCATATTTCCATCAAATTTTCACATTATAACACTAAAAACATTCATGTAATTTTTTTACAACATCTTTATCTACTCCTAATATATAAATCTCCCATAAAGACTCCATCATAACACTTTTCCTCAAACTTTCCCAACCCACTTACTTTGAATATAATATAAAATTGACTTCCAAACACCTTGAAATATTTAGCTATAAGACTATTTTGGTACCAAATATCATAGGGTGTAGCTTGTGTCTCGGGTATCAAATTAATTCTATTTTGAATATGAACCACTATACACATGGAATCTCTCTTGAAATATTTTGATATGTCATTCATAACCAGAATTTTTCTACCCATTTCCACAATGCTCTAATTATATTTCTATACAAAACCATTATTTTGTGGTGTATAGGGTATTATTACTGATTATTGATTCAATGTCTACTAAGATAAATTTAAAATGCATCACAAGTGTATTCTATCAAATTATTTGATTTCATATTTTTATACAAGAACAAAGGTATTTTTCAACCCATATGTTATATAGTTTAAAAATACTCATTGAATTAGATTTATTCTTGATGAAAAGAGCATTATTAATCTATGTGGAGTCATATGTGGAAGTATTAATGTAAATATGAACTTAAGTAAACTTCTATCCCACGGGCCCACATAGATTTTTTTCGACTAACTTCTAATAGTTTGATGGTAGTAATATCCTCTTTCTTGTGAGCCTCTGAGTTGTCTTTCCCTTCTGACATGTCCCATAGATTCCATCTTGATCTCTATTCAGCTTGAGTAAATCTATCACCACTTCATGTTTCATAATTTTACATAGGTTTCTTTGGAAAATACTCCTAGGTCTTTTATTACATAACATGTCCTCACCTATCTGGCTCAAGTAACATGTATTAGAAGGATCACTAATCAAAAATAAATTTCTATTGGTTCTAATACCTTGAGAAATAGTTCTTCTATCACTTATTTTTGTAATTATGTATATATTAATTTTGAATGTTACCTCATTACCATTTTAACGATGTTAGATAACACTCAAAAAGTTTCTATTTTCCCCTAAACATAAGGAACATCAAATGATTTTCAATGATTATTCTCAATATGAGTTCTTCCAATACCTTTAATTTTCAAGGAAGACTAATTAACAAATTTTTTTAGTCCATCATGTTTCAAAGTGTTCTTCATAATTTTTGTATCACAATTAATCTGGGAAGAACACCCACTTTCAAGTATCCATGACTTTGTCTTCATGATTACTTTAAAATAAAATTCTACCAAAAATTAATTTTCTTGATTATGTATTTGAGATTATTTAACTTCATATTTGAGATGAAAATGACCTGGTAATATTTTTATGAATTTATTTACTCTATTTAAATTTATATCACAACTTACACATACCCATATTAGAAAATAAAATATGTTTTGTGTTGTCATCTTGTAACATGTTTCTTTATCAACCCAATTTCATCTCATTGGAACTACTCCCCCTATGTTGTTGCCTTATCCAAAGAAAATAAATGTTATACAAAAAAGTAAATTATTTATTTATGATCATTTAATAACACTATAAATATTCCTAAAATTATAATTTTCTTAAAAAACCATAGTTGTATTTAGAAATTTTCTATCCATAATTTCTCATTTGATGAGCTATTTGAATATTGTTTTGTCTCTAATTAGAAAAACCATTTCACACACTATTCATATTTCATTAGGAAATTTCATAAGAAAATTATATCCATTTTTATTATCCATATTTTACTATTGTTGAGATTTAAACATGTATTGTAAATATAAATTGTTTTGTAAATATATTTTTTAGATATGGATTTCCCTAGATTTTTAGCAACTTTGGGGGGTTTACCCTTTTATTCAATAGAGGCTCTAAATTTAATCTTGATCTTTTCTAGATCATTATATACATCAAGAAATTTTGATATCTGAGTTTTTTATTTAGTTTTGTAAGATTTTTCTCAATTTTAGCTTGATTAAATTTTTCTTTAACCAGTTTCTTGTTTTCTCTTACAAGATTCATCTTAATGTTTTTAATAATGGCGTTTTTTCACAAGGAATTCCTCAATTTTATCTTTGAGAATGTATTTATAATCTTCCATCCATGTATCATCATCATCATTTCTATATGAATCAATAGTATTCTGAACATGGGCCATAAAATTTATAAATTTTTCTTATGTATTTTCATCATAATAACTCTAAGATATAAGGTCATAATCCTCTTATCTACTTGTTAGATTTCTTTTTTTGGATATCTGAAATATCTTCCTATTTTAACTTTCCTTGGAGTCTTCTTTAGAATATTTTATCCACTTATTTCCTTATGTATTTTCATCATTTTCATATTCATAAAATAATCTTTTCATCTTTGGAAAATTAAATTCATAAAATTTAAAACTATTACATTTATAAAATCTACAAAAACAATTACCATTGTTCTTTATTTTTCTTTCTGAATCCTTTTAGGAACGAAATAAAAAAATATTTTATATTCTTCATCAATCTTAGAAAAAATTTTGTTAGTAAGAGCTTAATTACACATTTTAATGTTACTCATGGATTCGAAATCCATCACTTATTTCCCATTCTTCTTGAAAGCCATAATTTTTCCCATTTTTATGAAATGATAATATTATGTAGTTCATCAAGAGAAATATATTATCTATCCTCCAGTGCTAAAATTATGGGATAAAATCTATCTAGAAAATTTCTCATCAATTTCACAAAAATTATTATATCATCAAATTTCTCAAGAAATCCATGAATATTACTCAAATTTTATTTTACACAATTTAAGATGTCATCAAGGAATTCATATTTTTTCATTTTAATATATTCAAATTTTCATCTCTAAATATGTATATTTTCCTCTTTAACTTTTATCTTACCTTTATAACTTCTCTCTTACTTATCGTAGATTTCATTTACAATTTACTGAACTATAATTTTTATGTAAAATTTCCCTAATAATGAAATGAGAATATAATTGTGTTATTTTTCATCCACATCCATATTTCTTTTTTCCTAAAACATTATCTAACCATCATTTTTAATAACATAATACCTATTGGTGATGTATCACTAATTTCAAAACCGATAAGTACAAGTCATGCAAACATTAGATTCTTTTAAATATTATGATTTTTTCCATTAAATGTTGGTATAATCCCTATTAATTATGTTGATATTATAAATGGATTAAAGGATAATTTTTTTGATGCTACATATGTAAAATTACATATGATACCAATTGATGTTCGTGATAAGATTAGTTTCATCCACTGGGGGGGGTGAATCAGTGGAGGGTAGTTTTAACAATTTATTTTCAAAATAAATAAACTATTGTGACTTGGTAGATTAAGATCTACAAAAAATAGAAATAACATATCCTCACATGATTATGAAAAAACAATGAACAAGGAACAATATGATTATTACAAGTTTCAGATCCAATGTGGAATCCGAATTCATAATGTGGCTAGTTACTTTCCGCAAACATAGATTGTTTTCAGCATTACCACAAGTGAAATAATTTTACTAGAAATTGAGTGTTACCCCACCACACATGTTAAGAGTCACACCCAACATCATAACTTCATGTTGTAGTAAAAATATGATTACAAAAATGAAGAAGTTATGAAATAAACTAGTTTGCTTTGGTATGAAAATATATATACGCACTTCTATGAGACTCCCAAATATGCAAGAAATAATCACCTAAAATGTATAATTTTATTTATCTATACATATATTCTCAATCTCAAAATAAATTTCTTGAAGACACGAGTTTCATCATATTTTTTCACTGAAGAACCATCTTCGGCTTTAGATTTCCCCCAGTTTTTGTTTGTTGTTTTTAACTATCAAGACTATATCTTGAATCAATAGGCTCACTATTTTTTTCTCTATCACTATCCTCTCTTCCCTACACATTAATGGTTTGTCTCCAATATCTTTATATTTCATGTCAAATGGTTCAACATATTTTTCTACAGAAAACATGTAACCATTAATGCTCCATGATCTACATAATAGTAGTTAACAGCAACATCCATCATGGATTTAGGAAATCACACCTATGATTTTGGTGGATAAAAAAACATATGTCATACTAAAATCACCTCATAATACATTAATTTTGAAAACCTTCTAAAATTAAATTTGTATATAGTTATGATTCTAAATCGGCTCCATGGAACAATCAACTATGCAATTCTGGATAAGAATCAATTATTTAAAATATTTGGGTAAATGAATCTTCATTTGGATGTGTCATAAATTGGATATGAGATTATCAATAAGCTACTAAATAATCATCTATGTGATTCTCAATGTCTACATAACAAATAATATATGCGAAACATTTGTCAATGTGGATCCTATAATCTATTATGTCGATCATTGGGTAAATGATGCATTCAGATACATGGTTAAATTAGGTACATGATTTAGATACATTCTTGAAATGGATACATGAATCACCTATGTGAATTTCCCTTCCTCAATTGGGATATGTGGATTTTATTTTTAGGAAATTAGTTGTGTGGATCTAGTATGGTCTCAAACTCAAGTTGAACTAACTCAACCAACCTCCATCCCTTTAGGAAAATACTTTTTACCATCATGAAACATCCTTTAATGATATAAAATACAATATAAAATAGAGAAAAAATAGTTAGAATTATGAATATCACAATAAATATTTCCAAAACATATAAAAAATCAAAATGGCCACGAACCATGGTATTTTCAAAATTTCTCAGACTAAGACACAAATCTATGGGGTTCTTTTGGAATTTCTTGACTTACTATCCCATAATAGATTTCATATCACAAGTAATATTATGCATTAATCATGCAATGAACACTATATGATTCATGTACCAATATAGATATTCCTTTTAATAAGTGATCTATGTAATTGTTTTATTTAACAAATAATCATATCCCTTATATAAGAATGTATCAGTCAATACACTCTATGTTGAAATAACCAGCATGTTAGACGAAATTATAATATCTATAAAAATGTTTCCCTAGTTTTCAACCCAAATGAACAAAAAAATCACATGTTCCTAACTCTAAAATCCGTACTAGATCTAAATAAAATTTACTAATACGCCTCTATCATGACCCAAACCCACCAAGAACCCTCCCTATATTGGCGAAGAGATCAAGTACGACCCTTAAATCTCTACTCTAATAAGAAAATATTTATGGATGAATTCCTAGGGTATAAATATAAAAAACAGAATTAATTACCTATAACAAAAGGATGAATATACAATAAAATTTCAACCATAAAAATGTGAACAATAACTAATATATGATCAACTGATATCACAACCAAGGAAAAATACATGAATATCATACAACATAACCAAAATACTAGACAACTAACACTATGAACAAAACACAGATATCCACAATCATATTATAGAACCTGAAAAAACTTGTATACCTTAGTGGTGTATAAAAAAATCTCAATCAACAAGTTCCTACTATCAACCTTGTTCATAAAGTTAGCATTTCCCAAAAAATCTACCAAAAAAATCTTGTAAACATATATGTTAATGTAGTGGTGAATATCTCTATATAATCAGTTGAAAACCCTATAAGAATGAAAAACCAAGTCAATATCATATATAAATAATAATTAAATCAGTAAAATCATAATACATAGTCACTTCATCACCAATAGAAACTGACATGGGTAATTTATATCAAATGTTATCGAAGGAAATATCTCATCCTCAAAACCTCATAAGACACTATATTTAGATCTATTTAGTAATGGAAATCAACATATCCTGATTCACATGTCTGAACTCATTAATCTATTTACTTCCCAATCTCAACTAAAAAATATCTCACTAAATTACCATGTATTCATTATATAATATACTGTATCAAAATATATAAAGTTCCCTCACAATCCGACTCATACCGGCTAATATTCACACCAATAAAATTAAATGAAATATCACAAAAAAACTATCATAATCATGTTACACCCATACCTAGAGATGATCCACAACATAACTAATTGGTGTGGTGATCAAGAGTATACTAGTTTGAACATTCAGTCTATATAGTCACCAATCCAAATGTCATGTCACACTTAAGAAAACCACCTTAACATGGTGGATTTTTAATTAATGACACCCCAACCACTAAAATAACAATATAAATATAAACTAGAAATAACTGAAGTTAACCCATAATCATACCCATGTCACTACTATAAGTCACCATACTTACATTTCTATAATCAGTATCAATTACATATAATCCATACAATCAAAATCAAAATTATACTATCCAAATAATTATTGATATTACCCAATTTTATCCATCTTAAGGATAATAAACTCATTCCATTACAGTATCAAGTTAATGTGGAGATATGTCTAGAAAGTTTTCTCTAAGAGTGTGATTAATTAGTATATAAATATATTTTATAATTAAAAAAATCAAACTTTATCATTTATTAGGATAAATAAAAATTAATATGTATTGAAACCAATCTTTATTAATACTAAATTTGATGAAATCTTCTAATTAAATATAATAACCTCTTCAATAAATCCACACAACCAAAATAAAAATACCAATTTAGAAGGATTAACATTCAAAATAAACAAAAAATCTTTGTAATTTCATTATATCATCCATTTTTACTATCTCATAGTACCATCCAATGGTTATAATAAGAATGTTATTTCCTTGAAATAATGATTATACATGTTTCTTCTAAAAATCTATTATGATCACATTGAAATAAAAGATAAAATTTCAATGATATAAAAAATAGAGTATTGGACAGCTAATAAAAATATTCCAAATGTTATAATAAAAAAATTATAATCTTCATCTTCAGTCACTAAAATTATAAAATTAATTGAAGAAATAACAATATTTGATCACTAAAATATTCCTTTAACATATACTAAGATGTATTGCTATTATTTTTTCATCATAAAAAAATAACAAAAAACTAAAATATAACACTATATGAATAATGGAATACATCATTATCTTCAATGTGAATAATTAATATTCATTTTCCATGTATTCTAAATTTAATAAATAAGATGATGAAGAAGTATGCTTAATACTTACTTCTTTCGAAGGATTTTACTTCTTCTTCTTTTTATTCTTCACTTATTTCTCTCTCACATCCATGAAACATAACTTAGTAATATGTAACATCATCTATCCCTTTGAATTTTGAAATTAACATTTAAAAACAAAACTTCCACCTTAATTACCATTATTTCCCACTTTAATTTGTATTATTTCAATTCAAACCATCAACAGAACTTATATATGATTTATAGATATTGGGGGGTCTAGTATGAATAGTACAATGTGGATACCATTAGGACACATCAACTAAATCAATTATAAAGTTGATATGAACATTAAAATAGGAATTTCATGATAAACTAGGGAATTTAAGGGTAAAACATCATACATTTTTCATTAACCACTTCAATTACCTTGAACTATTTTTGATAATATCAAAACCACAACCACAATAGAAACAATATTGTGGGTTACATCAAAATTTTTATTTATTTACATGATGTATGATATTTTCCATAATGTATTTGGAAAATATATGACATAAAAAGATAAAAAAATTTCAATAGAAAAACTATGACATGATTATCATTTCATTTTATCTTCTTTTTCTTGAAACTGTGGTTACTTATCAATTTTATTTTACAAGGTACAAAATCATAATCATCCTCTTTTGAAACAAAAGCATTATGTATCAAACCATGACATGGTTTAATTTCCCATGGCTTCTAAAAAGTACTTCAAACATCTCCAGGAACCCTTACCAACACTATGACCATTTTTATCACAATCATCAGATGCCATTTTTTCCAAAACACAATCTATGACATGGTTTACTAAACATCATGGAATGTTTTATTAAAATTCAATTCAAAAAAATTTTAATTACAAAACCTCACTCCATTTTAATTTAACTATATCAAACATTACATGATTATCATTGAAAATATCTAATTGATTTGAATCACATGAATTAACCTATGATTTAATGTTATTTAGGATTTAACAAAAAAAAGACAATACCTTGAAGAAATAAAATCCAGGAAGACCTATAAACACATCTATTTTATTTTCTTCAAACACTCTAACATCAAACAAATAATTAGTTAAAAAATTATCTCTAAACACATTCTTGGTCAAAATAATATTTCCTATTGTATTGTTTTCCAACAAATGAACATAAATCACCTCCATATAAAAAATTCTCATTCCAAACATCTTGAAACCTATAAATAAATCAACGCCCAAAAATTGTAATCTCAAGTGATTGTAATTGATATAGGAAACAAGAATTATGAGTAATAATTACAAATTTTTTCCATTAAAACTAATCATATTATCTTTCACTCATAATTTATTATAAAAAATCCCTATATATATGCTAAAAACATCAACTACACATATAATAAAAAACATCAAAAGAGTTTTAAAAAAATCAACTACACACACACAAATTTTATACTCACATGATTTATTTATTACGAAAACCCATTAAATATATACCACTATTAATAAGATATCCCCCCATATTAAGAAAAAATATATATTTGGATTTATATCACTATCACCTCATATGATATTAAAAGTCAAAATGAAAAGTAACATATGGGATGAAAACACCATAATTTATGTTTGAAAATATAGTGTCATAACTATAATCATCAACCATAATTTTTGTAATTTATCTATAATCCATAGTTCAGTAAACACATCCAAATATTTCAAACTCTTAAGAAAAAAATCCATCATCAAGAATCTTTCTTATAACTTAATCCCAGAAAAATGGTACTTGATATCAAGATGATTCAGTAGAAAATACTAAAGTATATTTTTTGATTAATTGATGGAACATTGATCATCATATCCCACAAAAAATTTTGACTTCACTTCCACTTTATGATTCTTAAGTTATATATTAATCCATATTAATTGTGTTATTTATTGTGTTGAATAAATATATTCAATATCTATTAAAGTCAATATAAAAAAATACAAATTATTTATATTCTAACTTACATTCCAATATACAAAAAACAACCTACCCAAAGTAGAATTATGGTTATCATTACTTCTTTCCCAATCTACACCAGTATATCAATTAAGATAAATATTTCCCTTAACATTATAAACCAATCTATAATTGGCAGTTCTTTTATACACCTTATGATTTTCTTTTCTTCTATTAAATGAGACTCTTTAGTCACAATTTAATATGATGCACATAACATAAAAAAAACAAAATCTAGTCACAAATATATCATGGAGATAAAACAACCATTATTTATTTTTCATTATGTTTAATTATATTCATTCCCTTAATAATTTCAGAGTTTTTTCCCATCAAAATTGAGTAGAAAATGACATTTTTTTCTATATTGAAAATTTTATTAAATATTTATTGAAATATATTTATTGAAAAATAATGATGCATTATTTATCTTAAAAAATTTAAATTCACAAGAAATACTTAATTTATATAATCATAAACATACCAAAAAAACCATGTATTAAGACAGTGAATTATTTTTAAAAATAATACACATTTATATAAATTATAATATCGCAATCATATATGATAAAGTTGATAAATAAATTATTTATTTGTTTAGTGGAGAGGTCATTTTAAAATATTTTCAAAAAATTTATGAATTGAAACTTGATACTATATTAAAATAATATTACCTTAATTCTTGTTTAAGTCTAAATAAATTTTTACCTACAAAAACATGTTTTGTTATCTACAAGCGTAAATCCCTCAGATTTATCAATGAGATCTTCCACTTAATTTTCACCATTAAGGAAGGATGAATAAATATACAATAGGATAATCTTGTAACTTTTTTAAAAAGTTATAGAAATAAATGACCTTATAGATTTAATTATATAAACTAGTGAAAATGTCTCATTTAATTCTATGCCTTTAAACATAGAATATCCTTTCTATATAAGCGATTTTTTTTTCTTTTCACTCACCCTTTTCATTGAATTTGTTTTAAAACATCCAATTCATTCTTCTAACATTATTGTTCATGGGATTAGGTGGTAACACTCATGTTTTATTTTGATTTATCTGATCTAATTTCTTATTAATGGAATAAATATACTCTTTATTATTTAATGCTTCATTCACACTCATTTCTTCAAATTGTGACGTCATTAATTTATGAGATACTTTCCTTAAATACCTCTATTATTGAATCATATTTCAAGGACTACTAGTTGTTTCATACACATTTAACAAATTCATCAAACATTGAATAAATGATTTTTTTTGTTCTTTATTACTAGATAAGGTTTAATTTTAATCTTATTATTTCCCACCACTTAAATCCTCCACATTTATTGAAATTCGAACATGTTTCCAATCATTTGTTCATCATATTTATTAAATTTTAAAGGTATTAATTTTTGATATCACCCATTTGGAAAAGTGTTATAAAAACTGTTCATCAAAAATAAAAATTACCTTTACTAATTCTGTTATTGATGTAGTAATATTACCTTTGATTTGGTGGATATGTAAGGAAAATTCAATAAAATAATCCTTTATCAAACATAATATTATTATAAACCTTTACATTGGTCATAAAAGGACAACCCAAACACCATAAATAATTCAAACCTTGGATATTCAGGTAATTCATTTTTTATGAATAAAAAATCATAGTTAAAATGATACAAACAAATTTTTTGAATGTGGACCACTATCCCAATCATTTGCCTCAAAAATACATGCAAAGTAACATCTTCAATAACATGGCTCAATCTATATTAATAAAACATTTATTATTTATATTAGATAATTTTTTTGTTTAAATGAATATGAATCACTATAATAATGAAAAATTACAAGATTTTCCATTTAATAATCAAGACTATCACTGTTATATTCATTTGTAACATCAAAATGGAAAATTTTCAAGGACTATCTACATTCCTTTTCTAAACTCATATTAAAAATATAAATCTAATTTAATTCCTCAAAATTTATCTTCAAAAATATGTTTCATGTGATCCATATAATATTATCAACAAACTAGATAAAGTATATATCTATATTCATTGTTTTCTTCTTCATTAGTCCATAAATATCCACATAAACAAGATCCATGGGATGAGTTATTTGAATCTCGCTATTTTTTAAATAATTAACAATTTTTTTTGTTTTTATATTAGGAAAAATATCACATTATATATTTTTCAAATAGTGTAACATTTTATAAATTCTACCCTTAATACAGCTTTTTTCATGTTATTTTTCTAAATGTGACTAATAATTTTATGCCAGAATTCATTATCCTCTTTCAATATCTATTAAATAAAATTTTCAAATCTATCACTTAAAAATAAGTTTCCCCTAGTCCATTATACTCAAATTATAACACATCTATTAATTTTATCTCCCATAAATTCAAAATATCATTTCATTTATTTCATCGTATAGTTATGAAATACTAATTAGATTTTGTTTCAAACAACCAATAAAGAGTGTACAGTTTGATTTAAATATTTTTCTCCAATATTGAGCTAACCCATTTAATTTCAAGTGATGTATCATTGCCAAATGTGATATATCCTTCCATAAAAATTAAAAATCTTTTATGTATACTTGTGTCATCCATCATGTGGGATAAACACCCACTATAGAATATCCTTGCATGGATTTTTTGAGACACCTTAAAAGAGGCTTCAACAAAAAGTGCTTTATTATTTTATTTTACTTTCCTATTATTAAAACATCAAGTATTATTTATACTGAATTTTTCTATAGAAATTGTAATGAATGTTTTTCCCATGTGAACCACTTGGTCACATTTTCTACGAAGTTCATTCAAAACATGATTTTGATCCTTCATTTAAACTCCTGAATTTTCTATTTCTCCCTAAATTGTTTTTCTTTGATCAGGTGGTATCACCTTGAAAATATTATGTTAAATCCCTATAATTTTTTTGAAATGTCCCACATTTTAGTAATGGTTTCTATTTATTATGGGTGTATTATAATATAAAATTTAAATACTGTATGAGTATAGGTAGGGAACTGATTATATCATTTTCCTCCAGGAGGAATGAAACCAAATACCACGTATTCATTTTTTCTAATTGTTTTTTATGTTTTTTAATTAATATAACACCCTAATATTTTATCACGTGTTTTGTTTTACATAAATACAATTTTGAATTGATGGTAACACATGAAACACCAAAATAAAACGAGTCACTCTATATTAAAATTACAAAAATAATAAACATTAATTAAATAGAAATGTAGTAATAAATTATAACACTTACACTATATTATTTTGTTTTTATTATATAAATTTAATGAATATAAAATAAATAAAAAATATGATATGATTAAAATCATTCAATTTTAAAATGGTTGTTTCTCAAAGAACTTATTTTTAATTGGTGCGTGTTTTAATAAATTGAACAATTTTGAATTTATTCAATATATGAACTAAAAAATTAACACTCAAATTAATTATAAATTTATATTAAATAATATTAATAACAATTGAAGTTTAAAAATATTATTTTTTGGAAAAAATATTTATTTGTTTTTAGTTTTTTATTTTAATCAAAAAGATAAATTTATATATTTTCAAATTTTAATTTTATGAAAATAAGTTAAATTTAGAATTTATAATGTCGAAATTATCTTAAATTGAATTTTTTGGTTATTTTTCTAAAATGGTTGATTTTGAGTGAATAGTGAAAAATACAATTTTACTAAATACTATTACAGTTATTACATCATCATGATATATGAATTAATTTATTGTTTGTGATAGATTTTTAAAGAATAAATATATTCATAAAAATTAATATTAATCATTTTAATTATTTTTCAATATAGAAATCCATATTTATCATTTTTGATCCTAAGTGATGTAGTATTCTAATAAAAGATATATTTTTGATCATATCCTTTAAGTACATTATAGGCTATGATCTGTTTTTACTGGTTTTAAAATCACATAAAACTACTTTTCGAATAACTCTTTGAATTATATTATAATTAAATATATAAATTATTTTTGAATAAAATCATTTTTATGTTTAAAAGTAATTTTTTTTGTAAAAACCATTTTCATTGTGTTTTGTGTACTTATATTAAAGTTAATTTGTATCACCTATATGAAGTTATTCAGGAAAAATATGTTATCTAATTTGAATAATAAGTTTCAAATTATTTTAATATTTTTATTTAATTTTGAGCCATAATGAATAGTTATTGTGGTAAAAAGTTTGTCACCACGGTAAGGGTTAAAACGCTTAATGGGGGGGGGGACTAAGATATTAGGCTTTAAATATCACTAAAACATTTGAAAATATGATTGAAGGAGTGGATTTAGATCCGAAATTATCCTAAATTTTTAAATCTTTCAATTTGGTTTCAATTTCCCTAATTGATTACTTTTTATTATTTTATAGTTAAGGGTATTTGTAATTGTTACACTCCCCTCACTTATAAAAGGGAGCCTCATTAACTCACATATACACACAATTTGAGCATTATAACTCAACCAATATCTGAAAAAATAACTTCTAAACTCTATTAATTACACAATATATTCCCTTGTCTGACTTCAAGTACCACGTAGAAATACTTAAGGTGTTAGACAAAGGAGGATATCCATGGTAAAGGTAAAGATATTAACTGAGTTCTATTCAGTTTATTTCTTCCTAAATCTCCTTACGATATATTATAAAAATAATAATATAATTATATTAGTATCCTTAATATAATTAAATTTTGTTATATTTATGGTGAAACCATTTTCTATATCCTATCAATCCAATGTAGAATAAAAACATCAATCGTGAATACGTGCAAACTACCACCTCCATGAAGTTATGCATTTCATTCTTCATTACAAAGTTACATGTATGGTAATATAGATGTATTTAATGAATATATATAATATTTTAGACATAATTATTATTTTTAAAATATAAAATACTTTATATTTTCTTTTACTCCCATCTATTGAAAGATGAATGTGTCACCCATGAATTCATGCGGATTACTGTATCTGTGAACGATGTATATAATTTTTCATAACCACCTTATACGTATGGATATAAAATTTTATTTAATGTATAAATATGATATATATATATATATATATAATATGATTAAAATTGTTTAGGCAACGAAACTATGAGCAAGGTGTAATAACTAGAATCGATGAATAAAAATATTCATGTGAACGAGAATAGTTAACACCTAAATAAATGAATTAATAAATAATTATGAATAAATGGGTAAGGAAAAATTATGAATAAATGATACATAGAAATAGAGATAAATATATGGATCTAATATATGTGAATAATAAATATTAATTTATCATAAAATTAGTTGGAACACATCTAACCATGCAGGAATCCAACGTAATAGTTTATTTTATAATCACATTTTTTATTCAAGGTTATTTATGTTTAAATTAAAATTATAGGAATTATATTCTATTTATCTCTTAAACCCCATATATTTTCTTTCTATCTGGTTATTTATGGGGTTTAAAAAGTTTATTTTTTATTTTCCTCTCATTATCATTAAAACCCCACTAAAAGAATGTTTATAAGAAAATCTATACTTATTTATCTTTTTTAGTTGAGAATCATTTTCACCGTTATCTATATTCATTATTTTACTTCAAAAATTTTAGTTTATGTAATTAAATTATTTCCATTGTTATTTTTTGTAAAATTTTAATTTATTTTCAAATATGTAAAATGAATATTTATAATGTATTTTGTGTAAGTCATTTTTTGGGTTTACTTATAAAAGTGTGAAATGAATCTTTTTGTAATGCTTTCCAAATGAATGAATTTTCCCATATTCAATAAAATTTCTAATTATTTAGATTCTTTTTAAAAAAATTAGTTTTAAAAAGTAATATATATTCTCATTACTCTAGTAAATTTTCCTTTTTATATTGAAATAAAAAAATATTATTTTATTAAAAGTATTGAAAGGAATTTATTTTAAGATATGTATATTTAGATGTAACACTCCAAATTTTATTACTTATTAATTTTTTATATTTGTTATTTAATTATTTTAATTTATTTATATATAACATTTTAATATACCCATTTAGACTACATTAAATGAGTTTTGGAAGTGATTTATAAATGTTTTTGTATAAAGAAGATAAAAAAGTATTAAGAAAGTTATTTTCAAAAACATTATATCATTTTGATATATAATTTTAAAAATAACATTTATCTAATAAAAAATTATTTTTTATGAATCTTTGTTTTCATTTTATCCCTTACTAATTTCAGGTTTATACCCCAATTTTCACACATGGATATATTATATGTTCTTTATAACTATTCATCTTTCTATTGTCATTATTTTTCTCATCAATGTCTATGTTATTTTATACCATGAATATATTTAATATCATTTAAATTTTGACTAAATATTATAATCATTATTATATAGAGTGTTTATTAAAATTTGATTACTAAGAAAGTTATTCAATTAACTGGGGAAATATTGATATTCTATATTCATGATTCAATATGATTATTTACTGATTATTAGGGATTGTTATTGACAATTTGTACTATTCTCTCAATAAATGAGGAATTAATTATAAATGTGTAACTGGTGGGTGGTGTCCATTATAGACATTTTATGTACTGAGTAAGGTCTCATGGGACAAATCATAATTTATATTTCTTGGTGTATGATATCCCATACAATGATAACGTATTGACTGAGAGAGCATGACTCTATACAAGATGTATTGGTAGAGAAGCCTTGATAGTATATATTATTTCTTTATTGAGAGGCCTTGACAGTATTTAAGAATAGTTAACCTGGGTCCTTGATGGAATATTCATGAAGTCTTGGTTTGATACCTTGACGATAAAATCATATTGTCTTTACTTGGATTAAGATAGATGACATTATTCATTCTGTTATTATGAAATAATTTTTAATTTTTTATGTAATTTTATTATCCATGGATATATTCCATGTTCAAGTTATTGAATATATTTTATAGTTTCTAATTATAAATGATTAATTATTAATTATTCCTTATGTATTTATGACAGATTCCTTTGTGCACAAACCTTAATAGGAATATGTGTTGACCCTTTATTATGTAATTATTTACCTTGTGTAGTAAGATGGTATATTTGAATTATTTCAATGATATACCAAGTGAAATAATATAGTTTTTATTAATTTTAAATATATAATTATCTATTTCCCATGTAATATAGAAATCATTTATTTATCAAGTCTCCAAATATTCTTACACTACACGATCATTTGTGATGAAATACCTTGTATGTTATAACATCGAAATAAAGAAATCACTAGATGTGGGTTTCTAGAGTCAGGATTGTTGCAACCAGTACAAAATAAAGTTTAGTATGAACCTTGAAAACTATATTTTAGAATAATATATCTAGAACAAGCATTATGAGAAACCATTATTTTCAATAAATATATAGGTATTTTTATTTCATGTATCAATAATCCTATTGATTTGAGAAAATTAAATGTATCCCATTTTTTAGAGATTTAATCTAGTAGAAGGAATGGAAAATGTATCAACACCCATAATCAATGTAGTGATTTCCCTATGAATCAATTCAATATGACTAATGTTGGAGTTGAGAAGACTATAACTATATTAGTGAAATTGAATCATGTTATTACCAATAACCTTTCCTATATTTAATAACATGCTTCTCCATTGTGCGGTTAAATGATGTTGGACTACACCATTTGGAAGAAATGATTATCCTTTAATGGAACTAATAATCAATTTATAAATGAACAATGTAACAAGTCCCTTGAAATATATTTCTATATTTAGGATGTAATGAAATAGGGAAGGTTATTCCTGGTTTATATTGTTTAAAGAGAAATTATTATTAGTGTTGGTCATTTATTAAAAACAAAAAGGAGGAGGGGGAAAATAGGAAATTAATAGAAGTATCTTGAGTTGATTTTATTTGAGATATATTTTCCTTGCTATAAAAAAATATGATATGGAAAATAATTCCCTTAATTTAAGGTATAAGGAAGATGAAAATGTTATTGAGTATGATGAAAACATTATGAAATTTACTAGGAATGTTATATACATAGTTTAGAAGGTAATAATTACTATTTATTTGATGGTCTTAGATGTATACTCTAAAGGGAACTAGTTTCTTAATCATTTTCATTATATGATGATATGGTATAAAGTGACATAAATATAGAGAATAAATCCTCACGATATTATATTTATAATAGAAATAAATATATATAGAGGATTACTGTGCTCCAAGGGAGGGATGTATGTTTTAAAATGTATTAATTATGGAACGAAGCACAATGGTACTTGTATAAAGGGAATGAGAGTTTCTTATAAGTGTGGATAAAAGAGGATTTTGGATCATGAATGAATAAAAAATAAAGGATACACAAGCATCCAATGTTTCCAATGTAAGGAGATAGGGAAATTTTCAAACTAATACCCTAATAATCAATGGAATTTACCTCATAAGAGGATAAGAGAGAGAGGACAAGCTTATACAATCACTACGACTAAATTTGAAGTCCCTTAGTTTGTGATAGCTAGTAATTTGATCATAAAATCATAATATACTTGTTTTTTGATTATACACACTCTTATATTTTGAATGTATATTGAATCATATATCGATACTCAAATAAAGTATTTTTCAATTTGGAAACATAATGAGAATTTGGTTATAATGAAAATATATCAAGCATGATAACAAATAATCCCCTAGTTGTGAACATGGTTATATACCTATTATTGACTTTAACACAACCCTACTTTTTGGAGTTTAACTAATTTTTAGGATTAAGTAATTAAAATACAAAGTATGAAATATTAATTTTATTTAATTAGTTGTATTTTTTTTATAATAAAGGATTTAAAGGTTATCATTTCTTTGAATTCTTTTTACTCATACTCACCATTTTTTAGTAACTAAAAAGTAACAAATTATAACCATTTTATTAATATTATGATAAATTAAAAGTTAATTTTCATGATTCAAGCATAAAAAATTACACATGGTTATTAATCATTTAGAATATTAGATGTTGAAAATAAGAAAAAAAGATTGAAACAAAATCAAAGTATGAAATTATTCTTATATAATGGAAATAATTCAAATATTTATATCTTTTCATAATTTATATCTCGATGGTAAAATAATTCCTCAAACTCTAATAGGAGGATGATAAATTTATCAAGTATTATTTGGGAGATATATCTCAACAATAAAAGTATTACTCTATAATCATGTTGAATATTATGGGTCATATAATGTTACATACATGAATTTAGGAATATTTAATTAAAAAAATTTATGATTCATTGTAATATCTTGAAAATTACTTATCAAGATATAAATAACATATGAGATTACACCCATGTTAGGATACATTTATTTTGGTAAGAGTAAAATACAATTTAGAGGACATAATTTATTTAAGGGTGAGGGGATGAATATAACACCTCAAGATTTTAGTACATATTTCTAGTTAAAAAAAATACTAAATTGAATATCCTATAACACACACAAAAAACTAAAATGAGTCACAACATATTAAAATTACAAAAAGAATAAACATTTATTAAACAAAAAACAGAAATCAATTATGATACGTACATTTTATTTTTTTTGTTGATTGATGAAATTTAATGATTAGAAAATAAATAAATAATTTGATACAACTAAAGTAATTCAATATTAAAAGGGGTATTTTTTTACAGATATGATTTGAGGTGTTGTGAGTATTAATAAATTTATCACTTTGAAAATAATTTAGTGTATGAAACAATAAATGAAAGACAATTGATTTTTTTTGGATTTTTGTGAAATGGTTGATCTTTTAGTTAATAGTGAAAAATATTACTTTACAAAATAAAATGAATTTTATAACATCATATTAATATAGAAATTAAATAACAGTTTTTGAAACCTTTTCATAGACCAACTATTTACTTAATAAGTAAAATATAGCTTTTAAAAATATTATGGTGAATTTAGAAACCCTTGTTTTACATTTCAGAACCAAAGTTATGTTTTATTGTTGTAAATAATGTATAATTATCCATTTCTATAATTAGGTAATTAAAATGACACATTAGGTTTTTTATTTATTTTAAAGTCACATAAATGTCCATTTGTTTTAAAATCTAGTTAATTTCATGATATTAAATTATATACATGATTTTGGTGTAAAATAATTTTTATGATTAAAAGACCTTTTTATATAGTTTTTATTGTGTTTTAAGTACTCATGTAAAAGTCAATTTATACCACCTCTAGGAATTAAATATTGTTAAATGGATTCTATATTTTTAATAAACATATTTAAATTATGTAATAAGTCCCATTTTATTTTTAGTCATAATGAGTTGTTACAATGGTTAAACAATTTTCACTACAGCAAGGGTTAAAAGGGTTAATGAGGGGGTTAAACTAAGATATAATATTTCAAATATCACAAAATATTTTCTAAATATTGTTGGATATGTGTATTTAGTTCCTAAATTATCTTATTTTATTTTTTCCATTTAGATCCTCTTTCCCATGAAAATGACTTTATATTATTTTAATGTAAATGGTATTTATAACAGTGCCACTCCCAAACTTATAAAAGGTTACTTATTCAACTCACTTATTCACAAAATTTTTGAGCCTTAAGTCGACCAATATTTTACCAAATCACTTCTAGAATCTATCCTAAAAATCATATAGGTCCCGGTCTCACCAAAATACCCAACTAAGAAGGCTTAAAGTGTATGGGAATGAAGGATATCTAAGGAAGAGGTAAAGATTGTATCTGAGAAACTTCAAGTTTTGTTCTCCTTCCATGTCATTAAGATATATTATTACCATTATTATATAATTACATTATTATATTTACAATAATAATTCTTTTATTTTTATGGGGAATCCATTTTCTATCTCATATATATCCAATGAAAAATATGATTTTCACTCATGTGTATGTGTGGAGTACTTCCTTCACAATGTAATGCATTTAATTTTTCATCACTACCTCACATTGATGGTTATATAGATATATTAAAGGAATATATAAAATATGTATGAAATAATTCTTACTCTCTAAATATAAAAAAATTATTTAATTTATTTCCCACCTATCCTTTAGAAAATAAAAACCCCACACATGCGTACATGCAGATTAATACCTCCACGAATGACATATTTCATTTATCACAACCACCTTAGGTGGATGGTTAGAAAAGTGTATTTAATGTATTAATATGATATATATAAAATTATTAACATTATTCAGCTGATGGAACTATAAAAACGGTTAAACAACTGGAACTATTAAATCAAAATATGTATGAATTTGGGGGGGGGGGGTGGTGTCATGGCCAATAAAGACCAGAGAATATATTTTATAAAAACAAAGAAGAGATTACATGAGTCTAAAGTGTGGAATCATGTTACAATACATCCCATAAAGAGGTATAATATCAGCGAGGAGATCATCAAGCCAAGTAATATCTTGATTTACTCCCTTATTAAAAAGGCTATATGAAACCTTATTATTTTCAAGATAAATATGAGTTATAATGTATTTGATGTTGTGAAGCGAGTGGGTGTAATCAATCCAACAGGTAGTAATCAACCACACAAGTTGTGTCACACCATTCCAAATTTCATGAAAAATGTTGTTCAAATCACATAAAATCCATAGATTGTTCCAAACTTTGATATTTTCAAAAGTAAAAGCATGTATCATACCCATCATTTCAGCCTCTAGAGAAGAGGCAATGTCGCAGTTCCCAAGAAATCATCCTAGGATCTGGCGAAGGTGATTCCTAAAGAAAACACCACAACCCACAAGATGTGGATTGCCTTTGGAGGCGCCATCTACATTTACATTAATCCAACTAGGAAAGGGAGCATAGAAAACACTTCAAAGGTACGATGCGGTTGACAAAACTTTTCATCAATCTGAAGACGTCATAGAATTGTGATGTCATCAACAATGTTTTTGCAGTAACCCTTTTGCATCGATGCAACTTCGGGTATGGAAATAAGAATCTGCATCTGACCTGCATTTTTATTGAGTGAGTAATATTTATGAATAATATCATTTCTATCATACCAGATCACATGATGAAGCTCAGAAAAAACAACAAGGAAGAGTTTCTTAAATTTGTAATAATTTTCCTTTTTTCGCACATCTCTTCAGTTTAGTGTTGACAAAATCAATAATCAACCATCTTCAATTAAATATTTCAAAAATGTAGTTCTAAAGAGCATAAGTAGTAGCACATGAAATTAAGATATGATTAGCATATTCTTTGTGTGGATTGTATCGTCTACATTTAGAGAAAAGTTGAATACAAAATGATTGAAGGCATTTATCTGTGGGAACACTATTATAAGGAAGGCACAGAATAAGAGTGAATATGGAGGGTTTTATCCTGGGTTTTTTCAATAGTTTAATCCAACTAAAATCACTTTCATAATTACATAAATAATGATTATAAAATTTTTTTGAATTAAGAATACAATTGTGTGTAGGATCCATCATTAAAAAGTTGTTAGTGTTTGAGAAATGGTTGTTGGTAATGACATGCATAATGGATTCACGTAGATGATCATTTTGATAATTTATCATATCTCTAATTCAATAGTTGGTTCTCTTAGGGGTTTTCTTGGGATGAATAATCGATATTAGGTGGTGACAGTCTAGTTATATAATCGGAAATTTATAGAGGAATCCCGGGTAGTCATCCATATATAATTAATCATAATACTAAAAAAAGATTTCTTAATTGATAGCTTGATAGGTAAGATGAGTAAATTCAATTTTCATTCCTTATTTTTTCCAAGAAATATCATTTTGATAAAATAAAAAGAATAAAATTTATTGTAAAGAAGGTTCTAGGTGAGTCTGGATTTATAGGGCCTCATTAAAGTACTGAATATTTTTTATTCCAATCCCACCATTTTCAATAGGTTTTCAATAGGTCGACCAAGGGATGGAAATAAGTTTTATTTCCAATGTACCACTGGTCCAAATAAATTTTTTGACTAATATATTCAATTTTTATAGTACCAATGGTCCATTTATAGACCATCATGGAGTAAATCATCTTAAAAACAACAGTTGATTTGAAAATGCTTATAATTCCTGCCATATAGAGGGATTTAAAATTCTAATAAGATAGTTAAAAAATGGTCAACTATTGCAGAAAAATGAAAGGACTTGCATCTACCCCAAAAAATGGGAACACCAAGATATGTAAGAGGAAAATAACCTTCTTTAATTCCTAATACATTGATAAGATTACATTTCCTACTGAGACGAATGGTTTTTTCATAGAAGATAGAAGATTTGTTCCAACTAATTACTTGACCAAAAACCTCTTCATAACGATAGAGAGCATTTTTGAGGTTTTGAATATTTCTTTTATCACCATTTATGAAAAAGATTATATCATCATCATATAGGAGATAGGTGGGAGAATTCACGTTTCTTGAAACATGAATGGGTTATGTTTGGTCTCATCCAAAAGATAGGTAAATAGGTTACTGAGATGATCATCCATAATGGATAATATAATGGAAAATAAGGGGTCACCTAGCTTTATACCTTTGGTGCATTTGAAGTATCCTTTGTGAGAGCCATTGACCAAGATGGAAATAAAGGCTAAATTGAAAAGGGTTCTAATTGTAGAAATAAAAGAACCAATAAAGCCAAATCCTTGAAGAAACATAAAGATTAAACTCCAGTCTTTGGTATCAAAATATTTGTTAATGTCAAATTTAATAGAATCATTACCCCCTCTATTAACTTTTTTTAGGGTGTTAACACGCTCAGAGTTAACACAAATACAATGCTATATAGATCTACCCTTAATATACCAAAATTCATTCTAAGAGACAATTTTGTATGTGATAGTTGAAAGTACATTAGCAATTATTTTGGTGATGATTTTATAAAGGGTTTTAATGGGATAAATGGGTCTAAATGAGTGGATCTCAAAATCATTTTCCACTTTAGGAATCATAGAAAGAAATTTATCATTAAGACCATGAGGGAGTACACCATTAGAGAAAAAATATTTGAAATGTTTAAAATCATCCAATTGGATAACGTTCAAAAAAGGTTGAAAGAAACCATTATTCAAACCATAAAGACCTAGAGTAGTATCAGTATTTGAACTGAAGAAACTCTATTTAATTTCATGATCAAGAGGTATGATTAGAAATAAAGTGTAATCCTCATAATTAACAACCTTCACAAGGACCTCAGGTAAGACGTCTTTATTATTTTCAGGACCATTAAAGATGGATTCAAAGTAATAACAATATGACTGTCAAAATCTTCCTCGTTGTCTAAGAGGTTTCCACCGTCTTTTAACAAATATAGAGGTCTTTAGGCTATCCTAAGTCTATGAAGAAAGTTATAGAACTTAGTGTTTATTCCACCATCATATAACCATTTAATGTTAAAAGTTTGTTTCCTCATGTTATCTTTAAAGGTGAGCAAAGAGTATAGTTTTACTGATAGGTTGATTTCTTGAGTCAGGTCAGTGTAGAAATCCAATATAGTGTAATTATTTTAGAGTTATTTAATCTCATCCTCAAGAAGAATAATGACTTTGTTAATTTTTTTGGCTGTAGAACTACACCATGTTTTGAGAATATATTTGAGGTATTTTCACTTAATAGAACAAGAAAAGGCATCATTGTAGTGTGACATAGAAGAAAATATTTTTTGAAGATATTGGTGCATTTGACATTAGAAAACCAAACACTAATAGACCTGAAAGGTAACTAGGGTTTATTATTTTTGATGTATACAATGTTAAAAATGGGATGGTGGTAAGAGTGCAACTTGTGAAGGGTGATACTATAGGTAGTATCCCACTTATCTAAAATAGGGACATTCGTGAAGTCTATGTCCAATTTTGAGTCAAGAAAAATATTTGATGCATTCTATACTAATTATATTTGGAGCCATTAAGATTCATTTCTACCAGGTTTTTGTCTTCAATGGAAGTTTTAAATTCTATTATGGAAATGACATCCTGAAACAGACCAATTTTCTCACTTGAGTTAAGAATATCCTTAATGTCCCTAATCGAGAAAAAATGAGTATTGATATTAGTACCTAAATAGGTAATGTCATTACAGAGGGGCCTCCTATCTTGATATATATTCTTAACATAAAAAAGGAGTATAAAGAAGGTCTTCCATCAATTATAAGGTCACACGTATAGGATTGATCTGTAACATTAAAAACATTAACATATTATAGATAAGTGTATGAGAAAACCCACCGAGATTCAACATTAGAATATTTTTTGGTTGAACCTATAAAATAATAAGTATGCGGGCATAAATGGGAGTACTTAGGTGAAAAAATAGTTTTGGGATCAACAATAGAAAACAATATTATGTGAGGAGTCTTAATAATTATTTTTAAAACTATAAACATGTCAGAGTTGGTAATACCCTAACAATTACAGAAAAATATCATCATTTAAACCTATTTTTGGAGCTAGTACTCCACTTTTTTGTTTTATAAGCCCTTTTACTGAGATGATCTTCTAAGATTTTTAGTGTTTCTTTGGCTGGTAACCTGTTTCTTGCATAATTTTAGAAGAAGCCAAGGGGTTTTTTTGTAAGGACTAATTTAGCATTATCCTTGGGAGAATTATAAAAATAGGAAGTCACAAGTGAATCTATAGAATTCATAATATTTATATCAATATTATCTGAATCTTGAGTAATTATCATATTTTCATATTTCATAGAAATAGCATTAATATTAAAAGTTTTAAAACCAACTAGAAAATGCTTAATAAAAGTATAAGCAAGAGTACCTGAGCCTGTTGAAGCCATAGGTGTTGTATCACCCAATTTTGTGTTTGAAGTTGAAACCAATTGGCTGTTTGGAGAAGTCAATGGTAACTTCTTATGGATAACTAGTTTGAAATTTAGTGAGGAAACACTTGAAGCTGTAGTGTGTTGTGTATTCTTTTTACCATATGTAATCTGCTTATTTCCATTTTCAAATCATGATTTTCAATTACTATAGTTACCTGAAACAAACAACTCATTAATTTGATATTCTTATTCCAACAGTTTTCTGCATACATGTTCTTGTACAACTGAGGAAATGATGGTATTTTCAATACCATGATATGCAGGGGGGATATTTAGTATAGAATGTACTATCAGTATGTATGTTATATTCCTCACTAAGTATGGTCATTGAGACATAAATCCTATTTTTTATCAGACTACCTATCGCAACTAGATTCCTGAATAATCAAGGCAATATGGGAATTTTTAGAAATGAATGTAGTAGGGGGAGGGATATATCATATTGAATTGAATGTATTTTCAACAGATGTATTTTTTACTCACCTGGTGTGAATTTTAGGGAGTCAGTATTTGGGTCATTCATATCCCTATTGTGTATCACTGGAGGTTGCGATGTACTCTCCGACACTTTATGAGGAGTCCATGAAGGATCAAAATCCTCAACTAGTTATCTAGGGAAGTTCATGTTTGAGTTTGAAGTTATAGCTTCATGATATGGTTAGGTTTTTAAGAACTTCCATAACAATTGTTTAAATTTAAGGAGATATACATTGGTCATCAGTTTCATTTTTCCTATTCTTACAGTAAATCAGCTCAAGATTTTTTCTCACTTTAATCCCTAAGTTATTCAAGGTCTTGGATTTGATGAAACACTTTTCAATATTATTCATAGAAGTTTCTGGCTTATCAAAGGTAGTGAATTTATCTTTCATTTGTTTTTTAGTCTGATTCCATTCAATACCACTTGGTTGGGAGGCTTGTTTATGAACTACCCTAGAATTTAGTATTGAGTGTCCTATGATTTTACAATAGTCAAAAAATGGAGATTTCTCTCATATTCAATCCTAAATTCAACCCTATAATTCTATAATTAAAATAAATGGTGTGCCGAAGGTTTGTTTCCAGGTTTACATCCACCATTACTCTAGAAAACAATCACAACTCACCAGTTAAGGTTCTTTGATCTATCTTCAAGGGGTACCAATTATAGAAGTTAAATCATTTAAGATCATCAGGTTCCAAAATGACCAATTGAGATTATGATATCTAACCCATACATGTGCCATAATACTTCTATAAGTGTTCAAAATAAATGAAAAATCCAATTTAGATATATACAAAAGTCTAGGTTTGAGTTTTAAATTACATATCCTCCATACCCGATCTAAGTCTTCCAGCAAAGTGACCAGTATATGCAAATAACCCTTACCCAGCAGGACCAGTTTCCAATTTGTAAATACCCAATATTGAGAAATACGAGGCATTAGATCTAGATACGACTAGGATTTTCACCCATTAAGTATGAAATGAGAAACATGATAGAGAACTTACACATTTGAGTCTGCTATTGAATCTTTTTGGGATTATCATCCAAAAAAATACTCTATCGTTCTTTTTGGAACATAAGAGGATTTTTCAGTGCTATATTGGGTAGCTCTGATCCCTTTAGAGCCTTGAGGAAAGAGATCCTCCTAGATTTAGTATTCAACACCTGTCTCGAATCAACCTACTAAAGGTTTTTTTCCTCTTTCGTTTAAGTATTAGTGGGGTCAGAGGAGAGCTCCCTTTCCAGATCGAAGGAGGACATGAATAAATTAATTTAGTAACAAGTGATCCTAACATATCCAATTTTTTCAGCTTCACGTTTGAATTTAGAGGCTTCACCAAGTAATTTAGAGAGACGCCCCACCTTGTGTCCCCCAATTTATAGTATTTTACCATCAATCAAAATATGGATGAATAACATAACAGTTAGCAGCTAAATGATTGATTTTAACAAATAATTATGATTTAATGGGTAAATATAAGTTATGAATTAATGATATCCAAAAATATATATATTTAAAAATATATCTATATATATTATTAATAAATATATATTTATCATATATTAGGTTGGAACACATCTGACCAATATTAAATCTAAGTTTGGAGTTTACTTTATAATCACATTTTTATTAATGATTGTATATATTTAAATTTACTTTGGAAAATTTATATGATATTTATCTCTTGAAACCCATATAGTTTCTTCCCCAATGGTAATTTATTGATTTCAATAGTATTATTTAAATTTCTTGTCCTTTTGGTTCGGAAAAACCATAGAAAGAATATTTACTAGAAAATCTTATCTTATTTCTCTTTGTTAGTCAGGAATATTTTAATCCATATCCATATTATTTATTTTACTTCAATTTTTTTAACTAATTTAATGATTCCAAAAGGTTATTTTAAGTAAAAGTGTACATTCTTTTCAAAATTTAAGAGGAATATTTTTAATGGTTTAGGTATAATTCATTTGTTGAATTTCATTACAAAATCATTAAAATAATATTTTTTAACAATTTACGAATGAAATAATTTTCATTACAGAATTAAAATTTATCATCATTAATATTCATTACCCTATTTTATGATTTTAAAAATTAATATATATTCTCATTTTTTAATTTTTTTATATTAAAATTAAAAGATATTATTTTCTATTTTTTTAAATGGATTTTATTTCCCTTATGTATATTTTCATCTTCTAATCAATATTTTCTTAATTAAAATGGTTAATTTTTAAGAATCCATTATTTTAAATTATTTTACAAATGATTTTTTAAAATTATGAATGACACCTAATGTAATAAATTTTAGAAGTGATTCAGAACCTCATTTTTACAAAAAAAGTTAAAAAAATATTTAATATGGTTTTTTGTTCAATATTTATCTTCCATTTTACTCTATAATTTTAAAAAATAAAAGACATTTCCAAAGAAACTAATTTTCTGGTAAATTTATAGAATCATTTCTTAATATACTAATTTATGGTTTATACCTCATTTTAGGTACGAGGATTTATTATATGTTCTCCATCACCGTCTCTTATTCTTTTGACATTATATTTCTCCTTCATGTCCATGTTTATTTTCACCATAAATATATTAATAATTATTTCAATGTTTAATTAAAAATATACTCATTATTATATATTTTGTGAATTAAGATAAGCTTATAAGGAAATTTATTCCATTTAATGGGGAAATGTTGGTGTTGCGTATACTTGATTAAGTATATTTATTTACTGATTGTCAAGGAATATTAATGATGAATTATATTATTCTATAATACATTAGGAATGCTTTGGACATGTGTAAGTGAGGTGTGGGGTTAATTATAAACCATTGATTTATCATTTAATGTCCAAAAATACAAAGTATAATGGGTATCTATCAGTGTATACAAACTTATACAATGCTAATATATTAGTTAGGAGGCCTTGATGGTATGCAACATGTCTTGGTTGGGAGGCCTTCATGGTATGAAAGATTTCTTGTTTGAGAGGCCTTGAAAGTATGTTAGATGATTTACCATGAGGCCTTCATGGTGAGATTATATTATCTTGGAAGAATTCCTTGTTGATAATACCCTTCTGTATTTTCTCAAGGATTAAGATGTTTGACATTATTCATTCCATCATTATAAAGTCAGTTATTACTTTTCCTGTGATTTTTTATACATGAATATATTCCATGTTCAATTTATTGAACATATGAACTATTTATTGATTTTTCACATTTCTATATTTCTTAGTACTTATGTATTCAAGATAACTTCTGTTGTACGCCACAATTACTAGGCATCTGAGATCACCCTTTATTATATTTTCATTTTCCCAGGGAACCACGGAGGGATTTCTAAATGATTTTAATGATGTAATTGAAGAAATAATATTTTTTAATATTTATATGCTATTTTTTATGATTATAATATAATATTTAAATCATATATGTACTTATTATCCCATGACTACTAATCTGCTCAATCCTTTGTGATGAAATCCCTTACTTATTTTTCCAATGTAAAAATGTAATCACTGTCCCTAGGTTATTGGATATGGGATTTTTAAAGTTTAAATGAATGTAAAGTATATAAATTTGGGTTTTCATTAGTATAATAAATTATAAATACTGAAAATTTTAAATTTATGCAATCTCAATCGACACATTTTAGAAGGAAAAGAGACGATCCTAGTTTCCACCAGATGCAACCTAGACAACCTACAAGGAACACGCTCTACAAGGAGGATGAGCAAGGAGCTTTCACCATAGTAGAAGCTAAATGCATTTCAAGAATTAGAGGGTGTGGCACCTGCCATCGGGACAAGCCTGTGCATGCACATGAATGCCTAGATGAACAACCATTCGAAGGTGGAGAGCTGATTTCACGATAAAGATGCTAGAGAGGAGCAGTTCCAAGTAGTTAGTCTGGGTTTTATGTAATGCTTGAAGCCTATGGGTAATGAATTCCTCTAAGGCCTATGGGCCATATAATACTTACACCTATGGGCCTTGTAAGGGTTCCACTTCACCCCTTGAATGGTGGATTATCAAAAATCAATAAAAAATGAAGGATTAACCGATTATCATTTGTTAATCACATTCCTTAGATTCGATTATCAAACCTAGAACATCTTGAAAATATTCACAAAACACTAAATTATACATCCTCCATGATTAAAAATTGATGTCAATACACAATAATGGACATTCCAACACCACAAAAAACAACTTCATTATTTATTTTTCTTTATTAATCCACTCCAATATCCCTAAAAATTGGAGAAATAGAATAAATCGAGTTGAAATGATTTGAAAAATAATAATAAATAAGGATGAAGACACGTTGATAAAGCTGACAATCAGTTAACTGATGTCCTCACACCCTTATTACCTCACAATAAAATGAAATAAAAACCAAACAAATAAATAGAAATATATAGAAATTTATAACCACTTCCAGGATCATGTCTCTTGGTTAGTTACCTATCATTAGGTAGTAACATATCATTGTGAGAGAAAAATAAGAGGAAGAAGAAACAAAAACATTGTATAATAACATAATGAAAATATATAGAATAACATAATAAAACTACTAAAAAATAAAATGGTAAATAAACTATGATAATAAGAAAATACTTTATATTATACCTAAACCTATATTTATAAGCATTATAGAAATATTTGGAATCCTTCACTCTCATTTTATTCTTCCTTTACTCACCGTTAATGGCCTCCACATTACATTGGTATTGTTTAATATTTACACATTCAAACATAGGTATTAGTAATTTCCATCCCCCACGATCCCAAATATTATTTCAGTTTAGATCAGTTCCATGTGGAAAATTGTTAATTAATTTCTTGATATGATGCATGAAAGATTATATTTTCATGTATTGGGATACACATGTATATGATATAATCAATGGACAGTTTTTATAATCAAAATTCCTGAAGAGTCTTCTGGAATTTTATTATGGTCTATGCAGATGATTAGGGTAGCGTTTTGTGAGTTCACTGCATGTGTTTGGGGTTTAGGTATAATTTGAGGGATGATATTGGTTGCATCATGAGATAATTGCAACACCCCATGTTTTTTTGGAATTATGATTTTGATAATAAATTAAAATTCATTGATGGATTTCGTTGTACGCTACACCAAGTTAACCATTATTTATTAGAAACACAGTGATAATGTTTCTCAATATTAATTACTAAGTTTATATTGTGTTACATGAAACACTATGTTTGTATGATGTTGAACACAATATCAAGTTTCTTCGATAGCCTACATCACACTCAAGGCCGAGCTTTGTTGAACTAAAATATACTATTAATATTATTATTTAATATGACAGTCATCGACTAGAAATTAGAATGGGAGGAATGAATATGATTAAATAATTTTTAAAAATGTATATTTTTCACATTTTTATTAGTTATATATTAATTATAAATAAAATAAGAATCATTAAAAAGGAAAAGAAATGTTATCTGAAAAAGAGAATCTTTTCTAAAGGATGGGTAAATTGTGTATGGAACACCTAATTTAAAATATAATTTTACCACTTTTAAAAACATTATTTTAAAAATAAATATTCATTTTTTAAAGTATAATATAAAAACTATCATATAGTGATTTATTTTTTTTCTATGAGGTTTTATTTTTTTATAAATAGAAATAAATACTGAGTTCTAATTGAAAACCACATTTTAATTTTATATATTTTGAATTTTAAATTATATTTTAAATTACATTTAAAGTATATTTAGTTAAACAATATATATTTTTATCCAATTTAGTTCATCGGAGTCAATTTAATTTTTAAATTGAATATAAAAACAATGTAAACTTTTAATAAATTTTCCTATTAAAAACCCTCTTTCTCGTCATGACTGCTGGATTAATTTTATATTATTTTATATCGAATATATGATTTTAATTTGGATAAATGGATTAAATATTTTAAGGAATAATAATTTCTAATAATTCCAACGTAATGTTTTACGAAAGTGATTATTAAAAATAGTTAAAATTAATCACGGTGATGAAGAGAAAAACAAGTTTATCAAGGAACTAAACATTAAATATAATGATAAAATGACCTATAAAATTTTTAAAAACCCATTGGATTTCCATAATCAGACATTATTCATTATAGGATATATTTTAGTCCATTTTGGAGCTAATAGACTTGGAAAAACATGAGTGGAATTCAATCTATTAAAAAATTACTAGAGTGCCACTCACCTCCCTTATAAAATGCCACCCATGCCACCCTGCTCTTCACACCGTCAAAACCTATTGGTTTGGAAACTACCTATCAATATTAATTATAAAAATGCATACTATCATAATATAAGCCTTAATATGTTCCCAAATCCAACCAATAAAGGCCTTTGGTGCAAACCAAAAGAAGATACCCGAAGAAGAGGCAACGTCTATCAATGAACATTTTTGATTTATTTCTCCATAAAAAACAATAAATTTTTTTATATCATGATTATATAATAAAATAGGTATATTATATATAATAATTTTTTATGTTAATTTTACTACCTAAAAAATCACACACTTCCATCAAATGGGTTATGAAATCATTATTCATGTGTACGACAGACTACCTCCTTACGAAGCGATATGATTCACTCACATTATATATGGAATGTATTAAGGATGGGTTTAATAAAAAATTGTAAAATATATGACATAATAATTATTATTTAATGATAATATATTTCATTTAATTCTCTTTCTTTCAACATAATGAGAAAATGAAATAAAACACCATTCATACGTACGTATGACCTACCGTCTCCACGAACGATGTATTTCATTTCGCATCTCTAATTTATCAAAGTTACTATAAATAAAAATATGCTGAATATATATAATATTTATATATTATTTATAATTTTAGAGATTATAGAACCATTATAATTATATGAGAACCAAATATATATCAAATTAAATGTTATATGAAAAACAAAGTGGTTATTACCCGAAACCTAAATTGAACATGGAATTTTTAATAAATGTGAAATAAAAATTCATAATAAATCATATATGATATGATATATTATTATTATTATTTTTATTTATTAGATTTATAATAAACTTATATTTATCATGAAGAAAGTATGAATGAGTATGACGAAAGTCAAGACTTAAGGTAATGAATTTCCATCTGACATTTTACTTTTGCGAGACACATGCTATATTCACTACCTATTTATTATATTTGGTGTATATAATTCTCATGAATTTACTTTATTATTATTATACTAAAATTTATTTTAATTTACATATCCATTTTATGATCTCTATTTCAAGGGGTTATGGTTCAATTGTTTCTAAATTGGTAAAGGATTTTGGTCTCAATTTTCCTTATTTGAGTCATACATTGTGATATGCACTTATATTATATAATAAGGAGTATATAAAACACATTGAAATATAATATATTTAATCTATATTTCATCATGATATTTTTTGTTCCATTTTATTTTATTCCTTTATGGGGCTTATGATTCAAGGTTACTAAATTAGTAATAATTTTATATTAAAATCTCATAATTTATTAAGATTGTTTATGATTATTCTTACAATGTTAAAATATTATAATATATCTCTTGAAAATTTTAATTATTTATATTCTACTCTTTTTATTCCTTACATATTCATGTAATGATACCATTGTTGTAACACCCTATGTTTTTATGAATTAATTGTTTTCTAATAAATTAAATTTCATTAATGGATTTCATTACACGCTAAACCAAGTCATGATTTAACTATTCAAAAAACATAGATTGTATTTTTTTTAAATGAAAATATATGTTTTTATTGTGTTACACCCAATTCAAAGTTCCTTTTATATCTTGCATTACACAGAAGACAGAGTTTTACCGAACTATAATATACCATTAATAAATATATTAAAATATTATTATAGTTATAACCACACCTTTGGAATGGAAATTAAAAATAATATTAAATAAATTATGAAAATATAGTCTAAAAAAGGAATATAAAAATATTCATTTTGTTACCATTTAAGTAGAAATGGGAGTAAGAACTTTTGTAAAATAATGAATTCCTTATTCAAAAAAACCAATTTTCTATACATGAACACATTTTACCTGAATAAATTAAACAATCCACCTATTATGAGTGATTTTAATTAAAAGTATATATAATTAATTCAATAAAAATTTTAACATTAATATTATGTGTTTTCTATACAAGAGATAACAATAAACCCAATTTTAGGAAAAAAGATATTTTTTTTTCTTAAAGAGAGTTTTACAACCTTTTAATGGTAGTCTTGTTTTAAAAATATCTTTTTTGAAAATTTTATAATTTTTATTTGAAATATAAATATTAAATTTTAAATATTCATATAAAAATTTAATTTGGTTTATTTTATTAATTTTCTAAGAGGTTTAATTTTTAATGAATAGTGAAAACATTGAATTTTAATTAAAACTACATTTTCATCTGACATATTTATATAGATAAATTATATTTTAAATTAGTTTTAAAATATATTTAGATCAATTATACATATATTAATATAATTTATGTCATTATAATAAATTTTATATTGAAATTGGATTTAAACACATTTCAAATGTTTGAACATTTTTACTTTGAAATCTCGTTGCTTCATTCCGTCTATAAGATTATTTTTTCAATTAATTCATGTCACGCGTGTAATTGGAATTTGGAAAAATGGATTCTATATATTAAAAAAGAATAATTAATAATTTATATTATGGTTAAGTTATTTTTTTCCAAAAATTTAAGTGAAAATAATTTAAATTAATTTCAACCATTAATAGAAAAACAAATTTACATAGTGGTTAAACATTAATCTTAAGAGAATAAATGACCTAAAAACTTTTACAAAAGCTATTATATGACCATATTTACTACATTTACCCTCTTATATCATAAATTTACCATTATTGGAGGCACATTATATAAGGGATGCATCTCAATAGTGTTTACCTTTTTGTATTTACAAAAATTCCACTCCCCCTCTACTATAAAATGGAACTCACCCCCTCACTTCTTCACACATATGAAGACATTTTTATCATAAAAAAATTCCCAAATAATATCAAAACATCCATAATCTCATAAAATAATCATCAATTTTTTCATAAATCAAACCAATGAATTCCTTTGGGGGAAACCAAAAAGAGTTACCCAGAGAATAGGTAACGTTATTCAACAAGAACATTTGTTTTATTTCACTCTCCAAACATTAAATTATTATTATATAATTATTATATAACTACATAATTATCCTAAGTATGTTGATATTATTTTATTTTATGTTTAATAACTCTAATAGCACACACTTGCATCAAATGGGATACACAATCCTCGTTTGTCTGTACGAAGCAATATCACCTCCCGAACAGATGTCGCTCATTCTTCCATTATCACCTCTAGAGGTAGGGAATAATAATGGAATTAATATTTTTATATGATATATATGATATTTTTTATATATTTATTCTTATTTAATTTTTATATAACATATATCTTCATGCTTCATATTTTTTAGGAATATGATAACATCAGTTGTGGATCCATGGACTACTACCTCCTCAAAGAGATGTGATTCGTTCACACTTTACATGGAATTTATTAAGAATGAGTTTAATAAAAATAACTTATATATATGAAATAATAATTATACATTTATGATTATATATATATATATAATTACTTTAATTACTTTCTATCAATATTACTTGAAAACAGAATCAACGTTCATGCGTATGTACAACCTACAGCCTCTATAAATTTTGTATCTCATATTATATTTATATCATTTATATATTAATATAAATAATTATATACTAAATATATATTCTATTTATTTCTTTTTTTACTTGCATAATATAATTAAATAAGTATCTAATTAATATGATCAAGAATAACAATTCAAAACACAAGCGAAAACAAAGAAGTTGTTACCCGAAACGTAAGTTTAACTGAGGATTTTTAATAAACAAGTAATACTAGTTCATAATCAGACCATATATTATATGATATAATTTAATACGAATCATTATTATTTTTATAATAATTTTATGTTTATTATAAAATATGTTCGGATGAGTATGATGAGAGTTTAGACATAATGTAATGGGATTTATAGTCTCACTTTAATTTCTACGAGACATATGTCATATTCACCACCTGTTTCTTTTGTGTGGTCTATATAATGAATGAGATTGAATTATATGATTATTATCCTTAAATTAATGGGTATTTTCATATCCATTATATTTGTTTAATTTCATGGGGTTTTACGGTTCAAAAGTTACCAAATCGTTAATGTGATTTTGCATCAATTTCCCTTATTTGAGACACATGTTTTGTTATGAACCTATATTGTTTTAAGAGGTGTATATATGGAACTTTGAAATTATATATATTTAATATACTTATTTTCAAGATATATTATGCTTCAATTAATTTTACTACTTCATGGGGATTTTGATTCAAAGTTACCAAAGTGGTATGAGTTTATTTCTACAATCTCATCATTTATCAGGATTATTTATCATTATGCTTCTAATGATTAAATATTATGAGAAATATCTCCATAGAAATAATTAATTTTATCATACTATGCTTATTAATTATATCCTCATGTAATGGAACATCTTTACCAATCTTCTATACTTTATATAATTAGGAAAGTATTTTTTTAACAAAATCCAACATTATCTCTCTATTCAGTATAGAAGCTGTGTTATTTCAAAACCATGTTTTCTAAAATTATTTTAAAAAATTTCCTAATATTTTTATATGATCTTTAAAAGAAAATTTTCCCCATATCTTACCTTTTTTATAAAATGTTTTTTAAAAATTAATCTTCTTTTACTTTTTCGATCGATCCACCTTTCTAAAATTTTTACGAAAGAAAAGGAATGTTTGTCTGTACGGATTTATCTTTCACTAGGAATGTCAGTTATTTTAAAATTATATTTCATGTTTAAAATATTAACATTTTCTTATAATTTTTATTTCATAACATCTATAAATTATTTGATTATAATGTGGTTTTCGATGAAAAATATATTCAATTTTTTTTGATCAAGATGTATTTTCAATGATTACTTAATAGGTTTTAAAGGGGTTTTCAAAGATAAAGGATTTAAAAAAATATTTAACTACAATAATTTTTTTAAAAATAATTTTCAAATATCTCTTTATATTTATTCCAGTTTAATTTCAAATAAAAATATTTTTAAAAAAAGTTTTATGTTTAAAACCCATTTTAAATGATTTTTATAAGGTTTGTTTATATGTTTTCAAATGTTATTTTTAAAGAAAAGGATTTCAATGATTTCCAAGAATTATTTATAAGTTATCAATTTTATTTTCAAATAAAAAGGTTTTCATATATTTTTTAGGTCTAAAAATTAATTTAAATGATTTTTGAAAGCATCCCTTTTATGATTTCAATGGTTATTTTTTGAAAAAATAATTTCAATGATTTTAAAGCATCCTTTATAAATTTTCAAAGCTATTTTAAATGAAAACCTTTTTTGAAATGTTTTACATTAAAAAAGAATTTTTTTAACGAATGTAGGATATTTTCCACTTGAATTTGATTTTTAAATTATTGTCAAACTTCATGAGTTTTCAAAGTGGTTTTAAAATAAAATTATTTTGAAAATGTTTTATGTCTTAAAAAAATTATTTTCAATGAATGGTTATTTTTTCATAAGAAATGATCTAAGTGATCTTGCAGAATCTTTATCCATATAAGATGTATTACTTTTTTATAGTTTCTTATTTTTTGTGGATATGATCCAAGGAAAGAATTATTATCATATATTTTATTTTTATTTTATGTTTTAGATGATAATTTTTATATGTATAAATTTCTATTTCATGAGTTATACCTTGATAAAATGAATATGCAACTCATTTATCTTCCATGAGATATATTCTAATGAAACCTGCTTCTTTCCACGGGTTATTATTTGGAAAAATCATGATTAATCCTATCTCTTTTATACATGTTATTATTTGTGGACATGTTTATGATACCCATTTTATTTCATGGGTTGTTATATGATATTTATGATCCTTATGTTACACATCATATTTATGTCTAATGATATGATAAACATATTATTATTTCATGGCACACATATGTATGATCTCATTATGAGACAAGTGGGACCTATATCTCCCTCTAATTAATTAATTAAATATTTATATCTAATGATATTGACATGGATGGTTTAAAGACCCGAAATTTACATGTAAATTTTTTTAAATGAGAATTTTACGAGTATGCAAAATCAGATTGTGCACGATTCTGAGGCCCGGAGTGCCCAAAATGATCTGTCAAAGTTTTATTAAACTTAAATTAACGCACATGAGAAGTTTTCCTAAAAATGTGGAATAAATATTAAAAGGTTAATTGGATCAGAAATCTGAGGGCACCATTGCGCTCAGGATTGCGGGTTTACACTAGTCGTGACTTAAGTTTAGTCGGCGTGGGCCTCTTGTGTGAAATCCCAAAAATGGAATAACTGTAAATAAAATAATGGAATAAATTATTTTATTTTTCAAATTCTTATAAGTCAAAAACGGTTGCTCGGATTAAAAATCTGACACCACCGCTAAACTCATGAGGGCATGATTTATTTAACCAGATACTAACTTTGGATGTCACAGGCCACCAGAAAAAGATAGTTTTTGGCTGCAAATAAAATAATTAAGTGACAATTGTTTTATTATAAAATTTGTAACTTCTAAAATTTAACTCGCATTGAAAATCTAAGAGTACTGACGTGTTCGTTGGGGCGTGTTTCACCTAGGCAGAGCCTAACCTCGATGGCAGTTGTTCGAGGGTGACTGATAATTATTTTCCAAATTTTTTTTGGGTATGTTCAGTAAATGCGTGAGTAGAGTTTTGTAACTTTTAAACCGATTCTCGGAATTGAAATCTGAGGGCACCGTTGAACTCGCAGCATCAGTGAATGCTTAGTAAGACCTTCACCGCAGTTGCATTCTAACGAGAATAAAAGTTAGTTTTTGGATTTTTATAAAAAAAATAAAATAAAATACAACACTTTATTTTATTTTTAAGCTTCTATGTGTTGAGTGTGTTGGTTAAAACCTCCCCTTGGGAGTTGGTGGTGGGACCACCACACCCTAACCTCCCATGGGAGGATAGTTGAGGTGGGGACCACCTGAGCCGCATAACCTCCCTATTAATGATAGGGGTGGGGACCAACCGACCCCCTATCAATGGAGGAGGATAAAACCTCCTCAACTCCCCATTAAATGGGGAGAAACTCCTCAACTCCTCCACCTTTAGTTTTTCCAAACATTTATAAGAAGCCACTTGACCTTCCAAATTAATTGTGCCAACCATTCCTGCAATTAATTTGGTGGATCCGGGTTAATTAATTCTTCCTTTTTTGAATTGGTTTTCCAATATAATATTAGACAGCAAGTCTAATATTATTTTTTTGGCATTTCTTTTTTGGTGGAATTGAGAGAAGCTTGGGAGAAAACTGATCCCAATGAAGATCACGAAGAACGCGAAGAACGTCGGTGACACTCTTTCTTCTTCGTCTTCTTCCCCGACCACATATTGATCAACGTCATCAACAAACCAACGCAGGTCGAAATTGAGGACGTGTGGTGGACGGGACGAATGACGGTCTCCTCCGTCATCCTTTCGCGACTCTGTCAAAAAACAACAAGCGTCGTGCAACAAATCAAAATGTAGGTGTTTACTTATTGATGATGTAATATCCCTTTTCTTTTTCTCTTATTTATAATTGAATGGAATCATTGCGTGGTTTAAAAACAATTGAAGATCATCCCCTTCCTTGACACAATTGTTACCACACTAAACACAGAGGGTGTGGGCCAAAAAAACATGGCATGAATCCTCTGCCGATCTTGTTGTGATGTTTTTTGGAAGAACGAAGCGGCAACGAGGCGACAAAGGCGATAATGACAAAGGTTGTGCCACTCGCGGCCTCCGTGAACTGCGCCACCCCTGCGGTGCCCCGGTGCGATACCTGCACCCCCTAACCCCTTTCGGCATGCTACCATCACACCAAGACCCTACCGGCGCACTGCCCGACACCTCGTGCCCCTACCGGCATGCTCCTGGTGCCTTGTATCCGTGCCGGCGCGCTGTTGGTGCCCCACGCCCCTATCGGTGCGCTGCCCGGCACCCCTACCGGTGCGCTCCCGATGCCCCACACCCCTACCGGCGCACTGCCCGATTCCCCATGCCCCTGCAGGTGCACTTCCTGGCACCCCGTTCCCCTGCCGGCACACTTCCAGCATCCCGCGCCCTCTACCAGTGTGATGCCCTCCTGCCGGGCTCCTATCGCAGCCTTCCCGGTACGCCCGGAGCCTACCGGAGCCCAGTCGGCTGACCCGCGCCCCGCATGTCCTTCCTACTGGCTGCTCAGTAACTGGCCTACCGAGCTGACCCGCGGCGTCCCCCGTGATGTTGCTGGCCGAACCGGCCCGGTCTCTCAGGCCGAGTTACCGAGCCGCCTCCGTGGGGACTATCAGGTCGAATCGCCTTCGCGGTCCGCTGGGCAGGGCCCAGCAGACCAGGTCAAAAGTTAGCAGGCTAACCCACACAATGGGTCGCGTCAGACCCATCGAGTTTGACCTGGTCGACACAGACCAGGTCGGCCCAGACAGGGTTGGGCCGAGTCGGTCCGACCAGGTCGGACCGGACCCGAGCTCATTACTGACCCTTTACCTTTTTTGGCCATATCTTTGGCATTAGACGTCTGTTTGACGAACCGTCAGTGGCGACGATATTCTTGGAGCATAGTCATACCTATGAGTATACCCCAATGGATTTCGGGTTATATTTGAGTCACGGTCAGGTTGGTTCTTACACGAATCTAATGGGGCCTCCGTGACTAAAATGATAATAACTTACAGACCTAACGTCCGATTGATGTGCCCTCTATTGCATTGAGACCCCTCTGACATGGCGGTTCTTTGAGATACTTCCACCAGAGACTTCGTGACACTTGGAGTATCGACCAGAAGCTCGTGGAACGGATCCTCTGGGATAGGAGCATACGTAGTGCAGAGACCTAGTAGTTGTAGCCCTGATGACTGCTTGACCGATTCGACTCGGATTAATTCGACTAGCCCAGTGGATAGAGCGCCTGGTTTTGCGGCAGACCCATGGTGGATGGAGCACCTAGTTTGGAAGCATACCTGTGGTACTCAACAGGAGGAGTACCTCGGACGGCTATTAGGGGGAGCGCCCGGTTTGGCAGCAGACCCACAGCGGACAGAGTTCCCGGTTAGGTAGTAGACTCGCGGTACTCGATAGGAGGAGTACCTCAGCAGTCTAAGGATAGGGAGTAGCACCTCAGAGTCACGACAGGGCCACTGTACTCGACAGAGGAGGATTTCTCCAGTAGTTGTGGTTTTGATAATTAAAATCCTGGTTTGAGCTGAGTCAATGACCTTTATGTTTTCCTCATGATTGAGATGGGTTACTTGATAACTTAGGTATATGTATGACATATACCTATATAATGGTTATCTGTTGAAATCATATTTTTTGGTTTATCCTTGTTGGATTTGTGAGACCTTGAGGGTCTCAGGGTCTCTACTAAGTATCGTTATACTCACCCCTACACGGGCCATGCCCGCACCTCATTGTGTTGGATGCAGACGACGGACAGAACTGACGGTGGCCGAGAGTGCCAGGACTTGACGGTACCCAGAGGTGGACCTCACAATAATTCGGTATTCAAAGGAGACAGACAGATGTGGAGCGCTGAGGAGGCTATCTGTACCTACCCTTCTGGTAGGATCTATGGTAGACAATCCAGGAGCTGCTAGACACCTTCCAGCTATTTGTCTTTTAGTTGTACATGTTTTGTCTTTTTCTTGTACTTTACGGTTGGGCTTGTATTTCCGGACCCTTTACTTTTCAGCACTACTTTTGTATACAGATTATACTTAGTGTATTCTTCCACTTGTACTCTTTTTGTGTGTGTTTACGTTTTATAAAGGCAAATCCTTCCCAGTTTTAGGGAATTACAGCTTTGGTGATAGTCACCAGCCCATGGTCGATGGAAAGCGGGCTTGGGGTTGTCACGATGTGGGCCCCAGGGGATGGGTCGTGAGAAATCTGTATCAATGGAGTCAGTTATATAGAAGAACTTAGGACTCTGATATTTCTTTTCTGTGAACCAATAGTGTTAAAGGTACCGAGTGTGGTTTTCTGTTCAAGGAGTCCACTATTGGTGCAGCGTCCAACGTATCCATACACCAGGACCCTGAATAATGATTTCCAACTCAGTTCCTAAAAACATTAATTGCGTGTGTTTTTTCAGAAGTTTTTCTTTAAGTAATCTCAACCAGGTATAATCTTTTGACAGTGTCGCATCTGTTTAGGATGCCTCTGCGTAGACAGCAAGCTAGAGTTCCGAGAGTTGTACGCACTGAAAGCCCACCGAGAGACGAGGCTCCAGTTTAGGGCCCTCTTACTATGTTGGCACCTTTAGGTGGTGTACCAGCAACACCACCACGTGTTTTGAAGCAGTTTCCACCAGCCGCATTGGAGGATAGTGCACGCCAACATAGTGTGTTTCATGAGTTCCAACGGCAGAGGCCTCCGAGGTTTCGAGGTGAGACAGATATCCTAGGCAGTAGACGACTAGATGGAGGTGATTACTGGAGTTTTTCACCTATTTGAGACACTAGTAGAGAAGATGTAGATCGTAGCTACTAATATTTTTCGGTGAGTGACCATGAGGATGGTCCACATAGTGATGAGGTTTCGGTACATGGAGATTTTTCCGAGATGGTACCTTCGGGCAGTGTACCAACTATATCAATTCTCGTTGGTCAGTAGACACTACCGGCGGTACTGGTAGAGGACAATTGTAGGCTTAGTGCCTTACATGTGTTTCAGCACCAGATATCCCTCACGTTCTGAGTTGAGCCTGACCCACATGCGGCTGAGGACTGGCTTGAGGAGGTGGATGAGAGTTTTCTAGAGCTTATACAGCTTCGACAGGACGACGTGTTAGTTGCTAAGTATTCATCAATGCATAATAATCTTTCATGTTACTCGATGAATACGATATGATCAGTGTTTTAGAGCTCCGAACTCTGAGTGAGGTTTGTTTAAGGATATTCAAACCATCACTTTTTCCTCTATGCATTTCTACTTATGTTAGGGTGCTAGAGAGAACCATTGTGGTTGAATACTCGTTGGTTGAGCGGATACAACCAGATAATGTTAACGGTGGTAAAGTAGGAAACTGGTGCCAGTCTCAGAGACTTTGGTGTGCAAGATGTTTCGGGAAGAATATGTGACATGGACAAATGAATCTGCAAGGTAGGAGATGTGGAAGTAGAGCTAGGAGAGCAGCATGAGGTGGTGTACATTTTGACATGTTACAAGAAACCAACATTATAGTCCCCGCTAGGCTTAGGGAGCTGGAGGGCATGGGAAGAGATTAGCTGCATGCGGTCAAGGAGTGTGACCCAAGGTCTCTAAGAATGATTCGAGGTACGATCTGTGTCTACTACTAGCTTCCGTAACAATAGACATCGGTACCAATCATTCCTTCCTTCCAATAATCTTTTCCAAGACCTAGAGTTTCTAGATGAACTGTTGTATTGACCCTCACATCTAGAGATAACTTTGGGTCGATACTTGATAATCACACTTACACCAACAGTGTGATCTGACCCTTGAGGCGAGAGTTTTGGTTGGAACCTCTTGGTGGCAGCGTTGAGGCCTTATGACGTTAGTTTGGGTTTGGACTTGACATCCACAGTTCACACCCAGATTGACTGTATTAGGAAAAAAGATTGTGGTTTATCTACAACGTTGATATGAGGTTTTCGTTAGTCAGAAAAAAAGGAAACCAAGGTATCACAGGTTAAAATCATGCATAAGAGGGTGCAGTCGATCACTCATGAGTCGGCCAGCCTTACGCTCGTGACAGTAGGAGTTTTGAGTTTTTAGAAGGAGTGACATAACATGGGGAAATATTTTCCAAAGATGTTTCCGGGTTTACACCCCAATGGGGGAGGGATGTATGCTTTGGCTGGATACTACCGGAGGTTCGTTATAGACTTCTCCAGAGTTGCAACACCACTATAATCCTTGACGAAGAAGGGGCAACCCTTCATGTGGTCGGAGAGATGCCAGCAGAACTTTCAGAAGATGAGGTAGAGGCTGACTAGTGCCCCCATTTTGAGGCTTCCAAGGGAAGCCGTACGGTATGTAGTCTACTGTGACACATCAGGGAGCAAAATTGGGTGTGTCTTGATGCAGGAGTGAGCAATGGGTTTGTATGGTTCTCGTAAGTTGAGACAACATGAGCAAAACTACGCTACCCATGACCTTGAGTTAGCAACAGTGGACTTTTCCTTGAAGATGTGGCAACACTAACTGCTGGGCAAACATTTTACTATGTACTCTGATCAGAGTCTTAGGTATATCTTCTCGCAGAAGGAACAGAACTTGAGACAGCGATGATGGATTGAGTTCATCCAGGATTATGACTTTGAGATATTTTGTACTCCTAGGAAGGGGAGCGTTGTAGCGGATGCACTCAGTTGGAGATTTCGGTTATAGCTACTAGGCAAGGCGACAGAGCAGCTAGATACATTATAGATATCCTTTGTGGATAGAGATGGAACATCATTCCATTAGTCTCTTACAGTCACTCCCCCACTTCTTCAGTGATTCAGGGAGGCGCAGCGTGGGGAAGCTGACTATGAGACACGATGTGCTCAGATATCCACAGGACATGCACATGATGGATTTTTTTTATGGTGGGGAGCACGTCATCCTATTCATAGGATGTACTATGGTTTCAGTGTCACTCCAAGAGGATGTTTTGAGGGAAGTTCACGCAACCCCTCTAGTGGTACATCCACGAGTGGTGAAGATGTACTAGGACCTTCGACGACAACATTGGTGGCCTGGTATGAAGAAGGCAGTAGTGGAGTTTGTCTCTCAATGCCTCACTTATTAGTAAGTGAAAGCGGAACATCAGGTACCAGCAGGCTTGGTTCAGCCTTTAGAGGTACCAAAGTGGAAGAGGGATGAGATATCCATGGACATCGTGACGGGTCTTCTACGTATGTCCAGGAGACATGACTCTATTTGGGTGATCGTCGACCAAATCACCATGTCAGCCCACTTCCTATCGACCAGAGATGGTATGAGCTACCAAGAAGAAGGTGCAGATAATCCAAGAGTAGATGAAGGCTGCACAGAGTAGATAGAAGTCATATGCTGTCAAGAGATGGATACCTCTGGAGTTTGATGATGGTGACCACGTCTTTCTATGGGTCTCACCTCGATGAGGTCTACGGAGATTTTCTCAAGGAGGCAAGTTATCACCAAGATTCACCGGACCTTTTCAGGTCCTCGATAGAGTTAGTGAGGTGGCTTACCACTTAGCTCTACCACCTCAGTTGCACCGAGTGCATGATGTCATCCACATATATCAGCTGAGGAGATACATGCACGACCCTTCACACATCATCGACCAAGGAGAGCTGGACATCGATGATGGGGAGACTTTCATGGAGGTTCCAGTGGACATTGAGGATCAATAGGAGTATGTCCTACGTGGATGGTCGATACCTCTGGTGTGCATTTTCTGGCAGCATGGGAACCTCTAGGAGATAACATGGGAGCGGGAGACTCATATGCATGCTCAGTACCCCCATTTGTTGCCTTATTTTGAGTTGTGGCATACGAGGACGCAGAGCCCTGAGGTCGGGAGAATGTAAATATATAGAATTTCCATGTAATTTTTTTATTTAAATGGGAATTTTACGAGTCCGTGAAATCATACGGTGCACGATTCCAAGGCCTGGAGTTCTCGGAAAGATCCTTCGATGTTTCGTTAAACATAAATTAACACGCATAAACAGTTCTCCTGAAAAAGTGTAATAACTCTTAAATAGTTACTCGTATCAGAAATATGAGAGAACCATTATGCTCTGGATGGCAGGTTTACCCTATGCGTGACTTAAGATTAGTCGGCACAGGCCTCCTGTAAGAAATCCAAAAATTGGCATAACTGTAAATAAAATAAATAAAATAATTATTTTATTTTTTAAATACTTATAACTCACAAATGGTAGCTCAGATTAAAAATCTGAGACCACCACTGAAGATATGAGGGCATGCTTTATTTAAGCAGATACTAACTTTGGCCAGCGCAGGCCACCGGAAAAAGTTAGTTTATGGCCACAAATAAAATAATTAAGTGACAATTATTTTATTGTAAAATTTTTAACTTCTAAACGGTAACTCGGATTGAAAATAAGAGAGTACCATTGGGTTTGTTGGGACGTGTTTCACCTAGGCAGATCCTAACCTTGATGGAATTTGGTCGAGGGTGATTGATAATTATTTTCCAAAATTTTTTTGGGTACGTTCAGTAAACGCGCGAGCGACATTTTATAACTTTTGAATCAGCGCTCGAAATAGAAATATAAGGGCACCGTTGAAATCGCAGTGTCGGTGAATTCTTAGTGAGACCTTCACCGTAGTTGCATTCTAACCAGAATAATTGTTAGTTTTTAGATTTTTATAAAAAATAATAAAATATAGTACAACACTTTATTTTATTTTTAAGCTGCCATGTGTTGAGTGTGTTGGTTAAAACCTCCCCATGGGAGTTGGTGGTGGGACCGCCACCCCCTAACCTCCCAAGGGAGGATAGTTGATGTGGGGACCACCCGAGTAGAATAACCTCCCTATTAATGATAGGGGTGGGGACCACTCAACCCCTATCAATAGATGAGGATAGAACCTCCTCAACTCCCCATTAAATAGAGAGAAACTCCTCAACTACTCCACCTTATGTTTTGCCAAACATTTATGGGGATCCTCTTGACCTTCCAAATTAATTGTACCAACCTTTCGTGCAATTAATTTGGTGGAGACGTGTTAATTAATTCATCATTTTTGAATTGGAGAGCCAATATAATATTAGACAACAAGTCTAATATTATTTTGTTGGAATTTCTCTTTTAGTGGAATTGAGAGAAGTTTGGGAGAAAAGTGCTCCCAATGAAGAACGCGAAGAATGTGAAGAACGCCGACGAAGCTCTTTCTTCTTCAACTTCTTCCCCAGACACCTATCGATCAACGTCGTCAACAAACCAACATAGCTCAGAATTGAGGATGTGCGGAAGACGCGACGAACGATGGTCTCCTCCGTCATCCTTTCACAACTCCTTAACAAACGAAAAATGTTGTGTGGCAAATCAAAAGGTAAGGGTTTACTTTTAGTTGATTTAATATCCCCTTTATTTTTCTCTTCTTCGAAATTGAAAGGAATCATTGTGTGGTTTAAAAACAATTGAAGATCATCCCCTTCCTTGTGAAAATTGTTACCACACTAAACGCGGAGGGTGCTGTCCAAACAAACATGGCCAGACTCCTCTGCCGATCTTGTTGTGATGTTCTTTGAAAGAAAAAAGTGACAACGAGGTGATGAAGGTGACAAAAACAAAGGTCGCACCACCTGTGGCCTCCGTGAACTGCGCTGCCCCCGCGGTGCCCCGGTGCGCTACCTGTAGTCCCGCGCCCCTACCGGCATGCTTCCGGCGCATTGCGCCCATGACGGCGCGCTGCACGACACCCCATGCCCCTACCGGCATCCTCCCGGTGCCCAACGCCCCTACCGGTGCGCTGCCGGTTCCCCGCGCCCCTACCGGCGCGCTCCCCGGTGCCCCTACCAGTGGGCTCCCGGCGCACCGCGCCCCTGCCGGCGCTACCCGGCGCCCCGTGCCCCTGCCGGCGCGCTGCCCGGCTCCCTGAGTCCCTACCGGTGTGCTTCCCGGCGCCTGGATCACCTACCAGTGTGCTTCCCGGTGCCCTACGCCCCTACTGGCTCCCTCCCGATGCCCCGCGCCCCTGCAGGTGCACTGCCCGCCTACCCGGCTCCTGCCACGACCTGCCCAGTGCGCCCAGAGCCTGCCGGAGACTAGCCGGCCGGCCCGCGCCCCATGCGACCTGCATGCTGGCCTCTCGGCCACCGGCCTCCCAGCCACCTGCCTCCCGAGCCGACCCGCTGTGTCCCCTGCGATGTCACTGGCCAAACCGGCCTGGTCTCCCGGGCCGAGTTACTGAGCTGCCTACGTGGCGACTATCGGGCTGAACTGCCCTCGTGGTCCGCTTGGCCGGGCCCAGAGGACCGGGTCAAAAGTTAGAGGGATGACCCACCCAATGGGTCTTGTTAGATCCAACAAATATGATCAGGTCGACCCAGACTAGGTCGGACCAGACCCGGGCCCATTACTGATCTTTTACCTTCTTGGGCCAAATCTTTGGCATCAGACGTCCATTTGATGAACTGTCCGCAGTGTCTGTATTCTTAGAGCATGACTGTCCTTTTGAGTATACCCCACTAGAGTTCGGGGGTGTAGTTGAGTCACAGTCAGGTTGGTGTGTACACGAATCCAACTGGACCCCTAGGACTAAAATGCTAGTAACTCATAGACCGAGCGTCTGATTGATGCGTAGTCTATTGCGTTGAGACCCCAATGACATGACTGTCCTTTGAGATACATCCACCAGAGACTTCGTGACACTTGGAGTATCGACCAGTGGCTCGTGGAATGGATCCTCCCAGAGACGAGCATACATAGTGCAGGGACCTAGTAGCTGTATACCTGAGGACTGCTTGACCGATTCGAGTCGGAGTGATTCCACTAGCCCAATGGACAGAGCGCCAGGTTTGGCAGCATACCCACAGAGGATGAAGCGTCTGGTTTGGTAGCAGACCTATGGTACTCGACAGGAGGAGTACCTCTGACGGCTATTAGGGGGAGTGCCTAGTTTGGCGGCAGACCCATAGCGGACGGAGAGCCCAGTTTGCAATCAGACCCGATGTACTCGATAGGAGGAGTACCTCAGCAGTCTACGGTTAGTGAGTAGCACCTCAGAGTCACGACATGGCCATTTTAATCGACAGAGGGGGAGCTCTCCAGCAGCCGTGGTCTCGATAATAAAAATCTTGGTTTGAGCTGAGTCAATGACCTTTGTGTTTTCCTCATGATTGAGATGGGATACTTGATAACTTAAGTGTATATATGGGCATATACCTAAGTATTGGTTATCCGTTGAAATCATACTTTTTGATTTATCCTTGTTGGATTTGTGAGACCTTGAGGGTCTCGAGGTCCCTACTGAGTATCTTTATACTCACCCCTGCACGGGCTATGCCCGCACATCGTTGTGTTGGATGCAGACGACGAACAACGCTGATTGTGGCCGAGAGCGCCAGGACTGGTCGATTCCTGGAGGTGGACCTCATGACAATTAGGTACCCGGAGTAGACGGGCAGATGTGGAGTGCTGAGGAAGTTATCTGTACATACCCTTCTAGTAGGATCCGTGGTGGACAATCTAGGATCTACTAGACACCTTCTATCTTTTTGTCTTTTAGTTGTACTTATTTTATCTTTTCCTTGTACTTTACAGTTGGGCTTGTATTTCCTGCCCCTTTACTTTTAAGAACTACTTTTTTATATAGATTTTACTTAGTGTTTTCTTCCTCTTGTACTCTGGTTGTGTGTGTTTACATTTTATAAAGGCAACACATTCCCAGTTTTAGGGAATTACGGCTTTGGTTCCAGTCGCCAGCCCCTGTCCTATGGAAGGCGGGCTTGGGGTAGTCACGATGCGAGCCCTGGGGGACGATTTGTGACAGAGGGAATGGGTATTAAACTCAGTTCAGTAAATGACTATGTCCACAAATATGGTATTGGTAGAGAACCTTGACCACTAAGATTGTACATGGTGTGAACCAATTCTATTAAGTTAGCCTAGGAAGAAATCCTTGACTACAATGTAAATCATTTTATATATTTATATTTTTATCATAATTCTATGTCTAATTAATATTTTAGGATTTCATGGATTATAATTTTTATTACCATATTATTCATGTCTTATAAAATCCACATATTTATGCCACTACTCTTGATTATGATCTTTTATATGCAGGGTATGAACTTATAATAATATGATCATGTTTTCATACCCTTATTCCCATGATTATAATTACATATCTCCTTTTTCACCCTTACTAAGCATCTAAGATCACCCTTTATTATTATTTATTTCCTCATGTTATGAATATTTTTATTTTTTAGGATGTGTATCAGAAGGGTGATAGTTGTGAAGAACATAACAGGAGATGATATAGCTAAAAAATTGACTAGTGTTTATTTTTTCATGTTTACAATGGAAATAAACTAATATGTACTTTGGGCCTGTGTTTTTTTAATGTTTTAATTTTAACATAAAGATGATGTAATGTTAATATATGAGAAGTGAGGGTCACTATAGTTAGTATTAGAGCGATGTTTTTGTTATCATTTTCTAACAATGATGAAGACCCATTAGTGGGATCCCTAGGGATATTTCTAAGGACATGTATTGGGACTTCTCTAAGGATAAGTCTATGGACGATTCAACATTTATGAACATGTACATGAAATTTTGTAAAGGATTGAGAGTGTGGTTTTTAAGAAATTACATCTATTACTAGATACTACAAGTGGTCGTGGCTCTAGAATAGATTAATATTATATTGAAAACCCTGAAAACACTGTATTGAGCTAGAATTTATCTAAAATTCATGCAAAACAATTGTCCTTGCATCACATCGGTCTTGATACTCTTGAGGTATATGATGTTTGAATTGAAAAACTATTTACCAACCATCATGAATTATTTAAATTTAAAATTACTATAATTTACCTAGGATAAAAATAAGGTGTCATAGATGAAAGAAGGCTCTATGATTTAGAAATAATTTTAGTAATTTTTCCTGGTTTTTTAGTTTTCCACTTTGATTAGTGTTTCTAACATTGCGATTTTTGATTTTAGTTAATGGAAGAAACTAGTAAGAACTGAGTTAAAATTGATTATGAGGGAATATTTTCTGATGAGAAACTAAAGGGGATGATGACTAGAGTATGATATTTTATGATCTTTCTTAATCTATTTTCATAGAATATGATCAAAGACATATACTTTCACCAAATCTTAGACTCAATATAGAAGATAATGAAAGGGTTTTTTGATCATTCGAGTAAAAGAGACCATAGAAGAAAAACACTCAGTTTACTCTATGTCAAGAATATGGAAAAATCACCCAACTGAATGTATTAAAGGAATGGGAAGATGTTATGATTATAAAAAAAAGAACAAAAATAAAGTATCTATAAAGGGAAAATGAAAATTTTAGTTAACATAATAGATGAGAATAATGGAATCCCTAATAAACCATCGTTGGTTGAATGCATTAAATATTGAATTTTTGGGTGTTATGAAAATTGATTTCCTAAGTGAAATATCACAATGAGAATCATAAAGGTGGTATGATTAATTGTTATATTGATTATGGTGAAGAGACTATAGGTGAAATCCGAAACTAAAGTGGTATTATGGAATATAAAGAGGAATACTTGTTAATGGATTTGGGATGAAGTGGAATAATTGATGTGATTGTATATTTGGATTCAAGAATTATGTTATATAAATTGTGAAATATATAAGTATTTTTAATTTAATGTTTTATCTATAGATTTATAATAACATGTTGAATGGTTTTGTTGGACTATAAATGAAATTTAATGGAAATGTGATATTCATGGAAAAAACGTGATTAATGAAAATATTTCCCTTAATATATTCCTGATGTTGAGATAATGATATTTGAATAAGGATATATTGAATATAAATAAATAAATTGGATGGTACTAATTACATTAGAATTAATTAATGATTTATTTAAAAATTGGTATGGGATTAATTGATGGAGTTCACAATATTTTGGGATATAAGGAATATATCCAATATTCTTTGGAATATGAAATAATGAGTGTCCTCAATTTAGATTTATGTATTTTATGTTTTTACCATGTTTTATGTGAATACACTATGAGGGTTTTCACTTATTTTGTTTGAGTAATCCATGAGATACTTTATGTTATCTGGGGGACCAACATTAATATGATTTAGTGACCTTCTTTCTAAATTTGTGGATTTCATCTTTTCCAAGGGTTACAAGGGTGACCATTTATTGAACTATTTATGTTAAACATCATATGAGGTTTAAGAGATTAAATTGTTATCTCTCCATATGAGGATTTATTTATATTGGATAAAGTGTGTTAACCATTTTTATCTTATGAAAACTGAAGGCCAAATTAATGACTAATATTTCTACATATTGATCTTATGATTCGTTATTGATTCAAGAATAAAAATTTAACCATCAAACTTGAAATAATATATGAAGTGTAAATTATTCAAGACACAACCAAAGTGTGAAATAGTGAAAATTAAATGTAATTAAATCAGGTAAGTATATAACATTGTGTAAATTATTCAACATTAGGAAAAGGGGCTTGAAATAAAATCTTGTCTCTATTATCATCACTTTTGATGATATCAATGAGCGTTATCAATCCTACTTTATTTATGGCATTCTGATAATTAACTTTATCCTAACCATGTACTCTATCACTCTCTATCAAAAATTGATAGTCATATTTCTATTCAATGTCCATGTATTCACTTGCCACCTATGTTATCCTATATAGAAACCTAATTATGAGTCATGTTGGGTAACCATTATGTTTCTGAATTATTTTTGAAAAATGGTAGCTTTATTATTCATTTTTACTACATGGGTTTCTGTGGAAGGTAATTTCATGAATTAACAATTTGATGAATCAGATAAATTTTGAGGGTGAAATTAAATTTAAGGAGGGTATAACGTAACAACCTGAGTTTTTATGAGTATATTTTCTGAAGAAATTAATTTTAATTTATATCTTTCATTTTATTCTACATAATGTTATTCTTGATTTTTTAAAAACAATTATTTATATTGAGGTTAATTCAACACTAATTTTTTATTCTATTTGTCAGAATGTTGACTTACTTCAATTTCTTGTGTTACACACAAGAGCTAGTTTTATCAAAACACGATATAATATTAATAATATATTTAAAATATTTTTATAGTTATCACCAAGTTATAGGAATTGAAGTTACAAATAATATTAAATAAATTATGAAAATATTTTTATACATGTATATAAAATTAATCTTTTTGTTACCAAAAAATTATAAATGAGAGTAATAACTATTTGAAAATAAAGAATATATTTTTATAAAAAACCAGTTTTTTATGCACAAACATATTTTTTCTTAAAAAATTAAATAAAAAAATTTAATGAATTATTTAAATTAAAATTAAATATTTTTTAATCAATAATCTTTTTAACATTCATAGTATTTATTTTCTATACGGGAGATGAGATTAAATTGAAAATTGACCATTATTGGAGGAACATAATGTAACATATATTTCTCAATAGTGTGTACCTTTCTTGTGTTTAAAAAAATGTTACTCATCCTCCACTATAAAAGGGAACTCACCCCCTCACTTATTCACACCTATCAAGCCCTTTGGATCACTAAAAACTGGACCAAATAAAAAATTCCCCTATTTTCAACCAACAAGCCTCACTTTGGGAACATATCAAGCCAATAAATTTCTTTAGTACAAACCAAAAAGAGATACTTGAAAAAGAGGTAACATTCTTCAATGAGAACTTTTGTTTCATTTCATTATACACCCATTCAATTATTATTATATTAATATGATATAATAACCTAATTTTCATTAATATAATTATATGTTGTTATGTCGAGGTTATAGACTATAATCACACACACTTTCATCAAATTGTATACACAAGAATCAATCGTGTGTATGACAGACTATCGCCTCGCGAACCGATGTCGTTTGTTCTTCCATTACCACATCTCAATGTCAGGAATAATGTTTTAATTAGTATTTTTATATGATATATATGATTTATATGATGTATTAATTATTTTACAATTAATATATATCACATACCTTCATGATTTTCCATTTTGTGGTAATTTGATAACTTTGTTTATGGATTTGTGGACTACCGCCTCCTCAAAGTGATGTGATTCATTCACACATTAAATAGAATGTATTAAGGATGTTTTTAATAAAAACAAGATATTTATGTGAAATTATAATTATATTAGAATAATATATATATATCTGTGTGTGTGTGTGTGTAATTTACTTTTTTTTAAATATGACAGAAACAAAAGCAACGTTCATGCATACATATGACCTACGACCTCTATGAACTGTGTATCTAATTTACAATTTAAAACTTTTATATATTATTAAAAAAATATTGAATATATTTTATATTTACATCATGTTTTACATTTTTTAAATAATGAAATCATGATCTATGAAATATGATCAAGAATAATAAGTCAAAGCACATTTAAAAAGCAAATCAGTTATTACCCAAAATGTAAAATTAACATGGAATTATTAAGAAATGGGTAATAAAAGGTCATAATAAAACAATATATTGTATGATATAATTTAACAAGGTTCTTTAATAGATTTATAATAATGTTATATTTATTATACATGTGGTTTTAATGTTTATGATAAGATTCAATAAATAAGGTAAGAGGATTTATATTTTCACTTTTATTTATGCAAGACTTATTCCATATTCACCACTCATTTATTTATTATTGTGTATATAATTCCCTTTAATGTATTATGTGATTATTATCCATAAATTTATAGGTATTTATATATTTATTTATGATTATTATTTTATGGGGTTTTACAGTTAAAAAATTACCAAAATGACAAGGTATTTTTGTCTCAATTTTCCTTCTTTGAGACAAAGTTTTTTTATACAACTATTTTATTTTTCGATGTGTATATATGGAAATTTTACATGTTATATCTTGAATATAATAATTTTCATGATATTTTAAGCTTTATGTACTTTTATTATTTCATTGTGATTTTGATTTTATGTTACCATTGTTGTAAAATTTTATTACTACAATCTCATCATCTATCAAGATTATTTATGATTATACTTCCATTGATGAAATAATAAGATCCATATCTTAAGAAAAATAATTAATTTATTTTCTTCTATTTATTCCTTATATATTAATATAATGGTACATATTTTCTACTCATTGGTACTTAGAATAATTAAGAAAGAATTTTTATGAAAATCCGACTTTATATATATCTTTTGAAAGGAATATGTGTTATTTTAAAACCATGTTTCATAAAAAGGCTCTAATATTCTCATATGGTCTTCAAAATAAATTTTTACTCATGTTTTACATTTTAAGAAAAATTGGTTTTAATAAGGAAAATTCTTGTTGTTTTTCAATCAAGGAAATTTTATAAACTTTTTATGATGGAAAAGGAATGTTCGATAATAAATATTAATCCAAAATTAAGAATGTCATTTAATTAAAGTTTAATTTGAATTTTTAAAAGATTACCTTTTCTTAAGAATTTTTTTAATATTCTAGAAGTTCTTTGTTTTTAATGTTGTTTTCAAAGAATTTTTTTTCAAAATATTTTTATGTACATGAAGTGTTTTAAATGATTTTATAGGATTCATGTATATGTTTTCAAGTTAATTCTAAAAGATAAAGGTTTTCAAAAATATTTTATGTTCAAGAATTGTTTTTAATTATTTTGAAAGATACCTTTATAATATTTCAATGCTATTTTCATATAAAAATGTTTTTAAAATTTTTTTAGGTTTAAAATATGTTTAAAATTATTTTTCAAAGATTCCATTATATGTTTATAAAGATTATTTTCAAAGATAACGATTTCCATGATTTTAAATCTTCCTTTATATGTCTTCAAGGTTATTTAAAAAAAGCATTTAAAAAAATATTATGTTTAAAAAGTGTTTTAAATTATATTTCTAAGTTTCCTTTATATGTTTTCAAAGGTTATATTTAATGAAAGGGATTTCAATGATTTAAAATATTCCTTTATAGGTTTTTAAATATATATTCAATGAAAAAGGTTTTCAAAATGTTTCTGGTTAAAAAAATATTTATTTAAATAGAAATGGATATTTTCATCATGAAATGTTTTAAATGATTTTTAGACCATACATCCAAATATATTAAACTGGTTTTCAAATAAAAGGCTTTTAAAAATGTTTTATATAATAAAAAATTATTTTCAATAAAAGGATATTTTACCATAATAAATTCACAAATTGGTCTCTCATAACCCATATCCATCTATGATGACATCCTTTGTTATAGTTTATTATTTTATTGGGATATGATCTGAGAAAAATATTGATATCCTTTATTTTAATGGTTTATGTTTAAGATGAAAATTTATCTTCGAAACCCATTTCCCTTCCACAAGAAATAAAATAATAAAATGCTTTTAAAACTAGTTTCTCTTCCACATGTTATATTATTATGAAACACAATTATTTTCTTGGGTTATGTTGTGATGAAATGATTGTGAAACCTATCTATTTTCCATATGTTATGATATGATGATATGTTTATGATACCAATTTCATTTCATGGGTTATGTTATTATATTTATTATTTGTTTAATGCCCATATTTTTTTGATGGGTCATTATATAATGAATATTTTATTATATTATGGAACAAAAATGTATTATTTCATTATTAGAGGGATGAGTACTATATCTAGTTACAATGAATTATCTAAAGATTTATATCTATTGAGATATACATGGATAAAGTGGGGAGTGAAATCAATTTAGTAAAGGATTATGTTTGCTAATATGGTTTTTTAAGTAAACCTTGATTACTAATATAGTTTGGGGAGTGAACCCATTCCACTCATATGGACTTGGATGTAATCCTTGACTATTAGAGAAATAATATTCTATGTTTATGTGTCTTCAAAAATTACATGTCTTATTTAAATGTTAGGATTTTTTAGATTATTCTATTGATTCCCTTATGATTCATTTATTATGAAATGAAGATATTTATTACATGACTCCTTATTATGATATTTATTTATAGGGTATGAACTTCTAAGGTTATGATTTTGTTATCATACCCATAAGATCATAATTATGCTTATATATCTACTTTTTTACCTTTACTGGGAAAATGACTTCACAATTTCTTAGGTTTCCTTTCCCTAGATTTTGAATATTTTTATTATGTATGATGTTTCTATGAAGGGTGGTAGTTATGAAGAAAATATTTGGAGATAATTTATCTCACATAGGGACCAATTTTTATGTTTTCATGATTCCAATGGTACTAAACTATTATAGTCATTAGGCCTATGTTTTTGTAATGTATTAAGTATTAAAAAATAATTATTTAATGTCTATGTATGATAAGTGAGGGTTAAAATACTTTTTCCCAATTTTTGGAACTTAATAAACTTTAGAATTTTTTTTAAGAAAATATAACTTTATCTCCATCTTCGGAAAAAAATATATGTTGTTTTAAAAAACTGTTTTCTAAAAATGTTTTAATAAAGTTTTCAAATAATTATTTAAGCTCATTTTCAATGAATAGGATTTCAATAATGTTTTGTTTTTTAAAAAGTTTTTTAAATGTTTTTAAAAGTTTCTTTCATATGTTTAAAATGTGAATTTAATAGGAAAGGATTTAAAAAATGTTTTATGTTTAAAAAGTGTTTCAAAAAAATTTCAAATCTCCATTTATAAGTTTATATAGTTATTTTCCACGAAAATGTTTTTCCAAATGTTTTATGTTTTAAAAAGTGATTTTAAATGAATAGAGGATATTTCCCTCATGACATGTTATAAATTAACTTTAAAAATTATTTTCCATCTATGAGTAAATCCTTTGATAAAAGTTTTGATTTACTAGGGATATTATCCAGGTAAATCATTATTATTATTTATTTTAATGGATCATGTTGATGATGAAATTTTTTTAATGAAAACTATTTATCTTCTATGGGTTATACCATGACAAGATTCTTATTAAACCCACTTATTTTAATGGGTTATGCTAAAATTTAATGAATATAAAACTATTTATTTCTACATATTTTGATGTGGTGAAATGTTTATGAAACCCATTTGTTTTTATGGGTAATGATGTGATTAATTATTTATGATAATTTGGAATAGATATGTATTAGTTTCATTATGAGATTGGTGGGACCTATATCTACCTACAATACATTGGGTAATGATAAATGTTAACTACGAGCATAGAGGGTACATATGTGATTATACCAATCATGACAAAAGGGTACACTAGTGGTCATACCAAGAGAAAATTATGTACACAAGTGGTTATTCAAATCCTAAAATGTTTTAAACATCTTGGTGTGTAGTCTTGATATATTAATTTAAATAAATATTATTATTCAACAAATTTCATGTCTTATGCCACTATTATGCTCTCATGGCTCATATTCTTTGATTACCTTATAATTAATGTCCTATACACTAAAAATATTTATTCCATGACTCATTATTATGAACTTTGATATGAATTTTATAGTTTTAAAAATTTATAATCTTGTTCTAATACCCATATGTTCATGTTAGGCTTACATTTCTTCTTTATTTACCCTTAATCTGCATCTGAGCTCACCCTTTCTTATGTTTCCCTACCCTAGGTTATGATGAAAGGTTTTAAGTAGGAAAGATATTGGGGATGATATATTTGGGATACATTGAAGTTATTTCACCAATTTAGAAGATTATGTTTCTAGGTTTCTAGAGGCACTAAACTATTATGCTATTTAGGCGTGTGTTTGTGAATATAATGAATATTCGTGAAAAATTATGTGACACACTTATATAAAAATACTAGGTCTATATAGTTGGTATCAAATTAAAGGTTTAGTTAACCTTTGATAAATGGAATTTGGAAAATTTAGTGAGATCCCTAGGGATATTTATAAGGATATGTCGAATGATTTTTATAAGGATAATTTTAAGGATGAGTCAATGTTTAGGAAAATGTCCATGAATTTTGGTGATGGATTGAGAGAGTGGTTTATAAGTGATTAAATCTCTTTCTAGATACTATAAGTGGATTTGGATCTAGAATAGATGTACATAGGGGTAACAACCCCAATAACATAGTATTGATCTAGACTTGATTGGGAAATAGTGTGTGACTACGAGCCTTGTTGAAAACCTAGCTTGGTACTACCAGAGGATATGTGTTAAAAATTAACAAAATATTTATGAACCATCATGAAAGACATGAAAAGAATATTACTATGAATAACCTATGATTAAATTAAGTGGCATTTATTAAATAAAAGGGTGTCATGATTTAGGAATCCTATAAATGATTTTCCATGATTGCGTGGTTCCCAACTATGATTAGGGTTTCTCACACTATGTTTTTGGTTTTAATGAATGGATAGAACATGAAGAAAAAATATTAATGATTAATGAAATTTATAATTCAATTATTTTTCTCATAAGAAATAAAATGTTATTAGAGACGAAATGAAAAACCTCATCGCTATGCTCACACAAATATTTTAAGAAATGAATCATGGTGAACATCCAAAGAGTAATGGTGGGAACACAATAATGTTGAGTCCTTCTAGAGAAAGTTACCACCTTCTTTCAGTCGTTCCATTTATCCTTTAGATTCTACGAAAAGATTCAAAATCACTAAAAATATACTTTCCTTTCTATAGTGCTCAGATCATGAAAAATTAACTTTTTTTCTACCGTTTAGAAGGTGAGGTAGATTGATGGTGGAATATTATCAAGAATATGAGGCGATAAGATGAAATAGAAAACATGGATTTGGATGAGTTCATGAACTAATTTTAAATAATTACTTTCCTCATATTTTTTACGAAGATGACGAAAGAATTATTAAAGCTTTTGTAGAAGGATACTGAATCTAATTGTTCCTATTAAGAAACATTTTCATGAATTTTGAGGCACTCTTCAGGTATTATCATTCATCCTAAAAGTATGATTGATCGATTCTTCAATGGATTAAAATAAAATTGTGGAAGGGTATTATCTCTAAGGGACATCTGGTTCTATGAAGATATTTGTTGATGTTATATCAATGTGGAATTGTAGGTTGGAGTAACATATCTGTCTCAGGGTTTTGATTGGAAGATAAAAATGGAATTCAAATAAATATATAAGAACCATTGAGAGATAAATATAATAATTCCTTTATGCTGAATGTTTGGGATGAAAGATGGAGGAAATTGACTTAAATGTATTATTAAATGTTTTAACTATGGAAAGGAAAGTCATCAAGTAGCTCAATGATGATACGATGGGAAACAATTTGTGAATGATGGGAATAATGAGAAATCCCCACTAGGATAAACCAAACACATTTCAGTGTTTCAATTGAATGATGTGTGGGAATTATGCTAACATGTTTCCCAATCAAAGGACTAAATTAGATGATAAACCACAGAATCATATGAAGAAAAAGGAAAAAGGTAAATCTTAATCTATCAAAATGAATAAAGTGAATGATGATAATTTTTTAATATTTATCATATTATCCTTAGTTGAGAATTTCAATTTTGATGTTGTATAAATGATCCCTATGAAAATTTTATTTTTCATCTTTTATTGAAATCTCATGTGATTATATTCTTGGATTCTAGAATAATGAAATCATATTTTTTAACAGTACAAGGATGAACCCAAGCTGCTAATAAAAATGTATTTTGTATAATATAAGAGCTTATATAATGAATAAATAAGTATTTATGATTTAAATATTTTTTGGGTAATAATGGTTATTAAAATGTTTCAAGAGAAAACATGATGAAGGTATTTTTAGGTCTGGTATGTAGAAATCAAGAGGTAATTTATAATATATAGTGGATTAATGTTAAGTTTATTTTAATAAATTTAGTAACCTTATTTATAAATTTTTAATGTTGAAAGGGTTATATGGTTGACCATTTTTGAAAAGGTTAATGTTGATTTTTTTTGATCTTTTAGTGATTAATTTATAAATTCAACATATAAAGATTTATGAATATTGAATAACCTATGATTTTTTTTTTTGTGATTTTAGATAATTATAAATGAAATTACTTATCATTTTATTTATTGATCTTATGATCTGTTCGTTCTTTATGAATAAACAATTCACCATCATTTCTAAGAGTAAGACGTGAATTGGAAATTGATATAGGCATAACAACATGGTGAGATTATGCTTATTAAATTGAATGAAATAAATTAAGTATATATCCATGTGAAAATTATTCATATTTCAGAAAATGACATTGGAACAATAGTGTTGTCCTATTAACATCATTTATAATGAATAAATAGACCCTTAAATCATCACAGATTTATGGTTTTGTGGTTGTTTACTTTCTATGGATAACACAATTTATGGTGATCTGTGATCTCTATAATTCTCTATAATTATTTATTCTTTTCTTTCATGTACATATGTTCACAACCAACCTATTTTCTACTATATGTAATCCTAGTTATGTGTTACTTTGGGTAACCATTTGTTTTTCAACTTTCCCTATTAAAAAGTAGTTTTAGTATCCATTACTATGATTTAAGATTCTATGAAAGGAACTTTAAAGTGTTAAAACATTGGTAAAATAGATTAATTTCAGGGTAAAAACATATTTTTAAGGCTGTTATAATGTAACACCTTGAGTTTTATGAATTATTATTTTTTGAATAAATTAAAATTCATTTATGGCGGGCATTTCATGTTACACTGAGTTAAAATTTCTTTATAAAAAAACACAATGTTAGGCTTTCATGACACACAAAACTATGTTTAATTTTTTTCACACATAACTAAATGTTTTTCTTTTGTTACACAGAATACTGATTTATTTTGATATCCTGAGTTACATGTTTGATGTAGTTTTACCGAACTATAATATACTATTAATATTAATATTTAATATGACATTTATATTCTAGCAATCAGAATGGATAGAATGAATAAGATTAAATAACTTGTGAAAATATATATATTTCACATGCTTATTAGTTATCTATTTATTATAAATAAAATAATAATGATTTAAAATAAAAGTTAATGTTTTTTTGAAAAGAAAAACATTTTCTAAAAGATGGGTTAATCGTGCACGGAACACAAAATTTTAATTAAAATTTTAACAATTTTAAAAAATTTATGTGAAAAAGTATAATTAATTTTTTAAAGTGTATTATCCAAATTATCTGAGGATGAATTTTTGGTATTTTTTGTAAATTTTTATTTTATTATTAATATTGAAAAATACTTAGTTTTAATTAGAACATTATTTTTGTTTGAGTTATTTATAGATTTTTTTTAAATTTTAAATTAGTTTCAAAGTAGAAATATTAAGATAATATTTATATTAACCCAATTTAGGTCATTGAAATCAATTGCATTTTGAAATTGAAAATAAAAACATTATAAATTGCTTATCATTTTCTATCTTTAAAACCCCACTTCTCATCATGATTGTGTGATTCAGTTTAAATAAATATTTTATACTTATTTGATTGGAATTAAAAAAAATCGATTCAATATTTTTAATCATAACAATTAAAAATTTCTTATAAGTTTAACTTAATTGTTGACCAAAAATATTAGTGAAAATAATTAAATGTAATCACGATGATTGAGAGAAAAATGAGTTTACCAATGGATCATTAATCTTAAGGAAAAACATGACTTATAAAATTTTCCACAAAACATTTTATGAACATATTTTGTTCTTATACCTTATAATATATATATATATTTATATTATTGGATCCTCCGTATATGGAAACAAACATGGGTATAATTCACTCTTTCAAAATATTACAAGAGTACCACTCACCTCCATTTTAAAAGGCCACCCAATCTCCCCCACTCTCCACACATAAAACACCAATTGGTTTGTATAATACCCATAAAAAATAGATTCTAAAATTCCATAATCTCATTATATAATCCTTATATTTGGAATAAATCTGACCAATGAAGGACTTTGCTGTAATGCAAAAGGAGATACCCGAAAAATAGGTAACGTTCATCAACTAACATTTTTATTTTTTATATTCCTCAAATCCCTTCATTTATTTTTATATAATTATTATATAATAACCTCAATATCTTATATATACTTATATGTGGTTATGAAAAGTATATTTCCTACAAATAAACACAATCCCATCAAATGGGTTATGAAATCATTGTTCATGTGTATGACATACTACAGCCTCACGAACCAATATCGTCCATTTTTCCATTACCACCTTTCAAGGCTGGGAATAATGATTCAAATAATATTTATAAATTATATATATGATATATAAGATGTTATTGTTATTATATAATTCTAATATCACACATAAATTCATTCTTTCCATTTAGTAGGAATACGATAAATTCATCCATGTGTACGGAGGACTACCACCTCGCGAAGGGACCTGACTCATTCACGCTATACATGAAATATATTAAAAATTGGTTAAATAATTTATATATATATAAATAAAAGTATTATTATTTTACTATAATATATTTCAATTAATTTCTTTTCTTTCAACCCAAAAATAATAATAATAACAAAATTCATAGATATGTACGGCCTAACGTCTCCATGAATGGTGTATTTCATTTCCTATCTGTAAATTTCAGAAGTTATTATAAATACATATATAATAAATATATTATATTTATAATATTATTATAATTATAGAGATTATGTAGACACTATCAATGTAAGATTATAAAAAATATATCAAATTAAAACATATACAAAAAACAAAGCAAGTATTACCCGAAATGTAACTTTAACATGAAATTGTTAATAAATGGGTAATAAAAATGTTTTTACGAAAATATAACTTTATCTACTTATTCAGTCTCAAATATGTGTTCTTTTTGAAAAATTTTTTCTAAAAAAATTTTCAAAATGTTTTTAAATGACATGTTAAGTTCAATTTCAAGGATTTTTTTAAAATGTTTTTATTGTTTAAAAGGTGTTTTAAATTATTTTTAAAAATTATTTTATTATTTTGAAATGATATTTTAAAAGGAATTGATTTAAAAAATGTTTTATATTTAAAATGTGTTTCAAATAATTATCAAAGTCTACTTTATAAGTATTACAATTTATTTTCAAGGAAATTGGATTTCAAAATGTTTTATGTTTTTTAAAAAAATTTGGAATGTGGAAAGGATATTTTTATAAAAAAATATTTTCAATGATCTTTCGTAATTATTTTCCGTTTAAGAGGACATCCTTTGATATAATTTATGAATTAATGGGATTTGATCCAAGGAAGATATTATTATTCTTTATTTAAATGGTTAATTCATATGATGAAACGTTTTTTTATTAAACCGATTTCTATTCCAAAGGTTATACCATGATAATATGGTTATGAAACCCGCTTATTTTCATGGGTTATTATATGATGAAATGATTATGAAACATGTATTTTTATAGGAACTGATATGATGAAATGTTTATGAAACCCATTTCTATTAATGGATTATGATATGATGAATTTTTTATTATGTCATGGAGAAAATATATATGAGTTTCATTATGTGAATGGTGGGACTTATATCTCCCTCCAATGCATTTGATAATGATAAATGTTCTATGAGCTTAGAGGGTACACATGTTATTAGCCCAAGCCCAAAAACATGGTACATGAGTGGTTATCGATAGCCCAAGGTAGTTACATGAGTTGTGAAACCTTGAATAATATTTTACGAAATTCTTTGTGGGTAGCCTTGACATAATATTTTCTATTCACATGTGTATGCCATAAATTCCATGCCTTATTCAGTTGTTCTACACTCATGGATCACGTTCATTGATTCCATTATCATTCATGTCTTATGAACTACTAATATTTCTTCCATGACTCATGATTATGATCTTTGATATGTAGGGTATGATTTTCAAATGATAGGATCATGTTCTAATACCCTTTTTTTCACATTATAGTTATATATCTCCTTTATTTACTCTTACTGAGCATCTATGCTCACCTTTTAATATGTTTCCTTTCCCCATTTTGGGTAAAAAGGTTTTAAGTAGGACTACTAAAGGGGAATAACATTATGGGATAGATTTAATACCTTTCACCAATTTAGAAGATTATCTTTTCACATTTTCAAATGCACTAAACTACTATATTTCTCAGGTGAATGTATGTGTTACATAATAAATATTCTAAAAAACGATATAATATCCATGTATGAAAACCCTACACTACTATAAAATAGAACTTTAACAATTATAAAAATGGCATTTATTAGTGATTGAGAAGTGTTGACTACCATAGAGAGATTAAAAGCCTTTTTTATTTTATCAGTGGTAAAAAATGATAATAAAGTGGTCCTTTATTAGAAATTTCAAAATTGCTGATAAATGGTTCCTTTATCAGCACTTCTTTAGCACTAGTAATGAACCACTTTATCAGTGATTTTATTTATCTCTGATAAATGGTACCTTTCTCATCATTTTTGAAATAGATGATAAAGGAATAATTTATCATTACTTTCAAATGTGCAGATAAAGGAACCATTTTTCAGAAAATCCCTGATAAAATACCCATTCATCAGTGCTTTCGACAGCACTAATAAAGGGGAATACTCTGATGTGTCGTAATAGTACACTACAACACCAGTTTAATCAGTTAGAATAATACACTACAACACAAAAACCACTATAAAAAATTTAATAAATAAATTCCCAATATATAATTTAAATGAAATGAAATTGACATCACAAATAGATGAAACAAACACTATTTTATAGTCATTTTAAACATTGGTTTATACAATTACGTAAGTAAAAATTATTACATACATTAAAAAACATAAATATTCCTTTTAGTTTTGATCCTGACCCAGAATCATGATATTTCTAAAAAACAACCCCTTATTAGGAAAAAGAACGCACTTGTCTGAGAAACCAATTCTTATACAATTATTAATATAAATAAATAAAATAACAGAAAGTGCTAATTTAAAACTAAACAATGAGTCATACTAGACACCCTACCTATCAGATTGAGTTTGGGTTGAGTCTTACCCATAAAAAATGTATTATGAATCATTTTCCCAAGTTATCAAGAATATCTGAGCATGTTTGATTAGTATTCTGTTAGTGACAATTTTTGAACTAAAATGTCGATTTTAAACTAATAATGGAATATTTAAGTCATACCAAGAAAATTGGTTATATTATTGAGGATATCCTGAATCATACACATCAAAAATTACTTATGGGTCATTTCCATAAATTACCAAAACAATCTGAATGCATTTTCTCAGTTTTAAGTAGGATATTTGTCCATTTTACTAAAATTAATGTGAATTTTAATCAAGAAGACACACTTGGAGTGATACCGGTCACACCATGCATCTGATTGTGGTAAAAATGATTCTAAAACATCTCAAAATAGTTATAAACCATATTAATAAATTATAAAAACATTATTAATGCATTTTCATGGTTTTGAGTACATCACTGGTCTTTTTTACTAAAAAGTCATTTTAAAATGGAAACCTGAACTTTAAATCATAATGATAATATCATGTATTGATTTTATGTGAGAATAATTTTTAAATTTAAAAAATGAACTATTAATCCTTTTCCTAAATTATTAAGAAAACTAGATCACATTTTATTAGCTTTTAGTGAGTGAAACTTTTTGAACTAAAATGTCAATTTTAAACTAATAACAGATACTTTGAGTCATACAGGGAAAATAATTTATCATATTGAGGATAGGTTTATTCCTAAACATGAAAAATGAATTATTTATTTTTTATTCAAAGTATCAGAAGAATTCTAACATGTTTTCTCAGTTTTGAGTAGGTCGGTTGTCCATTTTACTAAAATTTATGTCAATTTTAAATAAAAAGATGCACTAAGAGTCATATTGATCACACTGTGAAACATATTGATGTGTGGAAAATTATTCTACATCTCCAAGGACTTATGAATAATTTTACTAATGTATCAAAACAATCCAAATGTGTTTGATAAGTTTTGGTTATGTCACATGCGTTTTTTACTAAAATGACATTTAAAACTAGAAACACACACTTTGACTCATAACAATCACGTCATGTATCAGTTTGATGTGAAACTAATTAATGTACACAAAACATTACTTATGAACCATTTTCATAAATATAAAATAAATTATGAGCATGTTTGATTGGTTTTCAGTGAGTGACACTTCTTGAAAAAAAATCGATTTTAAACTAATTACAGACACTTTGAGTCAAACTAGGTACATTGTATATCATATTGAGGTGAGGATGATTCATACACATAAAAAAGACTTATTGATCATTTCTAAAATTAATTAAAACCATATGAATGCATTTTCTCAATTATGAGTAGGTCAGTTTTCCATTTTACTAATATTGATGAGATTTTTAAATTAAAAGACACACTTGGAGTCACACCGGTCACACCACGCATCAGATTGGGGTTCAACTATTTCCTACATGCCTCAAATAAATTATGGAACATTTTATAAAAGTGTAAAAATAATAAAAATGTGTTTTCTCTGTTTTGGAAGCATCACTTGTCTTTTTTATTAAAATTTCAATTTAAACTGGATATACGCACTTTAACTCATACTGGTCATATACTGTATCTTTTTTATAGGAGAATGATTCATACAGGTCAAAAATAAATTTTGAATCCTTTTCCTAAATTATCAATAAAATCCAAGCATGTTTTATCATTATTTAGCAAGTGATACTTTTTGATCTAAAATGTCAATTTTAAACTAACAACGGAAACTTTGAGTCATACCAAAAACATAATGTATCAGATTGAGTTGTGGTCGATTCCTACACATCAAAAATGACTTATGTATCACTTTTTTAAAGTATAAAAACAATATAAATTTTTATTGTGTATTTTGAGAAGGTCAATTGTCCATTTTATTAAAACTGATGTCAATTTTAAATAAAAAGTATCACATGTAGTCATATTGGTCACACAATGAATCAGATTAAGGTGAAGATGATTTCAAAATGTCTTAAATGACTTAAGGATCATTTTTCAAAAGTATCAAAATAATCTGAATTTATTTTATTTGTTCTAAATACATTAGTTTTCTTTTTAACTAAAATGTCATTATAAACTATAAACATGCACTTTGACTCATACCGACAACATCATGTATCAGTTTATTATGATATAGATTCTTATAAATAAGAAATGACTTATGAATCTTTTTATTAAATTAAAATTAAAATATCAAGGCGTTGGATCAGTTTATTGAGTGACACGTTTCTAATTAAAATGTTGATTATTATCTGGTAATGGAATATTTGAGTCATACTAGGCATATCATGTATGAAATTGAGGTGAGTCTGATTCCTAATTTTTTAAAATAAATAATTGATCATTTACCTAAATTATCAATACAATTCAACTATGTTTTCTTAGTTTTGAGTAGGTCAGTTTTCCATTTTACTAAATTTGATGTCAATTTTAAATAAAATAATGCACATGGAGTCATACTGGTCACACCGTGCTTCAAATTGAGGTTTGGATGATTCCTAAACATCTCAAATTATTTATGGATAATTTTCTTAAAGAATAAAAATTTTCTTTCTATGTTTTATTAGTTTTGAGTATGTCACTAGTCTTTTTTACTAAAATTTCATTTTAGTTGGAAACACACACTTTGACTCATAATGATCACATCCTATAATGGATTTATGTGAAAACTATTCCTACATGTAAAATAATTACTTATGAATCACTTTCCTTTATTATCAAGAAAATATGATTGTGTTTGAGTAGTTTTTAGTGAGTGGATCCTTTTGAACTAAAATGAAAATTTTAAACTGATAACAGACACTTTGAGTTACACTGGGCACATCATGTATCATACTAAGATGAATATGATTATTACATTTCAAAAATGACCATTGAATAATTTCTTTATATTATCAAAACAATCCAAATGTGTTTTCTCAGTTTTGAGTTGGTCATTTTTCTATTTCACTAAAATTTATGTCATTTTTAAATGAAAAATGTACTTGGAGTTGTACCGGTCACATTGTGTGTTATATTTTTGTGAGGATGATTCATACACATCTTAAATGACATCTACATAATTTACCTAATGTATCAAAACAATATGAATGTGTTTACTCAGTTTTTAGTTTTTCACTTGTCTTTTTTATAAAATGCAATTTTAAACTGGAAACACACACATTGACACATACCGATCACATCATTTATCGGTTCTACATGAGATAGATTATGGAAAATAAAAAAATGAATTATGAATCATTTTCCTATATTATCTAGAATATCCAAGAAGAATTGAATTGTTCTCAATGAGTGATACTTTTGAACTAAAAGGTCAATTTTAAACAGATAATGTACACTTTGAGTTATACTGGGAACGCCATTTATTGGATTGAGGTACGATTGATTCCTAAATTTTAGAAATTAATTATGAATTATTTTCATATTGTATTAAAACAATATAATTTTTTTATCAATTTTGAGTCGGCGAGTTGACATTTTAACTAAAATTGATGTTTATTTTAAATAAAAATATTCACTTAGAGTCATACCCATCAGACCGTGCATCAAATTTAAGTGAGGCTGATTTCTACATGTCTATAATGACTTATTGATAATTTAAATAATGTATCAAAATGATAAAAAAAATTAGTTTTGAGTAGATCACTTGTTTGTTTTATAGAAAATGTCATTTTAAAAAAGTAGTAGACAATTTCACTCATACTGATCACTTTGTGTATTAGTTTGAAGTGAAACCAATTCCTACACATCAAAAATGAATTATAATTTTTTCCTCAATTATAATGAAAATCTGAGCGCTTTTGATCGGTTCTCAGTGAGAGAAACTTTTTGATCTAAAATATCGATTTCAATAAGATAATGGACACTTTGAGTTATACTGGGGACATTGTGTATTGGATTGAGGTGAAGATGATCCTATATATAAAATAAGACATATAGATCATTTTTTTAATGTATAAAAACAATATTATGTAGACCATAAGTATTTTAATGATCATCCATTATTTGTTGGGAGGTATAAAAACATAACAATTTTTTTCATGCATGTGTCCCAGCCACCAAAACCATAATGTCATGTCATAATACATCGTCATGGTGCTAGGATATGAGATCCATGAATAACTCTGAAAATCTAGCATCATTTAAGTTCAAATGGATATAGGGAATAAAAATTGACCCCTAAAGTAAATGACTCCATTTTTAGATAGAAATATTTCTAGAATAATCTCCAAACATAAAGAAAATCTATAATACCCTTAAACCCAACACCCATATACTATTTTGAAAGAATCAATTCAAGGAGATATAATTAAAATGATACATTGGTCAAAAAAAGTATTGATTTTTCATTCCTATCATTGATATTCAACTATGAAAAGAGACATATGATATTCCATTCATCCATTTATTACAAGACAACCATTGAAAGATATTTTTTTCCAAGAGTGTCATAAAAAATGTTTGCCTTCCCAAGGGTGTAGGGAATATCAAATTTAAACATTTAAATACACTTCACTCATCACCTCTATTTGAGGCTCGCATCATTCAAATAAAATATATAACTCAAACTCCTATGATCATAATAGATCATGGACCTTTCCCTAAAAAGGTATTTTCTTTAACACATTAGTGTTATTATGGTTGATTTTAACTAAAATATACAACACTAATCTCAAATACATAGGATGATCCCCAATTCCCAAGCTTCATATAATAATTTCTTATTTGAATAGAAATCACATCCCACATTCCTTGAAACACTCAGGCGCTATTTACAGAAACAAAAAAAGACACATGATGATGATAATATTAACTCTCATACGTTTGGGTAACCAAGCAGTCCATTTTAATAATAACCTGAGTGAGATTGATATCGAGTAATAGGAAGTTCCATACTGACTCAACAATAGATATTGAGAAATAACACAAATTAATTGTAAACCCATAATCCTTTTTCTTTAAAAAAATTATCTAACCTGCATAAAATATGACATGACTTCCACAGAAAGTTAATAATGATACTAAAAAGGGAATACATAAAATAGAGAGAGGAACCTATTTCAAATAGAGAAGATATAAGACAAGATGAGAAACATACTATTCCTATCACTGTAATAAGGCCTGCATCGACTCCAATTGTATTTTTTCCCACTAAATACATATATTTAACTACAGAATCATGTTGATAGATCATTGAACGATTTGAATCCTATGACTATTCCATATATTCCTTTGGGGTTCATGATGATGCAATATAGTTAAGATAAAGTAGATCCCAGTAGAATATCTTAAAATCGACAATATATCCACATGAATTATAGGTTTCTAGAGTAGTTGGGAAATAACTATTTATGTTCCATTTGTTACCACATTTGTTGCAATTAAAAGGAACAATAAAAGAAACTATTGATGGTGTGGTGGAAGTACGCTATTGAGAACTACCACTACCACCACCTCTATATGTCTCGTTCCATTTTATCTTTTCCCCATGTGAGCCATTGAAGCTAGAAATATATAGAAAAGAGTACACAAAAAACCTTGACATGACCACTAGGTAAAAATATTCCATTATATCCATGTATAACACTTCCTCATATGAGTTAAAATTTAACATGAATACATAGGAATGAATATTAGATCATAATACAATGTGGGACCTCTGAGCCTTTATCTTTTCATTCTTTACAACCTCCTGATAAAAATGAACCATCTTGGTAATGTTATTTGTAGGCTCCATCACTATGTGATTTCCCTTATTAACAGTTAGTAATGATATATAATTTTCTAGAGCCAATTACTAGGGATATAAATACTAAAATGATATGGTCTTGATGTATTTCTACTATAATCCCTCATGCTAGTTTTCCATAAACATAGATTCCCACCACCACTTACTTGGAACCTCAATATTTAAAGTATCACATTTCACCTTTATAGATTCTTGTGTCTCTAGAAAGTCAAATATATTGTAAATATTTTCTAGATAGTCCTTCGCCTCTTGAAGGTCATTTGTAACCTTAAAGTATAGTGGCTTTGGGTGGATAAAATCATAAAATCAGTCTTTATCTCCACCATCTTCTGGTTGCACCTCAATTTCTTGAGTATAATATAGTGGTACATTTCATTCCATTATAAAAAATTCACAAAAAAATTCTTTAAAAATATCTAATCGATGATAAGATTCCCATGAGTAGTGATTCCCATTGTACCTCCTGAGGAGCTATAGGAATCATTCTAGGAGGCTTGACTCTAAAAATTAAAGAAGGAAATTAGATCATCAGATGAGAAATAATATCAGTTTTAATCAATAGAATATAAGAATATAAATTATATTATATTAATAACCAACATATAAGACACATATCCCAATAAATCATGGTGAATAAAGTCTTGTCAAGAATAGAGTTTTCTATGAACTCATTCTCACCTACCCTTTATGTCTTTAAAATCCAATCTATAGTCTATCAAACCTCCCAAGACAATAAAAAATTAAAGAGTGACCTCTATTTGATACTAAAGATTATGAAATGATAATGATAAACCACCAAACTAGGCACTAGATCCAATCTAAGACAAGGCCCAAAGGGAATTCTTGATCCCCATGGTTTGGTGACAAGCACACGAGTATCTTGAAAAACCTTGGGGAATGACTTTCCCAACCTAAAAAAATAAAAAACATGACATACATTCATAATATAGGTGAAAAGGAATAATAAATTATTCCATAAATAGAAACAAAAGGTGTTAGAGATACATAATGTTCTACAAAAGTCAAACCCAACATACAAAATCTAGAAATTTAACTCGACATACTCAAAACCAAAAATAGATACTTTATGTGATACCTGGGAAAAATCTCATCATAACACCACAAGATACCCAAGCCTATCTAACCACAAAACTCACCACTTTACACCAGAACCTAAACCTTTCCTTGTTTCGATAATATAAGGTCAACAAACACCTAAGGGTATGTGCAGTGTGTGAACAAAAATACACGGTAGGATCCCATCGTTGTTTCCATAGACAATCATTTTTAGATAAATCTAGATATTCTAAAATTTAAAGAAAACATTTCATGATGAAAAATTTCTCAATTTTTATAAAAACATGAAAATTAACCCTTCATCCAATATAAAAAATATCATATAATTTGTTTTTAAATAACATTAAATAAATCATTTTACATTTTTATGTATACATCAATATTCATATAAAAACCAAGAAAAACGGAAGGCAATCCTAGGATGGGATAGCTCTAGGTTAACTAGGATTCTCATAAAAATATCCACCATGAATAGTGAACACTAAAACTATCCCTATAATGCCCATTATTGGAGTAGAGGAATACTCTAATGTGTGATTCCCCTAATGATGTCATGTAAAATATTCATCGACATACCCACTAATGGAGTAGAGGACCACCTCGATATGTGATTCCCCCCCACAAATTAATGAAAATCCTCGACACCAAACCCCCACCTAAGTAACCAAGGTTCCTATATGCTTCATATGTAAACATGGTTCAAATGGATTATCAAAATTCAAGAAACAATTCGCTAACTATTTTATCATCATCAAAACCATACGTTGAAACTCAATTTTCATAAAAAAATAGTTCTGCTTTAAAATCATCCTATATTTATCAATTTTCTTGAAGAAAATAATTTAATATTAAAATAAATTAAACAATTGTTTTGTAGATTATAGCTTTTTCCAATAACTATTTAGAAAAAAGTTTAGAGACCAATGAACACATATTATCCTTTAAACAAAGGAATTATACAAAACCACCCACCTCAATACTTGGTTCTCACATTTTGAACATGATATACATGCACCAAGAGAAAAGGTATATCAAGATAAGACAAGGGGAGTCCATAAAAATAAATTTAGTATCTTAAAAAATACATTCAGTGATCACAAGATCACAAAGAGGAGAGGAGAACACATACCTCATCAAACATGAGATCAGCACCCTGACTAAAGTAGATCTGGCCTCTAGAAACCAAACACACAAAAATATATGTAATAAAGAAAGTTAGAGACACTATTGGATAAATAGATCAAAACAACATAAAATATAAAAACTTCTGATATAAGAGAAGAAACAATAATGAAATAGATTACAAATCAAACTTACCAATTATAATACATCAAATCGATCTGGGATTAAAACTCCTATTAGTGATGATCAAGGTAACCAAGAATAATAAATAGAAGCCTCTATAAGAGTTCTAGTGCAATTAGTTTTAGAGGAAGAAATAAAAATAGGTTTAATTGGAAAGAAAATTTTATATTTTTCATACTAATCTATCCTTGGTCTATGAATATAGTTGGATGGTAGCCACATAAGAAATGACATAACTAATATTTGGTATACTAGCTGGATGGTGGAGTCCAACCAACAATTTTGTGTGTATGTTAATGTAATATATCATATTTTTTATGTATTATTTTTTAAATATTATATAAAATTATTTCGAGACTGGGCTTTATGACGGCATGTGATTCTGAGGCCTAAGCCGCCTGGAATAAATGTTTGAAATAAAATAAAATTTTAAATAGCGTGCATGAGAAGTTCTCATAAAAAATTGGAATAACATTTAAAGAGGTCCCCGATTAGAAATCCTAGGGAACCTTTACATTTAGATAAGTGACTTTACCTTAGGTGAGGCCTAACACCGACCAGCACAGGTTGACTACAAATGTTTTTGTGACCATTTTAAATTAAATTAAATAAATTAATAATATATTTTATTTTAGAGATTTTAAAGACGCAATGACATGTTTTATTATTCCAAATAACATGGAGGCTAGGGTTAGGCTCATAACCCTAGCAACCTCCCTTGGATGCTTTGAAGCTTTAGAGAGGAGCCACCCTTGGAGAACTCTCGATGAATGATGATGAATGACAGAACATGGATCATTATGCAGCAAGACAATATCTCATCAATGATACTAGAAAATATACTCTTGGTTGATGATCTAGGCAAGGTTTGTTATTTATATTGTGTTATTCCCCGTTCTTGGACTTAAACAATGAACACAGGTCTACCCATGAATAGGAAGAACCGCAGATCCTTCATTCTTACGGGAGGGTCTAATTATTGGGTTTCATTTTGGGGAAGAAATTTCATATTTCTTTCATTTTTCATTTTCCTTATAATGGTAGATGATCAACGATGTAATGAATAGATGTAGAGGTTTTTCCCTTAATTTGTTATATGAATTTCATAGCACCTTTAACCCCACACGTTCATTATTCTTCACAGGGTTATGAATGATGGATCATTCACATTTATTTCGTAGTGAAATGATATGAAAATGTAGATATGACATCATGATGACCTAGAGAAGTTGGATGATGATGGTATCATATGAATCTACATGAACTAGAAGAAATCATTCATCAACCGTTCTTTGTGAGGAAGACTGAAACGAGTTTTCTGGACGGATCGAACACTCAAATCCTACCGATTCGGTTTTACCGTGGTTGGTGACTTCAAGTCATCATTTTTTTGGAAAATGAAATGCTATATTGAGAATCATAGGATCAAATGAAGTTTTAGATGAATAACTAGTGATTTTGTAAATTGAAAAGAACACAACGTCTTCTCAGAAGAACACGATGTGTGGGGTCAGCTCAACAATGGCTAGGGTTCCAAATTATGGAAAGAAATGAAATGGAATGTCACCCATATCACATGGAATGTGTGTAGTGAAGTTGTACTTAGAGTGTATCTTAGATGATACATGGACATAGGGTGGAGTACATGGCATGTACTCCACCATATGGCCAGACCAGGCCTGTTACGCGGGTCATCCAGTGTACCAGTACACAGGTCAGAAGAAAAGGTTTGAATCTATGTATAGGCACAAAGACAACATACATGGAGTGGCCCCAGTTAGTAGGAAACAATGTGTCATCCTCTTACACACCATTTATAATACTATTTTCAACACGGGCCGTTGTACATAAGAAGTAATAGGGGTCAGAGGACACGATTTGTGACCCTTCTATAAATCGTATACTTTATTGTATGTGGATTGATCTCATTTTACACTGTTTCCATGACAAGTTTCCTGTGGGTAAGTTCACCTTTACTAGTTTCCATGAAGGTTAGTGGTATCATTTCCAATCCACAGGAGTACGACCCATTAAGCGGGACTTTCCTAGATAGAGTCGGAGTCCCTCTGAGAGGTCCAGAGTGAGATCCTCGGTCCATTCTTATACCCTAATTAGAGTTTGGTTATCATCATGACTAATCCTACCATACATTGGTGTTCTACTTATCAGGTTTAATTTGAGTGAGTTTTAGTATATGCGAAGGCCCTCGTAGTGATCCTCATCCGTGTATCATGATCTTTTCCCACTCATGAGTGTGTTCTCTTAGAATGCATGTATCTGTTATCTCTTCAAATCTATCTATTCACCTATCCATCTCATTAATCTCCTCTATGAATAGTACTTGGATGGACTTCATCAGAGATATCATACTCAGGGGTTGATTTCTCTTGGGCGAGGACTTCATGGAATCTTCAATCTGAATCCCAAGAGTGGGTATGCAGTCATTGTGAATTATCTCTAGACTACAGGTTGGGGTATTGAGTATATCTATATATTTCTGTGGTTATATGTTTTTTAGATATATACTATGTAGAGGTGAAATAACTTTACTTTTTATATTTATTTGTGGTTTTCATGGTTTCCTATTGACTATAGTTATAATCACCCATATATGGGCATTGCATGCACGTGTCGTTTCTTGTGCAGACGAGTGGCCTTTCCACGGATTCCATGGAGGACTAAGATGGGACAGAGAATTGTGAGTTTCCCTATAAGAACCCAGACCATCTTTTTAGATATTGGTTTTACTTTTCTGGGGTTTTTTATAAAAATAGGAGAATCAAGAAATTTAAGGAGTACACACCGTGTCCTTAGAAGTACACACCGTGTACCTGGTGGCCACAGGTGATCGTGTAATGGCCCTGTGGGTGACTTAGAGACCACCTAATTAGGGGCCTGATAAAGGAATATACACGCCATGTAATTTTAAAATACACACTATGTACTTTTCTTTTTATTTGTTAAATCAGATTGGGGTCACATGTAATTGGAAGAAATTCCTTCTTCTCAACTCGTCTCATCTAGGAGCGACCGTACGGTGTGATTTTTCTCTGAGCCCTCGATCGACCATTCATTATCTGAATCAACAGTAGTCAATTGAGTTGTAATCACCATGGTGATTTCTTCCTTCTTCTAGAACCTCGTTCCTTGATTTCTCCTCTTTCTTGTGATATCCACGGTTGAACGTTTTAGAATTTTTTATAGATCTATGCCATTATTAGCCAATTCATGGACTGATTCCCAAGTATATTGAATGTATAACATCAAGGTCGGTGGCTTGTACCTTTCTGTAGTTTTTCATTGTATTACATGTGCAATGTTTCCCAATATCCAAGTTAAGGGTATTGTGAGTTTAGAGATTTTAACCCTATTGATACCTGTATTGAATGTTTTCTTGAGTTAGGACTCATGTCTATAAATATGGTTATTTTTCCATGCTATGGAGGTGTTTTCCCATGTTTGATTTGATATTGACCATTTGGTCTAGTTTTTCATGTTATGTTATTTGCTTTCCATTCCTAGTGTTGTTAGGATGAAGTGATTTATCTAATTCTGTGTTATGATTTGTTGTTGTTTAGGAAAGTATTACTATTAGGTTTACCTTGGCTGTTGAACATTGTTTGTACATGATTACTTTACATAGGGTTGTGGGAACCTAGTGTAGTTAGACTATATAGTAAATTGACGTTGATGGATTACCTAGAGTGTCTTTTATTACATATCACACTATGAGACCATAGGGGGATTGACATTGAGTGATCCCGCAGAGTGTCTATAGTTAGCGATGTGATACCACATGAGGAATTGACATTTAGTGCTCCCTTAGAGTGTCTACAGTTTCCGTTACAACACCACATGGGGAATTGACATTGAGTGCTTCCTCAAATAGTCTTTAGTTTATCGTTAAAAGGCTATAAGGGGGAATGGATGGTGAGTGATTCCTCAAAGAGTCTTTGTTTGTTTGAGACCAAAGGGGTTAGACCATGTGAGCTTACCCAGGAGGTCATTGTATCCTTGTATAAGTTGAACTAGAGGGGTTTGGCTGTGAGAACACTACTAGAAATTTAGGCTATAGCCACGGTTTCAAACCATGGCTATAAGTCTCAAAAGCGTGGTTGGTAATGGCGTGGCTATAGGGAAAAACCTATAGCCACGGTTTCAAACTGTGGATAGAGGGTTTTAGCCACAATTTGAAACCATAGAAGAATATTAAGCCACACAAAGCCTATATCCATGGTTTAAAACATTGGCTTCAGGCCTATAGCCACAGTTTTAAACCGTGGCTATAGGGCATCACATTTCACAAAAAAAAAACCCACAACCCCCCCCCCCCTTGAACAGCCCCCCCCTGGAAATCCCCCTTGCACCCCCCTACACCCCCATGCCCCCCTAGACAGCACCCCCCCCCTTTACCCCCATGCCCCCTAGACAGCCCCATTACACCCCCTCCCCCCAGAAAACCCCTTGCACCCACCTGGACAACCCCTAGCTCCCCCTAGATAACCCCCTTGCACCCCTAGGCAGCCCTTGCACCCCATGGACAACCCCCCTACACCCCCATGCCCCCTAGAAAACCCCCTTGCACCCCGCCTGGACAACAATTTCACCCCCTGGACAGCCCTTGCACCCCCTGGACAGCCCCCCTACACCCCCATGCCCCCCAGGACAGCCCCCTTGCACCCTCTGGACAACCCCTTGCCCCCACCCCCACTCCTACAGTATCCCCCCACAACACCCCTCCCTGTAGCCCCCTCGGCCAGACCCCCCTGGACTGTCCCCTTAACCCCCCCAATCTTACAGTAGCCCCCCTCCCAACAACCCCCCATCGTGAAGACCCCCAAGCACACCCCCACCCCACCTTCCACACCGTCCCTGGACAGCCCCCTTGCAGCCGCTGGATAGCCCTTTCACCCACTGGATAGCTCGTGCACCCCCTAGACAACCCTTGCACCCCCTCCTTGCATCCCCCCTCCTCATGCAGACCCCCCAGCACACCCCCACCCCACGTTGCACACCCTCTCTGGAGAACCCCCATGGACAACCCTTTCACCGCCTGGACAGCCCCCCTTGGACAGCCCCCTTACACCCCCAACTCCTAGAGTATCCCACAACCACAGCCCCTCCCTGCACCCCCACCCCACCACACCTTGCACACCCCCACCCCACCTCGTACACCCCCTATGAGTCAAAAAAGACTTTGTAGATGCTCATGGTGTCTCAAATGAGAGAATAATGGGTAAGGATCAAAATGGAATACATAAATGCAACAATGTCAAACAAGATATATAAGCATAAACTACCACTGGGAGTTTTCGAAGATAGTGCACCTCCGTTGGAGGGGTTTTATTACAAAACCGTGAATTGTTTATAAAACTAAACAATTATTTTAAATAAAAATTGATCAATAATTGCAATTTGATATAAACTAGTAGAATCAAGAAGGAAACTAAATGAAATTTAAAAAATTCATGGATTAAAGAGGCTAGGAGAGGGCTCACTACCAGCTGTGTTGGATGGTCCACCTCTACTTCTACCCTTTTCCAAGCCAAGAATAAACCTTCCATGGTTCTGAAGAATCCCATGCTCTATCATAATGTTAAAAATAAGATCTCACATGAGGAGGGTTGAAATAAATCCATGCTACCCAAGGCTGCTTCAAAATCTAGAAGTGCATGCATGAAGAGTCCATCCAAACTTAGAGCTAAATTGGAATGACAAACTGGTTGAGAAAATTTTCTCAACCCAAAATCTCACATTAATGAGAATTAACATCCACCTTAATCCCTAATTATTTATTATTTTTGTGTTAGTAGTGTGCTATAAAATGCAGGGAATTGAAGGTGAAACTAGTTCTCAAGAGGACATAAAATGAAGGTAAGTAAGCAGGAATAACTATTCCAGATTTGAAAAAAGACGCCATCTTGGTATGATTTATCAAATGGTATTCCAAAGAACATCATAAGGAAATATCTACCTTGATAGAGTAAAGATAGTGTGTCTCCTCGATTGGGAGATGAGTGGAGAAGACCCTTGAGAAGCTTCCAGACTTATTTATTCCATGCAAATATGGAATTTCTGAAAAGTGCTTGAAAAAATCATTGATGAGGTATGCATTTCTCTCATCCCTGTTAATGATTGAATAAAGTATGATATTAAGGGGGAGAAATTTAATTAATCAATGACATGAAGTTGAAGAAATTTGAGATCTCAAGGCTTATTTCTAAAACTTTCTACAAGTACTTGAATGTTTTAAACATGTGTATTGAGATGAGTGGAAGATCTCATGTCGTAATTCCAAAAAGAATGAAGATATCAATTGGCATCATTTGGTTTCAACATGAGGACATCTGAACAGCCCCTAAATAAGTCATGGGTAATAGAATCAGTGGGTATCATGTTCACACCCCTTCCCCATGCACACCCCACCCTTACCCCCTCGTGCACACACCACTTTCCACCCGTGCACACCCCCCCCCCCCCCATCACAACCCACCCCTGACCCCCCTGCACACCCCACCCCTACCCCCTGGACACCCCACCCCTGCTCCCCGTGCACATCTTGGTATGATTTATCAAATGGTATTTGAAATAACATCAGAATGAAAGATCTTCCTTAATGGAGTGAAGATAGTGTGTATCCTCGATGGGGAGATGAGTTGAGAAGACCCTTGATAAGCTTCTAGACTTATTAATTCCATGAAAATTTAGAATTTCTAGAAAGTTCTTGAAAAAATCAATGATGAGTTATGCATTTCTCTCATCCCTGTTAATGACCGAATAAAGTCTGATATTAAGGGGGAGAAATTGAATTAATAAATGACAAGAAGTTGAGGAATTTTGAGATATCAAGTCTGATTTCTAAAACCTGGTACATGTACTTGAATGTTTTCAACATGTGTATCGAGATGAGTGCAAGATCTCAGGTTTTAATTCCAAAAAGAATTAAGATATCAATTCGCATAATTTGGTTTCAACTTCAGGACATATGAATAGCCCCTAAATGAGTCATGGGAATTAGAATCAATTGGTATCATGAACACACACCCTACACACACACCCCCACCCCCGCGAACCCCACCCCTTCCCCCATGCACACACCGCCTGCCCCCCCCCCCCCCCCCGCACAACTCCCTTCCCCCCTAAACACCCCACCCATGCCCCCTGCACACCCCACCCCTTCCTTGATGAATTGATTTATCAAATGGTATTTAAAATAACATTATAAGGAAAGCTATTCTTGATGGAGGGAAGATAGTGTGTCTCCTTGATGGGGAGATGAGTGGAGAAGACCCTTGAGAGAATGCTAGACTTATTTATTCAATGCAAATCCGGAATATCTGGAAAATGCTTGAAAAAATCATTAACGAGGTATGAATTTCTATCATCCCTGTTAATGAAAGAATAAAGTCTGATATTAAGGGTGAAAAATTGAATTAATCAATGACAAGAATTTAGGGAAATTTGAGATCTCAAGGATGATTTCTAAAACCTTCCACATGTACTTTAATGTTTTTAACATGTGTATTAAGATGAGTGAAGGATCTCAGGTTGTAATTACAAAAAGAATGAGGATATCAATTGGCATCATTTGGTTTCAACATGAGAACATATGAGCAGCCCCTAAATGAGTCATGGGAATTAGAATCAGCTGGTATCATGCACACACCCCCTACCCCCTATACACCCCACCCCTGCCCCCCGTGCACCCACCCCCTTCCCCCTGCACACCCCACCCTTGCCCCCCTGCACACCCAACCCCTTTCCCCTGCACACCCCACCCCTGCCTTGATGGAGTGATTTATAAAATGGTATTCCAAATAACATCATAAGGAATGATCTTCCTTGATGGAGTGAAGATAGTGTGTCTCCTCGATGGGGAGATGAGTGGAGAAGACCCTGGAGAGTCTTCTAGACTTATTTATTCCATGAAAATCTAGAATTTCTGCAAAGTTCATGAAAAAAGAATTGATATGGTATGCATTTCTCTCATTACTATTAATGAAAAAATAAAGTGTGATATTAAGGGGGAGAAATTGAATTAATAAATGACAAGAAGTTGAGGTAATTTGAGATCTCAAGGCTGATTTTTAAAACATTCTACTTGTACTTGAATGTTTCAACATGTGTATTGAGATGAGTGTAAGATCATTGGTTGTAATTCCAAAAATAATGAAGATATCAATTGGAATCATTTGGTTTCAACTTGAGGACATCTGAATAGACCCCAAACAAGTCATGGGAATTAGAATCAGTTGGTATCATGCACACCCTCCCTCCCCCCTGAACACCCCACCCATGCCCCCTTGCACACACCCCCTGCCCCCTACACACCCCACCCTGCCCCCCCTGCACACCCCACCATGCCACCCTGCACACCCCACCCCTACCTTGATGGACTGATTTATGAAATGTTATTCCAATGAACAACATAATGAAAAAATCTGCCGTGATGGAGTGAAGATATTGTGTCTCCTCGATGGAGATATGAGTGGAGAAGACTCTTGAGAAGCTGTTCGACTTATTTATTCCATGAAAATATGGAATATCTGGAAACTACTTGAAAAAATCATTGATGAGGTATGAATTTCTCTCATCCCTATTAATGACCGAATAAAGTCTGATATTATGGGAGAGAAATTAAATTAATCAATGACAAGATGTTGAGGAAATTTGAGATCTCAAGGCCGATTTCTAAAACCTGCTACAAGTACTTGAATGTTTTCAACATGTGTATTGAGATTATTGCAAGATCTCAGGTTATAATTCCAAAAAAGAATGAAGGGATCAATTGGCATCATTTGGTTTCAACTTGAGGACAACTGAATATCCCCTAAATGAGTCAAGGGAATTAGAATCAGTTGGTATAATGCACACACCCCTTGCCCCTGCACACCCCACCCCTACCCCCTTACACTCACCCCCTGCCACCCCTTCACATGCCACCCCTTCCCCCCTGCACATCCCACCCATGCCCCCCTTCACACCCCACCCCTACCCCCCACTACTGGAAATCAGATCATTCCCAACACTTCTATACCAACGGTTTGTAAAAACCATTGGTATAGGCACCCTTTCCCAACGGTTCTCCCAAACCGTTGGGAAAGGGAGCTCAAAAAACCCCTTTCCCAACGGTTTTGGAGAACCGTTGGGAAAGGGGTGGGTCTTTCCCAACGGTTCTCCCAAACCGTTGGGAAAGGGAGCTCAAAACACCCCTTTCCCAACGTTTTTGGAGAACCGTTGGGAAAGACCCAACCCTGGAGAACCGTTGGGAAAGGGTGTCCCAAAATCCAGCATACACCCTGAAAAAAATATGCACCTATCCCAACGGTTTTGCGAACCTTTGGGATAGGTTCTTCGATTTTTTTCCAGGTCTACTGCCCGAGAACATTATATAAATCTAAATTTTAAATAATTATTATAATACATATATATATTTATGAAATTATGTTTAAAAAAGCCATATTAGGTTAGTGGTTAAGTCGTTCTATTATAAATGAAGGGTTCAGGGATCAAATCACACCGAATGTATTTTTTTTGAAATACATATACCAACGGTTTTATAACCGTTGGAATAGATTTTCATATTACCTATGCCAACGGTTTTCAAAACTGTTGGGATAGGTCTATACCAACGGTTTTCCCAAAACCGTTGGTATAGACCTATCCCAACGGCTTACTTCGCCACGGTTCTCCAAACCGTTGGTATAGGCTATACCAACGGTTTGGAGGCCTATACCAACGGTTACAAACCGTTGGTATAGGTTAGTTTTCCAGTAGTGCCCCTTCACACCCCACCCCTGCCCCCCTACACACCCCACCCCTACCTTGATGGAGTGATTTATCAAATAGTATTCCAAAGAACACTCGAAGGAAAGATCTACCTTGATGGAGTGAAGATAATGTGTCTTCTCGATGGGGAGATGAGTGGAGAAGACCCTTCAGAAGATTCCAGACTTATTTATTCCATGAAAATCTTAAATTTCTGGAAAGGCCTTGAAAAAATCATTGGTGAGGTATACATTTATCTCATCCCTGTTAATGATTGAATAAAGTCTGATATTAAGGGGGAGAAGTTTAATTAATCAATGAAAAGAAGTTGAGGAAATTTGACATCTCAAGGATGATTTCTAAAACCTGATACATGTACTTGAATGTTTTCAACATGTGTATTGATATGAGTACAAGATATTAGGTTGTAATTCCAAAAAGAAAGAAGATATCATTTGGCATCATTTGGTTTCAACATGAGGACATCTGAACATCCCCTAAATGGGTCTTGGTAAATAGAATTAGTTGGTATCATGCACACACCAACTACCCCCCTGAACACCCCACCCCTGCCCTCCTTGCACACACCCCCTACCCCCGCCCACACCACCCCTACCCCCTCCTCCCCACCCAGTACAGTCTCTAGTGACTCATGATGCAGAGCTTGTTTACTAAGGATTTTATTAGATTGTTCTCATCTAAGGTGGAAACATTCTAAATTCCATGAACAGACATAATCATATGTTCTATCTCCTTCATACACCTCTCTTTCTATGTATTACAGGGATGTGGGATGAAAATGATTAGATAGACAACAATAAGTGCATTTGTGCTCAGGTCCAGATATATGTGGATGAGAGAGTGATGCTAGAGACCTCCATCATCCATAAATAAACCATTTGATGGTGGAATACCATTAATCAAGATAGAAGACATCTGTGGATGAGAGAGTGATGCAATAGACCTCCATTTTCCATAAATAAACCATTTGATGGTGGAATACCATTAATCAAGATAGAAGACATATGTGGATGAGAGAGTGATGCTAGAGACATCTATTTTCCAGAAATAAACCATTTGATTGTGGAATACCATTAATCAAGATAAAATATGGGATGATCATTCATATAAAAAATTCATGGAGGATTTCCATGAAAAATAAATTACTAACATTCATGGAGGTTTTTCATAGAGCTGCTATGATTTGCCCAATTTTTTGGAGCAATAAAGGCCCAAAATCCTCATATGTTCTAGATATTCCACTCTCTAGATACCAAACTATAGGTAAGGATATTTGACATGACATCATACCCAACCGGATTGGGCTACACCCATCCAACAATCTCCCTTGTTGCATCCCTTGTTGCGGGCTGGAATGCTGGGGGCAGTGGGCTGAAATGATGGTGGAAGGGGGCTGGTGTGGTCTGGATATGGCTCGAGTAGGTCCAAATCACGGCCTTACTATGGTGTGACCATGACTTGATCGCAGTGTGAACGCGGTGTGATCGAGGCATGACTACAGCATGTTGGACCGGTCCATCGACATCCGCGGGGCAACATATTCTAGCCAAGAGTAAAGGGAGTGAGAGGAGGCGTAAAAACATTCTACCAATCGCCCCCCCCCCCCCGATAGAAATTGTGACTAGTCTGTCTGAACATTGATCACAAGAATCATGGAATACTATTACTGCAAACTTCTGTGGGTTGTCGTCCTAGAGAAGGGCCAAATCGCGGCATGACCACGGCGTGACCGCGGCGTGACCATGGCGTGACTACGGCGTGACCATGGCATGATCGCAGCGTGACCGCAGCATGTTGGCCCTGTCCATCGACATCTTCTCGGCATCATCTTCCAACTAGGATTGAAGGGAGCCGGAGGAGGTGGAGAAACATTCTGGTCGTCGCCCCGCCGGTAGAAATTGTGATTAGTCAGTCTCAACATTGATCATAAGACTCATGGAATAATATCACTGTGAACCATCGTAGGGTGTCTTCTTGGAGCAAGGCCAAACCGCAGTGTGACTGCGGAGTGACCGCGGAGTGACCGCGGTGTGACCGCGGCGTGACCACACCGTGACCACGACATGACCACGGCGTGTGGGCCCAGTCCAGCGACATCTATGTGGCAGTGTCTATTGGCCACGAGCGAAGGGAGCGGGAGGAGGTGGGGCAACATTCCGACTATCACCCCACCAGAAGATGATAGAACAGATCAACTATTTAATATACTATAACAAGGGATCGCCAGAGAAGGTTGTAGCGAGCAGTAAAATGATGCAACGTCTAAAGGGAAACAAAACGACAGAAAAGAATCATACACCCTACACAAACCATTTACAAATTCATTCACTTTTCCTAAACATGGAAATTTTTATTTATAATATTCAAAGAATGAGAAGTAAAGATTCATGGTCAAGGCATATACCTACTCGGGCAATGTCATTTAAGTTAAACAAGTATGATAATCCAATTTATATTATTCAATGAAAACAAAAACTAACTATCCACAAAACTAACACCAACAAGAGGCATATGAAAGACTCAAACTAAATCTAAACATGATACAAATAACTACCACTACTCTTTGGTTTAGAAGAGAGTGCACCTCCGTTGGAGGGGTTTTATTATAAAATCCTTGCGTTGCTTTATCACACAATTCATTTAATTATATTTAACATTTATTCTAAAACTCATTCAGCACAAATCAAATGCAATAATTTAAGCAACTAAATCAACAAAACCATCACTATGAGTTTTTGCAGATAGAACACCTCTGTTGGAGGGGGTTTATTATAAAAACAAGACTTTATTTATCAAATGAAACAATTATATTAAATAACACTTATTCAAGATATGTAATTCAATATAATTAAGCAGAATTAAGAAAGAATCTAAATTCAATTTAAAACATTCTTGAATTAAAGAACCTATAAGAGGGATCCTACCACAAGGTGGAACCAGACCATCCACTTCTGCTCTTGGAGCTTTCTAACTAAAAGTTATTGCTCCCCACTAGGTATACGCACCTTCACACACATGCAAGGACACCTAGCCCCTATGCACACACCCGCATGACCATGATCATGTGCAAGGGGATCCTTGCACAAATGCTTATATGCATATACCAGTCTCCACTCACCTGTGTATGAATTTATATATATATATATACATGGGAACACATATCACCATACGTGCATAATCATTTCCATGGTTGACTATACACCTAACGGGGAACCCACATACATATGCTTTCTTACCTAACAACACGAAGGGAAGTCACCCTTTACTTTGGATACTCGAAACCAATGAGCATGGATCAACGCACTAAACAGAGGATATTTGGAACATTAAAACACATTAAGGATGATACATAACTAGTGAGAAACCAACCAACGACATTAAAGCCTTACCTCGATTAGGAGAACCAAATCCACCCGAACCAACACGAAATGATCCAACGCCCAACTGAAAACATAATATGGAGTCAAAAACACTAAAATGCACAAATACATGAGGTGTGAGACAATTAGTAACCATATAATCTTACCTCGGATACAAGATGGTGGACTGAATCAATCTAAACCCCATTTCCCCCTTCACATAATATAATTACCCTTTGTCCACAGAATGAAGTAAAAGACCTAAGTGGCCAATGCGATGAAGAAAATAAAATAAAAACTAAACTAAAAAATACTTGTATCCTGTGACTATACACGTCACCGCCCAACATATAAGAACCAAAATGCCACATGGGTCAAATCATGTTCCTACCAGCAAGGGGGAAATAGATCCATGTTTCAAAATGATACTATCAAATAGTACATTCCTATTAATTAATAATTATTATTCCTATTAATGGTATATAATTAGTTTGGCTTGAGTTTCAACTTAATTTAGTTTTGTTCGATACAATTTTTTATCCCACCGGATAATAAAAGTTTACTAGAGGACACAATTTGAAATCAAATAGAATATATAATAACAAAAAATGGATCCAAACCTATGAAGAAGGTTGAACATGATAAGAAAGAATGTCTGATCATACAGTCTGATGAGTTATAAAAGGATAAACCAAAAAAATGAAAACCATTGAGAGTTATCTAATTTCTCAGGTGAATATGCAATTTTCAAACAATAATAAACATGTCAAAGAAGAGATAACCATGTTTCCTCAACATAAATGTTTAGAATGTAAGAAATAAGAAAGTGCAAACAAAATAAAACACTTTTGAGCTAAAAATAAAGGTCCTCCAGTGTTGAGAAAAAATCCTAATAACTTAGAAGTTGATAAACCCACCTTATTATCATAATTGCTTATTAAACGACACAATTATTTTAACTAACACTTGATCAAGAATTTCAATTTAATATAAACAAGCAGAATTAAGAAGGAAGCTAAATGAAATTTAAATTCTTGAATTAAACAGGATAGGAGAGGGACTCTACCTCAAAGGAGTCAACCACACTCGGCGCTTGACACTTTTAATCAGTGAAAATTATAAGATGCTCCATCCATCCTCTAGTAATATAGACATTTTCATATATTTAAGGATTTCCTAACCCCTATGTATGTATCTGCATGGGAGTTTAGGAATGTGAGGTTATGATCCTCAATGAGATCCAAAACACACTATAAAAATATAAGGAACCCAAAAATCACAAAAGCCCTAAGTAAAATTAGACCAAAGAATAAAAACAGAATAAAAATTACCCAAATCTGATGTTGAACTCACTATCTTCAAGGGTGGTGGATAAAACTATCCTCATCACAAGAAACCACCTATAAAGAAATAGTGGGAAAAGAAATGAGATATGATGACTTCTTTTATATATATATATATGATCGTTGTGTCAACTATTCATGATAAATGATACATAAATCCATAACCAACAGTGAAAAAATAATATTCAGATAGATATGTACATCCCAATACTAAATAACATGATCATTAATAAAGGGTAAAATTTCAAAAACACTCATTCATCAAAGAAAAACACATGCCAAAACTTTGACTTTACAAAATCTTAGTTTCTCGTTAAAAACCCCTATATTACATATGGAATAAAAACTCTATTTTTAGAAACACATCTTTGAAAAACATGGCACGGTGAACCCATCTTTCTCCCCTGCACACACATCACACACCTAGAACAACCCCTACACACCCCTCCCCCTCCACTGCACACTTCCTGCCGCTTGTACACACTCCCTCTACCCCCTGCACATTCTCCCACACATCCCCTGTTCGTGTACCCTACACACACCCTACACACACCCAAAACACACCACCTTCATACCATAAAACAACCCCATCACACCCCTCCCCCCTCTAATGCATGCTTCCTTCCCCCTGCACACACTCTCTCCACCCCCTGCACCCTGCACACTCCATGCACACTCTCCCACACAGCCCCTACCCCTATACCCTGCACACCCCCTACACACACCCAACACACACCCCATACACATCACAACACAACCCCACCACACCCTTCCCCCTATAATGCACACTTCCTCCCCCCTACACACACTCCCTCCACCCCCTACACACACCCCTACCCCTGTACCCTGCACACCCCCTACACGCACCCACTACACACACACCCTCCACACCCCCCGGCACCCCCACCACCCCTTGCACACCCTCACACACCCTTACATAACCCCATCGCAACCCCAAAACAACCCCTGCACACCCCCTCCAATGTCTAAAATAAACTCCAAACCAAAAACTAAATTTAAGGTTAAATTGAGCCTAAGAATTTCATTTGTCTAAAATTCAAATCAAGAAGATCAAGAAGAGGGGAACAAAAAAATTGGATACTTCTATCTACCTTAAAAAATGATTCATTATGCATATTTGTTTCTAACCACATATAAGATGCTTCATGAAAATCTAAAAATTAAGATTCTATATAACTCCAATATGTTAAATATGAACCAAGCCACCCTAATATAGATTTTAGTAGGGTCTAAACAACCAGAATAGGAATTTTTGGAAACACTACAAGAAAGCCATCCCGCTTAAGTGAGTTAGATATTTCCTTCCTACTGAAGAACCAGGATACCAAGGTTCCTTAATTGTGTTTCTCATAGCAATTATAATCATCCATAAAGGTCTTATTTCATGATAAATAATGTAAGAAAAAATTAATAATCAATATTTTGTTATTCCAAAACAATTATAACTAAGGGTAACCATCTAATCAGAAGAATTTCTAAGGTAGACATCATCATGTCTAAAACGAAAAAAAACCCAACGCCTTTTTGTGTCCTAATTGGACTGATTAGTACCAAACAACTTGTATCCCATCATGGTAAGAGTAGAAATTTTCTCAGAAAAGATCCTATTACGCTTAGAAAGACCAAGAATACCAATCTTGTGTTTGTTAAAAAAATCTTAAGAGAACTAACTATTTTAGGGTTATCCTTTCCCTAACAATTACAGAATATAATCTTCATTTAAACATGGATTTGGGGCTAGATCTCCCTTTCTTCTTAACACCAGAGTTTTTTTTCCTGGTTGATCTCCTGAAAGTAATAGATTTTTTCTCAACCCGAATTATAATAAAACTGTTTTTTGACGTTTTAGTATAGGGATAGCCCAATTCCCTTCCTTGGTCTGATACAACAGTGAAAAGTCCCTTAGGATTACCTTTAGAAGTGAAACTCAAAGTGGTATTAATCTGATGACTGATACAAGAATTAACTCCATTCAAAATTAGAATACTAGTATTGATTCCCGGATTAACAACATAAGTAGATATTTGTCTTACTATTTCATTACACTTTGGATCATTTTAAAATTGAGTAACCTTCTACTGTATACAACTCCCACCGTGGGATGCATTGGCCTTGTTGTTGTCTGCAGTTGGATTGATTTTATGTCCCTCTTTTAAAATATTAGTGGAAAGAGGAGTCTGCACAAACCTGTATACAACTCTCAGACTTGTAGAATCCATATTTATGCTAGTAGCTTCCAAATTATCAGTAGACCGAAGAGTTTTTCCAGGATTGTATGCAACACTCAGACCTACAGAATCCATTTTTATGCTAGAAAATTCCAAATTACCCTTTAAAAGGGTGTTACTGCCCTCCTATAAAGATAAAACAATCTGAGCAAAACCGGTTTGGGAAATAAAAATTGGTTCATGCATATCAGATATACTTCTGAGTTTCTTATCCTAAAAAGCTTCAATAAGAATCGTAATATCTTGATCAAATTCAATATAGATGGATTTATCTTCCTTGTCTATAACTCCAAAACATTTAGATTCACCACTAACATCCTAGAAAAAAACACATGAATTATTATTTCTAGGTTGGGAGGTTGCAACTTAAACATGCTTAACATGGTTGACATTACAATGATCAGCTTGATGAGAATAAACAAGTAACACAATATCATAGACAATTTCAAGAAAAAATTAATCATCACCACTATTTGTAACTCCATCATAAGCCATATTACTACTGGAAGGACCAAGTACAGATAGATTAGTGGTGGGATGAGATAAATCGGCATCTCTTTCCTCTTCAGTAACAATAGAGGCCCAAGATTTACCATTGATGTTTTTAACATCAAATGTACTTGATTGTTTTTTCACCCATTTACCAGGTCCATCTTTTCTCGGTGGATCATATTTTTTTCAGGGTAGTATATTTTTCCTTATTCCTCTTATTAACCACTTTCCAAGTATTAACATCAGAAGGGGGCATCACTTTCTTCTAAATGACTCTACAGTTAGAGATGTTGTGTCCAACAATTCAGTAGTAATCGCAATATAGGGAACATATTCATACTCTACCTATACTTAAACCTATGGTCATTTGCAATGAAATTGATTTAGTATAATATCTTGGTATCAAAATTAGCATCAACTAAGATTATGACATATAATCCTAGCTCTCCATGAAGAGTGCCTTGATCCAATTTCAGATGAATTCCAATACAAGATGCTATATCATTCAGGGTTGTAGGGTGCAAATACACCCAGTTTAGGCCATTTAATCTAACCTATATTTGAGCTGTTGAATTCCTTTGATTGAAAGGATCGAAATTAATATGTCAATCAGAAATCCTTATTGTTTCACGCTTCAAATTAAAATTACTAATCCTCATCATTGATTCGAGGGTATCCTTACTCTTCATCAAAATATGGAAGAAACATCTTCCATTAATTTACTCCCCAGCAATGTGAAATCCGCAATTTTAGATCTTCATTGGTCCATGGTTTGTCTCATTTGGAATACAAAATACATCCAATAATCTAGAATTTACACATATTGATTCTATGTTGAAGGGATTCCGGATTAGCGATGACTGAAAAACCACCACCATCCCATTTCTTGAAATAAGGAGGTCTAGGTAGGTCATCCTTGATGACATTAAAACCATGAAGCGCATCCACAAATAAAATTTCTTTGTTTTTTGAAGTCCTTAAATCTCCTGTAAGATTTAGGTTTTCAATTAGATGTTTCTCAATTTATGATGATTCACATACCAGATCCTTCAAAGAGCATTCCCACTCCAGAAAAAATGCATCCATGATTAGAAGGATGTCTAGAGCGAAGAAGAATCGTTGCAATGATTTATTAGAATACTTAAAAGGAATTTTCGCAAGGGTATCCTTTATTGAACATGCCTATTAATGTGGGGTTTGTTTTTTTATTTTAAGGACAATGTAATTCAGGTTTCATTTTAGTTAATAAATATGGTACATGGGAATGAGGTTTGGTTGGATCAAGCTTATAATTGGGCAAGACAGTTCTAGACTCAGATGTATCATCTCTTGTAACTAGTGTTCTGGCTGCTGATCACTCTAAATCTACCCTACCAAATGTCATTTAGTTTTTTAGGGAGAGTATTATTGAGGAAGTATTTGGAGACTTAGCACCAAATACTGAACTTTCATCCCTCCTTCCCCCACCCCTGCACCCACCCTCACCCTTGCACCCCTCCTTCACCCCCACTACCCCCCTCTCCCCTACTATCCCCACCCCACTACACCCCCACCCACTAAACCCACCATATCCTCGGCCCCCTCCTTTACCCTCACTACCCCCACTACTTTCCCCACCCCACTGATATGACCAGAACTGATATAAAATAACTAATGGGTCCCTAACCAAACTAACCTAAACTATAAAAAATATTTAATTTCATTGAATTATATCTCTAACTATTATTTATTTTGTAATTTTTAGAAAAAAAACCTTTTTTGGGTTAAGTGTGAACAAACACAATAGATTACCAAAATAGCCACAAATAAATTACAAATAGGAACTAAAATTAAAATTCTAAAATTAATCTTAATATGTAGTTAAGTCACACACCATCGGATTTGGGAGGAGATAAGACACGTCTCAAGATCTATGTGAGAGCTGAAATCATGTGACACCTAAAGCTCCATGTCATCAGTTACTATCACCATTATTCTAGCCCCATTTATATCAATCAAATTATTGTTTCCAATATGCATCACATCATTAAAAATTCCATACCAATGATACTTAACACCACTTCTCCTGACCCAGTTTCACTTGAAATTCCATTTTCATCATTGGATCAAGAAAATTCTGAACCAAAAATAGACAAACCATCATCAAATTCCACATGATTATAACAACCAAAATGACCTTCCCCAATGATAACATCAACCAAGAATATAAACCATGCTGATCCAAATTCTCTAACTTAATAAAAATAATAAAACCAAATTGATTCACTAAAATAAGAAGAACCAAAAGATATGGACTTAAACTAAACCAAATATAAGTGACCCGATCCAAATCAAATAGAACATATAACTAATACAACTAGAAATGACAAAACAAAACTAGTTTAAATAAAGTCTAACAAAATCTACAAGGCTCTAACTAAATCAATGTAATCCAAACAAATTGATTCTCTAAAATAAGAACCTAAAGTTATAGACCTAAAATAAAATAAATAGATTTAGACTAATCCAAAATAAATGGAATCAAACTAACACTACTAGAATTGAGACAACCTAACTTAAAATCATATCATCATAGCTTCTGATTTTTTGAATTTTCATATTTAAACTTCATAAGACATTCATACCTAATGAAAATAAAAAAAAATCAAAAAACTCATACCTAATTCAGTAAGTGAAAACAAATAAAATCTATCAAAGAAAAATGTTACAATTAAGAAAACAATAAATCAAAAAAAATGTATCTTACCCAATGAAAATTGAAGAGGCTATGGATTTGAAATTAAAGAAACCCTTCTCCATGGAAAAAATCATAGGGCATGTGAGGAATTAGATCCATCCTGGTTCATACGTATGATGTTGTTCATTATAGAAAATCAATAATAATTGAAACCACAACAACATAAATAGAATAATTATTTGAGTAAATAGAAATCAAACCCTAACACACCCTACCACAGGCCACTCACAATCTGTGAGTCATGGACCACCCACCCATGAGAATTAGAGGGGTTCCTGGAATGTGTGAATATTGAAAAAACATTACACATTGGTGAGTCGAGGAGGAGGGTGGCCCGAAGGCAGAGGCGGATCTGGAGCCACGTTGGAAGAAGAGGATCACGAGGAGGTTGGGTGGTAGCATTGTTTGAGGAGGATCGTCCCGAGGTTGGGTGGTTGTATCATCGTCAGAGGATTATATCAAGGTTGGGTGGTCACGTCATCTGAGGAGAATCATCTAGAGGTTGGGTGGCCGCATAATCGAAGGAGGATAGTGGGAGGTTGGGTGGCACCATTAGGCGAGGAATAAGGTCAGACGATGATCGAATGAAAGCTGTGAGGAATAGTCTATGAGGAAGAGGAGAAGGGTTTCGAGGCGAGTCAGTGAGAAAGAGAGGAAAGCTGCGAGGGAGGTTGAAATTGCGTGGATAAAGACACTGTTTTTTTAAACCTGTGGTGATATAATATAATTTAGCAATGATTTTTCTAAAACGTGGCTATATAATTGTGGCTAAATATTAAAATTTTAGTAGTGGAAATTACCCAGAGGATTACTTGATATTCATTTTTTGAACCATAGGTAATAGGCTGTGAGAACAACCCAGAGGGTTTCTTGTTTTCATTTGGTTGATTAATTGAAAAATGTAATTGAATGTAATTGAAACTATAGGACTATTTAATTTTGAGTATTCCTTGTTCATTAATTATTTTTATTATTGCCTGAAATAAATATTCCCTGACTGTTAGGCACAAATAATAGGGTGGCTGCCTACAGGGATTTGTCTCACACCCTATTTGGGTCAGGATTTTGGGCCCAAATAGATTATATTGCTACAAGTATTGATAAGGGAAAGAATACTTCTACTTCAGGTACTTGATTACTGTGGTTCTGGAGAGCATGGGACCAAGCTGAGGCTTGTGATGCTATTGGAGTTATTTAATTGTTTTCATTGTAATTTGGTATAGTAATGTATTTCGGCATTGTGACTTTTTTGTATTCCTTCCTAGATACTTGTGACATGCATCATTATTGATATATATATATATATATGTTGTAGTTGTTTATTTACTTCCAGTCTTCTGTTATTTACTATTGTATGGTATTATTTTTTCTTCCCCTACTATTATATGTCTCTTTCTGTTGCATTATTTTTCCAATGAGGGCATAGTTTCCCCACTATCACACCAAGGCCCTCATTGCTAGTCGTCAACCTCTGGAATTCGGGGAAATGTATTTGAGGCTATGTGACCAACCAGTTACGAGGTACCTCTAGGCAGCACCTGAAATCGGGACATTATAAAGTGGTATCAGAGGAATTCTTTCCTTCTTGACTTACTATTTTGAGCCTATAGATAGGGATAAGAAAAAATAGGTAGTTGGTAATTAAATGTACCCAGGAGTAGCTAACCCATGTATAGGTAAAATCCAATTTACCTCGTATATTTCAATTTTTCTATTTTTTTCAATTACAACTGTTGATTTGATTTCACTATTGGGCGACTCACATGTTTTGTGCTATTAACATTGATAATATTGAGGTTCTATTTCTGTTACAACCTGATGAGATGAGGGTATTTTATATCATGCATCATATAGGAACTTACTAGAGATCACATTTCATGCATTCTTTCCATGCCATCTAGGGTACATTACTGATTGCATGTTGTTGTGATTGATGTTGTGATAGATATGTATTTTGTTGTGATAGATGCCTTGATAGAATACCTGCTATTTGATAGGGTTTCATATTGCGTAAGGTTTCATTTGAATGAATGCCAAACTTTGGTTTTTGAGGTGTCATGGGCCCTCATGGATTTGAATCTTGTGGATCATTGCACTATTATGCTTGTATATGAAATGTATAAGATTCCAGACATTGATTCACGAGGAGTAAGGGCCCTCAAAAATCATAATTTGGAACTTTAATGTTTCTTTTTGTGTTTTTCGGGGTTCGATTGTAGTTTCTGAGGCTTACTGTATGATAAAATCCAGAATACACGATGTGTATTGCTGAATACATGCAATTTATCCTTCTATTTGGGAAGGAAATATTTTCCTTAAGTATACACTGTGTACTATATGTACACGCCATGTAGTCTCTAACCGTGTAACTGGCTCTGTGGGAAAGGACACGAGGTTGGGAAATCCTTTGAGGAACTTGTCGTGTATCGTACATAAATGATATGTTGTAGGGACCAAGTTTCCACCCATGTGACTAACGACACAGATGGCTGAAACTTAGGTTATACATGCCATGTCAAGTCCAAACATGCTATGTAGTGTAACCCATGTATCCGGCCGTGTGAATAATAACACAGGTAAGTGAAATCCTTCTAGTACACACTCTGTCTAGCACGAACACACTATGTAGTCTCGTTATAGGAGAATCGTGTGAGTTAGTTGTGTAAAAGAACTTGGGAAGGGGAAAAATATTCAAGTACACTCCGTGTCATGGGAGAACATGTCGCGTGTTTGGGGTGTTACACAACCAGGGTTGGAAGGAGTAGACTCCCATGTAAAGGCTTAAAGGAATACACCATGTAGGGGTCATAAATGTTGTTTATCCCTATTTTGAAAAACATTAATGCTTTTCTTCTCAAGTTTCTTTCTTTCACTTATAGGTTTTAGTACTTGATAATATTGAACAAAGGTGTACTCTTGACCTTGTAGAGTCATGCCACTATGATGTACTTTGGTTTTATGCCAGATTCAGGGCAGTGATCAGACACTAGACATGGATGATCAGGGAATACTAGTAGGCTCTCCCATCATGACCGTTTTGGACAAGATGTTATACCAGACATAGGTGATGATGCACAGTTTAAAGAAGGTTTCATGAGGTTTATACTGACCTTCCAGGGAGCACCGCATCCTACCCAGTCTATGGCAGGGTGAACATGGTCTTTCAGCAGTATCCTCCTCCCACCTTCTTAGGGTATATAAGAGCTCATGCTACTGAGTCATGGTTAGAAGCCATGTTATCTATCTTCGAACATCTGGAGATGCCTCTAGAGAGGAGGCTTAATCTCACTACTTATATGCTTCGGGATTACACAAAGATATGGTGGGATGTGATATCACAGGTAGGAAACTAGTAGGTTATGGTGTGGGATGAGTTCCAGCATACCTTTTACGATTACTTCAACCTAGAGACTTATAGGGCCGGTCGAGCCCAAGATTTCATGAGTTTGTAGCATGGTACTCTCTCTGTCATGGAGTATTCTTCTCGCTTCACAGAGTTACAACGCTTCACACCCATTCTGGGGGGGGTGAGTTATTCCTAGAGAGTAATTCTAAGGATGGTCTCAGGCATGACATCCATTCTCAGGTGAACATCTTTATGTTGAAAACCATATCTTCTATAGTCAACCAAGCATTGATCACAGAGCACAACCTAAGGGGTTTTGGAGATGTGGGCTAGGGTAGTTCAGAATATAGTGTTTTTTCTTCTCCAGATGAGAGTAGGAAGCACCATAGGGAGTCTACATATGGAGATCATATTAGGATATATACACCTTTAGGTATCCCGGTGTTATGCTTCCAGTGTGGGAAAGGTAGGTATATGAGGCCACGTTGCACGAGAGACCTAGTGGAGTGCTGATCTTGTGGAAAGATGGGCCATATTTAGCGGTTCTGTCAGTTTTTCCCACCAGTAGTTGGTGAAAGGAGCACCTCTATGACTCCACCTTAAAGTGAATCACCTCTAGTTTCTCATTAGTCTGGGAACTGTAGTTATTCTGACCGTTAAGGCCAAGGTGGAGGTCACGACCATGGTAGCCACTCAGCAGGATTTCAACGACAATAGGGTGGATTAGGTAAGGGTGGTTAGGCATGGTCATTGGACCGCTGTATAGGAAATACTTTTTTAGTTGAGTAGAACCAACATGAGAAGGATCATAGACCCTCTACAGTTCGAGGTATGATCCTAGTTTCCTCAGTTTTATCTTCTTCACTTTTTTGATTCTTGGGATTCCCATAGTTTCATATTTTTTGCTATTTTGGAGAGACATGGGTTCTATAACTTTACTTCTACGGATGTATTGACACTAGAAACTCCATTGGGGAAAATAACTTCTAATGTACGTTAGTGCATGGAATTACCTATTTACGTTGGTGGGTGTCACTTCTTCTGGGACCTCTATGTTCTAGAGATGATAGACTATGATGTCATTCTCGTAATGGACTGGTTATTTCCCTTCAAGGATTTTGTCGACTACTGTCACTAAAGGGTGACTTTCACATCACTAGAGTCTGGTTTGTTCTTATATAAGGGTGAATAGGATGTCCATTCAAGTAGAACAGGACCCGGGCATCATGGGTTGGGAGGAGTTACAGCCCACATTTCTAGTCAGTATCAGGATGAACATGGGACTTCCTAGTTGAACTTTCCTCCAGTGGTCGATTGTTTCAGGGCTGTCTTTCCAGAAGAATTTTCAGGTTTTCCTATAGAGATAGAGGTGGAATTTTCTATTGATATTGTTACAGGATATGCATTGGTATCCATTCCTCCTTATAGGATGGCTACACCAGTGTTACAGGAGCTCAAGAAGCAGTTAGATGAGTTACAGGTAAACGGTTTTATCCGAACCAACACTTCTCCCTAGGGTTCTCATGTCATATCTGTAAATAAGGTGGATGGTACCCTCAGACATTGTGTGGATTATCAAAAGCTAAACTATTTGACGGTCAAGAACCGATATCCCTTGCCGAGGATTGATGATCTCTTTGATCGGCTTCGAGGATACTGGGAGTTCTCGAAGACTGAATTGAGACCGGTTATCATCAATTTTTCATTTGACCATCAGATATACTTATTACAACTTTTTAGAGTACGTATGGTCTATACGAGTATATGATTATGTTGTTCGGTCACATGAATACGCCTTCAGTTTTAATGGAACTGATGAACCAGGTATTCCATCCATACTTTTATTCTTTTGTGGTAGTTTTCGTGGATGATATATTGGTGTACTATCACACTCGACACGACCATGAAACACATCTTTGGATCGTTTTGAGTACATTGAGAGAGAATTAGTTATATACTAATCTCCCAAAATGCCACTTTTGGATGGACCAGATTGACTTCTTGGGCCATGTAATCTCAGATAAAGGAGTATCAGTAGACTCATAAAAAGTGAGTATAGTAGTTTCCTGAGAGAAACCGAAGAACTTCCTTGAGGTACAAAGTTTTCGATGGTTGGATGGATACTACATAAATTTCATACAGAACTTTTCATGCTTAGCAGCGCCATTCACGGGCCTGACTAAGAAGGTTGCAAACGTCTTTATGGTCTGATTCCTGCGAGTTATCCATTGAAGAGATGAAAGGGAGGTTGAATTCTGCATCGATACTAGTATTTCCAAAGACTGAAAAGAGATATATTGTATTCTATGATGCATCAAGTATTAGGTAGGGAGTAGTTCTTATTCTTGGGGAAGGAGTCATTGTTTATGGGTCTCAGCAGTTGAGGCCACATTAGAGGAATTACCCTACACACTATCTCGAGTTGGCTGTGGTTGTTCATGCATTATGATATTATAGACATTATCTTATGGTAGAGCATTTTTTGGTTTTCACCAATCCTAACAGTCTCAAAAATATATTTACACAATGTTATCTGAATTTGAGATAGCAAAGGTGGGTTGAGTACCTTCAGTCATTTGATTTTGAGCTTGCCTATACGTTTTGGAAAGGCAACATAGTGTCTGATGTGTTGAGTAGGACTCAGATATAGGTACTTAAGTAGTCCAATAGTGAGTGAAATAATATGTATCGGTTCTCTGAGATGCATTTGATGGTGCACAATAGACAGGGGAATAAATTTATTTATTATTTGGTTGTTATATCTACTCTAATTGATCAAGTGTGAATGAGGAAGTTATCGGATTCTGAAGGATGAGTTCTATGGGAGAGTGTGTCAGGAGAGGACCCTATTACTAGATGGACTATAGGTATGGATACAATCTTCTGTTTTTATGGGAACGTATGGGTTTCAGCAGGCATACGCGGTGAGCTGATATAGGACTTTTATTCCTCAGTTTGGGTAGTTCATCCTAGTGTCACCAAGATGTATCGAGGTCTGCACTGTCAGTATTGGTTCCCATATATGAAGAGATATGTTTTTGGGTTTGTAATGAGGTTTTCTACCTGTCAGCAGGTGAAGGTGAATCATTAGTGTCCAACGAGGCTTTTGTAGCAGTTACCCATTCCTGAGTGGATGTGGAATGATTTCACGATGGATTTTCTGATAGGTTTTATGAGGTCTCCTCAAGGGAATTATACAGTATGGGTTTCCATTGATAGACTCACGGAGGTTTCACACTTCATGGAAATCAAAGATACCTTCAGTGTTGATGAGGTGGGAAGGATGTACATCCACGAGATTGTACATTTACATGGAGTTCCTCACTCCATTTTTCAAACAGGGACACCCATTTTACTTCTCGGGTCGGGCAGGGACTACATAGGGCTTTGGGTACACATGTAATTCTAAGTATATCTTACCATCCCTATATAGATGGTGTGTCTGAGTGTATTATATAGGTGCTAGAGGACATGCTTCAAGCATGAGTCCTAGATTTTGGAGGCTCTTGGGAGAGGAATATACCTCTGGTAGATTTTTCCTACAATAATAGTTTTCATGAAACTACTCATATGTCACCTTATGAGCCTTGTACGGTAGGCCATGTTGATCACCCCTATGTTGGATGGAGGTAGGAGAGGCATCTACGGTAGGACCTCGTCTTGTCCAAGAGAGAAAAAAGTAGATATAGTTGACTCGGAAAAGGATGGCTTATGTACAGTCACAAAATAAGTCTTATGATGATCGACAGAGATGACCTCTTGAGTTTGAGGTTGGAGATCAGGTTTTCCTACATATCGCACTGAGGCTGGGACACAGGAGGATTAAGAGAGAGGGTATGATTTCACTGATATATGTTGGACCATTTGATGTTTCGGAGAGAGTCAACCCAGTTGCTTATCAGCTACAATTACCTCAGATGTACCGAGCTATGCATGACTTATTCCATATCTCTCAGCTACGACATTACTTCTCAGACCTATCTCATGTTTTTTAACATGAGGAAGTTGAGTTGGAGTTGGAAACATCATTCGAGGAGCATCCTATCCTGATTTTTGATCGTTGTTAAAAGGTTCTCTATGGCCGATATGTTCCTCTGGTAAGGGTATTATGGCAGCATGAGTGAGTACATGATGACAATTGGGAGAAGGAGTCCAATGTATGATCACAGTGGCTGGATCTATTCACAGATTCTTTTTCTAAGCTGCCCTGCTAGGGAATTTTGAGGAATCATTTCTTTAAGGGAGGAAGTTTTTAGGAACCCGAAACTTCTTTTCAGGTATGGGTTTTTCTTTTCTGGTGTTTTTGATAAAAAATAGGATAATTTAAAATTTTAAGGTGTACACACCATGTAATTAGGAGTACATCCCATGTACCCGGTTTCCTGGGGTGATGGTGTACTTTCCATGTGACGAATGAGTACATGACTGTGTAGGATGACCTGGATACCACCTAAAGTGGCACTCGATAAAGGAATACACCCGAAATATACTTCTAAAAAAGGCCAGGTACTTTTGTTTTTATTCGTTAATTCATACCAGAGTCATGTCTAATTGGAAGAAACACCTTGTTCTTGACTTGTCTAATCCAAGAGTGACCTTAGGGCACTATTCTTCTATGAAATCCCAATCGACTGTTTTTTCTTCGAATCAACCGCCATTGATTGTGTTGGAATTTCCAAGATGAGTTCTTCTGTCTTCGAGAGCCTCATTATTTGATCTATCCCCTTTTGTGATATATCCTTGGTTGAATTTTTTAGATTTTTTTTGTATATATACATCATTATAGGCCAATTCAAGGGCCGACGCAGGAGTATATTGATCGTACATCAGGGAGGTAGGTGGTTTGTGCCTTTTTGTAGTTTGTCTTTGAATTATATGTGCAATTTTCCCCAATACACTAGTTCAAGGTAATGCATGTTTAAGGATTTTAACCATGTTGAAGCCTACTATGCTTGTTTGCTTGAGTTAGGACTCTTGTTTGTAAATAGGGTTATTTTTACCTATTATGGAGGTGTTTTCTCATGTTTGATTTGAAATTGACCATTTGGTCATGTTTTCCTTCTTAGTCTTCTTACATTCCATGCCTAGTGTTGTTAGGATGGAGTGATTTATCTAATGCGGTGTTATGATTTGCAGTTGTTTATCCAAGAAATACTTTTAGGTTTATCTTGGTGGTTGAACATTGTTTGTGCATGATTTCGTTACACAAGGAATTGGGAACCTATTGTAGTGAGATATAAGGGTAATTTATGTTGTGGGATTCCCCAGAGTGTATTTTATTTCTTATCACACTGCGAGACCATATGGGGGATTGACGTTGATTGCTCCCTCACAGTGTCTTTAGTTATCGTTGTGAGAACATAGGGCAGATTGACGCTGGGTGGTCCCTTAGAGTTTTTATATTTACTATTACGAGACCACATGGGTAATTTACATTGAGTGCTTCCTCAAAGTGTCTGTAGTTTATCATTAAAAGTCTATATGGGAATTTACAGTGAGTACATCCCCAGAGAGTCTTTGTTTTAATGAGAACAAATGGGTTAGACTATGTGAACTTACTGAGGAGGTCATTTAATACTTGTATAAGTTGAACCATAGAGGTTAGGCTGTGAGAACCTACCCGGGGGGTTAATTGAGATTGATTGGTTGAACCAGAGGGGATAGGCTATGGGAACTTCCTAGAGGGTTGATTGTTTTATTTTGGTTGATTAATTGACAAATATAAATGAGTGTAATTGAAACTGTAGGACTATTTACTTCTGAGTACTTCCTTGTTCATTACTTCTTTTTCTTATTGGATATTATAAGTATTCACTGACTGTTAGGGACAAATCTTTGTGTGGTTTCCTTCTAGGATTCGTCTCGCACTCTGTTTGGGTCATGATTTTGGACTCAAATAGATTATATTTCTGTAGGTATAGATGAGGGAAAGCGCCCCTCAAATTCAGGTACCTGATTGCTATGGAGCTGGAGAGCATGGGACCAAGCTGAGGCTTGTGATGCTACTGGAGTAATTTACTTGTTTCCCTTATACTTTGGTTTAGTAATGTATTCCATCATTGTGCATTTTTTGGATTCTATCATAGATACTTGTTAAATGCATCATTATTGATATATATATATATATGTATATGTTGTAGTTGTTTATTTACTTTCAGTCTTCCACTTTTTACTGTTGTATGGTATTATTATTGCTTCCAATATGGTTATCTATTTCTTTCTACTGCATTACTCTACCAACAAGGGCATAGTTTCCTCACAATCACACCAAGGCCCTCATTTCTATTCAACAGCCTCTGGTGTTTGGGTAAATTCTCTTGAGGCCATGTGACCAACTAGGTATTGGGAACCTTTGGGCGGAACCCAGAACTGAGACGTTACATTCCATATGGTTCGAGGTGTTCCTTTCGCACAGACCAGTAGTCTCAAAATCTTACTAGTTTAAAGATTGTAATTTTTAGTTCATAGGAAATTTCTTTTGGTGGTCTTGTATTATAGACCAATTTACTTTTCCAAACTTTACATTCCATTATACTATATTGGTGGGGTTTAATTGTATGCATGCATTTTGTTCCATAGTTGTTTTTACATTTCGTCATTATGGGTGTTGAGATGTGTGTGTGTTCAAGTACTTAGGAAATGCCTCCCATGTTAGTGATATGCCTAATCGGTGATATTCATCAGCGGTTGGCCCATTGGAGATGGGTTTGGGGTGCTACGACATGAGATCCAACAGTATAGGTCATGACAGAGTGGTATCACTTATGGTGGATTCTACCTTAGGACCGAGAGTATGATAGTTTGGTTTGGGGAAATAGTGTTAAGTGTATCAAGTTCATATTATAGGACTAGGACTCCCATGTTGGTGCGGGCGAGTGACGTATCCATACACCATGACTATGATAACCTGATTTTGGACTCCGTACATGAGAAAAATAGTTGTAGGGAAACAAAAGAAAGGTACTTGCATCATATAATAATGGGTTGCGGGTTCCATGTACTTTTGTGTCAGCTATCCAGATATACACTTATGATACATCTTTTTTCTTAACATGATGCCTCCACAATTCATACTGTCCATGATTCCACATCTCGATCATGAGGATGACCCCCTCATTGTCGAGGCTTCGATTCAGGGGCCAGTTCCCTAGGTGTTACCTATAGGAGGTGCACCGGCTATTCCACCACCAGTGGAGTAGCATGTGTTTTATGAACTACCAATAGATGAGGAGTGAAGGCTGATAGGGCACCATGAATTTTATAGATAGAGACCCCTTATGTTCTAAGGTGATCCTGAACCTCAGGCGGCTAAGAACGGGCTTGAGGTGGTGACCATAGTCTTCTGTCTTGTGAGGACACAATTTTACCAGATGGTGATCCTACGAGTGAGACATAGTCTGGGTTCGACAAGGATATGGTCGAGTTTAACCATGAAAACTCATGAGGAGGTGTGTCTCTTATATATGTAGTTCGAGTGACTCTCTAGGGAGGATTTCTGTCTGGTTTCATTGAGAGCAGTGCATATCCAAGAGCTTATTCAACTCCAACAGGGTAGTTTAACGATGATTGGATATTTATGGAGGTTCATTATCTTCTCTAGGTACTTGATGGATATGGAAGGGGATCAATACTTCAATGCACATACATTAGAGAAATGTTTACGATGGGATATCCAAGATAGTGTCGTGCCTCTATGAATTAAGACTTATGTTGGAGTGCTTGAGTGTGCTTTGGTGGTTGAGAGATTCTTGGATGAGAAGGACCCAATAAAGGGGAACTGCATTCTAGGGATATGGATCTGGGTAAAGTCATCCAAGAGAGAGGTGATGATACTCATGAAATGAAAGATATCAAATCCCAAGGGACTATCTAACTCGTTAGGATGCTGATTGGGAGGCAGTCGATGGATTGCCAAGGTAGAGGCACAGAGTGGAATAGACATACCTACCTACTGGCTGATGTGGCAGAGGAGCAGGGAGAGCTGTAAGAGGTGGCAGATGCGTTGACATACATCCCCCACCACCCACATGTGGTTTTCACTAGGCTCAGGGAGCTAGGGGTAGGGGAAGGGGTAGCTACATGCGGTTGAGGTGTATGACCCAGGGACTCTAGGTATGATTTGAGGTACATTCTATATCTTATCTACCTTAGTTTTCATACGTATTGACATAGGTTCCAGTCACTCATTCCTCACCACATATTTTGGGAAAAACCTTGATATTCTAGTAGGGACATTGACTCGACCCTTGTGATTGAAGAGACCTACAGGAGGAGATTGGATAATCATGAATATTTTTTTAATAGTGTGATATTAGCCTTAGAGGTCGATGTTTCAGTTGGATCCACTTGGTGGAAGCGTTGAGTCCTTACAAATTTATTCATGGTATGGATTGGTTATCTTCGGTCCATTTCTAGATTGACTACTTTATTAGAATGGTGTGGTGTGTCCACAATGATGAAATAAGGTTTTCCTATTTTAGGGAAAAAGAGACCATGGTATCACATGAGGGGATCATGAATATGATGGTGCAGCCGATCACTCATGTGTTGGCTAGCCTTACCCACAGAAAAGTAGATGTAATGAGCTTTTAGTTCCAAGAAGTAGTGGAGGAGTATGTGAACTTCCTCCCATAATATGTTCAAGTACTACCACCCCACCGATAGATTGAATTATACATCGATATGAACCCTAGGAAAGAACTAATATCCTCACCAGTGTATCGGATTGATCCCACAATGCTTAACAAGTTGAGTGCGCAGTTGGAGGATTTTGAGTGGAAGGTCTTTAAAAGACCCATTGTTTCACCCTGGGTGGCCCCAATTTTATTTTCCAAGAAGGCAAATGAGAGTTTGAGGTTGTGCGTGGATTAAAGATTCCTGAACAAGGTAACTGTGAAGAACAAGTATCCACTGCTGAGGATCGATGACTTCTTCGATCAACTGCGAAATGCATGGTGGTTCACAATGGTGGACCTTAAATCAGATTACCACCAGTTACGAGTATGAGATGAGGATATACCGAAGACAACTTTTAGATGTTTCTATAGTCATTATGATTACATGGTGATTCCCTTAGGCATGGAAAATGCCACCGAAGTGTTCGTGGGACTCATGAACTAGATCGTCTAGACATACTTAGACTGGTTCGTAGTACTCTTCATCGACGATATCCCTGTGTAGTCAGTGTCAGAGGAGGACCACGTGAGACACCTATATATGGTTCTAGAAGTACTCAGATATATCTAGCATTATGAGAAGCTCTCAAAGTTCCAGTTAAGGATTTAGGATTTATACTTTTTGGGACATTTTATCTCAACAGATAGAGTTGTGGTGGACCCTTTCAGGGTTGAGGCAATGTTAGAAAGGGATCCACCTAGGAGTGTGATAGATGTGTGGAGCTTCCTTGGGATAGTTGGATATTATCAGAGATTCATTCATGATTTCTCCCAAATATTATCACTGATGAGAGAATTTTAGTAAAATGGGAAGCCTTTAGTATGGATGGAGAAGTGCTAGCAGGCTTTCCAGTAGTTAAGGAAGAGTTAGAAAAGCACCCCAATCTTGAGATTTCCAAAGGAGGGTGTTGAGTACATAGTTTTTTATGACGCATCAGGGACCAATATTTTATATGTTCTGATGCCAATAGAGGTAGTTATTTATTATGGTTCACACCTGTTGAGGCCACATGAGAAGAACTATGCAACCCTTGATATCTAGTTGGTAGTGGTAGTCTTCACATTGAAGATATGGAGACACTACCTAATGGGAGAGAAGTTTATCATCTATTCAGACCACAAGAGCCTTAAATAAGTCTTCTCATAGAAGTATCTAAATATGAGATAGTGGTGATGGATGAAGTTCCTCTAATATTGTGACTTATAGATCATCTATACTCATAGGAATGGGAATGGTGTGACTAATTCTCTATGTTGGAAATCGAGTTCACAGATACTAAGTGAGGTATTAGAGCATTTATCCTCGCTATAGATATTCATCATGGTTGGAGATGATGTAGCTTTCATTTAGTCGATGGTTGTCACCCCTCCACTCTTACAACGAGTTAGGGATCCACAACTAGTGGATGTCGACTACGAAACATTATTTGATCAGTTAACCATATGACATGTTCTTGATGGATATTCGTATGGTGGGGAGCACGTAATCCTTTTCAGAGGACACACAGTTTTACTAGTGGAATTGTAGGAGGAGGTTATGAGGGAGTTTCATACACCCCCTTAGTGATACATCCATGAGTGGTGAAAATGTTCTAGGACATTCGACATCAGTTCTGGTGGACAAGAATGAATAAGGAGGTGGAGGAGTTCATTTTTTGATGCATTACATACTAGTAGGTGAAGGTCGAGCACCCAGTTCCAGTAAAATTAGCTCATCCTATGAAGGTTCTGGAGTGGAAGTGGATTGGAATATTTTCGGAATTTGGGTTGGGTTTTCCACGAATATCTAGGGTACACGATTCCATTTTGGTGATCATTGACCGACACACCAAGTTATCCAACTTCCTAGTTATCAGGGAGCATAGTTTAGTAGATATATTGGGACGCCTTTATGTGCAGTTGATAGTTTATATTCATAGAGTCCCTTTAATGATAGTTTTAGATTGTGATACACGCTTCACATTCCTATTGTGGAGGGGATTGTAGTGGGTGTTTTGGACTCAGTTACCAGTGAGCACAAAATTTAGTCCACATAACGATGTCTAGATAGAGAGGACCATTCCAATCCTATGGATATGTTGCAGGCATATATCTTAGAATTTAGTCAGATTTGTGGGGCACCTAAAACCGGTGGAGTTTGCATACAACAACAAATACAACTCCACCCTCGTTATGGAACCATTCGAGGATTTATATGGGTGACCCTACCATTCACTGCTTTACTGGACAGAACTATGAGAATCTGTACTCAAGGGTCTAGAGTTGGTACGAGCTACCATTGAGAAGGTGAAGATCATCTAGGATTGGATGAATACTACACAGATCCAGAATAAATCTTATGTTGATAGATGGTAGTGACCTCTAGACTTTGAGGAACGAGACTATTTCATCCTTTGGGTCTCACATCGCAAAGGGTTATAATGATTTGGTCGGGGCATAAAGTTGCATCCGTGGTTCATCAGTCCTTTCCAGATACTACAGAAAGTCGGTGAGGTGGCATACCACCTGGTTCTATAGCCACAATTTTACTAGGTACATGATGTCTTCCATGCTTCGTAGTTGAGGAGGTACGCAAACGATCAATTGAACTCCATTGACTAGGGTGAACAGGACATCAAGGATGGAGTAACCTTTGCAATGTACCCAGTAGAGGTCATGGATCAGTAGGAGAGGATCCTTTGTGGGAGAGTGTCCCCCTTGGTACATGTCTGGTGGTAGCACGAGAATCTCCAAGAGAGTATGTGGGAGAGGGAGGCTCAGATTCGTCCACAGTACCCACATATGTTTGAGTAGCCATTTATTTGGCTTTTCAGGGGTGCAAATCCAAAAGGTTGGGAGAATGTAATGTCTCAGATTTACCATATATTATTTTCAAATATTATATAGAATTATTTTGAGACCAGACATTATGATGACATGCGGTTCCGAGACCTGGGACTCCAAGAATAAATGTTTGAAATAAATTAAACTTTTAAATAGCACGTATGATCAGTTTTCCTGAAAATGTGGAATGAAATTTAAATGGGTTCCCAGATCAGAAATCTATGGTCATAATTGCATTAAGAGTAGAAAATGTTCCTTAGACGAGGCCTAACACTGAACGGCGTGGGTCGGCTACAAAAGATACTTTTTTCTTATTTTAAAGGAAAATAAATAAATTAATAATTTATTTTGTTTTAAAGGTTTTAACTACATAGTGGTCTGTTTTATGGTTTCAAAAAAACTGGAGCCCAAATTTAGGCACATAACCCTTGGATTTTCTAAATATTTGGAGAGGAGACACCCTTGGAGAAATATAAATGATCGATGATGAATGAAAATGTGTGGATCGTTGTGCAGTAAGATCAGATATCACTAAAAACTACAAAAAATACACCCTTCGTTGATGATCGAGGAAGGGTTGTTATTTATATTGTATTTTTCCATGTTCTTGGACTTAAATGTGGAACGTAGATCAACCCACTAACAGTTTAACCCATAGATCTTTTATTCTTGTGGGATGACCTTATTATCGGGTTTTATTTTGGGGGATTTATTTTGTATTTGTTTCATTATATTTGATCCTTATTACAGTAGAATATAAGCTTCGTAATAAACAATGGTGGGGGTTCGTTCACTGATTTTTTATATGAATTTATTCCCGCTTTAAACCTAATCATTGTTCATTTTTCATGGGGTTATGAAAGATGGATCATTGCACATCCATTACACAGTGAAACTATCTAAAACGTAAATATGACCTCACGACAATCAAAAAGAGGTCCAACGATGATGGAGGCAGACGAATCAATACAGATTTAGAGAAACCATTCTTCAACCATTCTATGTGTGGATAATCAAAAAGATTTTTTGGGATCGATCAAACACGCCAAACCTATAGATTCAGTGTTACCATGGAGGGGAGACATTAGATCTTTATTTTTGTGAAAAATGAATGGTTGGATCGAGAATCAGAGGATCAAATGAAGTTTTTGATGAAAAACTAGAGATTATATAAAACTATGAAGAACAAGGCTTGTCCTTCAAAGAAAACGGCGTGTGGGGTGTGGTGGCTGGGGTTCTTCATTACAGAAAGTGATGAAACAATGTGTGACCATTATCAAAAGGTATGTGGGTCCTGATGAGGGATTCGACATGTTTCTCGGATGATAAATAGAAATAGGGTGGAGTGCACGGAATATAGTCCACCACACGGCTAGACCAGGCCGGTTACGTGTGTTACCCCATGTACCGGTACATGGGTCGGCAGACACAGGTTGAAGCCATGTATGGGCACATGGCATGTCTACATGGAGTGGCCCCCAGTTTGTAGGACACAACGTGTCACCCTCTTACATGCTGTTCATATTCCTTTCTTCACGAAATGATCTTTTCAACAGGGGCCATTGTACAGGGGAATTAATTGCGGTCAGAGCACACAATGTGTTACCCATTTACACGCCATGCACACTCTCGTACATGGATTGATCTCCATGTCCACTATATCTGGGACATGTTTTTTTGGGTAAGTACCACTTTTCTCATTTCCCTGATGGTTAGTGGAATCATTTACTATCCATAGGTGTACATCCCCATCTGTGGGAATTTCCTAGATAGAGTTAGAGTCCCTCTGAGAGGCCTGAGGTGAGATCCTATATCCATTATTGTACCTGTCACGAACCAGGCCAGGTCGCCATCCGACCCGGTGCCCGACCCAATCCGCGGCAAGGCCCGAAGGGCGTTCCCGATCCCCACAGGCTGGCACAAGTGCCCGGGTGTCAAACCTTACATGGGAATGATTTACCTAAAATAAAAGACAGAAAAACAACTATCCAGATAAATAAACTGAAACTAGAAATAAACAACCAAACACGACTTTAAACTATAAACAGGTTTAAAGTCTACAACTCGAAACAATAACTAAAAAGAAAAGACGATAGCGGAAACTAAAACTCATACTCAAACCTCCTGGCAGAAGAGAGGCCACATCAACAACATTCTGCATGAGAAGACCAACTGCAACCTGAACCACCATCACTGAGCACGAATTCGCAACCTGGAATACAGAAGAAACAGAATCTACATACACCCAAGGGTGTATGTAGGGTGTGTGCTAAAAGCCCAGTTGGATGCCACCGAGAAAAAGTTCCATGCCACAACATCAAAAGACAATTTAAAGTGCTTATTCAAAATTATACTTTAAAAATTATTTTAAAGAAAACATTTACAAGCTAAATGCTAAAGAAAAACACTAAAAAGGAACTCATTTCACAAATACAATTTTGAAGAGGAAGAGAAAAAAATTCATTTAAGGGCACACTCACACATACTCTCACACACCCACACACACACACACGTGCACATATACTCACTCACACACACACAAGTGGTCCTCCATATGCCTACGGAAGGCACCACGACATTGATGGTAGAGCACTATGGGTAAATCCCATAAGGCTCATCTAGCTCGAGTGGGACCCTAGAAACCTCGTGTCTCGGTGAAACGTGGCTTAGGAACCACGAACCTCAAAAACCTGGCTTAGAAGACCACGACCCTCAGAAAACGTGGCTTAGGAGGCCACGACCCTCAATCATCATATGTTTAGCTTGTGTTGCAATCATCAATCAAGCTAAGTGAAACAGGGACAATACCCATCCGGCTCACAAGCGCACTAGTTCTAGTCCACCCACCTAGATACCTAGGGTTTTCCCTTGTGCTCAAACATGTTCCACATTCACATAACACATCACTTTCACATTTTACAAACCAAACATGACATTACACAAAACAAGTCACCACTTGCATACCAAAGCACTATTTCAAAGACACACGCACACCAAGGACATGTCTCATTTTATAAAAATACACCACTTTAAAAATGAACACATATTCAACTCCTATAAAGAACTATTTTAGCATCATATAAATGTACCAATAAATCATTTGAGTTATTATTGAAATCATTTAAAGAAAATCCAAGAAGAATTTACACAGAAAACAACTTGATTTTATATAAAGGCGTCACTTTAAAACTTGATACACGAGGTAACCATGTCAAAACTTGTTTTCAATTATTCAAACAATTTTGTATTTCAAATTCAAAAGTACACAACAAGGAAAACACACCAAAAGTGATTCATATACTTTGAAAATGTCTATTTAAAAACACAGACACCTAAAGTGACTTGAAAACACCTTTCACACCTGCCAAACAACCCTCAAAAACCTTTCCACCCTGTTTCGCACTCAAAACACCACTTAAATAAACAATTCCTCAATTTATAAAACATATCGCATGAAAAAGAAACCATTACAAAATCAATTTCACAAATTGACCCTTCTAAAACCTCATTGGCACTCTTTAAACAATTATTAAACACTTCTAAAATTTTCCACAACAGAATCAAAATGAAAAAGAACATTACCATTTCTAAAGAGAGTGCAATTTTCATCACGCACGCATGTCAAACAATTTTTAAAACGCCTTTCACACAAATTATTAAACAAAACCAACCATTTATACAACAACACGCATATAAACAAAAAAAGCATACTATTTTAGAAACCCAATTTTCATCAAACGAACACGCCAGAACATTATAAACATAGATCGCACCATGAAACTAATTCATGGAACATATTAAATTAAACTAAACAAACAAATTAAATTATCTAAACAATGAAAAGGCCATGAATGAACTACCTCAATGTAGGAATGAAAGAAAAATGATACGGCGTAATACTCCCGCTGCACAAAGGTCGCACTACACGGAACCGTCAAAAAGGTCCCAAAACAGTAGACCAAAAATTCTCATCACCAACCCATCACAACATCAGCGATTTAATAATTTATCTAACAATAAAACAAATTCAATAATAATTAATTAAATTGAATAATGAATAAGAAAATTTAATAGTAATTAAAAAAATAGATTTACAATTAAACAAATTCAATTAACTAAATTGATAAACAATTAAACAGATTAAATAAAATTATTAACCAATTAAATAATAATCAAATAATTTGATTAACAATTTTAAACACATGCGATAATAACTGAATATATTAATTAACAACTAAACAAATTAATAATAATTAAATAAAATAAAACCAAACCCTTATCGCGGAATTGTCGGGATCCAATCGAGGGGCGCGCAGCGGCTGTCCGGTGAGCGCGAGCCGAGTTGCGGGGGATGTCCGGCAGCCGAACGGGGGTGCGGGAAGGGTGGCTGACCAGCTATTGGGAGGAGGTAAGGTGAAGAGAGAAGGAGAGAAAGGAAAACTCACCCAAAGGGGTGTCGTGCCGGCAGGGGGTTTCCAAGGTTCGTGACGGAAAGGGGTATTGGGGATCGCTGGACCGGGCTAGGGGGTTGGGTGCTTCCGACAGCAAATGGGTTCGGCCGGTAGGAATGGGAGGTGGCCGAACCAGGGGGTGCACTGGGGTTTGCAGAGGCGGTGCGAGGGGAGTCAGGGCATCGGGGCTAGATCGCCGAAGGGGGTGCGGGGGTACCGGCACAAGCCGGACGGAGCAGGAGAGGGGAGTGGGAGGATGGAGGCGGCACAAGCTGGGGAAGGCAGTGGGGGGAGATGCGTTCCAGGTGGTCGGACGAGAGCTCGCCGAACAGAGGCGCGACCGAGAGGGTGGTCACGGCGTTGTGCGGTAGGCCAACGTGACGGGGGAGCAGGTGTGCAGTCCGGCGAGGGGGGTGTTCGTCGGATGGGGCAGGGGGCGGCGACCATTGTTGCGGTGCGACGCTGCAGCATGAGAGAAAGAAGAAAAAAACACAAATGGGGGAGGAAGCAGTGGGATGCGCCGCACAGAGAGAGGGGAAAAGAAAAGAAGAAAGGGGGGGGGGGGGGTCCGCTGAAACCCTAGCCAAGGGGGAAGAAAAAAAATGAAAAGAAAATAATAAAATTAAAATAAAACTAAATAAAATCTAAAACAAATCAAAACAATAATAATAAAAATAATAATATTAAACTAAAACTAACAATAAAAATAATAGTTTGAGTAATAATAATAACATAAATATTTTTTTCATCCTTAGAACTAATAATAATAATAATAAAACTAAAGCAATAATAATAATAATAATAATAATAATAATAATAATAATAATAATAATCTCAATGAAATTATTATGATTATTATTATCAAGACAATTGTTAGTTCATTTTATTTCATTAATTAAACATCGACAAGGCATGTGGTGAACCGGGTGGGGCCGCGCGACACACCAAGCGAGGCCGCACAGCTTCGACCACGTTGCGCTGGTCGCAAACAAGGCCCAAACACAACGAACTAAAAAAAACTTATGTCAAGTTTGGACCCGAACTACCTGACGCAAAGAAATTAAATAAAATAAATAAATTAGAAAACATGGGTGTGACAGTACCCTAAGTAGATTTAGGTTATCAGTGTGACTAATCCTCCCAGACGTTGGTCCTCTACTTAACAGGCTGAATTCGGATGAGTTGTGGTATACTCCGAGGCCATGATAGTGATCCTCATCTATATATCATAATCTTTCCACAATCAGGAGTGAGTTCTCATAGAATGAGTGTATTTGTTATGTCACGACCCATCCTCGGGGTCCGTACCGTGACTACCCCAAGCCCACCTTTCATAGGCTAGGGGCTAGCAACTAGCACCAAAGGCATAAATCCCGATAAAAGGGAAGACATTGCCTTTATAAAAGAGAAAAAACACCAAAGAGTATGCAAACTGAAGTAAACACTAAGTAAACTGTATACAAAAGTAAGTGGTGGAAATTAAATGGGCCAGTATACAAACCCAACTGAAAGTGCAGTACAACTGAAAATTAAAGTACAACAACTGAAAGACAAGCAGCAACTGCGAGGATGTCCTCTAGGAACTCGCACCTGAAGGGTGAGTACAGTCAGTCTCATCGGCTCCTCGAGTCCGTACGTCCTCTCTGTGTATGTCCCACCTGATAGTCCACCTCCGGGTACCGTCCACTCCTCAAGCCTTAGCCACGATCAGCGCTGTCCGTCGTCTGCAACCAACACATCGTAGTGCAGGCGAAGCCCGTGCATGGGTGATTATACGATACTCAGTAGGGACCCAGAGACTTCCAAAGGTCTCCCAGGATCCACAAAGGATAAACCACAAAGGATAGATACGAACAAAATTATCAACCAACACTACTTAGGTATATTCCCTTACATATACCTAAGTCATCAATTCTAGTTCTGCTTCAACCCACGAGCTCATGAACAATCCAGTCCACACAGGAAATTATAACTCAATCCACACAGGAAGGTACGTCCCAATCCACACAAGAAAGAAAGTCAATCATATCGAAGATAATGATTAAAGTCAAGACTCAACTCACACAGGTATAATCATCATAAAGAGGGGTGGAGATGATTGATGTAGCCTCTGAATCATCTCCTCTGTTGAACCCATGTAGGTTCCAAGTACAGATATCGGCGCTGCCGAAACCACAAAGGATCCAAGTATAGAAGTCATCATCTTCGAACCCATGGAGGATCCCAGTATGGTAGACGTCATCTTCGAACCCATGAAGGATCCCGGCACAGTAGTCATCATCGTCGAACCCACGGAGGATCCCAGTACTATATTCATCCTCATCGAACCCATAGAGGATCCCAGTACGGTAGTCATCCACGTCGAACCCACTGAGGATCCTAGTATGGTAGTCATCCCCGTCGAACCCATGGAGGATCCCTAGTACGTTAGTCATCCTCATCTAACCCACTGAGGATCCTAGTACGGTAGTCGTCCTCGTCAAACCCCCTAAGGATCCTTGTATGGAAGTCATCATCTTCGTCGCAGCCAGCTCTAGGGTTCCCACACACAACACGATCGATTCCGGGAGGGTTCGCTCCATGAGCCAAGGGGTCGATACATCAACTTTCATGAAGTCCAGAGTTGACGTATCACAAAGTTCCATCTTGTCATTAGGAACTCAACGCAACAGATGGCGCGTCAATCGGATGCCCGTTCTGAGAGTTATTGGCCTTTTCGTCTGAGGGGCCCGGTAGGTTTTTAAGCTAAAAGCAACCCGTCAGACTCCAACTACGTCCAAACCTCGATCAAAGTAAGACAAAAGAACCATCTCACTAATAGGAATCCAACAAAGTTGATGGAACTTCAATCAGACGTCTGAAGCTAATGTTATATGTGTTTCCACTCCGAGGGCCCGGTTGGTTTCGTGTTCGAACCAAGCCTTCCATACACAAAGTTCTCCGAAACATTGATTATAATATACTGAAACGACCGTCTTAGTCCAAGGATCCCAATACAACTGACGGTGCGTCGATAGGAGGTCTGTATCCTATAATATGGGTGTTTGAACGGATCTGTCCGAAAACAGGGGGTTTGGGCCCGGTCCGACCCGACCCAATACCCCCTGGGTCGGCTCGTATATGGTCGACCCAACCTGGGTCCGGCCCGGTTGGGCGCAGTCCGGCCCGGCACGGGGGTCCGGCCCAGTACGGGCGGTCCGGCCCGTCCTGGGCGGTCCGGCCTGACGCGGGCAGCCCGGCCCACGGGGCCGGCGGCTCGACCTTCGGCCGAGCGGGATGCAGGGGGGGGGGGGGCACTGCCCCCCTTGATTGAGAAATGGAGGCCCCCTATTGGGGGCCCTCCCTTGCCACCTACCGAGGGTTATGACCCCTGGACTTCCGAAACACGACCGGCCGTAATGCCCGGCAGGAGAGCCGCTGCGGGACCTGCTGGTCCCGCCTCCTAGAGCACCGGCGGCCGGCGGAGTCCGACCGCCCTCATCTGCACCACTGCGGACTTAGGCCACGGCCCTTGTCTGACCGGTGCCGCGCGACGGTGTCGCGCCCCTCCGCCATGGCCCACCCCGGCCGCGACTCTCCCTGGTGCTCCGTCACGGCACGACGGCACCGCGCCCCTCCCCCGCGGCCTGCTTCTGGCCGCAGTTTCTTTCGGCTTCACCGGCGCGTCGCGACGGCGCCGCACACCTTCTTCACAGCCTGTTCCGACCGCGGTTCTCCCGTTCCCGCGCGGTGCAACGACACCGCGTTGTCTTTGCTGTCATGATTCACGAAGATCATGATGAAAAGGGGAGGAGGATCAGCCATGTTTGTGCGGTCCGACCTCCCCCCATTATAACGATAACAAGAGGTCTTAATAATTCATGATGATGATAACCAAACTTGATCGAAGGAAAAACCCCTACCTCAAAGAAGATCGTGGAATCTTGCGTTGCGGAAGATGACGTCGCTGGGTGAGGCTCCATTTACGTCGATGGAGAACGTCCGAAGAGGAAGCGGCGTGTCCCTTTCTTTGACGCAAAGAGAAGATGGAACGACATGATGGAGTTCTTTGTCGAAGTCTCGGCGTTCTTCAACGTAGAAGATGATGTTCTTCAATACATAGAGTATTCTCTCCAAAATCTCCACACAACGAAACAACCAAAAATAAAATAAGGCTTTTTCCTTATTTTATTACTCATGCCAACATTTTTCAAAATTCAAAAGTCGAATTCACTTAATTTAATTAATCTTGAGTTGTCAAAATTAAATGGAGTTAAGTTGGCAACATTAATGTGAGGGAGTGTCACATAATTTAAGAGGGGTTTAGAGGATTTAGGGAATTTGAAGGAGTGCGGATCGTGTGGGAACCACCTCACAAATATCCTAATCAAGAGGGGTTAGGATTTTAGTAAGTCCCACCCCAACTCCCACACATGGGAGTTAAACAACTTAGATGAGAGAAATAAAGTTGTGACACAACTTTATTTCACTTAACACTTAAACCTTTTTTCTAAAACAACTCCCCCCGAGGAAACGCAATTCCAACAAAGGTCTTCTTAAGCAATTACAGGTGTTGCGGTTTCATCGGTGCCCTCAGATTTCGATTCCGAGCACCAGTTCAAAAGATAGAAAAACCCGCTCATCTGTTCACTGAATGTACCTGAGCTAAACTTCGGAAAATGATTCCGGGAACACCGGACCTTGGAATCAGTTTCTGTTAGAGACTTCATACTCGTGAAATCCAAAAGAAATTAAGAAAAAAAATTTCCTTGAAATTTACGGGTCTTTACATTACTCTCACCTCAAGGCTTTACGTCCCTATAAAGATACATCACAAACTAGGGAAACAAATGAGGATACTGTTCACGCATCTGAGCCTCCCGCTCCCAAGTTCTCTCCTGGAGGTTCCCGTGCTGCAACCTAATGCGCACTAAAGGAATCAACCGCCCACATAGGACCCGCTCTTGTGGATCCTCGATCTCCACCTGGATCTCGGAAAAAGTCGCCCCGTCATTGATTTCTAGCTCCTCATGGTCGATGATATGCATCGGGTCGTGCACGTATCTCCTTAGCTGAGATACCTGGAAGCGGTCATGCAGCCAATGCAACTGAGGTGGATGAGCCAGGCGATAAGCCACCTCCTCTATCCGCCTGAGAACCTGAAATGATCCAATGATGCACGGAGATAACTTTCTGCCCCGGCCAAACCTCAGTAATCAACTTCGAGGTGAGACCCGTAAGAAAACATGGTCGCCATCCTCGAACTCCAGTGGTCTCCACCTCCTGTCAGCATAAGACTTCTGTCGGTTATGAGCTGTCCTCATCCGCTCCTAGATGACCTGGACCATCTCCATCGTAGCCTGAACCATCTCTGGTTCTACACGTACTCACTCCAACACTATCCATGAATAATATCTAAAAACACGGCCAGTTGTTTTCAATCCACTCCTAACAGCTGAATGCCCGATCTCCTACTAAGAGCATCAGCTACTATGTTCCCCTTCCCAGGAGTATAAACTATTTTGATTTCATAGTCCTGGAGGAACTCAAGCCTTCGCCGCTATCTCAGGTTCATGTCCTTCATATAAAAGATACACCTGTGACTTTTGAGTTGGTGAGAACCGTAAACCGTTCGCTCGATGAACAATGGGTGAGACTAGCCATTTGTAAGAACTCAACTACACCCTTCTTCATCTATGATCTACAAGGGTTGCTGAGATTCCTCCTCTGCCGAAAAGATAAATTTGGTCTCATCCCCTGGATGAACCACGTCCTTTGCCTAATACAGTCAATCCTGACATGTATGGTACTATTTCATGCCACGGACGACATAGTAAGGCATCGACGCTACTACCAAGAGATCCAATCGTTACTCTCGCTTCCAAGGGTCGAGTCACACCGTCGGAAACAGTGTGTGGTCACTAGGTCTCCTCCAGTAGGAATATCGAAATTGAAGGTCAATTCAATGGTTTTAACCGGAACCTCTCAGTATCAATTACATAAAAAAGGACAGGGAAGAAAATGTCACAAGAATAAGTGTCTTTTATTACTACAGCTCAAGGTATAAAGACACAAATCATCCACAAACAAAACATCAACAAGGCTAGAAGCATCATGAACAAAATCCTATATGTCTGGAGCTAGTCCTGCTCCTGTCCATCCGCTCCCGGAGCTCCATGGTCGTAAGCCTCAGCTGCCTGAAGCTGAGCTCTCCCCTGTCCACCCGTTCCCTATGGTCGGGGTGTTGAGGGAGATCATCAAAGCCCTGATCTCATGCCTCAGTCCCTGGTCAAAGGTCCGAGCCTTGAATAACGGGTCTCGTACCATATCCGTGGAGTAGCGTAATAGATCAGTAAACCTCACCGAGTACTGGGATACTGTCATGCTGCCCTACTGCAACTATAGTAGCTCCTGGATGCGCACCGTACAAAGGGTGGATGGAACGAACTCCGAGCGGAAGAGGCTCTTGTAGTCCATCCAAAGAAGTGATGCCTCATCATGCACATAGAGCATCAGGCTCCACTATCTACCTGCTACTTCATGCAGGAGAATCACTGTAAGGATCACCATGAGGTCAGCTTGTGTCCCTAGTAAACTTAAAACTCAATCAACAGGCTCCAGCCAATCCTCGCCTGCCTGAGGGCCCATCTCTCCGCGGAACCTGGGCGGCCTTTGATGTTGAAAATTGTGAAGTGCACTAAGACGACGTGCAATCTCAGCGGCTGGGGCTGGTGGCATCGATGGCTCGACGGTTAGATGTATCGTCGGTGCCTTAGCTGTAATGGGGCCCTGTATCGAGGCCTCATCACTCGGTGGGCTATTGTCTCACACAAAGCTCAAAAACCTAGCTGGGTGTCGTTGTGGGGCCATCCTGAAGAGAGACAGGTTTGACACGGTCAATACAGTATACCTTGTGAGTTGACACAAAGTAATCACAAAGAAAACTTTTAAAACACACATGAAATCAATGTTTTCGTGCAATGAGTCGGAAATCAGAAGTTAGGGTCCTGGTGTATGGATACGTCAGCCGCCGCACCAACACTGGACTCCCTGGACTAATAACCACACTTAATACCCTTAAAAATATTGCTTCACATAGAATAAAGTTCAGAGTCTTGAGTTCTACGGTAGAACCGAACTCCTCTGATACCAATTTATCACAACCTGTCCTCGGGGCCCGTGCCGTGACTACCCCAAAACCGCATTCCATAGGCCACGGGCTAGCGACTAGCACCAAAGGCGTAAATCCCGATAAAAGGGAGGAATTGCCTTTATAAAATAAAACAAACACCATAGAGTACATAAAATAAATTAAACACTAAGTAAACTGTATACACAAGTAAGGGCATGAAAGTAAATGGGCCAGTATACAAACCCAACTGAAAGTGCAGTACAACTGAAAAGTAAAGTACAACAATAGAAAGACAAGAAGCAACCGCCAGGACGTCCTCTAGGAACTCCCACCTGAAGGGTGAGTACAGTCAGTCTCATCGGCTCCTCATGTCCGGTCTTCCTCTCCGTGTATGTCCTACATGATAGTCCACCTCCGGGTACCGTCCGCTCCTCAAGACTCAGCCACGATCAGCGTTGTCCGTCGTCTACAACTAACACATCGTAGTGCGGGCGAATCCCATATAGTGGTGAGTATTCAATACTCAGTAGAGACCCCGAGACTTGCGAAGGTCTCCCAGAATCCACAAAGAATAAACCAAAAAGTAATGATACGAACACAAGTATCAACCAACACTACTTAGGTATATGCCCATACATATACCTAAGTCATCAATTCTAGTTATTCTCCAACTCACGAGCTCAAGAACAATCCAGTCCACATAGGAAAGTGTAAATCAATCCACACAGTAAGGTACGTCCCAATCTACACAGGAAAGAAAGTCAATAATATCGAACGTAATGATTGAAAGTCAAGACTCAACTCACACAGGTATACTCATCCCGAAGAGGGGTGGATATGATTGATGTAGCCTCTGAATCATCTCATCTGCCGAACCCACATAGGTTCCAAGTACAGATATCATCGTTGTCGAACCCATGGAAGATCCAAGTATAGAAGTCATCGTTGTCGACCCCACGGAGGATCCCAGTACGGTAGTCGTCGTTGTCGAACCCACGGAGAATCCCAGTACCGTCATCGTCCTCTTCAAACCCACAGAGTATCCTAGTACGGTAGTCTCCACGTCGAACCCACTCAGGATCCTAGTACAGTAGTCGTCCCCATCGAACCCACGTAGTATCCCTAGTATCGTAGTCTTCCTTGTCGAACCCACTGAGGATACTAGTATGGTAGTCATCCTCGTCGAACCCACTGAGGATCCTTGTATAGAAGTCGTCATCTTCGTCGCAGCCAGCTCTAGGGTTCCCGCACACAGCACGCTCGATTCCAGGAGGGTTTGCTCCACGAGCCAAGGGGTCGATACATCAACAGACACGAAGTCCAGATTTGATGTATCACAAAGTTACTTCTCATCATTAGGAACTCAACGCAACAGACGGCGCTTCAATCAGAAGCCTAGTCTGAGAGTTATTGGCTTTTTTGTCCCAGGGGCCCCGTTGGTTTTTAAGCTAAAACCAACCCGGCCGTACTCCGGCTACATCCAAACCTCGAGTGGAGTAAGATAAAAGAACCTTCTCACTAGTAGGAATCCAGAAAAGTCGACGACACATCAATCGGATGTCCGGAGCTCAAGTTATATGTGTTTCCGCTCCGAGGGCCCGGTTGGTTTCGTGTTCGAACCAACCTGGCCATACCCAAAGTTCTCATAAACCTTGAGTATAATATACCTAAACGACCGTATCGATCCAAGGATCCGAACTCAACTAACGGTGCATCGATCGGAGATTTGTAGCCCAAGATATGGGCGTTTGAACGGATCTGTCCGAAAACAGGGGGTTTGGGTCTGGTCCGACCCGGCCCAATACCCTCTGGGCGGCCCAAACCAGGTCGACCCGACCCGAATCCGGGTTCGGCCTGGTGGGGTGTGACCCCCCGGCTGGCATGGCCCGGCCCAGCCGGCGCGGCCCGGCCCATCGTAGGGGTTTGGCCCAGCGTGGGCGGTCCGGCCCAGCCCGGGGGCTGGCGGCTCGGCCTTCGGCCGAGCGGGATGCGGGGGGGGGGGGGGGGGGGCGCTACCCCCCTTGATTGAGAAACTGCGGCCCCCTCTTGGGGGCCTGCCCTTGCCAACTGCCAGGGGTTAAAACCCCTGGAAATCTGAAAAATGGCCGGCTGTAATGGCCTGTCAGAGAGCCGCCGCGAGACCTACTCGTCCTGCCTCCTGGAGCTCTGGCGACCAGCGTAGTCCGGTCGCCCTCCTCTGCACCGTCGCGGCCCCTGTCTGACTGGCGCGGCGCGACGACGTCACACCCCTCTACCATGGCCCGCCCCATCCGTGACCCTCCATGGTTCTCCGGCGCGGCACGACGGCCCCACGCCCCTCCACTGCGGCCCGCTCCTAGCCGCAGCTTCCTTCGGCTTCACCGGCGCAGCGCGACGGCGCCGCGCACCTTCGCTGCCGCCCGCTCCGGCCGCTGTTCTCCCATTCCCGCATGGTGCAACGGCACCACGCCGTCTTTTCCATCACGATTCATGAAGATCAAGATGAAAAGGGGGGAGGATCGGCCGTGTTTGTGTGTTCCGACCTCCTCTGGTTATAACGATAACTAGCGGTCTTAATAATTCACGAAGATGATAACAAAAGTTGATCGAAGGAAAAACCGCTACCTCAAAGAATATCCAAGAAGCTTGTTTCGCAGAAGACAACGTCGCGGGGTGAGGCTCCGTTTACGTTGATGGAGAATGTCCGAGGAGGAAGCGACGTCTCCCTTTCTTTGATGAGGAGAGAAGATGGAACGACGTGACGACGTTCTTCATCTAAGACTCGGTGTTCTTTAATGTAGAAGATGAAGTTCTTCAAGACCTAGAGTATTCTCTCCAAAATCTCCACACAATGAAACAACCAAAAATAAAATAAGGCTTTTGCCTTATTTTATTACTCATGCCAACATTTTTCAAAATTCAAAAGTTGAATTCACTTAATTTAATTAATTTTCAATTGCCAAAATTAAATGGAGTTAAGTTGGAAACATTAATGTGAGGGAGTGTCACATAATTTTAGAGGGGTTTAGAGGAGTTAGGGAATTTGAAGGGGTGGGGCTCATGTGGGCCCCACATCAGAAATATCCTAATCAAGAGGGGTTAGGATATTAGTGAGTCCCACCCCAACTCCCACAAATGGGAGTTAAAACACTTAGATGAGAGAAATAAATTTGTGACACAACTTTATTTCACTTAACACTTAAACCTTATTTCTTTTAGAACAACTCCCCTAGAGAAAACGCAATTCCAACAAAGGTCTTCTTAAGAAATTACCGGTGTTACGGTTTCATCGGTGCCCTAATATTTCAATTCCGAGCACCGGTTCAAAAGTTATAAAAACATGCTCGTCCGTTCACTGAATGTACCCGAGCTAAAATTCAGAAAATGATTCCGGGCACACCAGGCCTCGGAATCAGGTGTCGTCAGAAACTGCATACTCGTAAAATCACAAAGAAATTTAGAAAAAAAATTCTTGAAATTTACGGGTCTTTACATGTTATCTATTTACATATATATGTGCATATATCCCTCTCATGACTCTCCTGATGAATAGTACTTCTCAGACGAATGTCATCGGAGTTATCAGAGTCATGGAGTGAGTTGTCCCAGGAAAGTGCTTAATGGAATCATCAAACTGAATCCCGAGCACGAGTATCCCATCGTTGTGACATACCTCTAGACTAAGGGTCTCAATTATTATTATATATATATATTTATCATATTATATGTTTTGTAGACATATGTTGTGTTTAGATGATTGTAACTTTACTATGTGTATTTATTTTTGGTTTTTGGGGTGTCCTATTGAGTATTGTTATACTCACCCCTACATAGTCTTTTACTGCACATGTCATGTCTTATGAAGATGAGAAACCTTTTGGTAGAGTCCAGGGCGGATTAAGACTAGACTGAGCATTGGGAGTTTCCCTATGGGAGAGGTGTTCCTTAAGCATCGAGAAACAGTCCCAATACATTACTTGTTTATAGTTTGGACTTTATATTTCATAGACTCTTTCTTTTGGTGGGCGTATATTCTGGTCTAGTTTACTTTTCCGCACTTTAATTTCTATTTTACTCTATTGCTGGGGTTTATTTATATGCATGCATTTTGTTACATAGTGGTTTTTGAAATTTAGAATTGTTGTTTTCAAGATGTGTGTGTGTGTGTAAATGTTCTTATGCAATGCCTCCCATGTTAGAAATATTTCTACTTGGTGCTATTCACCATCTGCTTTCCTTTTAGAGGAGGGATTGGGGAGTCGTGGCACGGGCCCCATTAGGATCACTACAGGAAAAGTCAATATTCGAGACGGGTTATTTGCAACGGGAATAAACCCCGTCGCATATAACCCATCCAAGAAGTTATTTGCGACTGGGAAATTTGCCCGTCGTAAATAACCAATTATTTTCGATGGGATTTTGTTTCCCGTCTCAAATAGTTTGGCATGGCTTGCGCGCCAAAGTGTGCGACTTCCGCGCCAAACCGCGCAAGAGTATTTGCGACGGTAGCTGCCGCAAATACCCGGCGGCGGTAAATAGCTTTTTGCGACGGGATTTCGTCCCGTCGCAAAAAGAGTGTCAGCAGGAACTATTTGCGACGGGCCCTGTCGCAAATACCACTATTTGCGATGGGATACCCGTCGCAAATAACTCTGTCTCAACTAATCTAACCTATATATACCCCCACCCGTTTTTTTCCAAATCACTCAGATCTTCCTCTCCCACTCTCTTCATTTTACAGTTTCAAGGAAAAAATTTACTTTAGTTGAAATTTTTTTGACGAGAGCAATTGGAAGGCGCCAATACCTTCAGAATATCAAAGTTTAAGGTGTTTATATTCTATTTTTTTATATTTATTTTATATTTTATGTTAATTTTAATTGTTGTTTATTAGTTGTAATTAAATTAGATTTCAATTGACTTTTATTTATATTTATTTTTACTAAGAAATTGATATTGTTAGTGATAATTATAAATAATTAGTGATAATCAGTATTAATTAGATATAATTAGTAATAAATAGATATAATTAGTAATAAATAGATATAATTAGGAATAAATAGATATAATTAGAAATAAATATAAATAATTAGCAATAAATAGAAATAATTAGTAATAAATAGATATAATTAGCAATAAATAGATATAATTAGTAATAAATAGATATAATTATAGATAATTAGTAATAATTAGATTTAATTAGTAATAAGTAGATATAATTAGATATAATTAGTAAATATTAGATATAATTAGTAATAATTAGTTATAATTAGTAATAAATAGATATAATTAGTAATAAATAGATATAATTCGATATAATTAGTATTAATTAGATATAATTAGATATAATTAGATATAATTAGATATAATTAGATATAATTAGATATAATTACTAATAATTAGATATAATTAGTAATAAATAGATATAAATAGTAATAAATAGATATAAATAGTAATAAATAGATGCAAATAGTAATAAATAGATATAATCTGTAATAAATAGTTATAATTTGTAATAAATAGATATAATTTGTAATAAATAGATATAATTTGTAATAAATAGATATAATTTGTAATAAATAGATATAATTTGTAATAAATAGACATTATTTGTAATAATTAGTTATAATTTGTAATAAATAGATATAATTTGTAAAAATTAGTAATAATTAGTAATAATTAGTAATAATAAGTAATAATTAGTAATAATTAGTAATAATTAGTAATAATTAGTAATAACTAATAATAATTATTAATAATTAGTCATAATTAGATATAATTATTAATAAGTAGTAATAATTAGTAATAATTAGTAATAAATAGATATAATTTGTAATAATTTGTAATAATTAGTAATAATTAGTAATAATTAGTAATAATTTGTAATAATTAGAAATAATTAGTAATAATTATTAATAATTAGTAATAATTAGTAATAATTAGTAATAATTAGTAATAATTAGTTATAATTTGTAATAATTAGTAATAATTAGTAATAATTAGTAAGAATTAGTAATATTTTGTAATAATTAGTAACAAAAAAATTATATTATCAATATTTACAAAAAATAATATTAATATTATTAAAATAATAAAAAACTTATAAAATATTAAAATTATTAATATTCGCAACTGGCTTTGCTCTATTCTTAACATGTTCCTAACTCAAAGGGTCGCCAATTGTCAGGACATGCGCAATAAAAAGTTTGTGTCAGCCATGTCCAATGTAAACTCTGTAATTGTCCTTTCATGGTTGATTACCTCACAAGTACTGTTGCAATAGGACAACCCAAGTCATGCCCTTGTCATCAATAAGAATTATCTCACATGACCCTTTACATAGACCATTCTTTCTTGAAAATATAAGGGAAAGATACTGATATCCACTAAAATTTTTAAGGAAGAATGATCTATGTAAAGGGTCATGTGAGAGGATTCTTAGAGACAAGAACGACATTACATTGATCATCCTATTGTAACACTACTTGCAAGGTGATCAACCATGCAAGTACAACTATAGAGTTTACATTGGACATGGATGCCACAAACGTTTTATTGCGCATGACCTGACAATTGGCGACCCTTTGAGATTTGAACATGTTAAGAATAAAGCAAAGTCTATTGCGAATATTGATAATTTTAATAATTTATTAATTTTTTATTATTTTAATAATATTAATTTTGTTTTTCATAAATACTGATAATATAATTTTTTTATTTGTAATAATTAGTAAACGAAATCTTCTTGGATAATGAAGGGAAAATTTGTAATCATCTCCACAATGATGATTACCAAATTTCTGTTCATTATTAAAGAAGTTTTCATTTTTCTATGTATTGCTAAATTATTAATAAATTGTAATAATTTGTAATAATTAGAAATAAATTGTAATGATTAGTAATAAATTTTAATAATTAGTAATAATTAGTAATAATTAGTAATAATTAGTAATAATTAGTAACAATTAGTAATAATTTGTAATAATTAGTAATAATTTGTAATAATTAGAAATAATTAGGAATAATTAGCAATAATTAGCAATAATTTGCAATAATTGGCAATAATTAGTGTGAGAATGATGCAATTAAATGAGCCGTCAGAAAAAAGAGTAGCCGTCAATCCACTGGAAATTGTGTCGCCTTTAATTAATGGTAATTATTAAGTAGTTGTAATTATTTATCTTCTTTTATTAGATAGTGTTTTTATAATTTCAAATTATTCAAAATCAATGATGATTTTATATTTTATGTAGAAAAATATGGAACCAGGAAGTCGACATCAGTCACTATTAGATGGTCGAGCTTGGATAAATCAACACCTAAATCCTAATGGTTATGGTTTAAATATTGTATATATTGAGGGTGTTGAAGCTTTCTCAACATTTTCATCATGAAACCAGAATATGTTTCAGAAGGCACAATTAAGTGTTCTTGTAAAAAATGTGCTCTGAGAATGTTTGACACATTTGAAAAGGTTGGGAGGCATCTCTTGCAGTTTGGTTTTCAACCAGATTATGTTTTTAGTATCAAAACGGTGAACACAGTTCCAGAGAAGATCCAAATAACATGAATCCGGATCCATCACGGTTACAAAATTTAGTACATGATGTTGCAGGTCCATATGTGCAACAAACTGAAACTCAGGATGATAGTGATTTAACTTCTGAGTTGGCACCATCTGAATTTTATAAGTTGTTGAGGTCTGTTGAAAATGAATTATATCCTGGTTGAACGATAAGGAAATTAGAAGCGGTTAAAAAATATATGGCTATTAAATCAGATAATTCAATGTCAAACAACTGTTTTGATCAGATATTTTATTTTGTTAAAACATTGTTACCTGAAGGAAATATGTTGCATGCAAATTACTATGAGAGCAAGAGGCTGATTCGTAATCTGGGCATTAGTTATCGGAAGATTCTTGCATGTACAAATGATGGCATCTTATATTCTGGAAAAAATGATTCATTGGATAGTTGTCCCACATGTTGAAAATCGAGGTATAAAGAAGCTCAACCAGGGATGTCTAGATCGATTCCAGTCAAACAGTGGAGATATTTCTCCCTCACACCCAGGTTGCAGCGTTTATTTATGTCTCAGAACACAGCGTCAATGATGTCATGGCACAAAACCAAGTTTTCAACTGATAAAAGCTTGAATCATCCATCTGATGGTGGTTCATGGAACATTTTGACCGCCTGCATCCGTCTTTTGCTATAGATGCCCGAAACATGCGATTGGGTCTTTCTACTAACAGTTTCTATCCATTTGGTTCTTATGGTAGTCAGTATTCATATTGGCCTTTCTTTATAACTTCGTACAATTTGCCTCTATGGAGGTTGATGAAGGGGCATTATATCATTTTTACTCTATTAATCCCCGGACATCCGAAAAAGATTATTGATGTTTATATGAAACCATTGATTGATGAGTTAAATGCATTGTGGAGTGATGGTGTTAATACTTATGATGTTGTTGCGAGAAAAAATTTCATTTTAAAAGCTGTATTGATGTGAACGATTAGTGAATTTCCGACATATGGAATGTTATCTGGTTGGAGTACACATGGTCCGAAATCATGTACATACTGTATGAAAGAAGAAAATCCTTTATGCTCGTCAATGAAAAAAAACATTTCTATTTTTATTGTCACCATAGATTTCTTCCAACCGATCATCCTTTTCAGAGGAACAAATCTCACTTTAGAAAAGGTGCAATTGAAATGGATGAACCTCTAAAGATGATCTCAGGTACAGAGTTAAAATAAGTTGTATTTTTATTACCCCCCATCACATTTGGACCAACATTAAACCAACAGAAAATTCAAGGCTTTGGGAAAGAACATAATTGGATAAAATGATTCAATTTTTGGGTTCTTCCATATTGGTCTAATTTGTTGGTCCACCACATGTTAGATGTTATGAATATTGAGAATAATTATTTCGATAATTTATTTCATAAATTTTTGGATACACCAGGTAAGACCAAAGATACTGTAAATGTATAATTAGATCTTGCCCAAATTTGCAGGCGACCAAAACTTGAACTATTTGAAAATGTCAGATCACAGAGGTTAATGAAGCCAAAAGCAGCTTATATACTGTCTAAAGAGAATCACTTATTATTTTCTCACTATATTTCATATTTGAGACTTCCAGATGGTTATTCTTCCAATTTGGGTAGATGTGTTAGGAATGGTTATATTACTGGATTAAAAAGTTATGTTTTTCATGTTATAATTGAAAGACTTATGTTGATTGGATTCAGAGGTTTATGGAATTCTCTAATTTTGGATTTGATAAGAGACATATCATATATTTTTTTGAGACATATCTGCAGCGAAAATAGACTACGATGTGCTAGGAAAACTGGAAGAAGATGTTACTGTAATTATATGTAAACTGGAAAAAATCTTTCCGACGACTTTCTTTGACTAAATGGAACATCTCATATTACATTTTCTACATGAAGCTAAATGTGGAGGTCCAATATAGTTTCAATGGATGTACCCATTCAAGATATGCATGCAAAAATTGAAGAAAAAAATACGTAATACAGCATCAGTTGAAGGCTCAATTGTTGAAGCTTATTTGCAAGAGAAAATTTCTTTTTTATGCTCTCATTATTATGAATCTCAATATCCCTCAAAACACAATCGCTTGGGATGAAATGAGGGGAATGTTAATGAAGAAATGGAAAATCAATTAACAGTCTTTAATCAACCAAATATTGGTTTCGGTGGAGTTCATGAACGATGGCTTTCAGATGGTGAACATCACAGAGCTCGTACATACATTCTGCTCAACTGTGAAGAAATGACAACATTTGTCATGTGAGTGATTCTATCACTTATTCTATAATTTATGTTACAGTATTTAAACTTATTTTATTTGTTGGTTATATGATAATCATATCAAGAAACAACTTCCACAAATTAAAACAGCTGATATTGAAGAATGCATACAAATTTTTTTTCTCAATGGTTTCAAAAACTACTAACCTAAATTATTGATGGTTTAATATCAATTCTGTTTATTATTTATTATATTGATAATTGTTTTAAAAAAATTCTGGTGTCTCAATATGCTGATAAAATTGATAAGCGACTATGTATATTGAGTAACCCACCATCCAAAATGGTTAAATATTATAATGCATATGTGGTGAATGGTTTTCGATTTCATACACCTGCATACGGGAATTAAAAAAACAATGAACAGTGGAGTTTTCTTGAGAGGATCATATCACAAAGAAACTGAAGTTGATTTTTATGGCAATTTGGATGAAATTATTGAGTTGTGTTATCTATGACATAATTATATAACAATGTTTAAATGTTGGTGGTTGGATACTGAGAGAGGCTTGCGTGTTCATCCAAATCATGGAATCGTTGATATTAAATATAAAAGTTTTCTTGCAGTAAATGAACCATTTTTACTGGCTCAACAGGAACATCTAATTTATTATGCAAATTAATGTGCTACATAAAAAGACTTGAGAGATTTGTGGAGCATAATAAAATTGAAATCTCGGGAAAATCAGTTTACTCAAAATGAATGTGGTTCCGCTGAAGTGGAAGGAATTGAAAATTTTCAAGAGACAGATCAAAATCCATCTGATTCACAAAGAGATGTGAATATCAAGGATGACACCCCATAATTAATGATTGATGGTGATGAAGATGTTAATTATGTTACAAATGAATTTGAAATGACAAGAGTTGCTGAAACTGAAACTCATTTGGATATTGATGATGCTGAGGAGGAAGATGAAGACATTGACATTGAAAACTATGGAGAAGAGGATGAAAATGAACATTGACATAGTTAAATGCTGGTTATAATCATAACTAATATATATCTATATATAATAGTTATTTTTAACTATCTTCTTATAACAGTCATTTTATGTTTAAGATGGTCTATGACCTATTGTGTGAGTTAGAGGAGGCTGATCTACCTTTGGATTATAGGGATTTTGGATCATCTGACCCTCAGCCTACTGGAGGTTCAAGGGGTACGCGGAGGGGGATCGGTCTTGCACGACTGATGATTACTGAACCTATCCTTGAGCGACGTCCACATATTGGTTTCGATCCACACACACGGAGGTATGATAACCTGTATATTTTAGTTAGCTTTCATTAATTTATTTATATATATACTATTTTTTTGATTATTTATTTGTTTTTCACAGTTTTGCGCATGTAGCTATTGGACAGGGGAGTGCTATCTTGCACAATTATTTTTTTCAGCCATGGATCAAATGGGAACATATTCCCGTTGATGTGCGATGCGACATGTTCCATAATTGGTTGGTATGTAAATAAATAATATTTATTTTGGAATTTATTTTATTAAAAACGTGATATTATAAATTATTTATAGGGTTTATGGTATCCTATCGATGATAGCATGCATGACGCTATTCACGCGGCATGGCAGGTTTCTATGTGTGACCGTTTCCATCATTTTTTGCACAATTTGAGAAGGACAACCATTAAGAAAGCAGGAGTGACAGATTTTGATGAGTCGTGTAGAGCCCACTGACCAGAGTACATTTCATCTCACGTTTGGGATGGATTACATTTACACTGGTTGGGTGGTAGATTTCAGAGGAGATCTTCAGTGGGACGATAGAACCGGGGGAGACAGGAGGTGACGCATCGAGATGGTAATCATACATTTAGTTCACATAAAGAGCATCTGGTAAGTATATTTTTTAAATATTTTATATAACTTTAAATATAAACAGTTTATTTTATATTTTTGTAGGATGTTGAGCATCCTGATATTATAGAGTTTGACGTTTATCAGAGGATGTACATTAGTCCAGCCACTAGAAATATTAGAGGTGATCACCAGTGTCAGATTGTGGTTAGTATTAATTTTTCTTTTTTAAAATTAAATGCATATAATATTTTCACAATTTTCATTTTAAATTGGAATTGATGGAGTCATATAAGGCTGAGACCTCTCAGACAGAGGCTGAGGGTCAGGACGAGACGACTGAGTAGACCAGTGCTCACTATTTCAATGAGGTGGCATGGATGCAGGTGACTCAGTATGCCTTTGAGAAGGGCATAGTAGTTGGTATCAGCTCTCATTTGACTCCGGGGTACTTATTATGGTACTGCTGCGATGTCGGTATCCAGCTCGAGAGGAGCTCATGGAGAGGCATCATCTTCTCGCTCACAGTATCAGGAGCAGTTACAAGCTCAGGCTGAGCTTATAGAGACATTGTAGAAGTAGCAAGAAGAGATGTGTCGGTGGCAACAACAATAAGAGCAGCATTACGAGGAGCAGATGCGTCGATGGCAGCAGCAGCAGTAGCATGAGGAGGAGACGCATCGATGGCAACAACAACATCATGAGCAGATGGAGTACATGCACCGTCTGACTCGTAGTTTAGGGATATAGTTTCCTCCACCATCTCATTCAGCTCCTCCACCTTCTCCAAAAGACGACCCCCCAGTGATTTTTTTATGTTACAAACATTTGAATTTAACATTGTATTATGAATTATTTACATTTTCTGTCTTTTATATCAGTGAAAATATTACATAATTTAATTTTTAATATTTTAATATTTTTTTTATATTTTTTTGAGAATATTGAGAATTTTAATATTTTTTTATTTTTTATTGTTTTAATAATATTAATATTATTTTATTAAATATATTTTTTTAGTATTATATTTTTTAATGTTTTTTTATTTACCTATAATAATAATAATATTTTATTTTTTTTTTATTTTTTTGTGAATATTGAGAATTTTAATATTTTTTATTTTTTTAATAATTGTAAAATTATTTTTTTATTAATCGTAATTTTGTTAAAATTATTTTTTAAATTAATTTATTATTTGCGATGGGACCTTTTGCGACGGGACCCCGTCGCAAATAGTCTAACTAAATATTTTTAAAAACATATTTGCGAAGGGACTACTTGCTCATCGCAAATACTTTGTTGCGACGGGCCCGTCGTAGAACGTTATATATATATATATATATATATTTTGCGACAGGATGAGGGCCCATCGCGAAAAAAATTATTTATATATAATACATATAATCGGATATTTATTTGTGACGATGATGTCTCCCATCGCAAATAATGGTATTTGCGACAGCGTTTTCTGCAACGGGCTATTTGCGACGGGACCCCGCAGCTAAAGCTTATTTGCGATGTGATCCCATTTCAAATAACCCGTCACAAATACCAAGAATTTCAGTAGTGGATGGTTTGTGAAAACTAAGTACAACTATAACCATGTTTTACCATTGGTAGGCTAGATAAACACTACATCCATGGGCGTATTTTTCCAAATTCACCAGCATGCTAGTGGATTCCCACTACCTGGCCGGTCACCTTCTAGGGAAATCACAAAGGACAAGACACCTAATAAAACAATCGAGATGACTACACAACCTCCCAAACTCAAAAAACAACCTCTTAAAATTTAAAAATAGAAATACATCAACTAGGATGTGACTCATGTGATGATATTTTTATACTTCCAAAAACCATAAATTTTTTATGTTATCTACAGTCAGTTGGTGGATGAATATTTTTTGATTTAATTCTCAAAACCCTTATAGATCCTTGGGTCTACCGAATTTTATTCTTCTTTTTTATTCCTCCTTCATCGAATAAAAAATCATTTAATCTCTACTTAATGGTGTTATTTTTGGCTAGTAAATTTGGTTGTATGTAAGGGCCTTATCCATTACTTAAACATGATGGAAATAAGTTTCCACATCTTTCTTATCATCCTCAATGGGAAAATGAATAAGATTCAATAAATTTATTTATTCATGGATACCTATCCTATATACTTTTTCTATGTTTCTCATAACTAAAAAAATAATATTGAATTTTCAATTATATTTCAAGTGATTTTAGATTACAATTGAGTTTCAATATATTAAAAAATAAATAAATACTTAGAAAGTATGTCTCCCATATTTTCTTTTGCTAATTGTTTTTTCCATTGTTGTGTGTCTACAGGAAGTTAATTAACATGCACTAGGTATTTGATCATCCATTTTTTCATTAAATAATATCAATTTACCATATATTCACATTCATCTAAAGATTTAATGATTTCATCTAGGTTATCTCTATAAAACCAATAAGATATAGAAAAAATTTCAATTTGAGATAAATTATTATATTATGAATCGGTAATTTTATAATCTTTCTGTAATGGATCAGTTGGAAACTCTTATTCCTCTTTGACATGCTTTTGTGGACATGATTTTTAGGAAGTGGATGATTTTATAGTTTTAAATCAACCTCATTAAATTCATATTCAAGTATTGAAGGGAATAAAATTAGCTCTTTTCTTGATCAATAACTTTTTTAAAGAATTATAGAAAATATTATGAGAACTTTGTTATTTTAGTAGACTGTTCATCAAGAGAATGGTTTTAGAGGTACTTTTCAGGTCCCCAAATATGTTTATAAATGATTGTATCTATTGTTTGGCCTTAAAACTCCCCTCAACCATCTATAAATTATTGAATATTTCTCAATTAATAGAGTATGTCAGTCAACTATTCCATATTATATTTTTTAATGTTTTCACAGAAACAAAAATAATAATAATAAAACCATTAAATAAAGTCGATAAATATTTTAGTAAATAGAACCAAATTCAAATAGTTTTCATTTATAGTAGGGTTTCAAAAATAGAAAATTTAAATCCTCTAGGAGTATAACTATTTAGTAGACTACAAGTTTCACTTTATGGAAAATAAATTAAAAACTTAGTGTATTCACTTCCAATAGTTGATTATTTTATATTTAAAAGAATTTAATGAATGAATAATAGGTGGTGGGTTTTTATGATGAAATTTAGAAAATACAAAATAAAAATTAACACAGAATCAATTTACACACCTTAGAAAGAAAGGGCACGATCCTATGTTCAGCTACAAGAATCATTTATAGATTTCTTTCTAATCCTAACGTAATCAACTGATAAATTCTATATAATTATTTTAATAGAATTCATCAAACTAGATTATAAGACATATAAACCCTTTAAAATATCATTGGTACTCCTAATTTTATATCCTTTTAGTACCACATTAATAAAAAACCACAATAATAAAATTTCCATCACCTCAACTTAAGACTATATCATTTTTAATTAATCACTCAACCCCTATAATATCTGTATACATTGGAGAATCCAAATTAATGGAGGTGAGATAATTTGGTAGATGAAGAAATAAGGATAAATAAAAATAAAGAAGGTTGATATTTTCCTATGAAAATATAATCATACCCTTACTACCACATCATAAAATAAAATCATTACTAATTAAATGAAAAACATGATATGAACTCGACTTCAGCCTCCATGATCATGTACTCAGGTTAGTTCTCCACCATCATGGAGTAAGATACTACAGTAAAAAATAAAAAATGAGAGGGATATGAAACATGAGAACTACATAGAATAAAAGAATGAAAATATAAATAAGAACCAAATTGAGCTACATAAAACTAATATGGTAACTAAAATAATTAGATTAATGAAAAACTTTTATAATAGGCCTATATATATATGAATTATAGAAGTGTCTGGAATCTTTCTACCTCTTCTTATACATTCTTAGGTGACTATGTATGGCCTCTATAAAGCATGGTATGGCTTTATCATCACACATTTTGCTTCATGTTATAGTAATTATTATCTCCCATGATCATGTAAATAATTTTATATTTGATTAGTTCCATGTGAAAAAATGGTTATAAATTTATTTATTGTTTGATAAGAGTATGTATGGGTCTCATTTTATTCATTTAGGGAATTTTATTTTTGATATGATCAATGAACTCAATTTATCATTTTAATATATTCAATGTATTATATAATTTTCATTTGGTGTACGTAGATGAATTAGGTAGTGTTTATGAGTTCATTTCCTACGTTGTGGGTTTACAAAGGAGGGGATTTCATGCTATTAGCTACATACATTGGTTGAGAAAAACTATTCACCCAAAATAGGGGTATGCCCCAATGATTACCTAGGAGATTATACATTTCTTGCATTCACTTGCATAAAAATTGAGTGTATTGATATCACAATTTTGGTTTAAGAATGCATGAAAAGATAATTTTGATCATGTTTAAACAATTTTAAAAATGAGAGGATTATCAAAAATTTATCTCAATATTGTGGAATCCTTGATCTTCTGGATGGTGTTTGGTGTGACTCCAGTGATATTGACCATTTTTTAAATATTGTTTTTGAGTTTTTAGATGTTTAAGTTATTGGGTTGTGTACTATGAAGTAAATAATTGGAAACAATGGTTAATTTATAGGTTTCATGGTATATTATGATGAAATAGTATATCATACAACCACACCACATTCAAGTGTCACATAAATTTTACTTTTATATTTTTTAAACAATGAAGCTTGAATTTTTCCATGTGTCTTTGATTTCCCAAACTACCACGAGTCTAACCCACAATGATTATCTTTTAATTTTTCTCCTTTTTATTGAAACCACTATCACTACTATTTTTTAATATGGTATAAAACCATACTGGTTTTTGTTAAAAATTATATATAACTTATTAATCCATCACATGGTTTAAATTTCTTTGGCTTTTGAAATTTCCTGAAAACATATCTAGGAACCATAGAAACTACTATGGCCATTTTTCTCACAAACTTGACAATTAATGTTTCTAAAATACAAACTATGATATGGTTTTTAAAACCCCATGAAATTGTTTATTAAAATTAAATGAAATTAAATTAAATGTTAAAAAAATAACTCTAGTTTTTTACCACTTCAAACATTATATGATGATCCTTACAAAACATAATTTGATTTTAATCACTTTAATTCACTTAAGATTTAATGTTATTTCTTGATGGAAAAAAGAAAACCTAATAACAAAATCAACTTAAGTAACACATCTAATCACATATATTTTATCTTATTCAATCACACTCACAAAAAAACCTAATTGGTTACAAAAATATCCCCACCCACCAATTTTTTCACAATAATATCTCCCATTGGATTTCCTTCCAACCAATGATCATAAATATCTTCATTTTAAAAAATCAACATTCCAAAAAACTTTTATCTTATATTTTCATCATTTCTCAAACATTCCAATCCCATGTGACCTTACACAATATAGAAAACAAGAATGATGAATAAAAATCATAGTTTTGTCCAAAAAAATTATAAAATTATATTTTAATAATATTTTCCTACAAAAACCATCCTTTTATGTGTTAAAAAAATATTTCACACACATACACAATAAGGACATAATATTTTTGAAAATATCAACTAAAAACATAAGTTTTCAAAAACCTTACATTTTTAAAATCCCCATATATATATATATATTCACTTTTAATATGATATCCATCCTTATTATGAAAAAAATATGTTTGGATTTATATATCTCTATCCCTCTATGACAATAAAAATATCATGAAAAAGTGAGTACGGATGAAAAAACATACATTGGATATGGAAATATTTAAGTTCAACTCCTACCTTCAACCAGAATTATGAAATTTATTTTTAGGAAAATAATATTGTAAAAAAATCCACCTTTTAATCCTTTTTAGGAAAAAATAAATATTCAATAATCCTTAACTAAATTTTCCTTAATAAAAGGGTACTTGATATCAATATACTTTAATATAAAATATTGAACTATATTTATTGGAAGATTGATAGTAGTTTTATTATCATAGCATGCCAAAAAAATATAACATCAATTATAGTTTATGATCCATTAATTTTTTATTAATTCACATCATTTTATATTTATGTTTTTTTAAAAACATATTCTACTTCTACTAAACTTAAATTACCAAAATTATACTTCTTCATGTTCTATGTTACACACCTATATCCCAAAGAAACACCCCACCTGAATTATACTTATGGTTATTAGTTCTTCTATCCAAATTTGAATCAGTATATCAATAAAGATCAATATTTCCTTTAATTTAATAAGAAATTACATAATTTGAAGTTCCCTTGATACTCTTTAATTCTATATAGTTATACTATTTATGCACAGTTTGACATATAACACCTAAATTAAAAAAAACATGTTGTCTCAATTCTATAATGTATATAAAACTCCAATTATATTTTATAAAATAATTTTAATCAACTTAATTTCATTATTAATTATTTGAGAGTTTAATTCCCTCTAAAATTGAGTAAAAAATCACTTTTTTATTTCATATTCAAATAAACATTAAAATGTTCCTAAAATAATTTTATTAAAAAAGAGTGATGTTTCTCCTCTTATGAAATTTAAATTCCCATGAAATAATTAATTTCTATAAGAATAAATTTATAAAAAAATCTTCATTTTAGTGGTGAATTATTTGAAAACAAAATATACATATATATAAAATATATTATAACTAGTATTTATGATAAAAATGATAAATTCATTTTTCCTTTGTTAAATGTAGAGGTCATTTCCCAATCTTCCATTTCCAAAATTTAGTGACTTAATAAATGAGTCAAGATTGAAATACCATGCTCTTGTAGATTGTTTTATTCTATATAATTACTTTGATAACCTAAAAACGCATGTTTTATTATCTCCAAGAATAAATTATTTTTATTTATAAATGTAAAATACAACTTAAAGTTCACTATTAATGATGAAAGACACAATATCCCTTTGGATCACCTCAAATAATCTTTCAACATTGACCAAAATAAATATCCTCATGGTTTCAAGATTATAAATTAGAGAAAATTCATCATTTTAGTCAATTACTCTAACCTAAATACATCCATTATATACAAACCATATTATATTTCTTTTCCTTTATCCCTTTTTATTCAAATTTTTCCAATGAATGCAAATTATTCTTGTAAAATTATTATTTTAGGATTTGGTACTAACTCCATTGTATTTGTAATATTAATCTAATCCAATTCAACATTAATTTTATAAATACACTCTTGATTACTTAATGATTCATTTTAAATCCTTCATTCAACTTGTAAAATCATTAATGCATGAGATATTTTCCATAAATACCTCCTTTCTTGAATCATTTTTCAATGATAACCAACAGTTTTATAAACCTTTAACTACTTACCCAAATATTGATAAAAAAAATTTCATTCTTTTTTAACACTTATGGTAGAACGATTATCTTCTTCTAGACCATCACTCAAATATCCCACATTTATAATAATTATAACACATTTTCAAAAAACTCCCTCATCATGTTAATTAAAATTTAAAGTATTTTTTATTGTCCACACACATTAAATTATTTTTATAATAACTGTGCATCTATAAAATCAATAATCTTTCCAAATTCCTGGTTAAAGTAACAGTATCCTCTTTTGTTGGGGAGACATGTAAGGAAAATTAAATCAAGTCATCGTTGCTCAAAATTACACATATTAGAATACTTCAATTTTATGATAGAAGGATTACCAAACACTTTTAAATACATCAAAATTATGTTCTGAATGTAATACATATGATAATAATACATACCATAGTTATAATGATACAAGAAATAGTCTTTAAAATGGACCACTATCCCAATATAATTCCTACAAAAGAAACACAAAGTACAATGTTCCAATAACATGGTTTAATCCATCTTAATAAAACTTTTATTCATTCTCTTAGTCATAATATTTTTTTTCAAAAGTATTTTGTACACTATAATCATGTAAAATTCCATGCTTTTCCCGGAAATATTAAATCCCCTCACTCATATCTACAACCTTATCTTTAAATTTTTTTTGAAGGAATAACTAATTTAATTTTCTTTATTTATAGTAATACTCTTAAACTTCAATAATTACTCGAAATTATTCTTCAAAAAAATGTTTCTTGTGATCCATGTAGAATAATCAATAAACTGTATAAAATATTTACATATATTTTATACTTATTCTTTATCCTATAAATATACACATGATGGTACTACAAAGGATTATTTTGTTTGAATATCTACATATTTATGTGAATAATTTACTAAATTTACATTTTTTGAATAAGGAATAATCTCACATTGTATCTCTACCTTGTAGTGGGAAGTTATAAAAATTAACTCATTGGGACAACTTGTTCATGTAACTTTGTTAAATATGAGAAAATATTTTATGTCAAAATTCATTTAACTCATTTATTCACTCTTAATATGAATAGTTATATTCTATTACTTAATAAAAGTTTCCTCTAGTCAATTTACATTAATTATGAAGCACAAATTAATAGTTTCACTCAAAACTGAAATTGTTTAAAATATATCTTCATTTCATTCATTTTATAGTTGTGAAAAACTAAAGATATTTTGTTTCAATCCAATAATAAAGATATTAATCATTTATTTAAACATTTATTCACAAATATCATTCCAAACACTTTTATTTTAAGTGATCCATCATTACCAAATGTGATATATCTTTCGAGATACTTTTCAAATTCATTGAGTAGCCTAATACCACCCATCATGTGGGATAATAACCAACATTCAAATATCGTTGGATGTTTTATTGATATGCCTTCAAAGATACTTACACTATAAGTTCTTTATTATATCCTTTTTCTTTTCAATTATTAAAACTTTAAATATTATTTATTCTTATTTTATCTTCAAAATTATTTGTACATTTTTAGCCAAAAAACCCAGGTGGTGAAATTTTCTATGAAATTAATTCAAAATATAAAATTGATCCTTAACTTATGATATTGAATTTTCAGTTTCTCTTTGAACATGTCTTTATTGAGGGGGTATTCTCCCCCCCAAATTCTATAGTTTTTTCCTTCTGAATTTTTTGAAATATCAAATATTCTACTAATGGTTTATATATAGGGGTTCTTTAAGAATAGAGAATTGAAATACCACAAGAGTATAACTTGGGAACTAATTATATCTTTTTCCTCATAAATTTTATATACTAAACTCAGTGTACTATATTTTTTTTACGTCTTCTTATTTAATATAACACCCCAATATATTAGTACATATTTTTCTTTCAAGTAAATACTTTGTCGAATAGCTTGTAAGGCTTGTAAAACTAAACTAAATAGAGTCACAACATATAACAATTAAAATATGAATAATCTTTTAGTAAATAGAAATATATTATTCAATCTATATAAACATATTTCGTTATTATCATTTGATTTCTGAAATTTATCAATTATAAAATATATAATTAATACGATATGATTAAAACCACTCACTCTTAAATGGGATATTTTTCAAAGAACTACTTTTTATGTGTTTTGTGTTTAATTTTTTTTATCAATTAAAAAATTAGTTAATATATTAACTAATAAACTATCACTCAATTAATTATAAATTGTTATGAAATAATATTTTGAATACTTCAAGTTTTAAAAGGCCATTTGGTATAAAAGATGTTTTTCTTTAAATTATATTTTTGTTTAAAATATAAATGTATATATTTTAATATTATAATTTTATAAAATTTACTTAATTTTATAATTTAATATTTAAAATTTATCTTAGGGTGATTGTTTTGAGATTTTTTTAAAAATGGTTGATTTTTGGGTGAATAGTGAAAAATACAATTTTACAAAATTCTATCACATTGATGAAATCAACATGACATAAGAATGACTTGAATGTTTGTAAAAAAAATTTATAGAATAAATATATTCATAAAAAGTAAAATAAATCCTTTAATAATAGTATTTTCATATTAGAAACCCATATTTATCGTTTTAGATTCTAAATGATGCTTTATTCTAATAAAAAAATTATTTTTGATCATTTTCATTAATTAATTAATTTCAATGATAGAATAAATTTTTGAATATTTAAAATTTAAATTAACTGTATTTTTTTATTAATAATAAAATTAGTTTAATTATAATGAATAATATGCCCGATTTTGGTGAAAAATTAATTTTAGGATTAAAAATCCAATTTTCCGAAAAAAAATGTTTTCTTTGCATTTTTCATAATTATATTAATATTAAAAATTTAAAAATTGTGTAATTTAGTCTTTTAAAATTTATTCCATATTTATAATAATTATATTGAAATTATTTAATAAGGCCCATTTTATTTTTAGTCATAATAAATAGTTACCATGGAAAATAGTTTGTCACCATGGTAATGGATAAAAGGGCAAATGAGGGGACTAAATTAACATATAAGGATTAAAATATCACTAATTTGTTTTACAAAATGTTATTTTCAGAGTCAATTTACACACTAAAGTATTGTAAATTTGAAACATTTTTCATATGGTTCCAGTTTCCCAAAAAAATGACATTATATTTTTTAAATGTCAAGGGAATTTACAATGGTGCCACTCCACTCACTTATAAAAGAGAAACTATTTTCTTGAGTTATTCAAACCATTTGAGCTCATTATCTTGACAAATATCTAAAAAATAACATTCTAACTATCCTACCCACTTCTAGAGGTCCCGATCTCACTGAAATAGCCAAATAAAAATGATTAAGTTTTAAGAAAAAGGAGGATATCCAAGGAAGAAGTAAATATCTTAATTGAGTTCTTTCAGGTTTGATTATTATTAAAAATAATTTATATATATTATAACCATAATAATATATTAATATAAATATATTTACTACACTTAAAATTTGTTATGTTTTTGTTTCAAATTTTTTTATCAACAGTCTATCCAATGTAAAATAAAAGTGTTGCCCATGGGTACGTGTGGACTAATACTTTAACGAAATGATGTATTAAATTATTCATTACTACCTATCTTGGATGGTTATAGAGATGTATTTATTAAATATATATTATATTTATGAAATAATTATATTTTTAAATATAAATTCTTATTTACTTGATTTCAATCCAATCTATTAAAAAATGAAAATGTCACCCATGAATTCACGTGGAATACCTCATCTATGAACACAATATTTCATTTTTCAGAATCAAAATAAATAGATGTTATTAAAATTATATTTAATTTATAAAAATTATATACATATATTAAATAATCTAAATTATGGTGGTGAAGAAACCATCAACAATGTGAAATAACCAGAATCAATGAACCAAAACATGCACGGGAAACATAGTAACTAACACCTAAATAATTGATCCTAACAAATAATTATGATTAAATGGGTAAAAAATTGTTAAGAATAAATTATATATTTAAATATATAAAGATATAAATATATTATATATGCAGATAATAAATATAAATTTACTATACAATAGGTTGGAACACGTCAAAACAAGTAGAAACCCAAGGTAATTGTTTATTTTATAATTTCATTTTTATTTGAGACTTTTTATATTTAAATATATAATTTGTGATTTATATGATCTTTATCTCTTAAAAATATATATTTTCTTCCTCTCTAGTTATTTATGGGGTTTAAAAGTATTATTCCCATTTTTTCCCTTTGTTTCGAAAAATCCTCCAAAATATCATTTATAAGAAAAATCATTCTTATATCCCATTTTTGGCTAGGAATAATTTTCTACTGTAACCACATTTATTTTTTTACTTAAACAACAGTTATATATATAATTAAATTATTTAAAAAGGTAATTTTTAAACAATTTAACATTACTTTCAAATTTTTAAAAGGAATCTTCGTAACATTTTCTACAAAATCAGTTTTTGGATTTCTTTACAAAGGTTTGAAGGTAATATTTTTTACGTTTCCTCATAAACTAAGTTTCCAATCATTCTGAAAAATCATAATTATTTAGATAAATTTAGACATTTTTTTATTTGATAAATTGATATATATTCTCATTATTTTAGTATTTTTAAAATTTTTATATTTAATTAAAATAATTTTTTAAATGTTTTGAAAGAGATTTAAATTAAATTGGGTATATTTATATCATTTAATAAAAAATTTATTAATTATGTATGGTTTATATTCAATATTAAATTAATTTATATTTTTTTACTAATTGTTTTTTAAAATTATCCTTTACACCTCATTAGATGTGTTTTGTTAGTGATTTAGAACTTTTTTTTAAATGTTAAAAATGTTATAAGAAATTTATTTCAAATTTTTTGATTCAATTTCCTTCCCCAATTTTAAGAAGTAAATTCCTTTAAAAACCCATAATTTTTTCTTAATTTATGGTCACCTATCATCCCATAATTGTTTATGGTTTATAAAATATTATTTGTGCAATTATTTATTCTATGTCATCTATCACTACCCATCATTATTTTAACATTATTTTTCTCATTCATGTCCTTGTTATTTTAGACCATGGTTATAATTAAAAACATTTCAATTTTTAATCAACCATATAGTAATTACTGTATATTGTTTTAATTGAATTAATCTTACTAAGAATGTTATTCCATTGGGCATGGGAATACTGATGTTCCATATTCTTGATTCAATACAATTATTTATTAATTATTAAGGTATATTGATAATGAATTGTACTATTCATTATATAAATGAGGAATGAATTGAAATTTTGTAATTCTCTATTGGTTTTCATTATTTCACTTCCATTTATATTTTAAAGTCTCATGAGACAAATTATAATGTGTATTTCTTTGTGAATGGGAACCCATACATTGATAATGTATTGGTTGAGAGACCGTGATGGCGTACTAGATTTTTTTGTTGAGAGGCCTTGATAGTAAGTAATTTGTCTTAGTTTATAGGCCTTAGATTATATAATACGACTTAGCATGAGGCCATGATGTTAATATCATGATGTCATAGCATAAGGCCATAGTAGTAAGGTCATGATGTCTTTTATTTAAGATTAAGATGTCCGATATTATTCATTCCATAATTATGAAATCAGTTATCATTTTATATGTGATTTTATTATCCTTTGTTATAATCCATTCTCATGTCATTGAATATATTTCATATTTATTGATTATCCAAATTTCAATTTTTTCTTATACCATATGTATTTATGAGAAAATCTACTATATGTAACCCTTAATGATCATTTTAGCTCATCTTTTATCATGTGTTCCTTTTATTAGGTTACCACGATGGTATTTATTAATGATTTCAAGGATGTAATAATAAAAATAATTATTTTATGAATATTATAAGATATAAGTTATGTTTCTAATGTAATATAGAAATGATATATGTATTGAGTCTCCTAATTTTTCTAGAATACTTGATCATTTGTGATTTGATCGTGCGTATATTGTACCAATGTAATAAAGTAAACTATGGATCTAGGTTACTGTATTTATGGTTGTTATAGTTTGTATCAAATAAATTATAGTAGGACCCTTTGGGAATTAGAATTTTGAAAAACATATCTGACACAAACATTATGATAAACCCTTAGAATGTTGAAGATATATTTAGGTATTTTTATTGTATAGAACAATATTTATAGTAATTTGAGCTGATTAAGAGTATGAAATTGTTTAAAAATGACTCTTAGATGAAGGAATAGAAAACACTTTAACACCCATAATCAATGTAGGAATTTAATTTATGAGGAAGTAAACACAATTACTATTAGAGATGAGAATATTTTGAGTTTTTAATTGAAATGTTATCTTTTTATCACAAATATCCTTGGTGGTATGGAAAAAAATGAATCTTCATAGTAGGATTCAATGGTGCTGGACTCTTTCATGTTGTATAAACCTTCATCATTTCATGGAACTACTAATCTATTTATATCTAAACAATTAATCAAGTACCTTGAAAATAAATTTATATCAATGGGAAGTAATAAAATATAAAAGGTTACTCTAGTAGTGTGTTGTTTAAGGGGATATAGTGATAAATATTAGCCATTTATTCAAACTAAAAATGAGGATTATGTGAGAGATATTGAAACGAATGACTTTATGGTGATATTATTTTAGAAATAATTTCTTCGAGAACTATAATATGATATAGAAAGTAAATTCCCTAATCTAAGATATAAGGAAGAGGAAAATATTGGTGAGTATAAGGAATATTTTTTTGATAATATCACAGAATAATAATAGCTATATACGTAATCCCTAAAGTAAGATTAAATATTTCTTTGAAGTACTCAGTCTTATTAACTGAATGAATTATCTTCTAAAACGTTTTCATCATATGATGGTGTGATATCAAGTTACATCAAGATAGATAAATAATTATCTAGATATTATATTTTCAAAGGAAATTAATAGAAAAGAGGATGGAGAATAACCAAGGAAACATAAATGAGGTTAAGGAGAGAATGGATGTATGTGACTTTCTAAATGTAATAATTATCAAACGAAATGCCATGGTACTTGATTAAATGGAATGTGAATTTTTTACAAGTGTAGATAAAAGGTTATTGTGGCTCATAAATGAAAGGGAAATAAAGAATCCACAAATATGAAATATTTAATATATAAGAATATAGAGAACTATGAAATCTAATTAAATAATAATAAGTGGAATTTACCTCAAAATAGTCTAAGAGAGAAAGGATTTGATTATGAAATTATTATAAAATAAGTTGAAGTGCCTTCTGTTATATTAGCATGAAAATTGACTATAAAATAATTATGTATTAGATTTAAGATATAAAACTATTATATTTTAAATAGATATTGAATCATCACTTGACAATCTGAGGATGGATTTTATAATTTATTTACCTAATTGGAATATGGTTTAGTGAAAATATAATAATAATTAGGAAAAATAGTTCCCTAGATTCAAGCTTAGTTATTTTCCCTATGACTAAATTTGACATAACCCTTATTTTGGGGGTTTAATTAATTTTTATGATTAAGTAATTATTATATAAATTATAAAATATTTTTTATTAAATTACTCGTTTTTTATGACGAATTATTTGAAGGTTATCATTTCTATTAATGTTGTCTTTTAATCACACTCACCTTTTCGTTGTTTTAGTAAGTGAAGAAGAATTACTTATCATTATTTTATGGATCTTATGATCCTTGAAAATTTTATTATCATACATAAATAATGAAATATTTATCACCGTTATTCATAATTTAGAATCTGGGATAAAGAAAAGATGAAAAACTGATCGAATCAAAATCAAATTATGAAATTATTCTTATAGAATGTAATGAAATCATGTAGGTATATCTTCCCATATTTTTTTATCTTTATGGTTAAAATATTTGAAAAAATATATCAATATGAAGATTAATTTATCATGTATGATGTGGAAAATATATCTCATTTATCATGGAAAGGCTCTAGAAACATGTTCACAAGTATGAGTATTATAATGGAATATACACTACTTAAGAAATATTTTATTAAGAAATAATAAAATTCCTAGTAATAACATGGAAAGTAATTATCAATTTAAAATATAAAAATGAGACTATAACCATTTCAATAGAAATTTTTTATAGTAAGAAAAAACTAAAATTGTGTGGATGTAATTTATTTAAGAATAATGGGGAGAATATAACCCCATAAGATTTTAGTATGTATTTTTATTTAAATAAATAATTCAATGAATAATTATTAACACACACAACACCAAACTTAAACCATTATTTTTTTGATTTCATGGATAATAAAGATTTACCGAAAAAATAATATTTCTAAATTATGATACAAATATTATTATTTTTTATCAATGAAATTTAATTATTAGAAAATAAGTAATTAATTTGATATGATTAAAATCATTCAACCTTAAAAAAAGAGAATTTTTTAAAGAAATATTTATGATTTGTTGTTTATTTAATTAAATTTATCACTTTTAAAAGATATCAAGTTATGACATAATAAATTATCACACAATTAATTAAAAATTGATGTGAAATAACATTATGAACACTTCATGTTTTAAAAGGAAATTTTATGTAAAAGATATTTTTATTTTTATTTTATATTTTCAACTAAAAGACAAATTAATATATTTTCTGAATTTAATTTAATTTAATTAATTTTTTGTAATTAATCATGTCAAAATTATCTTTGTGTGAATTGTTTTTGGATGATTTTTTGAAACGGTTGATTTTAAAGTGCTTAATAAAAAATAATATTTTACAAAATACTATCACTTTTATGACATAATATTGATATAGGAATGAACTTCAGGTTTGTGAAAACATTATATACACAAAATATATAATTATTATGTAAAATAAATCATTTAAAACATTATATTAAGTTTAGAAACTAAAGTTTGAAATTATAGAACTGAAGCGATATTTTTTTCTAATAAATTAAATTGTTTTTATAATTTTATTTAATTAAGTATTTTGAAGGATAAAATTAGGTTTGAATTTGTTTTAAATTGAAATAAATATCATTGTTTTATTCATAATCCAATAAATTTTATGAGAATCAATTTTAAACATAATTGTTTTTTGTAAAATCACTTTTATGCTAAAACACACATTTTTTCTCAAAACAAGTTTTCATTGTGTTTTGTGTACTTGTATTGAAATTAATTTTTACCGCCACTTGGAATTGAATATTTTAAAATTAATTCAATATATGAAATAATAACATTAAAATTTTATAATATGTTACATTTAATATTTATTCGTAATTAATATTTACCACGGTAAAACATTTTTCACAATGGTAAGAGTTAAAAGGGTTAACAAGGTAGTTAAACTCTAAGATTAAACATGGAATATCCCCCAAATTTATCTATAAATTATTAGATAATTGTATTTAGATTCTAATTTCTCCAATACTATAAAATATTTCTATTTGGATCCAATTTCCCATGAAGATTAATTTATATTATTTTTAAGTAATTTTTATTTACAAGGGTGCAACACCCCTCCGTTATAAAAATTCTCATCTTATCCTCACATATTTAAACACTATTAGGTAATTATAATGAGAAATATTCGAAAAAATGGGATTACAAATCTACCATAAAAATATTATAGGTCATAGTATCCCCAAAATAACCAACTAAGAAGTCTTAATGTGTGATCCAAAGTAGGATATCTAAGGAAATAGAGAAGATATTAACCAAGTTCTCTCATGTTCATTTATTCTTCCAAATAATTTAGTTATATTATAACCATACTAATATAATTATATTTGTGTATTTAATATTCTAAAATGTTGATATGTTGATATTATATCTATTTTTATCTCATATCTATAAAATGAAGAAAATGCCTCTCATGAGTACATGTAGAGTACCACCTCCACAAAGCGATGTATTTCATTTTAATAACACCCTCACTTGGATGTTTATATATATGTATTTAATTAATATATATAGTTTTTGAAATATTTATTATTTTCTAAAGTTTAAATATTATTTATTTTCTTTCCCACCCATCCATTTAAAATTTAAAACGCCACGCCCGTGCATGTGTAGAGTACCACCTCTATGAACAACATATTGTATTTTTCACAACCTCCTAAGATGGATGATTATAAATGTGTATTTAATTTATAAAATATTATATTTTATAAATTATAAAAATTATATAGTTTATTAAATGTTGACTAATGTGGAAAAACTGAAACTACCAAATCAAAACATTCATGATAAACAGAATAGTTAACACCTAAATAATTTATTTTAGAAAAAATAATGAGAAAATGGGTAAAAATAAGATATGAATAAGTTATATAAAAAGGTATATATAAATATAGATTTTATATAGATTAATAATAAAATAAATTGGTTATGAATGGGGTTGGAAAGGATCGGACGAAGTCCAAATCCATGGTAAGGGTTCATTTTTCAATCAAATTTTTTTTATGGATTTTTGTCTTTAAATTTACACTGGGGGAATTATATACTAGGTATCTCCTAAAAACCATATATTTTCCCCATTTTTATTTATAGGGTGTAAATTTATTATTTCTATTTTTACTCTCCTTGGTACTCAAAACCATTGAATGACTGTTTGTATGAAAAGCCGCCCTTATTTCCTCTTTTGGATGAGAATCTCTTTCCACCATATCCACATTCTTTATTTTACTTTAAATATTTTATTTTATATACATAAATTATTTAAAATTTCCATTTATATAAAATTTTAATTTCATTTTATAATTTTAAATGTAACATTCTTATCGTTTTCCAAATATGTAATTTTTTACATTCTTTACAAAAGTGTAAAAGTATATTTTTTATCATTCTTTGTATTAACTGATTTTAAATCCATAATTAAGATTCCCCACTATCTAGTTTCCTTTAAATTTTTTTAGGGAATTCCAAAGTAATATATGTGCTTGTTATTTTTTGGATTTGTTTAGATTAAAATAAAAGGATATTATTTTGTTAATTTTTTATAGATATTTTATTACAATTATATGTATTTATATATTCCAATACACATATTATTACATAATCATGGTATATTTTTACGATTAAATTAATGTATATTATTATTAAAATAGTGTTTTAAAATTATCCACGAAACCTCATGAAATATGTTTTAGTGGTGATTTATAACTTCATGTTTACAAAAATGGTCCAAAATTTTAAAAATTTCTTTTAATAGTTTATCTAAAATTTTACTATATAATTTTACAAAATAAGATACTTTACTATAAAAAAATTATGATGAATTTATGGCATCCTTTCACACCATACTAATTTCTTATTTATACCTTATTTTTCACAAAATGATTTATTCCTTTTTCTCCATCACCCTCCATTATTATTTTGACATTTTTTTCTTCATCATGTCCACATTATTTTATACCATGGATATATTTATAATCATTTAAATGTTTACTAAATTGGATATTCATTATTATATATGGGGTAAATTAAAGGGATCTCACTAATAACTTTATTCCATTGACTGGGTAAATTTTTTGTTTCTTATACTTGATTAAATAAAATTATTTATTCATTATTAATGTATGTTGTTGATGAAATGTAGTATTCCTTAAATAAATGTGGAATTTATTATACATGTTTTACTGATGTGTGGGGTCCATTTTATCCCTTATATTTATCAATTTTGTTTTGATAATATAAATAATAATTGGTTTCTCTTAGTGTATTTCGACCCATAAAATGATAATCTCTTAGTTAAGAGGCCTTAAAAATATATAAGATGTATTGGTTGATAGGAATTGATAGTATATAATATTTCTTGATTGAAATACCATTATTGAATATAAGATGTTTTATCATGAGGCTATGAAAGTTGGATTATGATGTCTGGGAATATGGCCTTGATGGTAATGTCATGATTCCTTGGCTTGAGGATTAAAAAGCCTCACATTATGAATTCCATCATTATTAAATAAATTGTTGTTTTCGATGTGATTTTTTTATACATGAATATATTCCATGCTCACATTATTGAATATATGATTTGTTTATTGATTATTTACATTTCTACATTCATTATTCCTTATGTATTCATGATATCTTTCATTGTATGCAACCCATATTGGACCTATGAGATAACCCTTTACTGTATTATTATTTCCCCAGGCTACCAAGAAGGGAACATTACATGATTTAAATGATGAAATAAAATAAATAAATAAGCTTTTATAATGATTAAATTTTATTTTTTATGTCTATAAAATAAGTATATAAATCAATTATGTATCTATTCTCCCAAGACTGTTAAACTGCTTGATCCTTTGTGATGTGATCCCTTATATCTTGTATTAATATAATAATGTAAACACCATATCTAGGTTACTGGAGTGAGGTTTAATACATTTAAAAGAGTATAAATCATGAAGTGTTGGGGGGGTATTTTTTAGGCTTAAATTCATAAAATGGAAAATAAAATTATATGTATACTTAATTAACACAACATAATAGGAAAATAGATGATCCTAGTTCCCACCATGTGAATCTTCTATAGATTTATTTACTATCTTAAAGTAATTCATTGATTATCTTAATATCAATTATTAATTAACATCATACTCTTATATTATGAAATATAATATCCCATAATCATCATAATGAAAAATTTATGTCAAGAAACATTCATGTTCATTTCACCACCTCAACACATAAATCCATAATTTATTGTTTATCACCCAACCCCTAAAATATCATTGTACATTGGAGAAAAAAATAAAAGGAGTTGAAATGATTTTAAAAATACGAAATGAGGATGAAGAAATGTGGATATGTTTGATTATAGCATAACTAATCTACTAACACCCTCACTACCTCACCATAAAAGGAAATCAAAACTAAATAAATAAAGAAAAAGCTTGATAACATCATTCCTTCCCCTAGGATAATGTCTTCAGGTCAGTTATACACATTAATTGAGTAACATATATTAGTGATAAAACATAAAATAAGAGGGATTAAAAACATGAAAATTATATATTATGAAAAAATTAAAATATGTATAAGAAGAAAATAGAACTACCGAAAAGTAAAATGGGAACTAAATCATGAATGTAATGAAGCCATTTATGTTAGGTCCTAAACTATATTTACAATAATCATGGAAGTGTGTGTGGAATCCTTCTAACTATTCATCTTCTTTTTCATTTCAACTTAGGTGGCATCCACATGGAACTAGTATGGTTTAATCTTCACACACATGAACTCAGGTAATAGTGATTGTTATCCCCGATGATCCCAAATATTATTTCATCTTGGATCGGTTTTATGTGGAAAAATGGTAATTAATTATTAATATGATGTATTTATGAAACTTTGTCATATATAAAGGGTATATATAGATTCAATGCAATCAATGGCCTTGTACTATCATGTAAATGCCCAAAGAGTATAGAGGGCCCCCTAACTCTGCAAACACCTGGTAATATACACCATATAGATACCATAAGAAGAGTTTAGAAGGTAATCAGATTTTGATTCCTCAATTTACTATTTTTTTCAATAGATTGGGGTAAGTAATTATTTCTTTTGTGTTACAAAATCAAATTTTTTTTGAATTAATTTTATTAAAAATTTCAAACATTTGGTATTAGAGTAACCATATACATATGCCATATATTAAAAAATAATACACTTATATTTAATAAAACCCTTTTATATTTTCAACTTTAGAGATTATATTTTTTTCAACTATCTTCCATTTCATTTCTTCAGATTTAGTTATTAATTACTTTTATTACACATCTTTAATTATTTAGTCTAATATTTATTTAGTTGTTATTGTTTGTAAATTTAATTAAATTTTAGACTCACAATGACATTTTTAATTAAATAAAATTTACAGATTCAATAAAATCACATTAAACAATACATGTGATGGTTTCAATTCTAATAATTAAAGAGATTAATATATCTTTATTTTCATTCAGTAAAATAATTATTGGACTATCAATTTTTTAAATATTATTAAAAATACGGTTTTTCGTAGCATTAATAATTAAATAAAATCAACATATTAATTAAATCACATTAAATAATATATATGAAAAATAAAACAGATTTATCCCACGTGAATTTTTCTTATATTATCATTAAATGAAATGTTAAATTGAATATTCTTAATTTTACATTAGGTACTATGAATATTTAATATTTAATATTATTTCATATCGTTTATTTAATTATCAAAGTATCATTCATGAATTTATGAATTATAGTATGAATCAACAATTATTATTTAATTTCATGAATATATTGAATTTAAATTATCACATGAAAAATTTTATTTTACACTCCTATTAATATAATTTAAAATTTAAATATTCAGACTGGGAGTAATAAGCATATATTTAATTTATAGTTATACCATTATATTTTTATAACATTCAATATGACATTCTGAGTTAAAGGGTGAAAACTATAAAATTTGGATATAGAGAATTATTCATCATATAGGATGGATGGACATTGATTATATTATTTAAGAAGATAATATTCTCGTAGTTTATAATAATACGACACTAGATTATATAACATTATATTAATATTTCGAGTTGTAAATCCTTCTTCGTATAATCATCATAAAAACTAAATTATGTGCTAGATTTTTTTTTCATTTGATGATCAAAATAATGTTCATAACTTGATAAAATCAATAGATTACCAGTAAATATCTTCAGATAAAGAATGAACAAGAACACTAATAATAAATTTATCATATATGAGACCCACCACCATGAAAGGTGTGAGAGAGAACATAATGAAGTTCAGGGATATTTCAGATCAACTTAAGAATCTATAGGTTGATATATCTGATCCATTTATTGTGAATTATATTATTATCACTATTCCAAACCAATATAGTCTATTTGATATCTCTTATAACAAACATAAATATAAATGGTCCATGAATGAATTAATGAATGTACATATTTGAGTGGATGAAATAATTATGGTAGAAATGTGGTAAACCAATTTTCTACAATGAACCAGAAACAATAGGATCGTAAATGTTAAGCTAATAAGAAGGGGAAAGAGGAATTTACACATCAACCAAGAACTAATAAGGAATTTATTTTTATTATTATGTAAAGGAAAAGAACTTGTAAAGAAAGGTTGTAATAGATTTTAGGAATGACTTAAAAATAAAGGTATTTCAATATCATTGGTTTTAAATGAATTAAAAATGGTGGAAAAAATTTATAACACTAGGTGGATTGATACTAATTCAATAATCCACATTATTAATACATTTTATGGTACCAAAAACCTCAGGAAACCAGTGGAAACTATCCATGGAATCTATTCAAGAAACAAGAAGTGCTCACATGTCAATGCTAGGGGGCATGCATTATAGTGTTACACATTGATCTTACTTTGTTTTTAGAGAATAAATATTTTATTCGACGTTTATCCAAAAATGTTATTTCAATTTCCAAACATTTAATATTGGGTTTACATTCAATTTTTTTAAAACTAAATTTTCCTTGACATATAGAAATGACATCATTGTATATTATATAATAAATGATGGTATTTTCTCTATCGATTTGTAAAGTAATATTGATAATGATAACATGCATATTAATAGAGGTATTAAAAGAAGTTTTATAAATTAAAATTATTATATTTTATGGATATAGAGATTAGTTAATATTTCAAAATAAAGGATTAAAAGACCAGTTCAAGATGAAATAATTAGTATATATATTTTCACGGATTTTGAAACTAGTTTGGATAACATTAAGGGAATACAAACCAATAAATCAATGAGTTTTCTAGTAGAGTTTTATCTAGATTTGAAGTCATACATATAGATATATTAATATCATATATGGATTTATATAACTATAAAATATTCATTTCATTAATTTAATACCATTGACGATATATGTATCTCTATTTTCTTCACAAGAAAAATGATACAATCAAGGCCGGTAAAAATTTTAAGGCTGATATAGAGAAAAAATGATGGAAAAGAATTAATACCTTAAGGATATTTCAAGATAGAAAATTTTATGGGAGATACAATAGGGATGGATAATTACCTAGTCTATTTTCAAGGATTATTTATAAAAATATTATAGTTTTAAAATACACTATGCTCTGTTCTCCCGAATAAAATGGTGTAGTAGGGAGAATAAAATAAAATTTAATAGATATGTTATCATGTATTCTTAGTAACATTAGTTTAAATGAATTATTATTGAATAAAATACGTAAATAAGAATTATATATTTTGATTCAGGTTCCAATAAATCCAGTTTTAAAAACACATTTTGAATTGTTTAAGGGTTGGAAGTCGAATTTGAGATATGTGTGTGTTAAAGTATGTCCTTAAAAAAGTGAATTTTTATAATCCACATGAATTTAATCAGATCTTAGGAGCATTAGTGGAAAAATAAATGAATATTCTAAAGGGTCTAAAGGATTTTAATTTTATATTCAATCATTAAAAATGAGAATTTTGGATTTAAGAAATGAAACATTTCTTTAAAATGACTTTATTTGTGGGAGTGATCTAATAAAAAATGTTATAATTATGAAAAATATGAATTTTAACCCTTTATATAAGGTGATAGAATGATAATTTTTTAAAACACACCTCATTCTATAGAAAATGAAATTCAAAAAAATGACAACCACCTTTTATATCAAATAATGTATAAATCCAAAACTCTTGAAAAACAAGTTGAACCACAATTTTCCCATAAAAATGATTGAGAAACATTAAGAAGATAACAAGGATTAGAAATGAATATATTTATTGTGATTATACTGTTTATCTACAATAATGTGATTATAATTTTGGAGCTAAAAATTTTCTAAGAACAGTTTCACAAGCCATGTGTTATAAAGATTCTAATATGTGGTATGATGCCATGAATGAAGAGTTGAATTCCATGAAGAGTAATGACGTGTGGTGACCTTTTTGAGTTTTCAACTGGTGTAAAACCTAGTGGATATAAATAGATTTTGAAAAATTGATTGGAAACATTAATATATATAATGAATGACTAGTTTCTAAATGGTTCTCTAAAGATAAGAGATCGATTATACAAATAAATTTTCTCAAGTATCAAAAAAGGATTCCTTTCACATTATTTTTGAATTAGTATCTCATTTTGAATTTTTATTAAAAAAAGGGATGTGAAAGATAAATTTATGGATGATAATCTAGATGAGGAGGTTTTCATGAAGAAACCTTAAGGATTCACCCTAGTAATGTTTAGAATTTAGTGTGAAAGCTCAAAAAATCTGTCTATGGATTAAAATAAGCATCCAAATAGTGTTATTTATGATTTCATGATACAATTACTTAATTGTTTTGAAGAAAACATTAGTAATAAATGTATATACCATATTTTTTGTAGGAGTAAATTATTTTTTCTTATTTCATACATACATGACATTTTACATACTAATAATGATAAGGGTTTTTTATATGCGGTTAAACTTTTTCTATAAAAAAGATTCTACATGAAAGATATGGGTGATGCATTATATTATATGAAAATAAGGAGTAATATGGATTTTTTGAGAGGAATTTGAGTCTTGTCTCAAGAAACCTATATTAATAAAGTCCTATAGATATTTGGTATGAAATTCTGTATACCAAGTATAACTCCCATTGTTAAGGGTGATAAATTAATCATGAACCAAATACCTAAAAATGATTCTAAAAAAGATAAAAGAGAATACATCCCATATTCTTCAACTACTGGAATTTTAAAGTGTGATCGAGTCTACAAAATTCCTGACATTGATTTTGTAGTTGAAATATTAGGGTGATATAAGATTAATCCAGGTATAGATGACTCAATGGCTATGAAGAAGGTATTGAGAAACCTCTAGGGGAATAAAGACAACATGATTATATATATAAAAAATCATAATTTTTAATTCATAATATACTCAGATAAAGACTTTACTAGTTGTTTTGAATTATGAAAATCAACATCAGGTTATGTCTTTATGATGGCTGGAGGATTTGAGTCATGGAAAAATGTGAACTAGACACTAAAATAGACTTAAAATATGGATGTTCAGTTCATTTCATGTTTTGAGAAAACTTATCATGGATTATTTTAAAACCACAATATTTTAAAGTAAATTTTCTTTATAAATAAATTTAATAACTAGCGTTTCATGCAACACTGAGTTCAAATGGACCTTGATCAATTAATAAGTGAATATTATAACCTATACATGAAAATGTTCAGAATGAATAGAATTGACCACATTATCAAATTTATATATTATATATTTAATAAAATGTTATTTACCTTCACCTAAATTATTTCATTGTAACTAGACAAGAATGAATTAAATTTGACACATTAAAAGACTACATTTTTCTTAAAGCAGTTTTACCACCTTTTAATGTGACACTTGTTTTAAATATAGTTTCAATAATTTTCAACATTTTATTTGATATAATTCTCTTATTTTATTAAATTTTAATATCAAAAATTAATTTTTTTATTTTTTTGTTATCTTTCTGATAGGTATCGTGTTTTGATGAATAGTGATAAAATATTCCATTTTTTAAGCAACTTTTTAGTCTAAAAAATTTAACCTATTAAATTATATTTTTAATTAGTTTTAAAATGTAATTAGATCTATTTTTTTTTAATCCAATTTAGGTCATTGGAATCAATTTCACACTTATTTTTGACTTAAAAACATTTCAATCTTTTGAACGTTTCACTTTAAAAAGCCATTTTTTCATTCCCTCAAGATTATTAATTTTAAATTAATTTTAGAAGATCGTATGTTTTGAATTTTAAAAAAGGATTTATTATTTGGAATCACAATTCCTATATTTAGTAAATATTTCTCTTTAATTTTTGGTAAAGACAACAATAAAATTAGTAATTTTAATTAACACAGTTAAGGGTAAATTGTGTAATTATGGGTAAAAACATTATTATAAAGACTCTAAATTGACCAAAACAGTTGATATAATAATATTGGATGAGTTATATTCATCCATAATAATTTATTATTTGAATATATCATTGTTTTTTCCATTTGGAAGTGATTACGAACCTTATAATATTTTATTTATGGAAAAGTAAAAGTTTTAATATTCATGATTTTAATAACTTTACCTTTTTTATGTCATGTTAAACTGAAGGTAACATCGAATATAAAAAATCATTCTAAATATATAATATTCATATCAGTTATGTTAATTTATTTCTATTTTTTAGGAAATAAATAAGTACCTTAAAAGATTACATAACGATGATCTAGTAATTGTTTAATTAATCGAAATATCAAATAAATAATAAATTTTTTTAAAAATATATAATTTTACATAGTTTATATCATTCATCAATTTCATAAATGACCTTGATTTATTATTTATGCATTAAATGGTGTGTATTTATTTTATCTAGTGTATTGGTATTCATTAAAAGTTAATGTAATGAATAGTGTTTAAATAGACATTATTTTGTTATTTAAATAAAAAATATTTTATTAAAAGAAATAAAATTTATAAAAATTTACTATTCATCCTACTGATTTATATAATGTTTTACCTATCATGCATGGAGAAGTTATGGGTATTTTGACATTTTATTATAACTATATTGATCCTTAAAGTGTAAAAATACTTTTTATCACAGTTAGAGATAAAGAGGTTAAATAATGGTTAAATCCAAAAGAAAAGTTAAAGAATAAGACCTAAACATGTATAATGTTTTTTATAGGGTTTGAACACATAATAATATTATCATTTAAATAAATAACTTTTTTAGAAGGGTACCTCCGCCAAAAGGCCGAGGAATTAATTTACAAAAATAGTATGTTTACAAAAGACAAAAGTGCGGGATTTTTTTACAATCATCCCTATATAAAATAAGTAAGGCCTCAGGAAGAGAATCTGACCAGGTAATAAGTTTTCCAACTCCAAAGTTTTCAAGACTATCCGCAACCCAGTTATCCTCCTGAAAGACATGCATGATGATGAAATTGAGAGTCAAAAGGGTCTTCATGCATTGCATCCACTTTGCAGCGAGCCACCAAGAGTTAAGCGTTTCACCATTCCTGATGGCCTGAATAATGGTAGAAGAGTCACTCTCAAGCCATATATTAGACCATCCCTTCATTTTTACAAAAGAAACAGCATGTATGATCCCGATAATTTAAGCCTCGAGAGATCTTTTCACGCCACAAGATCCATTCAATCATCCTTTGACGGAGTCATCGTGAGCCCTAAAGATCACACCATAACCCGAAGGGCTAGGATTCCCTTTTAAGGCTCCATCTGTATTGACTTTAACCCAATGGGGGAATGGAGGGACCCTAAAAACCTCCATGGTGCCCAAAGTAGGTCTGAAATTCTCTTTAACACCTAGATTTTTCAGAACCTTGATATCCTGAATAGTATTGTAGCACTCCCCCAAAAAGACAGCTGACGCATCCCTAATAACCGCAAAAATCTGCATCAATGAGATCTTCAAGCAGTAGACTATCCCATTGTATATTGCAGCGTTTCAGAGCCTCTAAATAGTGTGAAGTACATCTGCAATTTGAGCATTGTATATTTACCAGAACCTACCCATTTCTACTCACAACATCATTATACATGTCATTAAGGTCCTGGTATTCCCAAAATACCAACTCTAGATCATATAAGAGGAGATCTAAAGGAAGTCTATCAAAGAAGAGGTAATTTATTTTCCAATTCATTCAAGTTCATTACTTATTATACTTCTTGGAAATGTTTTCTTTCCATAAAAAATTAATAAATATATTATAATATATATTATGGGATGTTATTATGATTATGTTACACCTTTATTTCACCTATTATCTATCCTACAAAAAATAAAATCACCACACACGTGTCCGTATAACTCACCGTCTCCATACAGTGGTGTAATGTTTTTCATAAAAATATTATTTGTATGGGAATAACTATGGATATAATGGATTAAATTATATATATTACATAATATTGATTCTATATAATTAATTTATCACCCAATTCCTTACCCTTTCACCATAAAAGAATGATATTGTCACTAATGCATATGTACGACCTACCGTGTCCATGATGCAATGCGATTAATTTTCCATGATCACCATTTATGATTGGTTATCAAAATGTATAGAATAAATAAATATGATTTCTATAACCTTAATATAATTATATATATGATATAGGAACATTAATTAAGTCATACATGATGAAACGTTCATAGAAACATTAAATAGTTAACACCCAAAACAAGGGTAATAATGTAATATTATTTACAAACGGGTGATAAGAGAATATAAGAGGATCATATTTGATATCATAAATATGAATAAGGTTCTATTATAAATTAATAACATGATTTAATCCATTAAACAAGAGGTTCTGATACATTCAAAGGAAATCATACCTATGGTAAGCGTTATTTTCCAATTTCATTATTATTCTGGATTGTTTTTGTTAAAGTGTCCACTAAGGAACATTTTTATTCCATATACATGTTTTCTAAAATTGGTTTTAATGTTTTTATTAGAGTATTTTCATCTATTTAACATCTTTTTTTGACTTTTATGCTTTATTGAGATTGATCTATTATGATATTAACTATCATGTTTTATTAAATATTTTATGATCAGTTTGATTGTGGTTGTGCTATTTTGATACCATTCACCATATTTCTCAGAATGGTTTATTATTAAGTTTACTGATTAGAGAAATAAATTTACATGTCATCTGTATATATTTTTTATGTTTCTCTCGATTTTTATGAGGAATTAATTGAACTTTGTAATTGGAAGGAATGTACCACTATAACCCCTCGATGCATAGATAGGTTTCATGAGAGATACTACATTGGGATTTGGATGAGGCCTTACCCATTTATTTTTAGATGTTTTGGATGAGGCCTCAAAAATATATTTTAGATGACTTTTATTACAAATTTCATCATTATGACCTTAGTTTTTGATTTCGATGTAATTATTCTGTTATGAAAATTTCCATGGATAAGTGTTTTAGATCATGGGTTTGATTATATGGAATTATTTGATCATAATTTATAAAAACCATATTATGATAACGTTATTGATTAAGTGGATTTTTTTTTGTTTTTTTCCTTTTTATAATTGTTTTTACTCATCTTCCACTATATATATACACTTTCTAATCATATGAGATCACCTGTTTCTTATGTTTTATTTTTCATAGGATTCCAAGATATATATTGTGATCGATATGTAAGGTAAATATTGGAGAATAATGGGGTTTCCAATGAATTTTACAATTTTTAATTTATATTTTAAATCATAATGTAGGATTCAAGTATGAATATAGTTTTCCAAAACTACAAAACTATTTAGTCTTTTGGAATATGATCTCTTTTACATAGTAAAAATATAACAATGTAACCCCCTACTCTTGGATATTGGGGTTGGGGTATTTATAGTTGGTATCAGAGGAAGTTTAGTATAATCTTTTAAAACTATATTTAGAAAAATATAAATTAGGTAAACATAACCCGATAACATAATTTCAGTTTATTCCCAATGAATCAAACCTTATTATTTTGAGATTACATGTTCATAAATTTTCAATTTATGTTACGTGTTTTACTATTTTGAAGTTATGCCTTATGATTCATAACCTAATATAGTGTATGGGATTGTTTAGAAATGTCACCTAGTGGAAGGAATGAAATCTATATCAACACACATAATCCATTTAGGCATTTCACGCCTATGAAAGATAATGATGTTGAATCTAGAGCTAAAACTGGTGCTGACCAACTTATAACTATAATTGTATAGTTAACTTAGGTTATGAACAATAACCTTATCCATATAGAAAATCATGATCCACCATGTAGAGGAACAATGTTAGACCACTTCTTGATAAAACAACCTCCATCATTAAATGGGTCAACAAATCCATTTTTAGCTAAGTAATAGAGAAGTTCCTTAGAGAATATTTTTCTTTCTTTGGGATCTACTGAATGGGAGAAGGTTGACATGTAATGTTTTCATCTCTCAAAATATTTTAATCAATGGAGGTCAATTGTTAAAAAAATAATGGGGAGGAAGAAATAGCAAACAAGTAAGGGAAGGATTTTAAGGAACTTTTCTTAGAAAAATATGTTCATCATGAATAATGAGAAGATATGAAGAGGAAATTTCTACGTTTACAGAAAAAGGAGGATGAGAATGTGGCTATGTTTGAATCCAACATTACATGGTCAACAAGGTATATTGTGGATTAAATATTCAATCCAAAGAGAAAGACAGATCGATTATTTGATGGGTTAAAACCATTCCTCCAAATGGAACTTCTCTTCTAAACATTATCATCATACAAAGATAAAATCTCACGATCTATCTATATATAGAAATAATTATCAAGTTTTATAATGTTAGGGGAAAGAAATAGAATAAGAGGGTGAAAAATTAAATAATGGATAAAGGGAAGAAAAAAGGGAATTTTCTAACATGTGATACTTGTGGAAGGAAACTTGATGGTACCAACTTAAAAAGAAATAGATATTTCTTCATCTGTGGTGAGTAATTACATCATTTTCATGATTACAAAGGAAATAAAGAATATACCAATGTTCAATGCTATAATTTTAAATATATGGGACACTATGAAAATGATTTTATTAATCATAAAGGATTCTTTCCCTAAAAAGGACAAGGTAGAAAGGACATGATTATACCATCACAATATATGAGGTTGATGTTCCAAAGGATATGGTGGTAGGTACATTAATCATCTCCTAAAATTTATCTAACTCAATATCTAATTATATATCATCACATTCTTTTATATCTTCCTATATTACCAAGAAAATAATACATTTTTTAATTTAATATTGTATTTTTTAGTCAAAACTCATTAGGGAAGTCTCATTGAATCAAATAAGTGTCAGGAAGTAACCTTTATGACACATAAGAGTGATTTTATTGTTGGCCTTATCATCATACCTATGGTTTAATTTGATATAATTTCCAATATGGACATTCTTTCAAAATATGATGTGAAAATTTATTATAATAATAAGGAATTAATTGTTTGGGAGGATGATATAGAATTATTTATCTTTAGAGAATAAACATCACCATCAAATCCTTATCTTGATCCACCCCCAATAGCTCTAATGAATGAAATTCTTGGGGAGGAAGAGAAAACTACATCTTGGGATGAAGAATGTGATAATAAAATTGAGGATGTACATGTTGTATTGAAATACATTGATGCATTTCCCAAGGAATTACTAGGACCCCCCTCATGCATGAAGTTGAGTATTCCATTGATTTAATCCCCGATGAAAGACCAATATCAAAGATGCCTTATAGAATGGATAGTGTGAAATTAGTGGATATGAAGAAACAACTAAAAGAGTTGGGTACAAAGCGATTTATTCACCCTAGTGTTTCTCCATGGGGATCCCAAATTCTTTATAATTAAAAGAAATATTGATGCATGAGGCTATGCCTTGATTATAGGGAACCCAATGTTATTACAATAAGAAACAAGTATCCTCTACCTCACATTGATTATTTATTTGATCAACTTCATGAATTTTAATTTTGGTTGAAGATTGACCTTAATTATGGATATCATCAATTTTGAGTAAATATAAAATACATTCTAAGGAAATAGTTTTGAATGAGGTATGGACATTGTGAGTTTATAGTAATTCCATTTGGAAAGACTAATTCACCCATGGGTTTTATGGATCTAATGAACAATGTATTCAATGAGAAATCTTGATGATTTTTTTTGTATTCATTGAGGATATTATACTATATTCTAAAATCTATTAAGATCATGAGAATCAATTATGGATCATTATTGAGAATCCTAGGAGGAAAGAGTTATATGGTAAATTTAGAAAGTGTGAATTATTTCTTTAGAAAATTTCTTATCATGGCCATATTGTCTCCAAGGATGGAATCTTTATTGATCCTATAAATAAAATGGCAATTAATTAATGGAATTCCACAATGATCATAACCATGGTATGTAGTTTCATTATTTTAATAGGTTAATATCATTGTTTCATTTATAATTTTTCTTGATTGTCTAACCTCTTAACCCATATCACACATTAAGGGGTTAAGTTCATATGACTGAATGAATGTGAATAATTATTATAAGAAATCAAGACAAGATTAGTCAATGATCTAACTTAGACTTTACCATTGGTAAATAGTGGATTTGTTATTTATATTAGTGCATCAAGTAAATGAATTGGTTATGTAATTATGAATAATTATAGAGTTATTTAATATGAATCAAGTAATTTAAAAACACAGGAATAGAGAAATCCATCCCATGATCTATAGTTATCATTTGAAATATTTGATTTGAAGATATGGAGGCACTATCTCTATGAATAAAGATGTGAAATATATACAGATAAAAAGATTTTTTAATATATAATCTCATATAAAGAACTCAATATGATGAAATGGATAAGTCTTGAGCTACTAAAGAATTATTATTTCTCAATACACTACCAACCTGTGAAGCAAAATTATGTACCAGATGAATTAAGCTGGTAGGATCTAAGAGTTATGAGAAAAATGAGGATTATCCAGGACCCTGTGTTCATTGATCAAGTAATGATGCATATGGTAACTATAAAGGAAGTGGAAACATCACTCCTATATCAAATGGTTTCCAAAAAAATCTTTATTATAAAAGTCAAAATGGTCTTAGTCTGATGATTAAAATTTCCAAATGAAAATTAAAGCTATAAATGATTGAAAATTAAAATACTTTTCATATGAAGATGTTATTTTGAAATTTAGAAAAATTATTTTTGTTACCACAATATATAAGCTGAAAAGGGAATTATTGGGTGACACTTATAGCTAAAACATCTCTATACACCCTATTTTCATGAAAATGTATAGAGATTTGAAGGAACATTTTTGGTGGGACAATTGATGTGAGAAATTATGGATTATGTGTCCATATGTTTGGTTTTTCAAAAAGTAAAGGTTGAAATAAAACATCTTAGAGGGGTTATCAAACCTATAAATGTACGTACATATAAATGAGATGATATTACTTTATAATTTGTCACTAGATTAACCAATAACCCTAGAATAAATGATACAATATTGGTTATTGTTGATCACCTATCCAAATTTGCACATTTCCTTGATATAAAGAAATATTTTATACTATATAGACTTACACAAAAATATATTAACTATGTTATAAGACTTCATGGTTCATCTATTTAAATTTTTTTTGATCATAAATCATGATTTACATCAAAACAAAATAAGAGTATTCAGAATTCCCTTGATACCAAACTTAATTTGTTCACCTCTTATCACCCTCAAACCGATTGAAAATCATAAAAGACTATCTATACTTTAGAAGACATGTTGAGTTCCTTCTCACTTGAATTTCAAAGTATGTGGGATCATTATTTTCTTTTGATATAATTTTCCTATAACAATATATTATGTTAAAGTATCCAAATGGAACCATATGAAGCGTTATATGGAAAGAGATGTTCTACACCAATATGTTGGAATGTGGTCATGGAAATGAATCTTATGGCCAAGAACTGATGGAGGAAATAACATAAAAGGTATATAATATTAAAACTCATATCAATGAAGTTCAAAGTAGGAAAATGAACTTTTCTTAAAACCCAAGGAAGTATTTTGAATTTCAAGTGGGAGATCTGGTTTTAATGAATGTATCTCCAAGAAAGGGTGTTAGAAGATTGGGTAAGAATGGGAAATTCATCCCCAGGAACATCAGACCTTTTGAAATAATAAAATGTACTTGAACTATGGATTATCATTTGGAAATTCCATATATCCATTCTAAATTACATGATGTGTTCCATATATCTTTGGAAATGAGGTATATGTCAGACCCCACACATGTTCTCAATTCTAATGAAATAGAATTGGACCCTAATTTATCACATTGTAAATAGACTATATAGATTTGTGACACTAGGGAGAAAGTGTTGAAGAATCCAAAAACTAAGCTGGTAAAGGTACTTTGAAAAAAATCATAAAATAGAAAAGGTGATGTGGTAAACTTGGGAGATTATATTGAAGAACTACCCAATTTTTTTGAGATGATATTCTAGAGATTTGGATGAAATTGTTTTTGAAGGAGGGAATAATGTAACACCCAAAAATTTTATGGTATGTTTTTTATAAATAAATTAAATACCTTATGCTTCACACAAAACTGATTTCAAAGGTATGACGATATATTAATAATTAAATATTATAACTTAGACATTAAAATGGTGGTAATGAATAGTATAAACCACATAAAGAAATTTATATGTTATATATGTAATCAAATTTTTTTGAACATTTAACCAAAATATTTCAGGTCATAAGATAGTAATGAAAACAATTGTACACATTAAAATGTTATATTTTACTTAAAGATGTTTTACTACCTTTTGATGGCGCACTTGTATAAATTCAATTTGGAAACTTTTATAAATTTTATTTTATAAAATAATTATTTTTAAATGAGAAATTTGATAATTTAATATGGTATAAAATTCTTATTTTTTTTTGATAAGATTCATGTTTTTATGAATAAATATAAAATATTGGATTTTCATTAAAAAACCTTTTTATCTAAATAATCTATAGGGTTAAAATATATTTGTAATTGTTTCTAAAGTATAATTAAATCAATATTTTTCAGTTAATACAATTTAGCTCATTTAAATCAGTTTCATATTGAATTTGGATATTAATTTTTTTTATTCGTTAGGAGATTTTCAAATTTAATACTCATTTTCTTATTCCATCAGTACAATTAATTGTAAATTAATTTTATGCGAGGATTTGTTTATAATTTTTAAATATTTGTTACATATTTGGAATTATAAGTTCTAAATTTATTAAGTATGCCCCTTTTATTGTTGGACAAAATTAATATTAAACATAGTAATTTAAATTAACAATGTTAAGAGTAAATCAAGAAATTAAGTGTCAAAATAATATTATAATAACTATAAATTTACCCTAAAAATTTATATATCTTAATTGTATGAGTTAGTTTCATCCATAATTATTTTAGGTTAGGATATATGACCTTTTTTATACATTGGAATGTGATTATGTCCCATATAATATTTTATTTAAACAAGAGTAAAATTTGTTGTATTCATGATTTTAATAACTATATCATTTTTATATGGTGTTATCATAAAGATATATTTTACTATAAATATTAATTTGAAATCTAAAATCATAATAATTATCATTGAATTTTTTTATTTTTATTTTTTTAAATAAATAACTACCTTAAAGGCTTACACAAAGATGATGTAGTAATTCTTTAATAAATGGAAATATAAAACAAATAATAATAAAAAAATTTAAAAAATATAATTTCATATAATTAATGTAATCTAAAAATTTTATGGATTACCTTGAAATATTAGAAATGCATTAAAATATTTTTATCAAATTTATCTATTTTATTGATATTTTTTAAAATTTAATGTAATAAATAGTATCAGATTTTAAATTTATGTCATATTAAAATAAATAATATATTATTAAATAATTTAAAATTTATAAAATTATAAAATTCATCCAACTAATTGAGAAATGTTTTAACATATCATACGTGGACCATTTTGGGTATTTTTATATTTCATAGTAACTATATTGACCCTTCAATAGTAAAAATACATAATGTCACAGTAAGAGTTAAAGAGGTTAAATAAGGGTTAAAGACAAAATATAAGGGTAAAAATGTATACAAAACTAGTATAAAAATTAATGGCTAAGAGGATTTTGACCCATACTCATCTTATATTTTAAATAACTTCCTTACTGAGCATCTGACCTCACCCCTTTCTTATGTTTTATTTTTTCCAGTATACCAAGATATATATTATGACTGATACTAAGTGTAAAGCTATGTGACTACTGGTGTTTACAATTTAGTTTCCCTGTTGTATTTCTTATTTTTAGCTGTAATGTAAGATTTTTATATGTATTTAGCGTTCCAAAAACTACTATACTATTTTGTTTTTTGGGATATGATCGCTTATACATAGTACCAATATAATAATTTAACCACCAACTCTAGGATACTAGGATTGAGGTTATTAAATGTATAGATAATGATTTTCATTTTAGGACTTAAAGTTATGGATTATATTTCTAGGATGTTGATTATATATTGTAACAATTCCAATTCCGTCTTTATTGTTAAGAATAAAAAAATTGGTACTTGAGGTAAAAACATATATATTAAGTACTTTTATATAAGGGAACATGTTAAAGGTAAAACAATTGTCATTCAGTATATCATTAGTGAATTGTTGATATAAAATACTTTGACTACTATCATGACTTCATTTAAATCCATGGATCATTTAATATGTATGATATTAATTTCTACTTTTTAATTTTTTTGAATAGGAAAATTTTATTTAAAACACCACATAACTGAGTATTTCGATCTTTAGTTTATGTGCCAACATTCATTGATTGATAAATATTTTGGGGCTACAGAATAAACATGTGTTTAATATTTATTCATATGTGGAATAAACCACATGGTTAAATTTTATTCATATGGTTATTTAAGATACATGATAGATTTTGATACACGGAAGGGAATAATCATAATTTATATAAAATACAACTACAACTCATGTATTACGTTTCTTTCTAAATAAATATATTTAATTCATTCTCACTAATTTGTTTAGAATAGTTAAGAGAATTTAATAAATGATCCATAAATTAATTTTGATTTTAAAAAATTATGGGACAATAAATTAATGTACATAAAATTAATTTGGTATACTAAGTTAGACATAAAAAATTATTGTCTATTAATTTAACATATCAAATTCGTTCTATAATATTAAATATATATGAAATAGAAATTAATCTCCCATTCATTAATAAACTTTTCATAAAGAGTAAATTAGTTCGAGTTCTTGATGGTAGAAGCCACTATAATATTATGATCGCTACACTCAACAAACACATTAGAAAATACACCATCTACATCTTATGTGCAGAGTGTAGAGGGTAAACCTTTTTTGATTCCTCAATTTCAAATTTTTTTCAATGTATAATGGTATAATTTTTTTGTTATGTTTTAATAAAATTAAAAATATTTTTGAGTCAATTTTATTAATTATTTTTTACATTCACTACCTACATTATAGTTTTAGGTACCATTGGAGGGATGATAGAGCACTAAAATAGATGGCACTTTTAAAATCACTAGAAATGAGCATTATCAGCACTAAAAAATCACTGTTCATATAAGTTCCATTAAAATATTACCTCTATAGAAATAAAAAAAGTACTCATAAAGGGTTATTTTATCAGCTCTAACACAAAAGCACTAATACAAGCACCTTTTCATCATTTTTAGTGCTGACAGAGACCCTATTTATCAGCACTATAAAAGAACTCATAATTGGATTCTTTATTGATGATAAAAAAGTAAAAGGAAAACATATCAGTGCAAAAATGTGATGATAAGTCATGTCTTTATCAGTGATAAAAAGAGCCGATAAAGGTTTCCTTTATCTGTTTTTTTTACTGTCAATAAAATTTTAATGTTTTTTTGTAGTCACACTCACACCCCCTTTGTCATTTCTCATTACCCCCATACACCTCAATGTTCTCTATCTCTCATGGAACACCTTTTGTTATCACTTGAAATATCCATTTTTCAGCACTTTTTCATGTCCAAGCATTATGTTTACCTTTGTGTGTGCATGAAATTGATCATATGACCTCCATTCATTATTTAAACCCCTTTACCACTACCCCTAGCATGATTTTCTATATATTTTTTGAAATTTCATTTTATTTATATATATTTACCTCAAATTTTTTATTCATATATATAAATATTTTTTATTATTATTTTTAAATATATTTATAAAATAAATGTTTTTGTGTGTATGTGTGTGATATATATACAAATTTTTATATAAAAATATTACATATTAATATTTATTTACATATATTAGAATATAAATATAAATATATATATATATATATATATATATTTATTAACACACACACAAATGAATATATAAACATTACATATACATTTGTATAAGTATATATATATATTCATAAATATTTTTATAATGTTAAAAAATAGTTAGATATTGTATAAAATAAAATAGATAAAAATTAATTCTATGTGATTTATATAATTATTTTTATATAAAACTTTAAAATATGAATATTGTATATTTGAATATAAATTTTATACATTACACATGCATATATATATGTCGAAATATATATATATATATATATATATATATATTTATACATATTAACATAAAATTTTACATTTAGATATAAATTATTTATAAAGTAATTACAAATATTTATAGTAAATACATTTATTTTAAATGTTTAATGATAATGTTTATCAAATATTTATAAAAATATATTTACATCTGACTAATTTACAAAATATTAATATACACACACACACACAAACACATATTTACACACACACACACATATGCATTTATATTTTAGACATAAATAGAAAAATACTTACATATATGTATTTATTTATATATATTACATATTAATATATTTTTTTATTAACACACATATTTATAAATAAATATTAATTGTATATGTATATAGATTTATGAATTTTTATAAGGTAATTAGAAAGGATAATTTTTCATTTTAAATAAAATGATTAATGAAAATTGATTTCTATATGGTATATATATTTATAAATATATTTTTAGTTAAATATGTTTAGATATTTATTTGTACAATTGATTTATTATATTTAAATTTAAGAAAAAGCAAATATATTTAATTATAAATAAAATTAAAATATGAAAAATGACAAAATTTCCAAACCACAATATCTAAATGAATGCAATACCTGATAATAAATTCAGTCCCCCACTAAAATATTATAATAATACCCTCTTAAATAAAGAGGAAATCACATCGAATATTAAAAAATTATGGTATTCACAACTAAAAACATAGTTTTAGAGGCCTTCTTGGCCTCTTATAAGCTCAAAAAATAGTAAATGAGGCCTTTATAACTAATATTTCGTAGGCCTATTTATAGTCTTTGATTTGAAATGTAGTAAATACCTAGACGAACACCCAAATCTATAGTTATGAATGTTTGAAATTCAATTCAAGTTTTAAAATCATCTTAGACAGTTCATTAATTTATTGAATCCTTGTTTCATCAAATTTTTATTAAATGAATGTTACTCAATAATAAATAGAAAATTATTAATTACTATTATTTTGAAAAAATAATTTATAATCCATTTTTACTAAATATATAATATATGAAGTGTAAATGCGTATTTAGTCTTCTATAAATCATATTTTATAAAATATATTATATTTATATGAATATATATATTTATATATTAGTATATGGTTTTTAATTTATATATAATTGTTTATGAAATATATCTTTTATTAGCAATAAAAAATAACTGAAAATTGATTTCATTTATCACTACTAAAATAAAACTATTGATAAAGGTGACATTTATCATCACTTTTTAAAATATGGATAAGAGGTATACTTTATCAGTGTTTTTTGCTATCACTAATAAATGAATTGTTTTTAAGCGCTACAAAAAAACACTGATAATGATTTTTTATCAGCACTTTTTCTAGAACTGATAAAAGTGACCCTTTAACTACGATTTTGGATAGCACTAATAAATGTACCCATTATTAGTGCTATTGTAGCTCTAATAAATGCTAGCATTAGATAAAACCAAATTTGTATTAGTAGAGTTTTCATTAAAGATAATGTAGTGTTGTAGGTAGATGAGTTAAGACAACATTATAAGAACTTTAGTGCATGCATTAGAAGAGTAATTCTACTCACCCAAAATAAAGATTCATAATGATAATTATATTGGTCTTCCTATGCTACCTGCAAACATTTTTCTCTCTGAAAATGATTGAAATGTTCACTGTGTGAGGGTTAAGAGTGTGTTTTTTTCTAAATATGATTTTATTATCATGCACAAAACACCATGATACCGTTTTAAGTATTCTTCATGAATTTATAGGTGGTCAAGATCAGGTGTTGTGAACTATGATGATGGATATCAAAAATGATAAAAGATTTATTTTCCCAATGTATTACTATAAAATAAAATATTACACTCATATACCACTTTTATCTTATGGTTGGGTGGGTGTATTATTGATATATCATGATATATACCTACATTTCTTGGGTGGTACCACCCTATACTACATGGGTGATACATTTACGAGCCTCTTACCTTTTCATCCTCTTACCCATGTGCTTCCTAAGCCAGTATTATATCATAGGTCACTAATTTATAAAACTACCCATAACCTAGCCCATAGTGAACCAGAAAAATATATTTTTTAGAAATTATAACAATTATTGCATCTTATTCCATTTTTCAAAAGGTAAAATAAAAATAATTTCAGTAGATTCCAATTGCTTATTCAAACTATTAAATAAAAAAACATAGAGTCAACACTTTTACTTTATATTTTTAACCACAAAATAATAATAATATTAACATTTAGTTCACTTTCTATTAAACTCCAATTTTATCCCAAAATACTAAACATGTATTCCTATATTTTAATATAATATATGGTTGGTTTATAGTTATGTTTATAAATAAAATATGTGAAAAATATGTATTTATCCCACCCCACACTTGATAAATTTATTATCATCAATGAATTTCCCCCAATAAGAATGTCAACTAAGGATTAATTTCATCCCATGTTCGATCCTTGATTTAGTGAATATTAATTTTCAACGATTTTCTTAAAACCCAATGTTAACTTGATAACACATTTTCAAGTGAATCTAATTCAATATCCTCATTCTACTAACCAATTTCAATAATCACTAACGCATCATGTTGAAACATATCATATAAATTCATTCACAACTTCTTAATTTAAGTTTACTATTCACCTTCCCATACATATCTCTCAATAACTAGGCACAATATTCACACATTTTTTATATCCATTCTTGTTAATTGCACTTATTAAATATTTTAATATAATAAATATGAAACTAAACAATTATAATTAACATATATCTACCAAAGTTATTTTTAAAATCAATAGAATGTAAGATAAATTTTTTAAATGACTCTTAGTTTTTTGTTTTTTATTATTTATGGGTTTCACCTTTTCACACACTCAAACACTTGGTACCATATAAATATTGAGAAAAATATGTTTTCTTCCAAACTTATCACACTACTAAATTTAAAATGAATTTATTTGATTAGTTATTTAGTGAAAATTATTTTATTTTTTAGGTTTTTTTTGACAAGAAAGTCAATCAAATTCAAATTCCTTAATCCATTGCATGAAAGCTAAATTTTGAGGCACATTAATCATACATAATTATAATTTAAGGATTTAATTTTAAAATTATCCTTTTAAGGATATTAGAATAAAATTTTAACCTTGATAATGATGATCAAATTTAACTGAAGTGGGGTTCCCATAGCCTATAATAAGATGATATCACAGCCACCAACATAAATGTAACAAACCCTCTTAAATGTAAAAAATCACTAAATAGTTAAATTCAAATCTTATGAGATATAAATATACAACCTTATTAATCTCTAATTGAAGTATGATCTAATCCATATTTTATATATGTTCATCTATATACCTACGATGAAGAAAAAATTGAAACATTTTAATGTATTTATAGAAAAGAAACGCAAAAAATAAAGAGAAAGGTAAAGGGTATTGGGTCATCCCATAAGTGGAGTTGTCTTTATACTACATAAAATATGACTACTTTGAGGTTTCACCAACATGTGGGTGGATTGAGGTTTTCTATTTTAAACAAACACATCCTTGTAGTTTATTTTATCATCAAAAGTTTCTACATCTTTCTTAGTTCATCTTTATATAAGTATAATGAATTAAATCATACTTAATGGCATTATTTTTGGAAAATGGATTTAAAAGCATGTAAGGTGACTTTTCTATTACTTCAACTCAATGGTCAAAATTTCCAAATCATTCATATCCACCTCAATGTGTAATAGAATCTTATACTCAATTTTTCATTCGTACCAACCACCTCTTAAATGACCCGATTATATTATTCTTGGAATTGAAATAATCATATTGACTCTGCAATTACAGTGCAAGGGAGTTTAATTTGAAACTGGGTTTTAATATAGGAAAAATGAAATGACTACTCAGATTGTGTTTCTCCCATATATTCTTCAATTGGCTTCATTTCTACATTGTTTTGTTCCTATGAGCAGTAAATTGAGAAGGTAATAGGTAGTTTATCATTAATCTGTTCCTTAAAGCATAGCACTTCTACCATGTCTTTAACTTCATCCAAAGTATGAATTAATTTATTAGAGTTTCAACTATCTAACAAAAGAGAGAGAATAACCATTTTTATTTGAGAAGAATTTCTACACAATAAATTGATAATTTTTTTATCTTTTTATAACTATTCAGTTAGAAACCCTTATTCCTCATGTATATCCTCAGTTAAACATAGTATTGGTTCACATAATGGAAGATTTTCTAGTAATATCTCAACCTCATTATATTCATAATCAAGTATTGGAGGGAATATAAGTATCTATTTATTGTTCCTTGACCACTTATTGTTAGAATTTTGTAAATTATTTTGATAACATAGTGAGTTTAGATAAGGATTCATGAAAATGGTATTAGAGGTGATTTTTATGTTTCCAATGATCTCTAAAAACACATACTCTCTATAGTGTTTCCTTAAAACACTCCTTAAATATCTAGAAATTAACTAAACTATCTCACATAATATAGAGAATGATTAAACAATTCTATATTTTATAATTTTTTCAAAATTTTAAGAGAAAAGAAAAATAAAGAAATAATAAATCACTAAATAAATCATTTATCTATAACACCCTGAGATTTTGTGAAATAATTTATTCATATAAATTTAACCTTTTCAATAATTTTCATTACTTGAGAAAACAAGTTTATGTGTTTCTAGGAAAAACTGAGTTTATTTTGTGTTAAAGGAAACACTAATTTTAGTTTATGTTACATGAAATACCGAGTTTAAAAGAAATGTGATGAACTATTAAAATATTTTTTTATATGATAGTTATCGCTTAGTCATTGGAATGGAGGTTATGAATTTTCTTAACTAAATTATGAAAATATATGGTTTACACATTTATATAAAATTAATTCTTTGGTGAACAATTAATTAGAAATGAAAATAATTACTATTTGAACATAAAGGAAATCTTTTACTGAAAAACTATTTTTATGCAAACAAACACATTTTAGCTTAATAAATTAATCAAATCATATTTGGTGAATTATTTTAATAAAAATTTAATACTATATATTCAATATAATTCTTAATTTTAATATTATGTTGTTTTTAATATAGGTGACAGGAATAATTCCATTTTTATGCTTAAAAATTGTATTTTTTCTAAAAAGTAGTTTTGTTTCATTTTGAAAAATTATTTTAATTTTTTTAAAATTTTAGAAAATTAATTTTAGAAAATAAATTAATTTTTCAAAAAATCATAATGTAAAAAATCTATTTGGGTGATGTTTTAATATTTTTTTCATAATTTTCTGAGAAAATAATATTATTGATGAAAAGTGAAGAATAAAGGTTTTTATTAACAAATATCATTTATTTAAAAGAATTTAAAGATATTCAAATTAATTTAATATGGTTTTAAAATTATAATTAATAAAATTATATATATATATATATAATTTATGTCATTAGAATTATTTTCATATTTAATTTAGATATATTTTTTTTAAACTTTTTGAAAACTATATCTTTCTAAAACCACTTTTTAATCCCATCTATGAGATTAATTTTAAATTATAAATTTCCTATTAAGTGAATTGAAATTATAAAAATTTATTATATATATAGAATCATTAAAATTTATATTATCTATTAAGGTAAACTTAATTTTTTTACCTTAACTAATATTAAAAGTATTAAAAATGAATTAGTTCCCTTAAGGTGAAAATGTGTTTACTTGGAGGGATGTCATACACTACACATATAAGTTTTAAAATAACCGATAAAATATTCAAAAACCAATTGTACGACCATAACGAGAACTTATCACCCCTAATGTTTGATAAATTACCATTTTGGATCCTTGTGGCTTGTGAAAAAACGTCAAAATACCTTTTTATTTTAGAAAATTACAAGTGCACCACTCACCTCACTTATAAATGGCCACCCCAATCCTACCCTAATAACACTTAAAAACAATTAGATAATCTAGTAACTTGAAATATAATTTCCTTATTTCCATAATCTCATCCTAGAATCCTTCTTTTGGTGAGAAATCCAACCTAAGAATCCTTTTGGTGCAATCCAAAAGATGTTGTCTCATGAAGAGGTAATATCCCTAATTGAGCGTTTTATCTTAAGTCTTCCAAAAACTCCATAAATAATGTTTAAAAATTATGATATAATATCCTCAGTATATTTAATATACTTATATTTTATAATTTTAATTTCATAATGTAAATCCATCTCCTCTTCTATCAAATGGGATACAAAATCATCATTCGTGTGTATGACAGACTACTATCTCATGAACCGATGTTATTAATTTTCCATCACCACCTCTCATTACTCAATATAATGATTTATTTATTGTTTTAATATTATATTTAAGATATTTTTTATACTTATATAATTTTTATATCACATATAACTTCTTACTTTCCATTCTGTGAGAACACAATAATGTCACTCACGTGTACGAAAGACTTGCACCTCACGAAGCGATGCGAATCATTTATGCATTATATAGAAGGTAATAATGATTATTTTAATAAATCTATGTGATATATACGAAATAAAAAATATTATAAATTTATTAAATATTATTAACCTTTATTTCATTTAGTCCTTTGAGAAAATAGAAGTAGTGTTCATGTGTATGTACGACATACCATCTCCATGAATACTCTAGATCATTCTATATATAAAAATTTCATTAACTTAAATAAATACATATATAAAAAATATATATGATATTTATATCATGATTAAAATTGTTGAGATGATTAAACCATGATTAAATTAGGATGAAAAAAAAAACAAATCAAAATATACATGAAGAACAATGTAGTTATTGCACAAAATGTGACTTTATCATGAAATTATTAATAGACCAGTAATAAAAGGTGATAAGTAAATAATATAAGGTATGATATATATAATTATGGTTCTGTAATATTTTTATCATAAAAATATAATTATTATACATGATTTTTGAATGTGTAAGAAGGAAGTCAAGACTTAATGTAATGGATTTTAGTCTCACTTTTATTTTATATGAGAAAAAATCCATATTCACCACATATTTCATTTATGTGGTTTATATAATCACCATGAATGTATTATATGACTATTATACTAACAATTATGTGGATTTACATATCCATTTTTGGATATATCTTTCATGTGGTTTACGATTTCATAGTTACCAAGGCAGTAATGGTTTTTTTTCACAAATTTTCTTCTTTGGTACGTACATTATGATATGAAACTCTATTGTTTTATGTGGTGTTTATACTGAAAAATAGAAATGTAATATATTTAATTTAATTATTTTCATGATATTTTTTGTTTAATGTAATTTTATTATTTCATGGGGCGTACGATTCAAAGTTACCAACGTTGTAAGGTTTTTATGATACAATCTCATATTATAACAAGATTGTTTATATTTATCATTAAGTTGATTAAATAATATAATACATCTCTCAATATACTCATGAAATTTAAACTAATATTTTTCTTTATTAAGAATACATGTTTTACCTTCATTTTCCTCTCTTTATACACTCAATATCCCAAACAATGTTTTTAAAGAAAATCGACTTTATTTATCTCTTCAATGGAAAACCATTTTTCTTCCATATCCATGTTTTCTTAAAATTATTTAAAAAATGTTTTATGGTTTCCCTATGATTTTAAAATTTAAATTTTACCCATGTTTTAATTTTTTGAAAACGTTTTTAATGTAATATTCATTCAATTTTCCAAACTTTTCTTGTTTATATTTTTCCAAAAATGTTAAAGGAATCATTGTTTAAATTTGTACAACATGAATGTGATTTCCACCATCTTGACCATTATTTTATTTGAATATTCTTTTATTATTTTATAAGGATATTTTCAAATAAAATTATTTGGAATATTTTTTATTTTTCAAAAAAGTGTTTTTAAAAGTGAAAAGGATATTTTTCTAAAGAAATGTTATGAAGGATCTTTAAATATTCCTTTATAAGTGTCAGATTTACATAAAATGAAATGGATTTTGAAAATGTTTTTACTTTTAAAATTAATTTTTCAAATTATAGAGGTTATTTTCCCCAAGAAATTTTCAATGTAATCTTTGAAAATCATTTTCATTCTAACATGAAATTCCTTGATGTTGTCTATGCTTTACTAGAGATACGACCCAATGACACAATTCTAATTATTTATCTTAAAGGATTGTGTTTATGGTGACTAGAATTTGATGAATCCCATTTATGTTACACATTTTATACCATGATAACATGATTATGAAACCCTCTTATTTTTCTATGGGTTATTCTATGATTAAATAGTGAAATGATTTTGAATCGTACTTATTTTCTATAGGTAATACTATGATAACATGTTTATGAAACTCATTTCTTTTCATATGTTACTATATGATGAATGTTTTATAAAGCCTATTTATTTTCATGGGTTCTAATATGACAAATTTTTTATGATATTCTGGCATATGTATGCATTATTTTCATTATGTGATGGGTGTGACCTATATCACCCTCTAATGCTTTTGGTAAATGTTGACATCTCATGAGATAAACATGATTGAAATGGTGAGTGAACCTAGTTTGTTAAGTGAATTTTACCACTGTTATAGTATTTAGAGTGAACCTTGACTACTAATATTATTTTGGGAGTGGACCCATTCTTCTATCATATTCATTACTGTTATACTTGAACTACTAGGTAAATTATTTTCAATGATTATGTGTAGGACATGAATATATGACTTATGACAATTAAATGTTTTATCAGTTTATATTCTTTGATTAAATTATAATTATTTTCTAGTGAGCAACCATGATTTATTCTATGAGTCATTTTTATAATCTATTATATGCAGGTTATGGTTTTAAAATTGTATTCTTATTTTCTCATACCCTTATGATAATGATATGTTGATATCTCCCTGGTTTACCCTAACAAAGAATCTGAGATCACCCTTTATTATGTTCACTTTCCCTAGGTTGTGATGAAATGTATTATGTATGATATTTCCAAGAAGGGTGATAGTTATTAATAACATAGTGGGAGATTATGTAGATCACTTACGGACAAGTTGTTTATGTATCCATGTTTTGAAAGGAACTATACCATTAGGGTCCTTATGCATGTGTTTGTTTATTGTAATTTATATTCATTTGAAAAGATGTAATATATTTGTATGATTTTTTTTGGTCTTTACACTAGCACTTTATAATAATATCACCAAATTATTATATTTTTCATTTTTAGTGGGTATGTCAAAATATAAAAATAGAATCCCCCATGAGAAGAACTAGTGAGATGACTCTGAATTTTCTTTTGAGGAGGTTAGATACCAAACTCAGTGTTTTATCTTTTATTAGTCTATTATTTGGGTAATCATATTTAAAAGAATTTAAAGCATTAAAACTGGAGGGTATGATGAAATAAAAACATAAAACACTTTTATGGGCTCAAGTCAATGAAATCCACAATAATTGACATGACATTAACTCAAAACGCAACTACCTCATTTTTTTATTCATTAGTCAATCTCTCTAATTCATTCGTACATTGTAGAATCAAAGGAAAGGGAGGTGATGTAATTTAGGAGAAGAAGAAATGATGATGATGACATATAGAAATTCTTCCCAATTTCATATCCAATCTAATCACACCCTCAATGCCACACCATGAAATAAAATAAAAAAAATTAAATGAAAAAAGATAAAAATGATTGTAATTGGGTATTAATATTTTATATTTTTTTTGTTTTGATAAATTAAAATTCCTCAATATTTAATTAAATCTAATTTTATTTCAAAAAATTATATTTATTTTAACATAGTTAATTATTTTATTATATTTGGTTTTTTTACTTTATATTTTTTTATGTTTTATGTGTTGTAAAACATTATGTACTATAGAGTAGGAAACATTAACCGAACCGTCTACCACATATAGGGGGATCTAAAAGTCAACCCCATGAGAGGTAGCCATGGGGGCCTTCACAGAGACTTGACCATAAATAGTGGTATCATAACACTAATTGGCCCCGTGTTTAAGGCCCGGGGACAATACCCACAAAATTATGGGATTAAGTTACCTACTAAACCACATGACAAGGAGTGTGTGTTGTATTTTGATATGGGTAATCCATAAAATGCTCTAGATTATATACCAATGTCACATTATGTAAGGGTTTATATATGGGATTAAATTTATTCACCAATACCCATTTTTGTCTCTCTTATCTCTTCTACCTACATCTCATCCACCTGATCACAACTCCAAGTCTTAATGTTATCCGACATTTTATTTTCTTGAAATCTTGAAGTAATTTTGAACTACATCTCCTCTTTTCAATGTACTTTATCTTCCTAGGGTGTTCTCTCTTCCTCCTATACACCAATTTTTTCCACAAAATTTCATTTTTTCTTGAGAAAGATTCTTCAATGATTAAAGAAATATCAGTCTCATATTTTACTTCATCGTCTTCTTTTGAATCTTACTGAAGGTTATCCTTCCTCCTATTCAAGTTCCTATTTTTTCCTTAGAAAAAAATATCCAGCATGTTATTCAATCAATATTTTTTTGATAAGTTATTCCTCCTCTTCTTTTTCTTTATCTATTTAATTTCGGGTTGGTCTTCTTCTTTTTTTTTCTATGTCGGTTTTTACCAAATATGAGTGTTTTTGTCACCATTGGTTTTCAGGAATGGTGGGTGATTATTTTCCCTACCATTATTATTAATAAATGGTAAGTCTTTTTTTACCTGTTTGTATTAACCAAAAGTGAGTCTTTTTGTCTCCACCGGAAAATTTCCCATGGCGAGTAAATTTAATCCCTGGCTGAACCCAATGGTGATTCTTTGACTCACCACCATATATTTCTCTTAATTGTATTTTACTTGGATGTATCTTTTTCTAGTTTCAATAGAATCATCCACTATATGATATTCTATACCGATGTATTCATTTTTAGTAGCTTTCTTAAAGCAATTTTCTGTTATCCAACTATTGGTTTGTTTATTGAATCTATTTTATGTTCTGATTTTTATCATAATCTTTTAATTATGGTCATATGTCGATTTTAAGTAATTGTTTTACTTCCAAATTATGGAAATAATTTTTTTTTTCAATTCATTTGGTTTTGAATTTTTTTATTTCATATTTCTTGGTAAAATATAAGAAGTTTTTTTTAAAATTTTATTTTAATAGTGTATTTTTGGATTAGTTTTAAACTAGATACCATTGGAACTCAACAGTGAGATACGAGTCATAATTGGAACCCAACGGTGAGTCATGAGTCAGCATTGGACACCCAATGGTGAGTAATTTTTTAATGATACCATGGATCCATTGGAAGTTAAGTTTCATGGAAGTTATTTTAGTTTTGTTCAATTCATTTAACTTTTTACAAAAAATTAATTGGTTGGTAAAACTCTACTTTTCCACTGATGTACATTTCAATTGGTGAGTAATGTCTCAACAACCATTGTTTTAATGTCGAAATATTAGAAAAAAATTATTACCATTTTTTATTTTATTAAATTTTAGTTTATTTTTTTAAAATGAGATATATTATCAAATGTTTAATATTTTATATTTAAGTATAATTACTACATTGTTTAAAAATTAAATATATAATTTTTTTCAGTGACATCTGCATATATGGATTGTTTTCTTATTATTACCTTTTTTATAACATTCTACTTCATGGATAATTTTTTAGAATTATATTATTTTTAGAATTAATTTTAAATAGTTATTCTTATAATAAATATTAATATTAATATATTAAATAATTATTTTCATATTTTTTGAATAAATATTAATCTGAATGTGTTTTTTTCATCATGAAATTAAATATTTTTTGTAATATTCATATTATTATTAAATAATAACAAGTGTGGTGCTTAGATTAGAAAAATATGCACTCCTATAGATTTTTTTTATAATGTTTTGAGAGATTTTGTCAAGGATAAAATACCCGAACCAGTGAAGATGATCAAATTCGATAAGAATACAAGGATTAATTTCCTATTTCTCTAAAAATTAATCAAGAAACATATTCGACACCTATTTTTCTATTATGATCACTGAGGATCTTCATCATTCATATTCCTCCAGTGATGTGATCAAAGAACCCAAGCTCCAATGAATTTCCACATAATCTTCTCAAATGTTATTTCATTGTTTTCGTTATTCTTCCATTCTAATTCATCCAATAACATGGTTTTCATCTAGAGTTTTGGTTTATGATTTTCTCTTCCAAAATCTGTCATCAGATTATTTATCCCATATAAAAATAAGGTTAGGTTATTCCACTTGGAAAATATTTATGTAGGTCGTGTCTTCTTCAAAATTTAGGGGCCATACCACTAGGTGTGAAAATGTATGTTTTCCTTGTATGTAATTGGGTTGGAATCCCCCTTCAAAATTGAGGTTGTAGTGCATAAAATTCTCCTCGTGGATTAGAGGATATTAGAGAGACGAATATGATCTTATTCATCTAAACCTTTATAAAAATATCCTTTGTTATCTATTTTATTTTCACTAAAATTTTAACATTGATTATAACTCTGATAAAATTAGTATTTGTAATAGTAAATCCAAAAGAACTATTCACCACCCTTTAGTCACTACTTCCATACCATGGTACTAATGATTGGTATTAGAGGGTGGTTATTTTATAAGGATTTTGTTTTAATTATTTGATTATTTATTTTGAAACTAACCATTATCCAAGATTTAAATGTATAAGGAAAATATCCACTACTTTGATATGGTTAATCAAGATTATTATATGTTGAATCCTATAAAAACACATAACTTCAATAAAACTGACTTTGTCTATTAAAAATAAATAATGGAGGTATTTATTAAAAATACAGGTCTTCATATTGGGGATATAATTTCAAAATCATATAAATTGATTTAAGTTGATTTAAAAACTCGCACTGGTAATGATTATTAAATATCTATTATAAATTATAATGTTTTTATTTTTTATAGTGATCTCGAAGTAGAAATATGTGTAGTCATATTTCATCGAGTAAAATTACTTCTAATATTTGGAGGACTTTAAATGTCACTCATCAAGGAATTGATAAGTTATAATAGATTCCCCAAAATTATCCACAACATGGTTTCTCTTAGAGAGATCATTAAAAATGATGCTCTCATTGAATGAAAACATAGAGCTCTACACAAGAAATGGAATTTAAGGAAATCTTCCATTGAAGAAAGTAAGTATTTTACTTAATATTTTTTTTGGATGGGTTGATAGGATCACATCCTCAATACAATTTAGAAATGAAGAATGAAAATATTGATGACCATAATAAAAGGAAAGGTATAGCTTTTTAATCAAACAAAAATGTTATTACTAATTATTCAGACTCAGTGTTATAACAATGTGAGAATGATGAAATTTAAAGTTTCACAATAGGTGTTTACTAGAACATGAAGGCTAAGATAGGGTTTAAGAAGTGCCTTAGAAGATATTATCTAAAACATGAATGAAATGGTAGTAAAAAAGGTAAGGCCAATAAATTTGATTCATTATAATTAGTTTTCTATGAGTGTAGAAAATAAGGCGAATATAAAATTAAACAGTCCCAAATTAAATCAAGAAATACAGGATAAGAAATAAATGAAGGAACAAAGAACGGTTTATCATGTTTTATAGATTTGTACTGAAGAGACAAACTCAAGTGATGTTGGTTCTGAAGGTGAAAAATAATCTGTCACTATTTTTTTGTGGAAGCCACTGTAAAGAAGGTATACTATGTCTATAATTAGAGTTCTGGATAATAAATTGATATTGAAAATAAATTTAAAGAATTAAATTCTAAAAATGATAATTTTCAATGTTACATATTATAAATGGATGAAGTGTACAAGGAACTAAAAAGATAAAATAAGAAAATTAAACTAGAAAATAAAATGTAGAATTATTTTATTTTAAGGAATATAGAAAATAAAAAGATGTAGATGTTGAATTTTTAAATGATAAAAATGATAAGATAATAATAAAATATTTTCTTTCAAAAATGGATGATTTTCAAAAGAAAACGTTTACATCAGTTTTTAATAATTTTTCTAAAATTTAAAAATAATGATATTTCTTAATCAAAAATAATAATAATAAACTGAATTTTTTTGGATTATGTACAAATATGAGTCGATGTGAAGACCTAGAATGTATTTATAAATACAATGAAAAACTTAAAAGAAAATTATTGGTTTAATGGAAAATTTATCTATTTTATTTGAGTCGAAGAAACAATTAATAAAATTAGGTCCATAAACAAACCCAAATATGACAAAAATGGTTCTAGAGACAATACATAGGTTCCAAAGATGTACAAAACTACTTTTATTAATTTAATATATATAAATTTTTTAAATGTTAATTCATTTAATTGTAACATGAATGTAAATGTTCATTGAAGTTTAAAATGTCTTTAAAACATACTAAGTCTATCAAATTTAAGGATTTTTCTTCTATATTAGCATATAATAAATGTATGGCATTTTTATGTTTACCTAAATATTTCACTACTAATACAGTTTCACCCAAACTAGTATACGTACCAAAAAAACTATATGTTTGATTTTTTTATAGGAATCCTGCCTAAAGAGTTCCAAAGTAACATGGTACATGGACAATGGGTGGTCAAGGAAAAAGACATGTGAAATTTATATATTTAACTCCTGTGATGGAGTAACTTTCACCATCCTAGAAAACTATAAAGGTATGGTCAATGTTTTTGGAGAAGTAGGTATATTAACTTATGTTATACATATAAGGGTTAAAACACAATATAATTAGAATATCATAACTTTATGATGATGGAATCTATATAAAACTATATTATAATAAATGCCTTGTTTATAATGATAACAATTTTATATTTTATTACAATAGAAATGAAATATATATATTCTATGGACTTTTAACAATTTACCAAGAAAATTTTAAAATTATTAAATGATGTAGATACATACCATATTCTATATCATAGGAAGTTGGGTCATTTTCAACTTTAACAGTTTTACAGGCTTTCCAAACATGAATAGGTTGTGGAACTTAAAAAATTAATTACATGTAAGTATTTTGAATGTTATTAATGTCTAAAAGGTAAACAATATAAAGATTAATTTAGATCTATAAATATGTTTAATATCATAATATATTTATAATTGTTTCTTCGTGATCTTTTTGGAACAATAAGAACTGCTAGTTTTGGTTTTAAAAGATATGTTTTTGTAATAGTTGATGATTTCATGAAATTTTCTTTCAATTTTTTCTTATATCATAAAACTGAAACATTAAATGAATTTGTTACTTTCTGTAAGAAAATTCAAAATTAGAAATTTCAATTCATTTCTACTATTATAAATGGAAAAAGTGTAGAGTTTGTAAACTATGAGTTTTAAATTTTCTAAAACTAGTGGATATTTTCATAATTTGTTTTACCCTAGAATACCATAATAGAATAGTGTTGTAGAGAGGAAAAATTTAAATATTCATGAAATGAAAGGAATATTTTATAATGAATTCAACATTCAATTTGTTTGACTGAATCTATTTATAATACTTTTTATATCTTAAATAGAGTTTACATTATACCCTTATTAAATAAAACACCCTATGAACTGTTTAAAAATAAAAAACCCAAAATTTGTTACTTTAATGTTTTTTTATGTACTGTCTATATTTTTTAAACAGTAAAGATAACCTATACATTTTTGAATAAAAAGGTAATGAAAGTATATTTTAAGGATACTCTAATAATAGTATGATTAATAGGGTATATAATAAAATAACTATGATAATGGTAGAATATGTTCTTGTTTAATTCAATGGAAATAATGATAAATAGGATAATGATTCTATTAATAATACTGATGATGTTAAATAATTTAACTTTTATGAAGATAAACATGAGAATAATGATGCATCAATTTAGGGGGAGAATATCTCCTCTCAATAGGATCCTTTAATTTAGAAAACTCACAAAAATAACTCTTTGTAAAATGTTTTTGGAAATGTTAAATATGGAATTAGAACTAGACATTATATTTTATATTTTTTTGAAAATTATTCATTATTAAATGATTTTGTTCCTACTGATATTAAATATTCTTTTAAAGAATCTAATTGGATTAATTCTATATATGATGAACATGACCAATTTGATATAAATAATTTATAGAATCAATTTGAGTTTCTTAATGATACAATGTATATAGGAAAATATGGATTTCATGAAATAAATTAGATGAATCTGGTAATATCGTAAGAAATAATAATGTATTAGTTTCCCAATGTTATCTTGAAGAATAAGGTATTGATTTTGAGTATTCAGTTTCACCAGTTTCTATATTTTAATCAATTTTAATTTTATTATATTTTTCAAGTTTTAATTATTTAAATCTTTTTCAAATGGATTTAAAAAGTTATTTTTTAAATAGTGTAATTTCAATAGACCATTGTGTTAGACAACCTCTTGGTTTAAAAAATAATGAATTTACAAACCATTTTTGCAAACTATCTAAAGATATTTATGGTTTTAAGTAAGATCCTTGAGTTTAGAATGAAATACTAAATCAATATTTTTTCAAAAATGATTTTTTAAAGGTAAGGTTGATAAAAAAATTATTCATAAAAATAGTTCCATTTTATATACTGATTATAAAAATTTATTTGGTTGATATCCTTTTTGGTTCTAAAAATGATAAATTAAAAATTTTCTCAAAATTAATTACAAATTGATTTTATATGAACCTAATGGGGTAATTAAATTTTTTTCATGATTTACAAATTAAAAAAATAAAAAATGGCATTATCGCATATAAATCCATTTATGAAAAAATAACTTGTTAAAACATTTGGACTTAAATCCTGTAAAACAATGAGAACCCATATGATCAGAAACACTAAAATGGATGGAGATGAATTTAGAAAGTCTATTTATGATAAGATCTGTAGATTCAGGATGAGAAGTCTTCTGTACCTTACTTCTTCAATGCCACATATTATGTTTGTTTTCTATATATATCCTAGATATCAATTTAACCCCAAATAAATCCATATTAATGTTGTTAATAGAGTAATTCGGTATATAAAAGTATTATTAGAACTGGAATATTTTATTCTAATGATAATTTATTTGATTTATTATCTAACCTGATTCTGACTTTAGAGGGTTGCAGAATTGACTAAAAAGAACTTCCGTTATGTGCCACCTTTTAGGAAAAAAGTATAACTTCATGGAGCTCTAAGAAATAACTATCAGTAGCATTCTCAATAGATGAGTCAGAGTATGTTGCTTCTAGTAGTTAACATTCAAAAAGTATTTGGAAAAATCAAACATTCTATGATTGCAATAATAATTTTTATTAAATTCCCTTTTTTTATAACACTAGTATTATTCCTATTTATTAAAAAACTATTCAACAAACAATAACTAAACAAATTTATTGTAGATTTTGTTTTCTTAGGGATAATGTAAATAAAGTTTATATATTCTTAGAATTTATTCTAATTGAAAATAAATTTACTGATTTTTTCGAAAAAAAACCTTTGTAAATTTTAGAAAATGGTGTTTTAATCCGGTATGCTGGAAGATTGTTTTTTTCTTAGTATAATTTTTTTTAGATAAATCAATTCAATTTTTGTTTTATGTCTTCTGTAGTTGAAACATAATAATTATATTCTGATTACATTTTATTAAATGAATCTATCAACATAAACATTTCAACTACCTTTTATTTTTTTATCTCATTGATATTTTTCCACCATAATTAAAATATAATTAGATCATAATGTTTTAAAATTATAGTGTTAAAATATAAAAATGTGTTTTTATTCTTTTTTATATTATTACTAAATTTAATACTTGACTTCGTTTCAATCATTTTTTAGAGATTTTGCTAAATTTAAAAAAGGATGAAATATTATTTGAAGAATTAATATTTACTGTTATGTTGTATCATAATTTCAAAAATATTATGTTTTGTAATTTAAAAAAATGGGAGGTTGTTAGAAATTGGGTATTGACATTTTTTGATAAATTAAAATTCCTCAACATTTAATTTAATATAATTTTATTTCTTAAATTTTATTTATTTTCACATATTTTAATTATTTATTATGATATTTGGTTATTGTTTTATCTACATAATTTTAATTTTTCTATGTGTTATAAAAAATTAATGTCTATTGAGTAGACCAACTAGAGAAAAACATCTACCACATATAGGGGGTGCGGAGGTCAAACCCCATGGGAGGTTTCCATGGTTTCTTGAGCATATCCATGGTTGAAAATAGTGTTCTCATAGCACTGACTAGGCCCATGTTTATGGCCCATGGAGAAAAAGAATAATTTTTGTCTTAAATTGACTCCTAGCCCACAGACAAAGGTGTGTGTGCTGGGTTTTGATCTGGATGATCTATAACATGCTATAGATTATATATTCATGTCATTATATATCATGGATTATATGTGGGGAAAATGTTTTCACCAATATCCTTTTTTTCTGTACAATCTCATCTGCCTTCATCTCAGTCATCCGATCACTTCTATGAGTCTTCTTATTATCCCACATTTTCCATTCCTGAATACTAGAATTAATCTTCAACTACACCTTCCTTTTTCAATCTACATAATATTCTTTGGATGATTTCTTATCCTCCTATAGGAAAGTGTTTTTCTCTTAAATTTTATTTTTTCTTAAACCAATTTCATTGAAGATTCTATAAGTCCATGTTTTATCTTCTCTTTATACATCTTCTTTTGAATTTCACTGAAGGTTTTTATTCCCCCTATTTGAGTGCCTTTTTGTATTTATTTCAACTATAATATCTATCATATTTTTGAATAAGGCTTTCATTGATATATTATTCTTTTTCATTTTTGTTCTCTTATCACCATTGGTTTTTACCAACAATTAGTGTTTTTTCACCATTGGTTTTCACCAAAATTGAGTTGGTATTTTTTTGTCATCATTAGTAGTAACCAATGGTGAGTCTTTTTATCACCATTATTAATAAACAATGGGGTGTATTTTTTTCTCCATTGGAAAAGTTACAATGGTGTGTAAATTTACTTCTCATTGGAACCCAATTATTTGTCTCTGACACACCTCCATAGAGTTATATTTTTTCCCTTTACCTTGGCAATAAATTTTTCTAGTTTCAACATAATCTTCCTCTGTGTGATATTTTTTTCTAATGTAATAATTTAATAGTAATTTTATTTAGTACATTTATTATTCTTCTACTATTGGTTTGATTATTATTCTAATGTATGATTTTTATCAGTATTTTTAGTTAGAATTCATTTTTTTTGTTTTTTTATTTCATTATTCTTTGTAAAATAAAGTTAAATTTATTTAATTTTATGTTCATACTACTTTTTTGGTTTAGTTTTCAACTATTAACCATTTTAACCCCATAGTGATAAAAGATTTTCTGATGTAACCCATTGGTGATTCATGAGCCACCATTTGTTACCCAACAATGTGTAATTTTTTATTGCACTCATATATCCATTTTATGGTAAGATTCATGAAAGGGATTTCATTTTTTTCAATTAATTTTTAATTTTTTAAAAAAATTAAATGGTAGGTAGTAATTTTTTTTACCACCATTGGACATTTCTAACATTGTGTAATGTCTCACTAGACTCTATTTTTAATGGTGAGTAATGTCTCAAAATAAGTTTAAATTTATTTCCAATTTTTTTATATTTATTCAGTGATGGTAAAATGAATTACATTTTCTAATATTTAATATTTTATGTTTAAATATAATTACATCATTGTTTAAGAATTAATTATATCATTTTTAGTGAAATATGCACATGCATATTGTTTTCTAATGATGCTAAGTTTTTATAAATTTTGTTTCATGTATAAAATTTCAAAATTACATTACTTTTGAATTCATTTAAAAATGTTATTTTTTAATAAATATTACTCTTAATATATTTAATATTACTTTTAATATATCATGAATAAATATTAGTATGAATATGTTTTTTTTCAGAAACAATTTAAAAAATCATGGTAATGAACATATTATTATTTAACACTAACTAGAGTCGTTCATTGATTGGACACAAAACTCTTTGGTAGATCTCTGTTTTAATGTTTCAAGAGATTTAACGATGGATAAAATACATGTTATAGAACAGATGATCGAATTGGATAAAAATATGTGAATTAATTTCAGGATTCATTAAAAATTAATCAAGAAACTTATTTGATATCTATTGTTCTACTGTGATTCTAGAGAATCTTCATCTTCTTTATATTCCTCCATTGATGTGATCAAATAACACAACCATAAAAAAATATTCACATCATCTACTAAATTTTTATTTCAATTTTCCTATTATTCCTCAATTGTAATTATTCCAATCACTTATTTTTCCTCTAGAGTGTTGGTTTAAACTTTTCCCTTCCAAAAGGCATCATTAGATTATTACGAATATATAAAAGGATGGCTGAGTTATTCTTCCTAGACAAAAGGACAATATGTTGTGACTCATTGAAAAGTTAGGGGTTATACCACCAGGTGAGAAAAAGGTAAGTTTGTCTTGTATGTAATTGGGTTATCACTCTCATTCAAAAGTGAGGTTATAGTTCATACCAGTCTCCTCGGGGAGTATAGGAAATTAAGAAGAGTACTAGGATCATGGTGGTATGAACCTCTATAAAAATATCCCAATTTATCTATTTTATTCCCTCCAAAACATTTACAATAGATTATAACTATGTTAAAATTAGTATTTGTGATAATAAATCAAAAAAGGACTATTCACCCCCTCTAGTCATTGCTTCAATAGAAAGGGACCTAACAATAAACTCTATTACCTTATCTATGACCAACTCTATAGGTTAGTTCTCCACTATTATAGAGTAAGTGATCAAAATGAAATAATAGAAAATTTTAGGGATAAGTAATATGATCTATGTATAATATAATAGAATTAAAATATAAATCTGAACATAATGGAGATAATGGAAACTAAAATGTGAACTAAAATCATGAGACTAATAAAATCTTTTATAGTAGACTTCAACTAATATTTATATGAATTTGATTGAATTACATGAGCGTGAAATCATATTATTCTTAGATTCCCTATCGTGAATGCCTTGAGAAAACCCCCATTAGATATAGGTAACATCTTATTTATTGAGTTCCATTATATTAATTTCATAGATTCTTATTGAGTACACTCATTGAATTCCATGGAATGAGATCCCATGATTTAGCCTTATCTTCTTGCGTGATATTTCTTGGATGTGAGCCCTGGTTTCCAACAGATTCATACTTCTTAAATGTCATGGATGATACCATTATTTCAAACTAGTATAATGGATTAGTGTGTAATATCCCATATTTTTTAAGGCATGAAACTCATTATGTTTTAGGAAAATTCTTTGATCAAGTTGTTTTTTGGTTTGATACTTGGTTTTCAAGGCTTAATCCAATTATGTTTTTTTGGGAGTGTTGGCACTAAATTTTGGGAAGAACAAAAATGAACGGAAATCCTTAGTGGCTACCTCGTAAAGCTTGTTCGCGGAGCCCCCCGCAGCACCGTGGCCGACACAAAGCTTCCCCTCCAAAAGACACCATAGAGAAAGGAGTTATGAGGCTCCTCGAACCCATTTGACATTTGCGAAGCCTTTTCCAAGGAAGGATGCAGGAGGCTCTGCGAACCCGTTTTACATTGGAGAAGCCACCACGGATCAAGTAGGCAGGAGGCTCTATGAACCCATTTGATGTTTGCGAAGCCTCTGTGGAACATGGAGGAGGGAGGCTCCGTGAACCTCTTTGACATTTGTGAAGCCGCCACAGAGCAACGAGGCAGGAGAATCCATGAACCTATTTGATTTTTGCGAAGCTATTGTGGAGCAAAGAGGCGGGAGGCTCTACAAATCTGTTTGATGTTTGCAATGCCGTCGTGGAGCAAGGAGGCGGGAGGCTACGTGATTACGACCAAATTCCACATGGCTCCCTTCCCGGCATGATCAATTTCACAGTGCCTCTTGCCTATAAATACTAGGATCCCCTCGAGCCCAATGGATGGATCCACCGACCTTTCCCTTTCCTAGCTCTCAAATCACGAAGCAATTTCTGCTCTGCAAACCGTTATCTTTTCAAGGTACATTAGCCTCGTGGTGTGCCTCCCCCTATGCTTGAATTCAACCCCTCTTCAAAGATATATTCCCTTTACGGCATCCATGGGCCTCTACGAAGGAAGGGTATCCCCAAGTGGAATCGGGTATTCATGGAGGACTTATGATTTTCGAAATACCCTCCAGGAACACGTGACCCACATGCTAAGGCAGGGCCACACTGCTTCGCAAGGCACATTACTTCACAATGTTATGCTTCTAAAGGAACCCTTACTTCACGAATCACAGCTCCACGAATGATTTTATATTTCACAAAGAACCTTCTATATGCACCTATGCCCAATGCCTTGGCTAGGCCACTTCACTTCGCGAAGCACACCCCTTCGCGAATCCCCTCCACTACATGGAGTATCAGAGCTTCACAAGGCTTTTACCTATGAACTCCTTTGCTCTGCAACTCCTTTTCCCGTGTGACCCTCTAGGATTGCATGAAGTGATTTCAATGTTCCTTGGGCGGTACATCCCAGTGCGTTGCTTCACCTTATTCTTCTTCGCATAGCCACACTAACTTCTATTGCTTCTTCGCATATCCACGCTAACATTGACCCCTCAATGGATCACTCCATAGCACCCCCTCACAACGACATTACTGATGCCTTCCCTTCCCCAAGGGGCAGGAAGTATTTGTTATATAAGTCCTAAGGGATGCAGAGTGAACCTACATCCTCCGAGTTGTAGGCCGTTAAATTTCCAAGCACCATTGTCCTCCACACATGACGGTAAACTGTAACCCCACCCTGTGTATCATACATGGGATTCCCCTTCTCGGGCATTCTCTATTCCCACTAGTCTCTATTGGAGTGAGATAATTCCTCACATTGAATGAGATCCTCTTTATCAAAGCAATGTCTGTCCGTGGGGAGAGGTAAACCACCTTGGGGTAAGCCCCTAGCCTTTCTTGCAGGATGCAGCATCTCTACTCCTCCTATCTTCTTCCTTGGCCCAAGAACCAAAGGGGGAGATGGGCATCGAAACATTTCCTCTTCTATGCCAAATCCCCCTCACTTTGGGATTTGTCTCCATCAGGACTTTTTCTCGGAGTAAGTCCCAATCTCCATCTCTTGGGGATACTAACCATGCGTAAGCCCTTGTTTCCATTTTGGGCCACTAACCATGTGTAATCCTCACTCCACTTCCCAAGGACACCCCTTTCATGACATTATCATCAGGTCTTCACTGCAACTTGTTCATCACACCGAGTATGACTCACGTAGGCTTAGAGTAAGCATTTACCATGACATCCTCTCTCGGAAGCCTAGTGTGTAAGCCTCATACACCATCCGAACTACATGGAATTTGATCCTTTGGGTACATATTAATCCTCCTGGAGGTTCAAGACCAATAACCACTGGTCTCAACCACTTCACATTGGTTCACCAAACCATCCTGAACTATGTGGAATTTGATCCTTTCCATGGAAAGGTACGTAGGAAGCCTCCCTGAGGTTCAATCTCAACAATAATTGGTCCCGACTCTCTTCACTTTGGTTCACCAACACCTCACCCAAAGTATGTGGACTTTGATCCTTGCCAAGGCAAGGTACGTTGGAAGCCTTCATGAGGTTAAATCCTAATAACCACTAGTCCTGACCACTTCCCATCGGTTCACCAAACCACCCTAAACTATGTGGGATTTAATCCTTTCAAAGTCAAGGTACGTAGGAAGCCTCCATGAGATTCAAGTACAACACCCATCAGTCCCAACTACTTCTTTACGGTCCACCCTCATCCTACATGACGTTAAACTGTACACCCCTTTTTTCCCCACATAATACTAAACTATTCCCCAATCAGCAATAAGCAGTTGGAATCCCAATCAGCGGTAATCTATTGTGACCCAATCTAGTGGTAAGATATTGTGATCCCTTATCTAGCGGTAAGACTTTGTGACCCCATCTAGCGATAAGACATTGTGAACCTCACACAACAGTAAGCAGTTGTGATCCCCATTCAGTGGTATGTTGTTGTGACCCCATATAGTAGTAAGTTGTTGTGATCCCTACTAAGCGGTAAGCCGTTGTGACCCCATCTAGCGGTAAGCCACTGTGACCCCATCCAGCGGTAAGAAGGTGTAGTCCTCTCCATTGGGACCCACATTTTTGGTCTTCCCCTCTAGCGTCAGGCCAACTCTTGATCCACTAATCATGTGTAACCTCCAGCATGTCATTAGGTCACTTTCCTCCTCACACACCCCAATTTCATTCCCTAACCTGGAGGTTCCACTTCCTCCAGGTCCTCTTTATATGGGTCATCTCTCCAGGTGTCCCATCGCCCCACCAAACTACGTAGACTTTAATTCCCTTCCACAGGGATACATAGGAAGTCTCTTCGAGGCACAATCCCAACATCACTGTCGTCCTCATGTCGGTTTCATTTCTCTCTCCATCCTCTCTCAACAATCCATATCCATCTTGATTCTTACTCGGTCTACCATATCATGGTGAAATCATGTCACCCACTCTCTCGCTGATTTTAGAAATAATTGGGTAACTAACCTGGAATTAGCCCCAATATTAGTGTGTCCTCCAGGGGGCACGCATATCTGATCCACTCTAGTGATTGTTCTGATCAGTCTGATCTATCTCCGCTAGACGTTAAACCTACAGAATACCCAGTGTTAAAAATGGTAAGCTAATGAAAACCTCATAGACATGACTATAGCATATAATTCCCCACATTCAATGTGGGATGCTTCAGGCTTCCGTGACTTTGAGATGCCCTATCATAAGGGGAATAAACCCAGACGCGCTAGTGTTCCAGCGTCCATACACACCGATGATGTCCAACGTGACTACTCCCCTGACCGAAGGTTTCTTCCCTAGCCACACCCCTTGGAATGTCCCGACAAAAGCAGTGTAATTAAACAGTGTCCATGAAGATATGGAACTAGGAAGAGTTTCATGAAGAACATCTTAATCTATAAAGGATACCCAGACTAGGTGACGATATCCAAGGAGAAATCCATGGAAGAAAGAACAGATATCCCATAATCCCATTTCGATGAAGGAGAAAACATCCTTGAATAAGTGATGAATGATTCCTAACTTCGGAAAGCAGTAATGTGGGGCCAATGTCAGCGTGCCCTCGTCCTCCTCAAACATACGAATGTGCGCCCCTGAAAAAGCATCAGAAATTGTAATTTTGAACATGAGGTGAAGTCTTCTCTTCAATGTGGAGATTAGTAGAGTTCGAGACATTAGTGGATTAGACTGTCACTAGATCCAGTAATCCAGTGCCAGGTCCCACCAAGAAAATAATAGGCAAGGTGTAAAACTCAGCAGAATTCAGTAAGGTTAAAATGTTGGACATCCCGGTCTGTGACGTTGTCAGTGTGGATCCTTCTTACAATCCATGGAAGATGAAATAGAGTTGGGGCACTGGATGTCAATTTATTTGTTTCAACACTTCTGGTTCAATCTCTCTACATTTCAAGAACTATGCTTCTGGATCAGGAATCTGATTGCCACCCACCAACCGGCGCAGGGGAAGGGGCAGTGCCAAGGTGGAAATCCTGCATGGCTCCAACACTTCTGCGATAATATCTATACCCACTACTTCTAGGATCCCATGACCCATATCCCCTTCTGAATTAATTCAATTAAGGGTGATGAACAACATCGTACACTGATATAAAGAGGAGGGGATTATCCAAACCAGAGATATGGCATGCCACGATTTAGAGGCATCTGCACCTCGGCACCACCACCTCCCCCAAGAGCTTCACATGGATCCACTGGCCTCCATGCCAATGTACAACTGTTTCAAGAGCCTCTCCCCAAAACATTTCGATGAATCACTCCCCCATGATGATGATTTTGGGGATGTCTGGACAATACTGACTGGGATCCCGTTTCATGGGCTCCCAAGAAGAGATCCCACTAGGCCGCACCAACGCCACTACTCAGTCCCACGAGTCGAGGAGTAGAAAATCCGTGTGCCTACACCACCAGCCCCAGTCCATCTGACCCCACGCCAGCGTAGGGCGCAGGCCAAGGGGGACACCCACCAAGGGTCTCCAACGTTAGTAACTACTGTGGATCGCGCCACCACCGACGTATATCGTCATCCCCTTGTGTTTTCTGAGCATGGGAACTTATATACCCGAGTCGGATCAAGTCCCCAACCACCGAACGAGTTGGATAGGTTGACTCTATTGGTCTCCAGTATAGGTAGTGGCTACCATGGACTGACCTGCGACAATGAAACCCAGTACAGAGGTCCTCCTTATACCGCTACCACTGAGAACGTGGGCCCTCCCCACTTCCAATCCCGGCATGGAGGCCCACACTATGCTACCTTCAATCCAATTGAGGGTCCTCCCTAGGGATGTGACACTCAGTATGGAAGCCTCTCCCTTTCTCGTTACATCGGTTATGGAGTCATTCTTCCTACCGCAGGCCGTCGGTGTGGACACATTACACATCCGGTCACTTTCTTGCATTAGAGACCTCCCAATGTTCTTGGAGTATTCGGTGAAGGTCCTATTCACCTCAGAAATTAGAGGAGTGAATGATAGCTTCACTTCATTGTCACCCAACATAGAGGTCCTACCCGTGTTCGGCTTGAACAGTACGAGGACCCTCCTTGCGCTGCCGCTGCCAGGGGAAACATGAATAGAGGCCCTACCCATGCTCCTACTAGCTTCAGTGGAGGTTCTACATGATCCAGAACTTCCACCAGAGATCCCCTCCACACAAGATTCAGTGGGTATAATTGTCCTCCCCGCGTTCCCTTTGATATCTATCCAGGTGTTCCTCGCACCCCAGCTCACTCAGGCGGAAATCCTATCCTACCTACACTAGTAAGATCGAAGTTCCTCCTCATGCCAAAAATATAACCTATCTCGAAGAACCATCCCACGGTAGGAGGGCAGGTCGTCACAACCATAAAATTTATTTTAGAATATTCAGATTGATATCAAACCAGTTTGCTTCTAAGATTCTGAGGTAGAATACAACTCAGTGATAGAACCCTCACCTAGATCACCCATTTCAAGGGCCGCGGTAGCAAAAAGGAACATCATCCTAATACTCCCTAAATGTGATCTCCATCGGTTTCCTTCCTCCCTATATAGTAACAACCAAGAAGAAAACAAATTGGAAACTCCACAGGTTCTGGCTGTGCAACCTCCCCCATCATCACCAGAAGCATTATCTACCTCGACTGAATATCACAAAGAGATATTCGAGGAAAAAATGTTGGACGAGTAGTAGCGTGGTCCATCACCAGTATCTGTAGTCCCTGTACTTGAAAAAATATTCTTCAGCCCGTATTTCTGGGATGTGGTGGCTAATTCACTACACTCTTCAGAGGATAGCCTGAGATGTGGAAGTTTGTCAGCTTGCTCGTCGTATTCTACCCCGGCCAGCCTTCCGTCCTAGAAGTGTTCCCCAATACTGCTACCAGATCCCCAGCCACATTTAATTGATGAGTGGGGAAATGAAGGCCCAGACCCCAAATTTAGACCAAGGAGTCTATGGGATATTCTCACAGCGGCCCATTTCCCTGAGATGTTTTGGCTAGTTGCAGCGCCAAATTTCAGGGTTCTAGAAGCACTCACCCAAGAGGAGGTTGGATGCTTTCTATAGGCCCTATGGGTGACTCATTTCTATCCACGTCATTGATTATTGGCCTACCCCAAGAGTCAGACACACATCGAAGACATCTTCCATCAATGTTGTTGGGTTGATTTGGCCGCACTCCCCGTAGCCCAGCACCCTGAGTCACCAAGATTCCATAGGAACCTCCAACAACGATGAGTCCATATCTTTATAGTGCTCCGCAGGATAATCTAGGAGGATTCTCCCCACATGAAAATCCATTGATGGGGGAAGTACGAGACCCTCTATTTCATCTCAATCCGATGCCATCCTGATTTTCCAGGCAATATAGAGGATATGCCTCCAGGAAGGGTCATGTTTAACATGTCCAACCTACTAGGGGTGATCACGAGTTAGAGATTCATAGAAAGGACCTACCCAACGAGGGAGTTTCAATCCTCTTGGATTCTTTGGGAAGAATTCCTCATCAACAGAGGAATCAATTGGGTCTTCCCATGACCACTGAGGCATTGGCCCGCAGCTAAAATCCCAATAAGGGTAAGGAGCAGCTCAAAGCTGTTAAACCCACCAACCCATTTGGCTCAGTGCAGAAGGTGGAAGATGATCCCAAAAGAGTTGTGTTGCATAATTAACTCAGTGAACATAAGAAGATGGCTGACAACCTCCTTGTTGAATGTGTTGTAGAGCGATGACCAGACTACGGTGATCCTCGGCCGAGGAAACAGGGGCAGACACAACTTCCGCTCAACGAATTGCCTCCAGGTGACCTTGACCTTCCTGCCCATGAAAACAGGGTTGATGCATGAAATTACTGGAATAGGGAGTGGTTTGTGTTTCCAAATCCTCTATAATCACATGAAAATCCTTGGGACCCAACTCAGGTTCCCCCTGCTGCTCCACAGGTCAGTCCGCTAGCCACTCCATGAGTTACTGGGTCTCTTTATCTTTTGGAAGAACCTATCAATGCACCTGTGGTCAGGGATCCCTATCAAGATAGGATTACCCACCCATATTATCCAATGGCGGAACTAATCACCTGCCTCGAAGCATTAGATACTCGATAGGTGGCAATATTTCCCGATGGAAAGCCATACCCAGTGTGGGTGGATGATATGCCAGCACCCCCGGGGTTTCGAAAATCCCACTTTTCCCCCCTTCAACGGGACAGGGGACCCACCGCAGCACCTGGCCCACGTTATCTCAAGGTGTGGGCCCATTTTGGGAGCACCATCACTGCAGGAGGCCTCCAAACTATGATTTTTCGCACCTACATTGGAGGGGATGAAGTTTGTCGGGCACAACCAGCTCCACGTTAGATCAAAAGCCCGCTGGGAAGACCTCTGTAAGAAATTTCTATACCAGTTTTGTTCAACCACTCAGAAGATGAGTATCACAGACCTCTTCAAGTGCGAGAAGAGGCCTGATGATCACGTTTCAGACTTTGTCACCCGATGGAAAAGGCTCACATACTCCCTACAACTGACTCCAGAGCAACTATTAATGATGTGCATAGGGAATTTCAAGATAGAACTTATCACCTCTTTGATCACCCAAAACTACAATGGGGAATTCTGAGACTTCTCTGATAAGGCCCAACATCCAGAGGAAGCCTTGCAACATGCCAACTCGGTAGGTCCGTTTCCTCCTGCAATCCCCTGAGAAGGGCCGCCAAGGCTGAGCCCGCCACTATTGCTAAAATAGATGCCCCTAGGATACTTGATTTTTTACCAGTGGAGCCGCCTCCATAGCCTCATAGAGGCCCTCCACCCCAGGAATAGCCTCCGGCCCAGCAGCACCCACATCAGAATCAGTAGGTTCCCCACACATTGTACCACCAACACCTAGGTGAGATAACCATCCTCCACCTCCTCGATAGTCTCCTCCAGCCCAACATCAGGGTTAGGATCCAAGGGCCCCCTTTCTGGATAAGAGGAACCAGACCTACTCATTCAATGATGCTCAGGTCCCCAACTACTTCCATAGTTCCTTGGAGTAGGGGATTGAACATTTTCTTGAGTGTAGGAGGCCAGAAGAGGCCAACCTCATTGAAAAAACTATTTATTTCCCCGATCACTGGATCCTGAGGAACACCATCAAAAAATGTTATGTGTTTAAAGATGGATTCAATACATGGTGGATAACAACATAGTTCAATTAGGCCCAACTCTGGCACAGGTGGCGCGTGTTTTCGTGGGGTCAGACATTAGTAGTGACAGTGAAGGCGAGTGGCATCAGATTTCTAACCGTGGGTGCCAGACGTATGAAAACTGGATGGATCATAAAATGGACGCCCATGCCCATCGTGTTATCCATACATGACTGAATCAGCCAGAGCCTTCAGAAGGCATAGCTACTACTTCTTCATCATTGTCTCAGTCGTCCACTTCCCAGAAGAGAAAGCATTAGTAGCGTAAGGGAAAATAAAGTCTCCCGCTGATTCCATAATCATCCCGTAAACTCAGTGACTTCACCCCCCTGGAGATAGAGATTCCTCCATGAATTTTTCCAGTAGTGGATGAATCTTCAAGTGAAAGTCAAAGGTACACCTCAGTTAATACCTTAGAGCTGTTAAACCCCTACAAGATTCCTGACAAGGAGGAATGCCAGATAAATCCTCCCAACATCCCCAGTTGTCGCCAGCATTGACGGAGCCATGGAAATATGGGCCATTAGAGTTCCTTGGTCTTTATTTTCATCCAGGATATGTAGGCTACTGAAACTAGGAAGTAGGCCCAATGCAGAGCTCAACACGTGCCACCTTCTCATCTGGTGTCATCAGGTCCACATTCGCTACTGTTCGTGTTGTTGGATTAGTTAGAGCCACCTCAACCATGCCTTAACTAGCCACGCTTTACTAAAGACTGGTCCCGATCATATTTCCATCATCTGCTAGTCACTCTGTAGGCTTCGACTAGTGAGCAGCAGGATATTCCTAGCACCAGTCTACTACCAGTTCAGTCAGTAGGTCCCACCATACCTCTTGTCATAGAGAGACCTTCTTTAATCATAATTTCATGGATGGCATGGAATTATGATGTAATCAGTCATCTTGATAGAATTACAGCCATGATATCTACTCTTTAGGACCTTCTCCCATCATCAGATATGCATGAGGTCCTCACTGAGGCGTTAAGAAGCCCCCACTAGTTTGAGAAGGAGGTAGCAGCTGCAGAACCCTTTCATGCTGAGGTGGTTGAGAATGCTGAATTTGAGGACATCATCTCGTTTTCTGGAGAATATGAAGGCTCTCCCATATAGGGGAACATTCTTCCACTATAAATCACTATCTATTTTAATGGCATGGAGGTTTACTGCTGTCTTGTCGACAAAGGCTCCGGGATCAACCTAATCCTGACTCGGACACTGTGAAAACTGGGGTTCTCTAAGGATGATCTGAGTACATATGATCTAAGAATCCAAGGTTAAGATAGGATGGAATAGATATTGGTCGGAAAGATCCACATGATGACCTAGTTCAGTGGCCCAGTTGCCATAACCGAATTTATGGTTGTCTCACAGGGCACCACCTATAATGCGTTGATGGGCAGGACATGGCTCCACCTACATGAGGCAGTTCCCTCATTGTATCACCAGTGCCTCAAGTACTACCTTAATGGTCAAGTGGGAATTCTTTAAGGTGATACTTATCCCTTTTCCTCTTGTGAAACTCGCTGTCTGGATGCCGACTATTACAAGAGAAATGACAAGAAGATTCAGGCAAACGTGGTTGATCATACTACGGCTGCGACCTGCCCATGGACAGATCTAGATGATGCCTATATCTTTCCAATCCACTGATTTGAGGCTACAACTATGAACATAGGATAATGACATGTTGATTCTAGAACAAGGGGGAAACACATTCCAAAGTCTAAGAAACATTGGAAGATCACCTCATGCTTCTACACAAATCAGGCTCAGGTGATCCTAGAGCCTCCTACTCCTATAAGGTATCGGGATGTCGGCCACATGAAAATGACAATACACCATACATGCTTCTTTTTTCAGGCTGGAATTAACTGTCTCAAGATGACACACCACTATTGCTTCGATATCATCAAGTGTGGCCCTTTGGTTTGAAGACCAGATGGGATCAGATCAACAACCTTCATCGCTATGGTTTCAGCAGCACAAGAGTTCCCTTATGCGGTGTCTACTGCCGCCTATGCCGGTACCAACCACCCATCGGGATCTGTCAACTTAGAGGAAACTTCTCCCACTGATGATCCATACTCCATAAGTGAAGAAGAGTATTTATAAGATGATCCCCCCACCATGGAAGAGGGAATCTCTGCCACGGTTGATGAATTGGTGTAGGTGAACCTCGGTAGCGAGGCAGGCCTGAAACTCACTTTGATCGGTGCCTCAATGCCCCTCGAGGAGCAAAAACAGTACATAGACTTACTTAAACAACACTGTGACATATTATCCTAGAGTTATAATGATACTCTAAGACTAGATTCTCATTTAACCATCCACCGCCTCGGTCTCCCGACAAATCATCACGGGTTCAAGAAGCCTCCCAGAAAGATGCACCCTTATCATGGTGACATAGTTGAGGCAGATGTTGATAAGATCATTAGAGCAAATTTTATTTAAGGAGGTCCAGTACCTTAAATTTATATCCAATATTGTTCCAGTTAGGAAGAATAATGGATAGAATAGATTCTACATCGACTTATAGGATCTCAATTTTCTATGTCTGAAAGATTATTTTCCCCATCCTGTGATGGAATTGTTGATGAATGCTACAGCTGGGTTCTAAGACCACTCCTTAATGGATGGGTACTCTGGGTATAACCAGATCTGAATGGCCCCCAAGGATGTGGAGTCTACAGCCTTCAAGGCAGCACAAGGTACTTTTTATTACCAAGTCATGCCCTTCAGTTTAAAGAATGAAGGTGCCACCTATCAGTGGCATATGCATCGCATATTCAAGACAGTACTCAGAACGTTGGTAGAATGTTTTGTAGATTATCTGGTGTCCAAATCTTTCTCGTGTTTGGACAATCTAAAAGACCTTGAGAAAGTGTTCATCTTCCTCTGGTTTTTTTCCACCTGAAGATGAATCCATTGATGTGAGACTTTGGGTTCACCTCTAGAAATTTTCTTGGATTCATTGTCAGATACATGGGCATCAAGATCGTCCTAGAGAAGATCAAGGACTTTATCCAGATGTCTCCCCCAAGAAACATCTGGGTGCTTCAAGGTTTCTAAGGAAACTTATCCTACATATGTTGATTCATCGTGAATCTAGCTGGTAAGTGTAATCCCTTTCCTAGGCTCATGAAGAAAGGAAATTTTTAAAAGTGGGACGAAGAATGTCAGCCTGCATTCAAGGAAATCATGCAGTATCTGCTCTAGCCTTCAGTTCGGATTCCACACATTTCTAGAAAATCACTGGTCCTTTACCTGGCCACCCTAGAATGGTCTCTCAGATCCCTTCTAGTGCAGAAGAATGGTGAGGGGACAGAGAACAATCTCTACTATCCCAGTCACATGCTCCCTGATATAGAGACTAGATACTCCCCTACCGAGAAAAGTTGCCTTGTGCTGGTATTCAATGTATAGAAATTGTGAAATTACCTCCAACATCATGAGGTATGGCTAGTGACCTGGGTAGATCCGCTAAAGTATATCTTGAACCACCCCATATTCACAGGATGTATAGCTCAGTGGGTGGTAATCCTTCAGTAGTTTGATATCAGTTTTCTTCCTCATAAGGCTATTAAGGGGAATGTTTTGGCAGACTTCCTTGCTTCCCATCCGACTCCCACAGACCAGTCCCAGGATCTCTATTTCCCCAATGAAGCGATTCTCTCGGTAGACCAAGCCATGCTATGTTGGAAAATGAACTTCGATGGTGCTTCTCAGAGACCCACTGGCAGAAGTCTCAACGACCATAGGCTCAACAAAGTAGGCATGGGTATTTTCGTTATTAACCTAGCACAATCCATTTTTTAATATTCATTCCTATTGTCAGTAGGTTGTACCAACAATGAGGCAGAGTATCGGGCTCTCATTACCAGCCTCATGACGGCCCTCGAAATAGACGTTCCCCATTTTCATGTGAAAACGAACACCTAATAAGTCCTCAAGCAGATCAAAGGTGACTATGTCATCAGAAAGCTAGAGCTTGTACCATTGTTGGAACACACTCTCCATCTAATAGCCCAATTCCCATCTCGTCCAAAAGTTACTCATTCCCCACAATCTCATAACGGTCGAGCTGACGCCCTGGACAACATAGTTGCATAACTTGTAGAGCCCAAACAGGAGGATCTGATTATCCACACGACACACCAAATATTCATTACTCCCGTCACTCCAGATGATGATAAAAGACCAAAGGTAAGCCAACTTACCTCCAGCGCCTCCATGTCAGGAACCCCAAGTCCCCCGGAGGCAGTTATTGAAGTAAACCCTAACTAGAGAACCTCATTTTTCAAGTACTTCCAAAACGGTAATCTCTTGGAAGATCGGTCAGAGTGTGAGAAAATCTGATGTCTTACATTACATTTTACCCTCTAGGATGGTCCTGGTCATGAGTAGGACCTCTAAAATCACGGGTTTGATGGGGTTCTCTTATGTTGCATTCAAGGAGGTGAGATTTCCCATGTCATGCAGGAGGTCTAGGCTGGTTCTTGTGGGGCTCATCAAAGTGGGCCGAAATTATCTCAATAGATCTAGAGACTGCGATATTTTTATCCCTCCATGATCCATGATTACATCGAGTTTGCCAAAATGTGTCATGTGTGTCAACTTCTTTCCAACTTTATGCATCGACTGCAAGAGTCTCTCCACACTACCACATACTCTTGGACATTTTTGGTATGGGGACTTGATGTTGTGGGACCAAATCCACCGGTGACAGCTTTCCAGTGTTGATTCATCCTGACCACTACGTATTCTTTGGAAAGTGGGAAGAGGCACTTCCACTCAAGGAGGTCAAGGCCCATTTCATTATTGAATTTGTGAGCTCCAACATCATCTACCGATTAGGAGTCCCTCATGCCATCCTCACCAATAACAACACGAACTTCCGATCAGCGGAGCTGAAGAAATTTTACGCTAAGTACAACATCTATTCTAACCATACCTCCCAATATCATATAGAAGAAAATGGATAGACTGATGAGTTTAACAAAAACCTCTCTAACATTATGCAGAAAATGGTTGGTTAGAAAAAGAAGATTTGGCCAGACAAGCTCCCCACCTCCCACTGGGCTTATCAGATGACAACCTGTAATTCCACCCAGGTGACCCCATATTCTCTAGTGTACGGAACAGAGGTCATCCTACCCATAAAGATTTAGTTTCCCTCATTGCGCACAACTTTATATGATTAGAAAGTTCTATATAAAGTAGCTTAAATCCACCTGGATGAGTTGGAGGTGCTCAATGCGAACATGCTTCATGCCCTGCACAATTTGGAAAGGCATCAGAACAAGTCAGCTAGAGCTTTCAACAAGAAAGTTCACCTCCACTCCATCTTTAAAGGTTACTTAGTATTGTCCCTGAGGACACCAATGATACATGGAAGGAAACCACACAAGTTGGATCCCAAATGGGAAAGACCTTACATTGTTCACAAGGTCTACTCCAATGGCGCATACTCCCTGGTAACCATGTATGGTGAGCATATAACTCCTCCCAACAATGCCAAGTTCCTCAATAAATACTTTGCCTGAGTTTCCTAGTCCTGCAAGACCTTAAACTATACCATCCCTCACAAACCTAAACTACATTAGGGGCCTACATGACCTTAAACTGTCTGGTCCTACATGACCTTAAACTATATGGTCCCGCATGACCCTAAAATTCTTTAGGGTCTTACATGACCTTAAATTGTCTGATCTTACATGACCTTAAATCATAAAATGTCCCGCATAAAACTAAACCGTATGTCATCCCACAAGATGTTAAACTGTATACCATCTTTCATGACATTAAACTGTATGTCATCCTATAAGACACTATACCGTAAGAACAATGTATGACTTGATTCCTGTCCTCATGGGATATGTAAGAATGCTCAGACGCTTCATCTTGAGTCCAGCCTCAGTTTCCTCTTTGGCAATCCCCCTTGGGTATATTTATTTTGGAGGATCCCACATGGTTTTGTGTAGGATTCTTTGGCCCCACTCATTTCAGGATTATGATGATTTCACTATGTGCCCTCCCTTGTTCATCTCTCCTCCCACGTCCTGACCGCATGACAGAAAACTACATGGCCTGCATAACAACGTATGGTTTGATTCCCATTCTTATGGGATACATAGGAACATCCAAAAATTTCATTCATAGGCCCAACCCCAAACTTCAGGTTCTCCTATTCGGTCAAAACACATGGTGTGGTGCATGATTTTTTCATCATTCACGTTGAGTTCATCATGACCATACCTTACATCCCTCCTCCCAGAAGATCCCCACCTCTTCTATTGTCCATCATGACTTTATGTTTCACGATAAAATCTATGCTCCACAAACTCCATATTTTGGGTTTCAATTATCTTTCACATCGAAAATGGCCCTGAATGATATGGATACTTAGCCTTTGATATCTCCTATCATTTTAGGCCAATGCCCTCGAGGACCTCAAATGACAAATCGATACAAGTCCCGTATTGTGAATATAGTCTATAGTCGATTCTCATTTGTTGTTCCCATTTTAGGTCATATGATATAGATTTTGTGTTTTGAACCTGGTCATCATCAATCCTATGTCATTGTCACCACCCCCATACGTCCCAAAAATTATGTGTAGTGGTTCCTTATGCCCCGCTGTCTCTTCAAGCTTCGGCCTGCCTCGGGCAGGAGTTTGATTTCTGTTTTCAGATCATTATATGATGGTAAGAGACTAGTCATACTCCTTATTTCCCACTCTAGTCATTACTTATGTGGGCTTAGGAGCTGAGGTAAGGTAATACCAGCATGAGAGGTCATATGGTTATAGTTGTCTAGAATAACAATCTTTAGGTCCCTCGACCCTTTGACCCCCTAGCCCGAGTTCTCATCCTGGATTTTGAGGTGTGGTATGGACTCAATTCCTTATTCACATTGGGATATTTTTACACACCACACATACCCCCTTTGAGACATAACTCCTTCATTTATCGTCCTTTCTGTGAGCACATGCCCCACCATGCTTTGCGAGCCCCATCATTTGGGTTTCGATCATCTTCTAGATCCAAAAGGACCCCCTAATGGAATGGATGCTCAGCCCAAGGGCTATCCTACCATTACGAGCCAACATACTTGAGTATTTCGAACAAAAAGTTGATACAAGTCCCAATTTGTGAATATGGTCAATGGTCGATGCTTAATTTTTCCCCCAACTTCTGGTCACATAAATACAAATACCGTGTTGAAAACACGGTTAGTAGTCATCCTATATCATTTTTACCATTTCGTGGTCTTCCACAGGCATGATAATTCACCCTCTACCCTCATCTATCACAGACACATGACATTAAACTAGGCATCTATGGTCCGAGATTTATGACCATAAACTATGACCACAACTCATCCTTGTTCCATGATGATAAAATTCACAAAATCCTTCTCTAGAACTATGTATGGAATGATTCACATTCTCCTGGGATATGTAGGACTTCCCAAACGTCTAGTCTTCGAGTCCATCCTCCTCTCTTAGAAACAATCCTATCATCTTGTCCCATTGGCTTATGTTCCTCTAGGAGAGTGGTATATCGTGTGGTATGGGCTTATGTCCCCATTCATGTTGGGTTTGTAACAACCATGCCACATACCTCTCTCTCATGAGTGCTCTTCGCTCCCTTTCCCTACACTAATCTTTTCGAGTTGGATGCTCTTAATTCGGGTCCCTCGACCCTTTTCGGTGATTCACCAATGCTCCCAAAAGTACTCTGGTTCAGAGCATGGAGTTTTAGATTATACCTGGACATGATTTCACCCATTTTCAGGCATCATGTTCCCCTTCATTTGGGTTTTCATTATCTTTCACATTCGAATAGACCATCAAGTGGCATGGATGCTTGGACCAAGGGCTCTCCTACCATTACAGGCCATCATTTTTAAGGGTTTCAAAAAACTAATCGATACAAGTTCCATGTTGCGAATATGATCAGTGGTGGATTCTCATTTGTTGTTCCCATTTCAGGTCACATTATATGGATGCTGTGTTTCGAACATGGTCAATAGTTATCCTCTATCGTCATGCCAAACCCATCAATCCTTATATGTCGGTTACATGATTCACATCATTTTCAACCCCATCATGTCCATGTGGAATTTTCACACTCTTTGTACTGTCCCTCAGTGTGCATTTTCATGTTAGGAGAACAAAGCAACGGTGAGGCGTCATTTGGGGATCTGCACCGACTTCCCCTTTACGCGTATCCCATGTGTTTCAAAGACCACTTCCTCCCTTGTTTACCACATCGAGTTTGACTCACATGGGCTTAGGGGCTAGATTTAGGCATGTGCTCACATGGAAGAATGTCTCTTCTTCATGGTCTAGCTCAAAGACCTTAAACTAAGATCTCCTTATATGACATTTTCTAGAACTACGTATGGATTTATTACCATCTTATGGGATACGTAAGAATTCCCGAACATCTCGTTATTGGGTCTAGCTCAACTGAGACCTAGTCTATACTACCCCATATTCTATAAACTTTTATGGCCCCTCGGCACAAGGTTTATTTCTTGGAATCATGTGTTGTGTGATGTGGACCTCGTCCTCATTTACGTCGGGTATGTTTTATGATTCCATGAACATCCTCTCTTGAACCTTGTTTCTCTTACATATGTCTGAGCTACATGACATTAAAAAATTCTTCCTAGCCCCACATGACATTAAAATGTTGCGTCTATACTACACGACATTAAAATTCATGGTTGGTCCCATCACATGACCCTAAACTGTGACATTATCATCCTTGTCGCATGATGAAAAACGGCATTGCATCGTGGTGTCCTCATTCATGAAGACATCATGTTTGGTATCTGTCACACACTATACCATTTGTTAATGCCTGCATATAGCTTGATTCTTGTGGAAATGCTGAGACATTCCATCCTAGGTCCATGAATTCCAAAGAAAAAGACACTCGTCCTAGAGGACAAACAAGATCTATCAAATTTCGCTTCTATTGGTGTGAGGGCCAGATCTGCACGACCTTATTACCTCTGGCACTGGTATCTTACCATGACACCTTCATAACTACATATATCTTGATTCCCATCGTCATGCGATATGTTGGAATGACCAAGTAATTTTCATTGGGCCCAACCTATCTTTCACTTCTGGTCCCCTGACCTAGAAGTTTCATAGGGAGCACATTGTGGTGATACAGACTCTTATGGTCCTTATTCTCGTTGGGTTTTAGTAATTTCTTCAACACATGTCTCCCTCTTCAAGTTCTTCATTATCCAATCTTTATGACCATAAACTAAGACCACTTTGTGTCCTTTCCACTAGATGTTAAACTGCACAACATCTTCATGAACTACATATGGCTTGATTCCCATCCTCATGGGATACGTAAGAATGCCTAGACTTCTCATCTTCGGGTCTAGCCCCAGGAATCTAAAATCCTTCCCCCTCTGCAGCCTCTCATCCGAAACTCTTTTGGGATCATGTGGTGTGGTGAGTACCTCTTGGGTTATCATTGATGTTGGATTTTGAAATGATTGTACCATGTGCCTCCTATGTCTTTTCCCAACCTGATCTGAGTTTTATGACCCTAAACTAAGATCTCTCTATGAAAACTATTCATTGGGTTTGGCCACTTCACCACCTTGCACATCGTCTATTAAATAAGGCCCCCATTTATGGCCCATCCAAGGACCATTATGTTGGAAGCGTGTGACCACAATACCCTTGTCCTTGGAAAGGGACCCAAGTCCCTCTATATGATATGTCTTTTTGTTATACTCAGATGTGTTGTGACAAAGAGCCCAAAGTGTGGAATTTTCATAGGGACATTCCCTCGTTCCATGTCCAAGCTTTGTGAGCCCGTTATTTGGATCCCCATCCTCTTATACATATAAAGGTACCCCCTTTATGGCATGGTATCACGACACATTGTCTTACCTACCGTCTTGGGACAACGTCCCTGAGGACCTTCGATGATATTTGCGATAGGTTTTGTGTATCGAACATGGTCTGCAGTTTACCTTCATTTTTCAGTCTCTATTCCAGTCTAACACGAAATAGATACTATGGTTCATATACGGTAAATAGTTACCCCCAATCGGCACTCCACAATCATTGTGGTCTAGATATCGAGCATCATGATTCACATATTTCCTCTTCCTTATGTTCAAGTGGAATTCCAACATACTCGGCTTTACCCCTTAACGCATCTAGGTGCGTCAAGTTAGCAGGTCGGCATTATTGGGACGTCATTCACATAGCATGCCATCACCCCAAACATGTGTCTTACTGTGCTAGTAAAGTCCAATAACTAATCCATGTTTCCCACATCGAGCATGAATCACATTGGATTAGTAGTTCTGGTACGATGTGTAATGGCGCAACCATGCCACACATGCCTTTTCGTCCCACATGACATTAAACTATGCTCTCAGAATTACATTTGGTTTGATTCTTATCCTTATGGGATATGTAGAGACACCCAATCATTTCTCCTTGGGCCCAACCTTAGATTCATTGACCCTTCCGGCCCCTCAGGCCTGATCTTGGTCTTGGCAGTATGACCATTAAACTATGTGCATCGTCCTCACCGTATGATGTTTAAACCACATGTCTATCGTTCTTATTGGCATGCCATAAAAACATAGATAATTATAGGTCCTTTACATAGAGGTCATTTTCAAGAGTATGTTTGGTCCCTGATCAGACAAATATTCCCACCTAATGTGTTTCAACCATGGTGGTGTGATTTCAAGAGTGTTGGAATCCATTTGAACAACCCACAAGTCCACACTCCATGCTTTGTGTGCCCTATATTCAGAACATCATCCTCTTTCACATCTAAAAGAACCCCTAAAAGTCTGGATGCACAGCCCCTGGCTTTCCTACTGTCCTGGGCCAATGTTTTTGAAGACTAATGGATGACATTTTGAGTCACGCCCTTTTTTTTGAATATGGTCTATTGTCAACCCTCGTTTTTTATCTCCATTTTAGGCTAACGTAATAAGGATACTGTGTTTCGAACAAAGTCAGTGGTTATCCTTTATTGTCACGCCACCCCTACAGTTTTTCGAATCTGGGGTATCGTGATTCACACATTCCACTCCCTTATGTTCTAGTTGATTCCAAACTCCCCCAGTGTTACCCTGCTCACGCACTAGAGCACATTGGGAATACAACACATCGATTGTTCTGACGTCCTCATCCTCTAGTTGGGCCTCTCACTTTCTTCATGGAAATATGGATTGGTTGTTCAAGCACTGGATTCCCGGATCGTGGTTTTCACTCTTATATTTGGTTGGAATGACAAGGTGGTAATCCCTTGTTTCTCACATTAGGACCAACCAATGTGAGCTTACGGGCTGATCGCTGGATGTTCCATGAATGTAATGGAAATATAATAGACCAGAAATGAATAACATAACTCATCCATGCATCTAGAATGCATAATTAAAATATGAAGGCGCATTCAAAAGTTTCATGCTCTAGGTTGACCTCGTCTAAAGAGAATTGAAGCTCCGCCACCCTCTGGCTTGTGGCATCCTGGATATGTTGTCGCCTATTTAGTTCCCGCTCCTCCTCGGAAGAAATGGGTGTAGTTCATCAGCTGTGATCCAGGACCGCTCCTTGTTGGTTCGGAAAATGGTCATCTCCTCAAAGGCTTGCCTCATGCAATCTTCGGCCTCTACCAGCTGGCCCTTCAGCCACAATATAATCTCCGAATATGCATTGAGGAAGGAAAAATGTTCATATTCTCAGATGTTCAGCTGCTGAATCTCATTTTCAGCCTCCTATAGCCTCTTGATATTCACTCATTTTTTCTGCTTCCAATCCACACCAAGGCTGCGATCATATTCCCGGATCTTATCTACCTTGAGATCTCGGACAGGCATCCGGGGACGCTGGGCAACCGCTCCCCCAGGGCATAGTTCGTGCAGTCGAAAATGAAGTCTCTCAATATGATCTATCCATTTTGCTCGAGAAGTGTCATCGATTAAGTGGTTGACCATCTTCTATGACCAGCGACATACTATCTTTCTATCCTCTTCATCAGAGTGTATCTCGTCTTAGTTTTCAGGGTTGGCAAGATCATACGCAGGGAACACCCCCAAGAACTCGTCAGTAGGGTCTGTATTTGGTGGCTGATTCTATATGGAAGGACCCGTGCTGTTCGACCGATCATCATCATGGGATCCCACATTAATAATATCAGGCTCATCCCTACTAATAGTCCCACCACTGATCGGGAGTGCCACACCTCGGTCATTCGGTATATCAGCCTCCACGACAACCGACATTCCCCTGGGAAAAGAGCCACCAGAAGTACCAACCAACTTCACCAAGGCAGCCCACAGCAGCTGAAGAACTATGCATACCAAAAAAGGGTATGAATATCAGTTAGCCTGGTCAATGGGTGGCAGTCATGAATTTTGTAAAGAAGACTTACAGAGATCAAATAATTGGTCTTGTTCCTGGGTTTTTGTGGTCTGTACCCCAAGTCACAGCCCTCCGTATAATGTTGGGATGTCTGAAAACTCTAAAGGAATGACCTCAGGTGTCCTAGCCCCGTTGGACGTAGTAATTTCCATATCAATGGGCGTAGATCCTAAAGGCCCCACATCTGTATTTATTTAGGGGTGAGAGCAGGTTCTGTGTATGCTACCCTCCTTCATAGTTTAAATATTAGTGAGGGGTCCAAATTATCTTGGAAGCAGATCCCGGGGAAGGAACTTAGGGTTTCAACTCAAGATCCTCTATGAACTCTTCAAGCTCTGGGTCTGAATCACCAACTTCACCCTCCTACAATGGGATCCCTCTACCATCCTGCTCCCCCAAGGAGGACTCGTCTGATTATTCATCCAAAGGGAAGCACTCCCTCAATTCTGCAGCCGACAACTACGGAGGGGCCATTCGATCCATCAACACCTTCACCCGATCTTTCATTAGATGCGAGGTAACCTGGGAGTGCATGAAGTCCTCTAACTCGGCTAGGAATAGCACCGCCTCTACCTAGGATACTGCAAAGCCAGCCCTAATGGGGATAATTCCTGGAAAATCCATCCTAAGATGGTTCACATATTGAAACATCTCACACGAACTGAGGAATTTCCTGTTGACATCCCAGATGTCCCAGGCCTATGATAAGACCACATTCTTCGGCATGTTTATATGGCGCCGCAACTTCCCCGGAGCCTGAGTAGATTTTTTTACGTAATAATATTGGCGGCATACCCTCTAAATAACTCTTCTTTTCTGGGGCCATCAGCTCCACAGCCGTTGCTCGATCTGCAGCCGTTGCCTCCCCCTTAACTAGCCAGAGCCTTGCCGCAATGGAAGCCCCACCACCATGGGATGTCCTTACTGCCTTCCACCCCCGACCACAAGGTTGGGGAGGCACACCATCGCCAAACTGACCAGTTGGATGCTTTAGCATCTCCCCAGGGTAGGCAGACTCCTAGATTGTGGCATACTATTTTACCAGTCGGAATACGGTCGTGGGTGGAGGCAGCTCGTTCCACATCTTCCCATCATCCTGGGTGAATATGAGACACATCTCCCTTATTACACACGAGTGATCCTCATGGTGCTTCCCCATATAGACCCACGGTGTCAACCACTGCATACACTAAAATTGCCTTAGAAATTAGAGTGGAGTGTACGGCTCACAGAGGGGCTCACGGTCCACCAGTTCCACCAGGACACCCCCTCTAAAGGCCAGGAGTAGGACCAATTCTCTTCCGTTCCCTGGCCATCATCCGTGAAGGATCCCATTGGAAATAAGTATGAGTGAAAGTTGAACTCCTCTACCTTCCAGATCCGGTTCAGTACTTCCTGCCTTGTTATCTTGGCCGAAAACTCCCTATGACATTCAGAATGGATGAAAAAAAATTGATCATGGAGGGGAGATGGGGTTGAGATATTCATAGATCCCCCTGACGTGTGTTGTTTTCCATCCATACAGGAGGTGGAATGGTCCACAAATTCGTTGTGGCTTCATTCCCTCACTGATATTCTACAACATCTTGTACAGCTTGGTGAGCATCGGGACCCCGATTTTGACCCATCGTCCTATCTCCATCAAGGATTCCATGATAAACGTGCTCAGTCGCACACCCATGTTTGTGTCTCTCACCAGCAAGATCCAACCACAGATGAGATCTGAAATGAATGCAGCCAACCTGACTACCGGTTGCTGCTCGGTACTGACGAGAATCATCACATTTTCCATTTTATATCTTCTAAGAGCTTCCAGTACCAGTTATCCTTACCTCATTGATCCCCCTTTGAGCAGGTCTCAGGCCTCACAGGGAACTACCGATATTTCGGGAAGTTCAAGAACAACTAAAACCATTGTTTGAAGTGGAAATACCTCACCGAATACTTATCGTATCCTGGTACTATGTTCATCAATTCCATCACCAATGGTGAAATTTTCTTCGGATCCTCTCACACACCCACAATAGGGAGGGAATCTCCATACATTACCCCTAGTATCGATACCCCTGAGATCAAATACAGGTCCCATAAACAGATATTGACCTATCTGTGGTGTAAGTGGAATGTATTGGTCCTCGGTGATCATATTCTTAGCAACTTCAGCATCAACTGGTTCGGCTAATAGATGTTGACTTGGGAGGCCCAAGACACCTCATACAGGCCTACTCTTCTCAGCTCTACCCAAAATTCCTCACATGAGGCAACTACCAAGTAGGCCCAGGCCCAGTCGTCTGTGAAGTTTCCAACCTGGTGCAGATACCACTCGTCATACCACCCCTTTTCCAGGTTCCTCAGGGATGCATTCAAGATAGTATGATATAGCTGGGGATATGTGTCTGAATATAGATCCTTCCCGTCAACGTCGTTCATATGATTGTACAAACATTCAGAGTTGATAGAAATGAAGTCCTCACGGGCATGGCCATTATCCACCCTGAACCACTATCGCTGACATGGAATTCCCCTGAATCTGTATGTTGGTTCGTCCCTGCATGATTTTGGGATGAATAATTCATCTCTCAATCCAAAGACATACAGAGGTAGAATCCTGGTGATCCATTCATTTTTTGAGTTTGGGCATTTTTTTGGTTTTGGTTCACGGAGCTCTTTTGAGGAGCTCGTTCGTGGAGTTTTTTCGCAGAGTTCATTCACAAAGGCAGTTCGTAGAGCCTTTCCCTAGCCTTCAGACATAAGCCATAGAGCACACCATTGCAAAATCAAAGACATGTTGTGCATTGAAAATAAGATGGCTCGATTCATGGAGAGAAATTTTAGTGTATGCAGATCTTCGCGAATCGAGAGCTCTAAATGCCCAAATGAAGAGATGAGAATGGGAAAAAGAGAGGTCAACCTCCCCTATTTATATGTGAGGAACCCTGGTGCTTCATGGCATGTCCAATCGTGGTGAGCTTAGCTGCACGATTAGCCCGCATGCCGCCTATGTACTTTGCGAGTCTCCTTTGCAATCCAGCTTCGCGATTGACCGAAGAATTTTGGTGATTGACCCTTAGAATTAGACCCTCACATTCTTTTCGACTCCCAAATCTTAAGGGGGGGGGGGGAATTTGTTGGTGCCAAAATTTGGGAAGAAAAAGAAAAAACAAAAATCCTTATGGAATTCCTCATAAATCTTGTTCATAGAGCCCCCTAATGACTGTGGATGGCGCAAAGCTTCCCCTCCACAAAGCTGCTATGGATAAAGGATGCCGAAGGCTCTGCAAACTCGTTTGACGTTTACTAAGCCTCCATGGAGAAAGGAGGTGGGAGGCTCTGCGAACCCGTTTGACATTTTCAAAGCTGGCATGGAACAAGGAGGCGGGAGGCTTTATGAAACTGTTTACGTTTGTGAAGTCTCTATGGAGCAAGGAGGTGGTAGGCTCTGTGAATCTGTTTTACATTTGAAAAGCCACAGCAAAGAAAGGATATGGGAGGCTCTATGAAATAATTTGACATTTCTGAATCCACCACGGAACAAGGAGGCAGGAGGATCTGCAAACCCATTTGAGGTTTGCGAAGCCACTGTGGAGCAAAGAGGTGAGAGGATTCACGATTAAAACAAAATACCAGATGGAAAATCTCCCGACACGCTTTGCTTTGCAGTGCCTCACTCTTGTAAATATAATACTCCCCATGAGCCCAAAGGATAGATCCTCTGACCTTTCACCTTCTTAGCTCTGAAATCGCAATGCAATTTCTACTCTGTGAACTGTGAGCTTTTCAAGGTACTTTAGCATCATGTAGTGTCTCCCCATTTTCTTGAATTCAACCCCTCTTCAAAGAGGGATTCTCTTAATGGAGCCCGATCCCCAAGGGGACTCATGTCTTCACAGAGTACTTATGTTTCATGAAATACCCTCCATGAAAATGTGACCCATATGCTAAGGCATGGCCACTATGCTTCGTGAAGCACATTACTTCACAATTCTATGCTTCTCAAGGAACGCTTGCTTCGCGAAGCACTCCTCCATGAATGCTTTTCCACTTCATGATGAACCTTCCATATGCACTTATGCCCTATGCCTAGGGTACACATCTTTACTTTGAAAAGAACACCCCTTCAAAAATCTCCTATACTACATGGAGCACTAGAGCTTCAAGAGGATTTTTCCTTCGAACCCCTCTGCTCCGTAACCCCTTTTCTCGTGTGACCCTCCAGGGTTGCATGAAGTGATATCAAAGTACCTTGGGCAGTACATCCTGTTGTGTTTATTCACCTCATGCTTCTTTTCATTGGCATGATAAAATCTATTTCTACTTCGCATAGACACGCTAACGTTGACACCCCAATGGATCACTCCATAGCACACCCTCACCATTACATTGTTGATGCCTTCCCTTCCCCATGTGGAGGGAGGTATCGGTTACATAAGTCCAAAGGGGCGTGGAGTGAACCCACATCATCCAAGATGTATGCCGTTAAACTAAAAAGCACAATCATCCTATGCACATGACATTAAACTGTGATGCCTTCATATGTATCATACGTGGGGTGCCCCAACTCAAAAATTCTCTACACCCAATGGTCTCCATGATAGTGAGATCATTCCTCACATGGAATGAGATCCTCTTTATTGGAGCGACGTTTGTCTGTGGGGAAACGAAAACCACCATGTTGTAAGACCCTAGCCTTTCTTGTAGGAGGCAACATCTCTGTTCTTCCTATCTTCTCCTTAGCCCAAGGACCAGGGGGGATGGGCACCTGAACATTTCCTATTCCATTCCAAACTCCCTCCCTTTGGGATTTTTCGTCATCAAACCTCTATCCCAGAGTAATTCCCAATGTCAATCTCCCTATGCTCCTAACACTCGTAACCATCTATTTACATTTTGGGCCCATAACCACGTGTAAGCCCCACTCCACTTCCCATAGATGAACCTTTCATGATGTGATCGTCAGGTCTTCACTGCCACTTGCTTTTGACACCGAGTATGACTTGCGTGGTCTTAGAGAAAGCATCAACCATGACATCTTCTCTAGGAATCCTAGAGTGTAAGCCCCAAACACCATCTGAACTATATAGAATTTGATCCTTACTAAGGTAGGGTACATAGTAACCCTCCCTGAGGTTCAATACCAACAACCACTGGACCCTACCAATTCACATCGGTTCACTAAACCATCCTGAACAACGTGGACTTTGACCCTTGCGATGGAAAGGTACATAGGAATCCTCTCTAGGGTTCAATCCCAACAACCATTGGTCCTAACTCTCTTCTTGTCGGTTCACCAACACCTCACCTAAACTACATGGAATTTTTTCCTTAAAAAGTCAGGGTACGTAGGAAGACACCCTAAGGTTCAAACCCCACAACCACTTGTCCCAACTACTTCACAATGGTTCACCAAACCATCGTGAACTATGCAGACATTGATCCTTTCCAAGGCAAGGTACGTCAGAATCCTCCCTGAGGTTCATATACAACACCCATCAGTCCTGAATACTTCACATAGGTCCACCTCCGTCCGACATGATGTTAAACTATATGCCCCTTTTTATACCGCATGATGCTAAACTGTACCCGAATCAGCAGTAAGTCGTTGGAACCCCAATCAGTGGTAAGCCGTTGTGACCTCATCCAATGATAAGTCATTTTGACCCCTTATCCAGCATTAAGTTGTTGTGACCCCATCCAGTGGTATGTCGTTGTAAACCTCATGAAACGGTAATCCATTGTGATCCCCATTCAGCGGTAATCCATTGTGACCCCATCCAGTGGTAAGCTGTTGAGATCCCCACCCAACGGTAAGCCATTGTGACTCTATTCAGGGGTAAGTTGTTCTGACCCCATCAAGTGCTAAGTTGTTGTAGTCCCTTCCACTAGGACCCAAATTTTTGGTCTACCCCACTAGCATCAAACCAACACTTGGGTGGCTAATCACGCGTAACCCCCAACATGGCATCAGTTCACTACCCTCTGTATGCACCCCAATTTCATTCCCCAACCTGGAGGTTCCACATCCTCCGGGTCCACTTCATACGGGTGGCATCGCTAGGTGTCCCATCACCCCACCAAACTACGTGGACTTTGATTCCCTACCACAGGGATACGTAGGAAGTCACTTAGAGGATCAAGCCCAACATCAATGCCATCCCCATGTCGGTTTCATCTCACTCTCCATCAACTCTCAACAATCCATATACATCCCGATTCTTACCTAGGCTGCCACATCCCAGTGAAATCATGTCACCCACTCTCTCACTGCTCTTAGAAATAAATGGGTAACTAACACCATGTTAGCACCAATATTAGTGTGTAACCTAGTGGTCACACCAATCTGATCCACTCTAGTCATTGTTCAGATCAGTCTGATCTATCTCCGTTGAATGTTACACATGTGGAATACCCTGTGTTAAACATGGAAATCTGAGGAAAACCGTAGAGACATGCCTAAGAAAAATAATTCCCCACATTCTATGTTGGATGCCTCGACATTTCACACCCTTGAGAAGCCCTATCATAAGGGGAATAAACCCAGACGTGCTAGGCTTTCAGCATCCAGACACACCAATGATTTACAACGGGACTACTCCCTCGACCGAAGGTTGCTGCCCTGGCCAGAACCCATGGAATGTCCTGACTGAAACAGTGTAATTAACTGGTGTCCGTGAAGATATGGAACTGTGAAGTGTTTCAGGAACAATGTGTTAATATATATGGGAGACCCGGACTAGGGGCTTATTTTTGAGGTGGAGTCCATAGAATGAGGAATTGACATCCCATCATCTCGCTTCAATCAAGGAGCAAACGTCTCTAAAAAAGTGACGGATGCTGCCCACCTTTGGAAGGAGGGAATGCGGGGAAATAGTCGTTGCATCCTTATCCTCCTTAACGATATGAATGCGTGCACCCTGGAGAAAGCATCGGAAATAGGGAGGAATTATAAATAAGGGGGAGTTGATTAGAAAATCTCAACTATATAGGATTTTTCACCATGGAGTTCTTGGAACCGTAAGTTAGGGAACTATGGCATTGAGATCTCAACTACAAAATAGGGTATCGGGAGGTGGGATAACCAATCTTATACTATTTAAAACATATCAATAGATTGAAAATAGGTTTTAGTTTAGGGATAATGAACATCGAGGCATAGAGGCCATGCATATAGTACAATTCCCTAGATGATTATTTTTCGTTAGTTCTACCAATTTTACCACCCTTGTGGCATGGAGCTCATATTTGAAGTAGCCTCTGCTCAGGTTTATTGGTTTTATATAATGTTCGTTTTAGATGAATTTTAGCCTCTCCATATGATTATAAGGCCTTCAATGTAGTCCTATATGTGTTCCCTGGATGTAGTTTGACTAGGAAGCATACGATGTGGCCCCTTTTTCTATGTCAAAGTCCTACCCCTGTCAACCTATTCTGTGGCTTTTTTTGGGAGGCTAGGCCATGATCTTTAATTTTCAAAAATGTTTATAACTACATTAAACACTCTTAAAACTCTTTTTTATCACATATTTTCTTCCTAAAATCGAGGTTCTATGTATATATTTTCAAAGGGGATTGAATCCCCTTTTATTGGATTCAACCCCTCAAATTGTTCTTCCTCTTCATCAATCTACATCCCTTTGCTCTATATGGAAGAAACTAGCTCCATTTTTGTCAAAGGTGGGTTGGTTGAGGCAAGTGTGAGGATTCTGTCCAACATCACCCACCATCAAGAAGGTAAGGATCATGGAAGTTGGGAATTTCATATAGAAGTTATTTTCCCATATGGTTTCAGTATCTCATCAAATTAACACTGATTTCCTATCTTGTGTGAATTGTTTTAGGTATATTCCCTATATTTTATAAAATGATTATTATGAGGGATATTCCCCATGTAATTATGAGGGAGTTCATTTCCACCTTTACCCAATGTGAGATCTTTCTATTTTCCCACCGTTTACCCCTTTATTTGGGAATTTTCCATGTAACATTTGTTGTCATTTATTTTATCATTTTTCACATTATTTTATGTAATAAATATCACTTCACCTTTAGGTCAACCATTATTTTTCAAAATATTTGGTATTAGGGAAATGTTCTAGCCCAATTTTATTCTCTTTTTTATGTATTAATAATTCTCATTATTTTGAGAATTCCCTATGATTAAAATGTATTAGATCATTAAAACCCTTAAAATATATTCAGATTGTTAAATACACTATTGTCAAATTATGGTGGTTCTAGACGGATGAAATGTCTAAATGGTAGTGGAATCTTTGGTTGATAAATTTAGTGGGATATTTTTTATAATGAAAAAATGCAGGAAGTACTATAGAAGTAAAATTTACTACTAGATATTTGAGAAATACCATCATGTGTGATAATGGAAAGAAGTTTTAATGGGTTCTACTATCATGACATGAATGGATATATAGAGGGTACTTATGGAAGTGGAAGTTAATGATGGAGGAATATAACATATTTTTGATGCATAAATAATTGACTCTGGAGTAAAATAGGAACAGAAAACTTGATTTGATTTTTTATATATATGAAAATATTTTGGAAGAATGTTTGTATATGGGGAACAATCGCACCATGAAGACCACTAGATTAGGTACCATAAAACTAAATTTGTATGATGGTATTGTACAAACCATACAAGGAGTACACCATGTGAAGGTCCAAAGTAAGAACATGTTGCCTTGTGGACAATTTGATGATATTAAATACAAGACCCACATTAAGAATGGTTTGATGAGAACTATGAAGGGATCACCTGTGGTGATGAAGGTGCGGATGATCTCAAAGATCTTATACATGTTAAGGGTGAAATTTAAATGTATTTAGAGATAGTTTTTACATCAACTACCTCTATAGAACCATTGAAGACCCCAAGGAATCAAAATTCATCTTATATGTTTGAACAATGCATGAATAATCCAACTAATTAGAAGTATCTATAAATATTAAAATGTTATATTTATGTTTTTTTAGAATTTTTGTATTGAGAAACCAACAAACCTTAATGTTTGGGACATTATCAAAAGGAAACAAAGAGATCTTAGAGTTTATCTATCTGATAATTCTCAAGCACCAGTTATATTGATGAGATTAGATAGTTACCTTGTATCCTTGATTGATCTTGATTCAAGGAGATGTTCAGTGTATTAAATCAAGAATAAAGTGGGTTTTTAAAAGTCATCAAACATTAAATGAACCAAATAAGATTGAATCTAAAAAAATTCAAGTGTTTGAGGACTGACTATTGTGGGGAATATACCTGAAAGGAGTTTGATAATTTTTTTTAAAATGAGAAGGTATGCAGAGTCAGTTAATGGTGGAATACCCTCCTCATATGATTAGAGTGGAATAGTAGATGAAAATAACTCTATTTTATAGAACCATGGTGATGTTGAATACTGAAATTATTTCCAAAACATTCTTAATAGAAGCTGCAAAAACCATTTGTTTTGTTATCACCTAATGTTCTTAAAAATTGATTGGTATTAAGATAACTATGGATATGTGGAATTGTTGACCCACTGATTATTATTGGGTACATACTTTTGGAATTTCGATATATGAATTGATTAATCAAAAAGAAAAATCATAGTTGGATTCAAGATCCAAGAAATGTATATGCATGGGATAAACTAATGGTGTTAAGGGGTATTATTTGTGGGACCCCACTACCAAAAAACTTATCAATAGTTGAGAATTAATTTTTAAAAAATACAAGGTGAAAATGATGATTTATTTGGACATGGAAAAGGAGAATAAAAAACTAAAATAGTCAAAGTAGAAGAAAAATATAACCTAGAACCGGATTCCTCTAAATAATTAGTAGATAAGGATGCTCTAGTACATGTTGATTCTATATGGTCAAATGAAGAGAAACTAGTATGGAACTTAGACTATGTTATTCATAGAAATATTTAATGCTACTTTTTGATGGAGGATATAGACTAATATTATTTTTTATAGGCTACCCAGAGTCTGGATTCTTCCACATGGATTGTGACGATTCATGTAGAACATGAATCCCTTCACAAGATCAAGAAAAGGTATCTTATTACATTTCCTCATGGAAGTAATATTTCCAAAAATAAATGGGTACTTAAGATCAATTGGGATGAAAAGGACATAGTAGTAGGTTATTGTGAAATAGTGTTGGTTAAAAGATATTCTCATTAGGAAGGTACTAATTTCAATGAAATAATTTCACTTATTGTTAGTCTAATGAATGTTTATATAGTTATTGTGATGTGTACTATATAAAATTTACATCTTGAGTTGCTAGATGTAAAGACGTGTGTTTTCTCAATAGATATCTTGATGAAGAAATCTATATACTCCAGCTAGAAGGTTTCATACAATAAGGAAAGGATAACATGGTTTTTAGGTTGAAAGAATAACTATATGGTACCAAGAAGGAACCAAGGGGTTGATATAAGAGATTTTACTTTTATATCATGATCCTTGGATACAATAGAATTAATTTATATCCTTCTACATATTTCCAGGTTTTAAATTTTATTGATTTTGTAATTCTTATATTTTTATTGGATGACATGTTGGATTAATTTCACAATAATGATCATGTATAAGACGTGTAGACATTGTTGGCTAGTTAGTTTGATACAAATTTCTTGGGAACATTAAAAAAGATTCTTGGGATATAGATTTTCTGAGATCTAAATGATTGGAAAATTTATCTATCAAAAAATAATTAATTATGTACAGTATTTAATTGATTCAACAAACATGAATGTATTCCAATATCTAACCATATTCCCTTTAATTTAATTTTATACTCTTTTAAGAGTCCTAGTAGTGTATTAGATATGATATATATTCCTTGATTACCATATGAATTAGTAGTGGGATTCTGATGATTACAATGGTTTTTACTAGACCATGCATTACACATATACTAGGAATAATGATTCATTACATGGAAAATATTGGATGATAAAATTTGGAAAAAATGAACAGGATATATAGATACATCAAGGAGACCTTAGAGGCTACGTTATGTTATATAAGATCAGAGTTTACTATAAAAGGATATGTTGATTCATATTTTGTAGGTGATTCAAATTGATGGAAATACACTAGTGGTTATGTGTTTACTTATGTATAAGGACCTATAATATTGATTTTAAAGTATTAATCGGTTGTCAATTTATCCAAAATTTATGTACAGTACATGGAAAATAAATTTGCCTAAAAAGAGTAAAATTAGATGGAATGGTTTTTGGCGGTGTTCGGGCACAAATATGAATAAATTCTATTGTTTTTTCATAAATAAAGTGCCTTTCACATTACAAGGAATCCAATATTTTTTTATTATAGGATAAAGCGTATTAGGGTTCAATATAATTTGGTTTGATTTGTGATTGAGGAAGGAAATTTAGACCTTTTGAGAAATCTAACTAATGAAAATCTGATTGATTTCATGATGAAGGTGATTAACTCTGAAATGTTTATATGGTGGAAGTCCTCAAGAGGCCTTGTAGATATTTGAGTAGTATTTTTCGTAGATAAAATGGATGTGTGGATATATTATTGGTTCTTAATCAATCAACAAGTGGGATATATCCTAGTATCCCTTTGTTCCCTATGGATGACACCACCTCCCCTTTCTATAAAAGGGGGGTTGGTGGAGGTAGCTGTGAGGTTGGTGGCCAGCCTCACTAACCATCTAGCTGGAGAGAAGTTGTGAAAGTGGGAATTTCCTATAAAAATGGATTTTATATAACATTTTTAGCATCTCATCTACTCAACATTGATTACCCTTCTCGGGTAGTATCTTCGGAGGTAGTTTCTATACATATTCAAGATATATGATTACAAAAAATATTCCACTTGTAAATTTTAGGGCGTATGCACCCACTTTTACCCATAGAGTGTTCCTTACATTTTCTAATGGTTCCCAATTATTTGAAGTTTTTCTATGATATGTACTTTTTCATTAAAATTTTCAATTTATTCACTTTATTTTATCTTATAATTATCACTTCACAAGTGGGTATATAATTTTGGATCCCAAAATATTATATATCATCAGGTCACCTTGTCTGGTCTCTACATTGAATTTGTATGGCTTGATCTTTACACATGTGGCTTTAGTTTTTGATCGTTCTAATCCCCCATAATCCCAAATTTTCATTTAGTATGGATCTATTTCATATGACATGGTTGGATAAGAGTATATCCTTTCCTATTTTCATGCATGAAGGTCATGTGAAGTTTCGATGTGGTCATTGAACTCAATTAATCATTTGAATACCTAAAATGTCATCTAGAATTTTCTTCTATTTAGTTGTGTTACATGATTTAATTTTCTATGTTTAAGTTTTAAGAGGAATTATAGAGATGGTAGAGACCACAACAAGAGATAATAAAAAATTGTACATATAATTTATGGGAAAATACTTTTTACTCAAAATAGGGGTGCACAACACTAATTATGTTGGAAATTAAATGTTTTTATATCAAATTTTTACATATACAATCAGGTATAGCAGTGATTTATATGATACTATTGTTCCTTATTCAAATATTATAAATTTGAGAAGATTATCATGAATTAATTTCAATCATACGGCTTTATTGATCCTCTTGATGGCCTTTCCATTATTAGGTATTTTTTATGTGTTTGTAGGTGGTTGTGTATTGTTAATCTAAAAATAAGAAATAGTGAATGAGTTGCTGGTTTCCTAGTATATTATAATGACATATTTTCATGATCCCCTATCCAAACTTATTTTTTTATTTAGCAATGCATATTATTGATATATTATTATATTCATCAATATAACTCAATGAGTGCCCCCATATATTTCCTACATTCTATTTTCAATTGTATACATTTAAACACACACCTCCATTACCCGAAGTTTATCTTGTGAATTTTCCTTCAAAAAATTACCTTTAGTCTATCTGACATTGTTTTTGAAACTTCTTCTTTCTACTTGGGATTAAAAAAAATACAGAATCTAAGAACACTTATTGAAGGGGAACTCAGAATAATTTTAGTAAGTTATAATAGCTTCTTCAAACTGTTAAATAGTAAAATCATAAAATCAAAGAATATTATTTATATGTTTAATCACATAATAATTATTAACACTAAAATATTTTTATATATATTTTAAATAAAAATTCACATTTTTTCAAAATACTAAAATATGGTTCATTCCTATAATTTAATATAATTCTGTTTTTTATAGATATATATAAATATAATATATGTATAATATGTATTTTTCATGAAGAAATAAATATTTTCCATATTCATATAGCCACCTCAACATAACAATCTCAAAAAAAAATCTTAGAAGAACAACTTATTTTTCAGATTTTTTTTGATGATTGCATTATTGTGGCATGTGAAACTAGTTTATTTATATTATAATCTCAGTAGTATAATAAGAACCCGTTTTTTTAATTAAAATTATTTATAAAATGAAATTCAAAAAAAATATTTTAATTTTTGATAAGAGAAGGGATTATAGAAAATGGGGAGGTTTTATGATGAAATAATAAGTCGACATAAGAAAAGAGAAAAATAGATATATAAATTAAATGTTATTGGGAAAACACGGGGGTATCCATTGATACTAATCCTCAATTTAATAAAGTTGTGATTTTAGATCTTTTTATCCTGTATTATTAAAACCTAAAATAGTGTTTTATTGAGTTTTTTATTTCATTACTTCTAGGGTTCATTAATAAATGAAAACTGATTCACTGATGACCTTGAAGAATCAAATATTTACATCCAACTTTATATCCAAACTCAAAAAGGAAATATATAAATAAATTGACATGGTATTGATGCTTATAGGTATGAACTCATTACTTAACATTTTAAGTTCATGACTGTTCTTATGTAGTTCAATAAATAAATATTATCTTGATAAACTCAATGATAAAGAAAAAGTAGAAATGGAAAATGAAGATGTGAAGCATAACATGATTGGTTATTAAAAACACGATCCTTTAAAATTTAAGGCAACATAATTGTTCAAATATAAAAAAAATCAATGATATAAAACAAATATTCACATTTCGAATTAAAATATTATACAATAAGTAAAAATATGAAGCTTGTTATTATATAAGTTCTTTCCTAGGAGACTATTAGGAGTTTAGAAAACCATAAATGGGGAGGAGAAGAAAATGAAATATCATGAAAAATATAATTAACCCTACGATCTAAAATAATATAAAAATTTGTGGGAGGAATAATTTTATTGAAATTTTACATAAAAATGTTCTAGGAGAAGACAATAATTTAGGGGTGGTCAGTGAACTATCCACATTAATATATACCCTCTTCTTTATCAACCTTAATGACCATGCTACTAGGTGAATATTAAAATAAAAATTATTTACCATTTTATGATTTGAGTATATTTAAAATTCTACATGATTCAAAATATTTTCAATATCCCATCCTAAAACACATATTGTTTAGTGTAGGCATATCCATAATGTCTTACCCAAACATTCATCCGATAATGGGCTTCCATTGGGCCTCATGTGGCTTGATTCAATATTTGATCGAGTTGAACTAATGGTAACCCATTGACACTAAAATAAATTAAAAAATTATTTTCTAATTTTCATTAGTATAGTGAATGTTATACCAAGAATTCTAGAACACCATAATTCTATAAAAACATAAAAGTTAATTAATGTCCCTATTTTTGGATTTGATTTTAAATATTGAATAAAAAATGTGAATAGAATACAAAAGGCTTAAATGATGGGATAATAGACCCCATTAACATTATAAATCATAAATGTAAGGATGAAATTATCAGATATTTCATTGCATTATAACCACCCTGCACTCCTAATACTTTTCACTCCTTTATAAAGTAACATTTAATTTATTTTATAAAATAATTATAAGATATTCATGCTTTTATTTTATAATCAATGGGAATAATTTGATCAAAGTAGGAATCACACTAAGGATTTAACATTAATAAATTTTAAATTCATTGTCACATAAACTATTTAAAGGAGAAATTCAGTGAGATTTATGATATTAGTCACAGAGAAACTATTTATGAGGTTTATATTCCATTAATGAAACTCATATGTGTCTGAGATTCATTTGAAACTACTATTTATACTCTCTATTCAATATATATAAGTTAGCCATTTTTTTTATTATCTAGTTATTTTCCACAAAAAATGTTCTCATCCTTTAGAATGAAATTTGAAAACCCACTACCTTAAGAATTAATGAATGTCAAATACTAATATCTCAAACTAGGTTTTGTCATACATTTTACATTTCATCACCATTATCTTTGTGTCTATAAATATATATTGTTTTTGTTTTGTTTTTTTTTTTGTTTTTAAGGGATATAAAATATTCTAATATCATATTCATATGTTTGTGTTAAAAATTTATGATTATTTTTCTAAATATTCACTAGATCCCAAAAAATTGTGTGATGGTATAAGATACACCATGGTTTGTGCTCGAAGAAACCATTTCATATTAAGGGCCACAACACCGTATTTTAGTGCATGATAAGTTATAAATTATATGATAATGTTTATTTTTTGTACTATAATATATTATATTTTATTGTATCATCATTTAATGATGATTTTAGGGGTTTGAAAATCAAATTAAAATGTTAAATTTTAACAATTTGTGAATTCAAGGTTATAGGTAGTTGTAACTTAAGAAATAGTTTAGAAATTCTTTATTAATTAGTATAATTTTCCAGAAATATTTGGAATCCAGTGATCATAATTAAATGGATATATAAACAGGCTCTTGGTTTTCAATTTAGGGATATTATAGATTGTGATTTGATATTTTTGCAAAATTTTCAAACCAAAGATCTATTTATCACTTCTTTCTTTTCGTCCTTTAATTAAAAAAATTTACTAGACCATGGATAAATAAGAATCCTTAGGGGATTCACATAGCCACTAGATAACATAGGAGGGAGGATTCCTTTGGAAAGTTCTTAGTGATTTCTATTAACAAACCATATATTTTTTAAATATTTCATAATCAATTAATTTTTTATATCCTCACTAATCATATAATGTTTGGTACTTAACAAATTTATTTGTTTATTAGAATATTTTTTATGACTATTGTGAAAATGGTCTATACTTATGAAATTAATGATTAAATTTATATTTTTCATTAAAATTTCATGTATTTACTTTAAATAATAACAATTTTATGTTTTCTAATGGATAAGGGGTGAAATTGGACTTAAAAAGATTGAAGATCAAGTAAGATGTTATTGTAAGAAACTTTTAGAAATTATAGATACATATTTTGTTCCAAAAGATCTCATGTTAGCTCATGATAAGGCATTAGATCATAAATATAGTTTTGTGGACATGACTTGAGGTGGAATTAGAGATATAATAGAGCCTTTGTTATCCATTGGGATTGTGATATGACCCGACATAACCAAAAAGGAGACCTTGAGATAGAACTGCCACACCATCATAACCTTATACAAGCCACATTTGTATTTAGGGCCACATTTTTATGTTTCTATTAAATTAATGTTTTATTGAATGTTTTATTCGATTTTTTAATCTTCTATTCTCATACAACATGTATAGTTTTCATGTCTATGCTTACCTTTACATGGAGGTTTTTTATTATACTTATCCATTCACCTTTATGTGAATGTTATTTTTCTTATTGTTACTCATGTACCTGTATGTGGAGGTTATTTTTATTTCCCTTATGTGGTTACCTTTATGTATTGATTCTCATTGTAATATATTTTATTTCACAACTTTTATTTTTTATTTTTTATCAGTGGGTTGATTAGGACTATTTATCACATTGATCCAAATCCCAATGTGATTCTTTCACATGTTTCTTTAGTCTATTTTATTTCTCTCAAAGTTAGATAGATTCTCATAGTTCACCAAATACTGATCATGTGCTTTTGCATGTCCAAGAATATTATTCTTCTATCAGTTATTTGAAGAACCAATTTCATATAGGATTTTTGTGCATCATCCATTCTATGTTCTTCTTATGAACCTCCTTTTTATTCACCGGGTATTCATTATTAGTACCCGACTTTGTATCTCTAAATCAATCAGTAATAAGAAATTTTTCTAGATTTTATTGGAGATATTAGAGAAGAAACTCCTTGGTTTTTTGGTGAAATAACAAAGAGGATGAAGTTTAACTAAAGTTCCAGACATCTTAGTTTCTCTTTAACTCTTAGAGTTCTGATCCCATGTAACAATATTTCACATCTATTGGAGACTCGATTGAGATTATGGTGTGGAATTTGAGCTTGATGATAATTGATTATAACTTGTTCTCCATTGAATGATTTTTTATTCACAACCATATTTCATTGTATAAATATTACTCATTGAGTTATTTCTTTTCATTGTTGAAATATTTTAATCTAACTATTATCCTGTGTGCATGTGTGTTAGTCTAGGAGAAGAATGTGCTAAATCCTCATGACTGAGTTCATCAACTCCACTAGTTTATCCTGAAAATCCTCCTCAAATAATTATTATGTTATTAATGGTTAAAATCGAGTATGTATTTTTTTACATAGCTCTTTTTATAACAGATATTACTTGGTGAGGTGTTCCCACCCTAAAAAATGATCAACATGATTTAAAAAATGTTAATTCATGATTTTCTTAAATGATTTCCTTATCTTCTTTCACAAGATAATTCATATATTTATCTAATTCAAGATTTATAAATAAAACTATAATTGTAATTAATTTTTTTAACCATAAAAATACATCAGCGGTTCATGTTGGTTCTTAAAGATACCCACATCATTTCTTCCCTTAACAATTGGAATAAACACATTATAAAACATTAAGAATAGGGTCTATGAAATTTGAAATATAAGAATTTTATTTTGAAAATAATTTCAACATATGGGGTGTTAATATGAATGATTTATTGGATCAGAATATACTAATTGATTCTCTCATTGACTAAAAGGAAGGTTACCGACCTATCCCCTAATGAAAAGACCATTATTACATATATTAATGACTCATATGATGTTATTAGGAAAGTCCATAGCCCTATTTTGTGGTCTTTAGGAGACATAGCTCTTTGGGAAGCATATATTGAGTCTAATCCCATTAGTATATGGTCTAAATTAGAAGCCCAATATATGGTTAAGTCTTTAGTTGGATGATTATATAAGAAAATGAGACTTCACACGTTTAAGATTATTCCAAAATTATATTAAGGAAACAATATGATTATTTTAATAAATATTATTATATATTTCTAAAATAGATTTTGAAATAGTGGATGAGGACTAAGATATAATTATTTTCACATAATTGGGAAATTCTTTCACTTTTGTTAAGGTATCTATGATGTATAATAGGGATACTATGACTTTCTATATGGTTAGGTATTTTTGATTTCTCTAGTGAAATACAAAAGAAATGAACTATTAAATGTGAGAATGGTTGTTTGAACATAAAAAGTAGGAGTGAACATATGGATAAGTAAAAAAGGGATTCGGCCTAAGAAACATTGGTTTAAATACAAGAATACATAATTTAAGAGTAATATGTTTAGTTATTTCAATTATAAAAAACATGGGAGGCTAAAAAATATTTTAACAATAAAAATATCTATAATTAAAAAAGAGTGGTCATTCCTTGTTGTCTAAATAAAATTTTGGAAAAACTGATGTGTTAAATGTTTGTGATCATCCTATCTTTGAGTATTGGATCACGGATTTAAGATATTGCTTCTAACTCGTACCTAATATGTTAAACATTACTAAGTTAAGGGAGAGTGAATCTGATGATGTTTAACAAGGAAATAATAAAAAAGTTTCAAAATGGGTATAGGTTTTTTTGTCTTTGGAGCTTCATGATGGAATTTAAAAAACACTAGAGGAAGTTAGGTGGATATCCAAACCTCAAATAAACCCCATTTACATAGAAATCTTAGATCATAAGTGGTATTCTTTTATGTTTGGTGATAGTAGTGAGATAATTTCTTGGGGATCCCATACTATGATGAAGCGGGAATCTATTAAATGGATTACATGTCTTAGAAGGTGTGAATCACATGAAAATACTCAATATTTCTCATGTTAACATGTTAGAAAACACTATGTTGTGGCACATGGGACTTAGTAACATGAGTTCCATTGGTTTTGATGAGATTAGAAGGAAATTATCATTGATCGATGTGAAACATTGATTCCAACCTTTATGTGAGCATTTTGTATATGTTAAGTTAAAGAAGGTAAATTTTAGTAAGTCATCACACAAATGTAGATGCCCTATTGAGTGTGTTCACTCTGACCTTGGGGTCCCTCTAGAATTATGTCCCATAGTGGAGGTTATTTCTTTGATAATTTCATAGATGATTACTCTCAAAAGGTCTAGATTTACATATAGAAAGACATTTATGACTCCTTTCATATTTTCATTTATGGGAAAGCGTGTATTGAGATTGAATCTAGAACGTAGATAAAGAATTTATGAACTAATAACTCAATCTAGTAGTTTTCCACTAAATTTTTGGAATTCTATAGCTCTAAAGGTATCCATATATAAAAAATTATTATTGAAAACCCCTAGAAGAATGGGTTAGTAGAGAGTTTGAATAATAATATCATAGAGAGGTTGAGATGCATTCTTTCACATTCTTTTCTACCTACACCCTTTTATGATGAGGTTTCTAATTTGAAAGTGTACCTTTTTAATTATTCCCCATCCTATTCTAATGCCTTTAAAATATGAAAAGATATATGAATTGAAAATATACTTATTTTTTCTCATGATAGAGTGTTTATATCCATAAATTATACTCATTATAAGAGTGATAAGCTGGAATCTATGATTTTTAATTGAATTTTCATTGGTAATGTCGAGGGTGTTTAGGGTTACAAGTTATCGATAGACAAAACAAGGTATCAAAAATGAATTATCTATCATGATTCTATATTTCTTAATTCTTATCTTCCAGAATGAAACTGTATCCTTTTTTGTTGGGGTTATTTAAAGTATAGTGTCTACTGCGAACATGATTTTTTCTCTACCAGTCCCTCCCCATAGGCTGAAGATGAACATGAGTCCAATTTCAGTTATGAACTACAAAACAATGGAGGTAACCTAAGAGAGTACCAGTTCACCCCATACAGAGTTAGGAGGATTATTAGACCTCTGGATTAGTTCAACCATGGTAACATGACTTCTTATGATTTTAATATTTCTCTAGATATAAACAATGATGAACCAAAAAAGTTTAATAAAGTATTAAAATATAAGGAATTAAGATAATGGTTATCTTCTATGAATGATGTGAAGAATTATATTCTTAAGAACATGACCTGGGAAACTGTGACCCAACAATTAAGTGAAAAATATGGATCGTTACAAATTCATCTTTAAGAAGAAATAAGATAAAAATGGTGATATTATAATTAATTATAAAGAAATAATAATTTCAAAGGGATTTTTTTCAATATGATGGGGTTGAATATAGTGATATTTTCCCCTATCATTAAACAATCAAATATTCTGGTTATACATATTTTTTCTTCCATGAATTATTTTCATTTAGAACCATTATATGTTAAGGTCGTCTTTTTTTTTAAAGGAAATTTTAATGGAACAATTTATATGATTTCTCTTAAGGGTTTTTAAATGACTTTAAAATGAACCAATTTTTCTTCTACAAAAGTATTTTTAGTATTCGAAATAATATTCAATATAGAGGTATAAATTCGTTGATTATCCTATAATTGAAAATTATTTCACCAAAGTAAATTTTATGCATGAGTTCATTTTAGGCTTAATAATCATGATATACTTTACTTACTTTGATATGTTTATGAAATTTTAGTTACTTATTAAAATTTATTTTTGATCTTTCATTTAAAATATCAAATGAATTCTGTTTTTGAAATTAAAGATTTAGAGAATTCAGAATAAATTATAGGAATGAGAACTATTACATATATAAAGAATAAACTGTAATATTTTTTCCAACATGTTTATGTAGAAACAATTTTAATGTAAGATTTTTTTTTATCAAATAAGGCTAGTATGTATATCCTTGGGGTTTCATGTTAAGTTGTCCCTAAATTAGTAACATAATATTTAGGTTATAGTATATTTTCTAAGTAAAATATATTATGCTAACATAGTTGAGATCATTATATATGAAATGTTTTTTAAAACAAATATTTATTTTTCCATGTTTACTTTGAGTAGGTTTATGGGGAAACCTAGAAAACCACTATGGAATGATTTGAAATGTATCCTTATGTGTGTTTAGATGTATTATAATTTATTTATTTGATTTGATAATAATCATTGTTTTGGTGATGACATTTTATAACTTGTAGATTTTGATTATGTTAATAATATTGACACTCAGGAATAAACTACTCGGGTTTCTTTCAATTATTATGGTAGTCCAATTTCATTGAAACATAATAAGATGCCAGTATTTTTATTATACACTATTGGAGATGAATATGTTACATTGACCAAATTTATTAAAGAATCCACTCGATCAAAATGAATCATTTAATTTCAAAAATTATATTTTTCTATATTATTTGTACACTAAGATAGATAATATTCATTACATTTTTCTAAAAACTATGATTTCCATGGTTGATCAAAGCATATAAAAATTAGGATTCATTTTGTTTTGAGGAATTATTAGGTCTCAGATGGTGTGTGTCAAAAAAATTAACATTGGGGATAACCTAACTAATAGTATGACTAAATTCATACACTTATCTATGTTTAATCATTGTTTAAATATAATTAACAGTGTTCCATTTAGATAGTAGAGGTTATTAGAAAATCATAAATAATATCATTATTTTAATTTCAATGTGGATACTTTGTTTATTTTGTGCTATATATTTATTTTGTAATAAATTTGATGTCTTATTTCATTTTTTTTTGAATCATCTATTTTTACGTGACATTATTTCATTTTAGGTTTTTTCTTACAATTTTGTGGATGTTGTTTTTATTAGAATTACAAGTTTACCTTTACATATTATCCCTCTAAAAAAAATATTTTTCATCACAGATTGGTTTTCAATTTTTTATTAGCAGATTGATTAGGGTTGTTTATGCACATGAACCTCAGCCCAATTGGTGAGTAATCCTGAAGTGCATCTAAGAGACCTGGGATCAAATCTAGGAAGAGGCTAATTTATAGAGGTACTATAGTAGCATTGTAGCAGGAACTATGTGGTGTTGTAGCAGGTAATGTAGCAAGAACTGTAGCAGGCACTGTTTGGCACTATAGAAACTAGGAATATTCCCTTTTTTGGGCCTTCGGGCCATAGATTGGGTCCCTAAGTCCTTTAAGGCCTTCGGGCCAACCAGGCCTTTGGTTCAGTAAGGCATTCAGGTCACCTCAAGGCCTTCGGGCAAGCTTAAGTGAAAATGCAATCCAGAAAAACTACAAGGAACAAACTTCACAAGGAGGATGAGAAGTGAGCTTTCACCATGGAAGAAGCTAAAAAGATTGCAAGAATTAGAGGGTATGCCATCTGCCATCGATACAAGCCTATGCATGCATGGGAAAGCTTAGTCAAACAGCCATGCGAAGGTGGAGAGTTGATTTCATGATGATGATACCGGGGAGGAGTAGTTCCAAGTAGTTTATATGGGTTGTATGTAATTTTTGAAGCCTATGGGCATTGAATTACTCTAAGGCTGATGGGACATGTAATACTTATGCCTACGGGCCTTGTAAGAATTCCACCTCACCCCTTGAAAGGCGAATTATCAAAAAACAAATAAATATGAAGGCCTTCAGGCCATTGGAGGATTAGGGTTGTTTATCAAAATTTTCCAACAGACCCTATGTTACTTCTATGAGTTTATTTGGTGAAATTTATCTATATCAATGATATATAGATCATCATTGGAAACTAATGAGATTGTATTTACTTCTTTATGTCTAGGATAGTTGTTCCACCTTCAATTACTCAATAAACCACTTTCATCTAATTCAATCACATGTCATCCAAACCATGTTTATCAGTAATAACACATGCCTATTTTCCTAGGATTCATCATTTATAAGTGTCTTAATATATCTTAATCAGATAGTTGTACCTTATTTTGTCTTGTTTTTATTGGGGAGAAAAGATAGTAAAATCCCTAGTTTTCTTCTAAGATCTCAAAGAGGAAGATGATGAACTAATGTTATGGACCTCTAGGTTTCTCAATGGTGCTCATAGTTCAATCCCATAAAACAAGATTTCTCTTTTAGTGGGGAATTGGTGGATAATATGATGTGTAATTGGAGTTTTATGATCATCTAACATAAATTGGTGGATGAAGACACCTTTTTTTAGTCATTATTAAATTGTCATGCATAAATAAATTTTAGTAAGCATTTTTATGTATTCATTGAAGTCTATTGTTATAACCTTCATTTCATGTACATGTGTGAGTAAGTTTAGGAGTATAGGGTGCTAATTTACAAGAAAAGGTTTTTCACTTCCACCGGTTCTAGGTTCATCAACATCCTCATATTGTTTTTATAGTATTGTTTCTTGCGTTCAAATATTTATTTTTTCTTTACCTCATATAGTGAAATTATTTCAATGGGAGGTGTTTTCACCATGAATATAGGATCAATGTGATATGAATCACATAAATTATTGGTGTTCTTTTTTCCATTAATTATCTTCTTCCAAAAGAATGTTCATTGAATGTTTTCTATATAAAATGTTTTTTTTCTAATTACATTATATCCCATAAAATAACACCATTGGATTATGGATGGTTCTTAAAAATTGATGTATCAAAACCTCCCTAAATACCAATAAAAATATGTTAGATAACTAATAATTCCTCGTGTTGAATCCTTGAGATACACTGTTATCCCACAGGTAGTGTTTCACCTCAACATACACTGAGAAGATATGACATAATATTTTTCAACCACAGATGTAACCTCGAGATCTAATGAACCCTCAACCCTTCCTAATGTATTATCAACCCCTCTAATGAAAAATAAAAATACATCATAGCGTAATGAGGGATGCGATGATCTATTTGGGAGAAATCCTATACAACACCAACATAGCATTAAACTTTCTTATAACGTTGTCCCATGAATGTTGATGCATATTATATTAACCACAACATAATCCAAAACATCCCAATTCATATATCCTCTAATATGAAACATATATTCAACCTTTGGTGAAAATTTTATCATTTCTAAATGTTATCTTAAATTAAAATGGATCATATACTACTTCTCCATGAAAAATATACATTGTAAAACCACCTATAATCATTTAAAATGTACCCTCCCAAAATTATATTAAATCTAGATCAATTATATATGTTTAGATGATTTTTTTGATCAAATAAAAATTTCACATTCAATTAATAAATGAAGTGAAGATCTTGAACAGAATCTTCTCTAACCAAATAAGGAAAGACCACAAACAACAATTCTTATAGAGCTCATTTGTGCTGATGAAATATTTAGGATTACATGGGATAAAAATAATAGCTATATTATTCCATATGTGTAATGAATAATATAATATAATTCTAAATAAAATTACATTTTTTTCTTATATACTTATGAATTAAGGGAAATTAAATTTTTAATAGGGATGTTATATGTTTTCAGTTAGCTCTTTTTTTACTTAGATATATTATAAATTACATTTAGTTTCATTATATTTATATATATTCTATGTTTGTGTTTCTTATTATTCTTCTATTTTTTATTTTATCATTTTTATCTCCAATATTAATAAGAATGGATATTTAACTTGAGGGTACTCACATGACATGATCCTATGAAGATAAAATATCTTAAATCACTTATATTTAAATTGTTTTTATTATTACTCTTTTTTTATTAGGGGATATAATGTGGTAGAAGGTGGGTGATTGTGAACTCACTATTGATATTCTTAGATGTTATTATTATTCAGATAAATATTCTCCCTCCATTAACTTAAATATTATATAATATGATGGTACAATTGTTATTTAATTATAAATGGTTTCAATTTCACCCTAGTGTGGTGAGTTTTGATGTTCTCTCAATTAAGGTTATCCTAAGATCAGCAACCTAGGAGGAGGTGTATGTTAATGAAAATAATGATTTTTGAGTTTAGTAATCATTACAATATAAAATTAGTATAGGATGATATCATAAATTATGTTTAGTGTGATGATTTAGTGGACATGTGGTTAAACACAATTTAACTCTCTTAGAATTTGAAAATATTTTTTGTGTAGAATATAAGTGAAAGATTATTATACATCTCATTTCTTATTTTATTTTTTCATTTAATTCATATTGATTAAACAAATATATCCATGATCAATTAAAGTTCATTTAACTCTTACGCATGTGATAATTACATATAAGGTCAATATGATGAGTTTGCTGCATTTAAAAATCCATTGAAGGAGATTAAATATGAGATAATTAGGATAATGATACAGTTCAAAAAACCAACTGGCATCTTCCAATCATAATAATTGGAGAATAAATTTAAATTATATCAAGAATAAGAGTAGCCTCTAAAAACTATTAATGGGGAAATTAAAAAGGGAAACCATACACTATTTTCAATGGTTAAATTAGAGGAAGAACCAGAACAAGGATTATAGGAGGATGATTACATACTTAAAACCTTATCAACACACCTTTAAGAGGAACTATTCGATGAAAAAGAGATATAATATAAGACATATATGGGATATTGACTATTTTTAAATTAATTCTGTTCTGATTTTATACAAGATGAATTATAAGATGACCCCCATTATAATGATTTTGTAGACCTATAATATATTTTTAGAATCATGGAGGATAAATCTAATGAAAAATAAAGCACTCTAAAATAAGTTGTGATTTTTGAGGAAGAAAACTCACCTAATGAGGGACTGTAAAAAGAGTTTGAAGAGTTCTTATATTAAGATAAGGGATTTCAAAATAATTAAAATATGGGAGAAACATTTTTTAATAATTAATTTAATTTAGAATTCATTGAATGTTGATTGATATTTGAATTCCATTATAATATAATTATATATTTAGTGAACTTTTTATAGTCTCTAATAGATGATAAAAAGGATATAAAAGAAGTGGAATATAATGTTGAAGGAATGGAGGTTCTAATTTTTTCCTTCAGATATTAAAGAGATGGATGAAATAAATATACCATCCATGGAAAAATTCATTATCACTGTAAAGAAAGGATGCCACTCCCGGGAGTAGATATAGACCAATTAGCAGACACAATTTTTAGTTATGAATAAGTGGTGGTACCTTAAATCTTCTTACCATTCCCACCATAAAAGTGGGTTTTTACTAGAAAAGGGGTGGATAACTAATAAACCACACACAAGGACCTATATTATAAATTTAAGGTGGAGAGATGGGGACCCAACTATATATGGTGGATTCTATCAAATAAACCAAATCCCCATTTATATTAGGTATAACACACCGCCACTACCTAGTTGTATACAATCAAATCAAAATTCCCAATTAGGGGGTTAAACCATGATTTCCTTTACTTTATATCATTATTTTATTTTTATTATATTAATAAATTTGTTTATGGGTTTTTTTGTGCCCAAATATTCATGTTATAACATCTATGTATAATAGAAAGATACCAAATTTTTATAGGATTGTTTTTTATGTCTATTATATATTCTTGTTTAGTTTTTAGTTATTCTTTAAGCTTAATTGAGAATATGAGTGATTTTTTAAAATAGATAAAATCACATTTATAAAATAAAAAAACTTATATAGAATTATGAAATTGAATTTTAATTAAAAAGGTTTTATGTGTATTTTAAACTGATATATTTTGGTTGTGTTTATAAACCCAAATTATAGGGAACCAGTTATAATGAATTAATATAAGCACAAGGAACTAACTAATAACAAGATATGATAATTTTTATGAAATTAAGTAAAATGATTATTTTGGATCTAACTTGATATTTTATAAGATATATTGGAATACATTTTATGTGTAAAAATAAAATCCATAAATAAGAGTTGACATAAATATGAGATCTAATTTTTCTAATATGATTTCATTCCTTACTTATTATAATTAACCATAGAGGATTCCTTCTGTTAAAGAAGTTTTAGTTTTAATTATTCCTACTCAATGAACAAGTGTTATGTATATATGTGGATTAAGGGAAATATAATATGTTACTTGTTGTCAAGAGGGATGAAATGTTTGGGGAATATTGAACTCAAATGAACAAGGGGATAATAATGTATAATATTGTTTCATAAGATATATTAATGAGTGTGAAACTAAGAAATGTGTAATGAACTTGAGGAAAATAGATTTAATAAGGTGATAAATGTTAGAATCATGATTCAAATAATAAATTTTCATATGATATTCAATGACATAGGGATTTAGTTGAGTGGAAGTGAACTCTTAATGGGACCTGACCATGGATATATTTTAGATATATGTATTTTCCCAGAAGTGAAAAAAATAAGTATGTGGGATTTATTGAGCATGAATTATATATATATTTATATCATTTGTAGTTCATTATTTATATCCACACTATTCTCATATTATTTGAACATTTACTAAATTTTTAGTTTATGGAAATAATTTGGAGTTAAATTTGAAAATGACCTATAATTATAATTTTATATTTTAAAATGATATTTTTTATTAAAATTCCATGAATAACATTAAATAAGAGTGATTTGATGTTTTTTACAGTATAATATGTCAAATAATCCAAGAAGAGGTTGAAGATCAAGATGGTCATTGCTGTAAGAATACAATACAATATAGGATACATTCATAAGCCAATAGATTTATAATTTAATCCTAAAAATGTGTTACCATTCCAACATTGTCTTGTTCTTCCTACTTGAGGAGGTGTTTGAGAACAAAAGAAATCATCTTTTAGTGATTATGAGTGAATAGGGACATAATGAAAACGAGGGAATGAACATGATAAGGCACTATCATTCCAATATAAAATCATTTAATCCCCTGATGAAGAATAAATATTCTAATGATACCTAGTCATATATCCCATGGATACACCACAATCCAATAGATGTTTCATCAATTAGTTGGGAAATATTTCAATTAAACATAATTTGAGAAGCTCCAACATAGTATCTGTCATCTCACAGACGTAACCTTAAGCTCCAAAAATACTCATACATGAAAAATATACTCTCAAACATTATAATTAAGAATAAAAAGATGTCATAATGTAGTCATTATAGTGATGATCTATTTGTGATAAATCAAGAAGAGCACCAACACAATATATTTTCTACCTCTAATGTATTCTTAAGGGCGGCAACACAACTTGATTATTCCATAACATAGTCCAAAACATAACAACACAACATCTAACCACTTTTTAATGTATTTTAAGCCACTAACATAACTTTCACCATAATTCAGTTCCATCTTAACTTTAAAAAAGTCCTTTTCTACTTATTGAATGCTACATCACAATATAACACAAATATATTCACATTTAATGTATTCTCATGATACTTAATTCAATCAAGGATTATTAAACATGTTTAAATGATTCTGTCCATCATATCATAATCAAAATTTCTATTTAGTTACAAATTAGAAAATCCAAACTCTCCATTTTCCAACTAAATCAAGGAAAAAATCAACCACCATTCCATATGAAACTCATCTGAATTTTTTGAATATTTGGGATGATAGGTGAATAAAAGGATAATTACAATATTATACATGGGTAAAGATAAAGCCAATACAATGCTACGCCGAGCACATCCAAGTTGATTTTAAGCTTGAGAAGATGAGGGAGAAAACTTCCAAGATATTGTTAGATACCATTAAATTGAGACTAGTGATTTCTATAAGTGGGATGATAGATGATAATTATTATAATTATTTTGAACTTAGATATATTATAAATTGATTTTTGTTTCATTCCATTAATCTACATTTTTTGTTCATGTCACTTCTTCTTATTTTTCAATTTAATCACAATGATCTCCAATTTCTACGATAGTGGATAATTAACCCCATGGTACTCATAATGGTTGATTATATGTAGATATAGAAACATATATTTCTTATATTTACTTTTTACCACTCTCACATTGGTCAAGGATAACCAATGGGGGTAGGTTAGTTTGAGTTCCCTAACTGTAGTTGTTTTTAGTTATTCTTTATCTTGTACCAAATATTATCACTCCCTCCACTCAGTTATCATATAATACCAAATACCAATGGTGATTAAGGGATGAATGGATATTTTTTATCACCATTTAGGTGATTTAGATATTCATCCTTATTAATGTTCCCCTTATCTAGCCAAAATAAGAGGAGTTTAATGTAAAATGTACTGAATGATTTTTTACTGTATTAAAAATTAAAAATATAAGAGAATTAGTGGAGGATAAAAAAATGAGACTGAGTGTGATCATCGACTTGAAGTGATTCTAGAAAAAAATATAATAGAGGATCATATTGGGAAATACCTTATGGAGTGTCAGTTTTCCACTAAATCATTCTACTTACATTATATATATTCCTGTTTCCTTTCATGTATTTTATACCACTAAATAAAAACCTATCCATATTTATTACATTATTTCAATTCTATAACCATTAAAATAGAAAAATATATTAATAAAAATGAAGAACACAAAATTTATAACCTATAATACTTAATATTTTTTTTATTTTAACAATTACACTCATTGGGGATTTAAATGAATTATTTTAATCCCCTAAAATTTATCCCCATCAACTATTTGGCTCATAAAAATAAGTTCTAATGAGATAAATAATTATATAAAAGTCACATGTTATTTATTTTCATTAATCATTAATATACATATAGATGAATGTAGGTCAAATTAGGTTTTGGTTGATTATTTCCCACTATATATGTATAATAATTATCCCATTTAATTTAATTTAGTGATACTAGGGGTCATTATATTTCAATTTTTATGTTACTATATATAGATAAATAAATGGAGAAAATATTATTTTCTAGAACCATGAAATGTTTATATAAAAAATCATGGATAATGTTTTTATAATGAGTATATTATTTCATCTAAAAAATTGGTGTAATTTTATTTATGTTAAAAAATTCCCTCATGGTGGGATAAAAATTGGCTTCAAAAGTTTCTTGAAAAATAATTTAAAATGAAACGATAATTTTACAACATTTTGCAGAGGAAAAATTCTCATGATTAGTAGTGAAATTTTATTTCTCTAATAAAACAATGATGATTCTAGGTAAACTTATTTCATGATTTCAAAAGTATGAATTTTGAAGGTTCAGACCCAAATAAATTTACCTTAGATTGAAATCCATATTTTCACATGGATGGAGTTTCAAATAGAATAACGAGAACATGGTTTAAAAGGAAAATGGTTGTGTTTTTATAATTTTAATAGAAAATATCTTCTGTTAAAATTCTAAAAAAACCTTCATCTTTCCCATGATGAACCTGAGGTGCATTTAGACCATACAAAAAAAATTAGTGGATGTGATCTAGGTTTAAAAAGGATTTATATTATTAATTAATTTATATAGTGTTTATGAATTATAAAATAAGGAAAATATAAAGGTGTTAATACCAAAATTTAAAATGTTCATAATAAAGGAATTATTTTATAAATTTATTTAATCCTTTCCAAAATCATTTTTCTTTTATTTTTTTATGTTTTTTATGAAATAAAAATGTGATATTTTTTTTAATGAAAAATGCTAAAATAAAATATGAAATGATAATATGATTATATATTTTTTATAAGTATCTAATATTTTGAATATAGATGAGTTAATATAAAAAATAATATTAATTAATAATACAAAAGGGTTTATATTGAAATAAATATGGAACATCTATGTTGATTTATTTTTCAAATCCCTATAAGTCTTGTTCAACTCTAAATTATTTATAATTTAGTTATTTATAAAATGTTAACAATTGTTTATCTATTAACTAAATTTATAAATTGTTCATTTATTTATATCATTTCATACTTTCTTATTCATAAATTTAAATGTTGTACTATTAATAAATTTCTGATTTAGTATAAATTGATAAAATTATTATTATAAGTGTCATAGCATTTATATGAGGTCATAAATGCTTTTAGTGTTATAATATTTTAACTAAATACAACCTTAACTATGTTTTATTTTCTAGGTTTTGAAAAGGATGATTTTTATTTTTATAAGTTATGTGTTAAAATTGTATTAGCATTGTTGTATATAATATTAATTAATTAATGGGATGCATCTGGATATGTGTAAATATAATAAGATTTTAATATTTTTTAAGTAACACTAATCTTGAGTTGTATAAAGTGGTATTCCTTAATGTGTTTTGGACAAATAAATTTGGATGAAGCTATATGATACAAAACTGAACCAGTTGAAGAATGAATATGTAAAGGGAAAGGAATGAAATAATATGGAGATATTTAAGAACCCCTTAAAATACTATATGATACATTCCTTCCATATTGAATAAATTTTGAGACTTTAATCATCCAATCAGGTAGGTTTATGACAAATCTAGGTGCATGTGGATGATAATTTATAAGGAAATCAGATTATTGGAGATCTTAATAGGATTAGGTGCCCATATTTTACATGAAATTTGATTTACACTTAGTTGGGAAATGTTTAAGGTTAAGATAATAGGGTAACCATGTTGGTATAATCTATATATTGGATTTAGGAAAGGGTTTATCAACTTAACTATCCAATAGTCATATATGAAATGTTTGACATGATTCTATAACTAAAAAGTTATGTTATGATATAATATTTGAGTGTTTAATAGTAATCCTATATTATTGAAAACAAATAGAGTTTTCATGGAGGAGGGGAACTTCTATTGTATCAATCCTAGTCAATGAATCATTAATTTCCTTGAATACCTAAAGGGTTGTAAGAATCATCTTATAGAGTCCATGTTAGGTATTAATTTTATACAATTTTTTTTTATTTTTAAGCATATATGATATCAAGTATTCAATAAAAGCTGATTTAGATATTTATAGGAGTATAAAATTAATGTTATAATGGTTAGAGATGACATTATGTATTAAAGTGATGAAGATATATTTTGCTACATCAATAAGGTGGATTCATTGGATTTCCTCATATCTCACATATATTTATATATTATAAACAATTTTTAATCTTCATCTTTTTTACTTCTAATGTGATAAGATGATTAATTTTAAATTTTGGGTTATATTAATAAACATGACAATGTTTTTTTTAAAAACATGGTTTATGATTTGATTGATTCTATAATAGGCTTAAAAATAATATGTTTTATCCACTATAAAAGAGTTTATCCCATTTTTTTGTAAAAATATAGGGGTAATTTTTACGACCAAACTTCATTGGTGTATTTTATATATTAACAGTTTTTCTTCAGAATAATGCTATAAACACATAGAATGATCACATAAAGTATGTATGTTAATATTTTATTTGTCAAATATTCTCAATAAATAAATATTTTTATTTTATTACATAATTATTTTCTTTTCATAGACATATATTTTATAGAAAATATGTTTTATAAGAAGACATTGAGAGTATGATTCGACTTGGAGTAGTTCAAAATGTAACAAATAAATGATTATTTTAGTTTAATAGAAAGTGAATTTCACTTTATATCCTGAAAGAGTTCAGGTTATGTTGGTAAATAATGATATCATTTTAAAAAGATACATTAAATTTAATAATGAATTATATAGAATATAATTTTATATATAATGATTCCAAGATAATGAGGATGGAATCAAGAAGATTTTGAAGTGGAAAATATAGCTTCTTAACATTGCAACAATGGATTTTATGAAGTTAAAAATATTGAATATTATTTTCAAAGGGTTAAACATGAAGATTATGAATTCTAGTGTCACCATTATACAAATAATATTTCTTCATATATGTTACTTATAAAAAATGTTTAGTGTGTGGATTTATTATATGGTTAAATAGATATGCGGATGAAATTACATATTTATTTAACATGTTTAAAAAACCCTAGAAGTATATTTAATATAAGGCCTCTCTAGGGGTATATAATATGGGATATTATAATATGGGAGATTATATGTGATTTTGTTATTATTGTTAAAGTATTTTAAGAAAATAAAATGTACCATGTTAAATAAAAGTATTTCTTTACATTGTTATTATTTTATATTGGATGAATGCATCAATAATGAGAAATGATAAATGAAATCTAAAAGTATAAGTTTTAGTTATCACTAATATATGGTAATCATGGAGTAATATAGGTTGGGATAACATGTTAATATTAACATTGGTTTGTTTATGTATAGTGGTTCAATATTAATTCATGAAGCACAAATTAATTTTTTTATAATGGCTTCCCCACAATGTATAACACATGGAGTGTCTTGTACTATGTATTTGGTATAAAAGGGTGAATTATTTACATTAAATCCCAATAATTGAGGCAGAAAATATACCTAGTATGAAACCCTTTATATTTTATTACCTTTTAATACTATACTTAAGGCTAAGATAATCAAGGGTAGTTGAGAATACAACTATTCATATCATGATTGGATGATTCAACAAGATGAAATTTTTCCTCTCATACAATGAGTATGATATATGGGACCTTGATTAACATATACTGAGTAAGTTTATGGACATACCAAGAAAAGGTTAATTCAATGTGTGTATCTATTTGGGGTGATGGGTTTGTGATGTTCTCACCAACTTTGTTGAATGACATGTGAATTGTTCTTTTTTCTAATATATCTATACTCAGAGAATTGAAAATGTAACAGTTGGTTATATGGGATTTACATACTCTATGTATCATGTTTTCTTCATGTCTTGGGTAAAGGTATTGTATGAACATTCATACATAAATATATTGTATCTAGGGGATATAGGAATGGAGAAACGTTCATTTGATAGATATTGTGCCATATCCCTTTATAGATTGAGTAGGATTGACAATTTGTTAGAGGATTGTCTTTATATATAATTATATATCCATAAATATATAAATATTTTCAATAATATGAAGTCCCATGGGTTTATAATTTTTGATTGTGTAAATGAGGATTAAGTTTTTTAATAAAGTGTTTATAGAAAACTTTGAGACCTACCCAAAAGTATTTTTGAGGATATCAAAAAGAAGTTTTTGATAAGTACTAATAAGTTATTACATGTGATATAACATATGGTAAAAATGAAATGTAGATTTTAAAATGTTAATTTTTCAAGATATCAAAAAAAAGATACATATATAACTTCCCAAGTTATTACATATGATGCGATATAATGTGAAAATCATTTCATGGTCTGTACTAGTATAAATCACGATGTAGTTTGGGTAACTATGCCATTTTATAGTTCATTAAAGTTTATACATTATAAACTAAAATTTATTTTTATTACTATAAACCATTATATTTGACATAAAGTTCATTTTATGATTATTTTAAGAGTTTAAATTACCAAACAAAATGTTTAAAAATTAAAAATTTATGTGCTTATTGTTAATAATTGTTTTATCTTTTTAAATGGGTTTGAAATGTTTCATTAAAAATATGAATTATTTATAAATGTTTGGAATCCATGTAGTGTCCTTTGATGGATATATAAATAGTCTCATGGTATGTAACTTAGACACAAGAGATATTGTTACTTTATTTTTTTAATAAATTTCTGAGATGAAGCTATCTTTAGATCGGTTGCTCTACATCCTTCAATATTATGGTTTTATTTGATCATGGATAGAAGATAATCCTTTTAAATAGTTGGGAGTTTTTACATCTCATAGATACCCTAAGTAGGATGAGTTTAATGTCTATATTTTAGTGTTCCTTATCAGTATTATGTTGGGAATCATGGATATATCTGATCATTATAGAAAGGTACATGTTCTTCATTTATTTTAATTATTCAATTAAAATAGTGGTATCTTAGTCAAATTTGACTTTGCTTGATATTTTTTAAAATGTTTTTATAGTCCTTGACCGCTTCAAAACTCATTAATTTAGAACTTAATTAGATGGGAAAAATTATTTTAAAAACCATTCATTAAAGGTGAAAACAACTACCTTACATGCATACACATTTAATTGAGTTAGAAAAATTCTCAATTCATGATTTTATGAAAAGTTATGCACAGATATTAAATGGCCTAATTTCAAATAATAATATATTAGTCATAAATATTTAATAAAATAAATCATTTCTTAAAATTTATTCTTACTCAAATAATAACATAGTTATAGATTATTTCTCACACTTCAAATAGCATCAAAAAACGAAACTTCATTTTAAAAACGATGGATTAAAAAATCAATTAACATTTTCACTAAGTTTTGTGAAAGTAATGAACACATGGCATGAATTTTCATAGATTTTTTTGTTTTGTTTTTTTAAATAAAATCCTCACTAAATGATTCACCCATACCTAGATTATATATTGTCTCAATGTAAGAAATTAAAATATGAAGAAAATTAAATGAAGGTATAATAAATAGGAAGCTTGAAAAGTGGTTACATATGTTACATACTTTATTTGGAGTTCTTATAATATTTTTCTATAAATTACTTATATAAAATTTTAAGATACTTCCAATTCTTAGTAACATCTTTCCCACCCAAATTACCAAAAAAATATTTCAACAAAAAAATAAACCTGAGTAACAATTTATATACCGATCCATTATGACCGAAGCTTACCTGAAAGGATATTTATCCATTAATTATACACATGGATCTTCTCACCAACATAGAAATTTTAATATTGAATCAAATAATTAAAAATGGACTTAATATTCTCTTAATAGATCTAAGAGTACTCATGTTGTAATTCCCCGACCCCAGTTACCTATAGTCAATGAATTATTACATAACTTTGGCATGATACAAGGAATCATGTCCCGAAAGACTGATCAGTTTAGTATCCCTGGAAGTACTAGATACATTCATAAGTTTTACATTACATCATGAAATAAAAACATAATTTTTCCCCTTTGAAAAAACTTATATCTTTATGATATCCCTGCAGGTCAACCATAAAATACTTCTTCACATATTGGAAAAAATAAAACATATAAAGGGGTGATTTTACTTTCTCAGTAAGGGTAACAATATAGTGGAAACATTCATAAATAAGCATAAACATTCAAGGAAATGTATAAGACTAAAACAAAAGCCTTTTAAACATAAAATTGAGCAAAATGTAGAAAATATAAAATCAAATAATTCCATTTACTTATTCACATGGATATTCTTCTAGCTGAATAACCACATGCAATATCAATATCCACTTTTATAATGATGGAAGGCATAATGCCAGACTTCATAACCACATAGTCAAGGTCTCGTGTCAAAACTACAAATACGATTTTGTCAAGGCCTTGTGCCAATACACTAGTTTGTCTCATGAGACCTACCGATGCATCGAGGAGCTAAAGCGGGTTCCACCCATCACTTACTAAGTCCAATGCATTCCTCAAATGAAAAGGTTTAAACATAACATAAACTTTCGTATTAAAACTAGCATACTAAATGTCAATACTTTATCCATAAACCATGAATGGTGTAAAAATAACACATACACATTCAATCATATCACAAAACCTTAAATAAAATATCGATGTTTTGTATCATAATAAATCAACTTCCAACAAGCTTAGAATTAATCAAAGGATGTTGACATAGATGAAATCAAAACTTTTTTAGAGAAATATCAATTTCTATTTTGAAATCACTTAAAAGTCATATAATTATAAAAGAAATCATTTATTTTTAAAATAGTTTTATAATCTTGTATGAGAATCTTCGACAATGTTATAACGGAGAGAAATAGACGCACCCGCTGTATAAGTTAAAAAAACATTTATACCTTAATTTTTCTGAAAAGGTCATAAAGTACCTTGTTTGGAAAATGATGGAAAGATCCTTTTCAAAACATTTAAGGTCAAATAAGGGTATAAATGAATTTAAACCATTGTCTATTAAATAGTAATAAGGTTTTGTAATACATTTTAATGAAAACTCGGATGTGGATGATAAAGAGGTCCCAGTAGATACTTATGTATTAACAGCCTCAGATAAGTAAAGAGATTATAGAATTAACCCTTACCTTGTAATTTTCCTTTGACAAGGGTACGTTAACCTCCTGTATAATAGTTAAATAATTGTTATTAAATTATACAACAAAAATATAAGTAAACATGAGATCATATATGATATTCTAATATTTCATTGTTAATAATATTTTAATAGTATCATTGTTTCAGGTGTCAACTGATCTATTTTCCTTTATATGCTTAGTTATGTAATCCATTTTTGTTATGGATAGGATGTATTTTATTCATAGCTAGAATTATATTAAGTTCTTAAACATTATTTTTAATAATAAAATGAAAATTATTCTTGAATGATTATAATGGAGAATGAATCTCATCGCGTTCGTGGAGACAATAATCCGTACGTACGCACGAATGACAATATCATTATATTGATGGTGAAATCATACGTAATTCAATAGTATATCATATATACTGAATAATTAAAATGTTATATTAATTATTGACATCATTTATACTCATTATTATACCCATCCAAATAATGAAGTTTTTGAATAATAAACTACAACACGACGTGGAGACAGTAAGTCGTATGTACGCACGTATGGTGACTTTGCCATTAATATGATGGATAGAATAATGAATATGGTGGTAAATTTTTATAACATCACATTATATAGAAGATACAGTATTTAGTATTTTATAAAGGAAACAATAAAGATAGAGGAAGTGGAAGAAGAAAAGAACTTGAAAGAGGAGATGAAATATTTACCTCTTCTTCGGGTTCTTCTTTTTGATTTGATCAAAAGGGATCCTTAAGTTAGATATCTGACCAATGTAAGGCCTCTAGGATGAAGGGAGGAAATATGGGAGGATATTTGGGTAGGGTTTGGCCAAGACAAAAGGCTTTGGAGGAGTGATATTAAGAGAAGGGGAAGTGTTCTTTTATAAGAGAGGTGAGGGTCACTTTAAGAAAAGCTTGAAATATTATTTTATAATAAACTCATTTTGGTTTCAAATGGATCTAAAATGAATTATTTCAAGGCTAGGGTGGGGATGGGTCGATAAAATCTCAACCAATATGTTTTAGACAGGTTTATGTCATCATACTTACCTTATCTTTTAGATTTAACTCTTTGTTAAATAGTTTGCCATTTACCATGTCTCTTTATATTTTTATATTATATGGTTAATAAACATACCATTACAATCCAAACAAACACCATGCGGTTCATTATTAATATATATAACCTTATATAAGTCCTTTGGCTGAACCATTGACTTTTAGAAATATTATATCAATTAATAATATAGTATTTGTTTAAAAAACTCAATTATTTCAATTTTAACACTATTTGGTATTTCATTTTTGTGGAATCCATAAAGACATTATCACTTCGAATAAAATTTATTTTACCTAGCCTAAAATGTCATATTAACCTATAAAATTTGTTTAATTAATCATAAGCCAAAATTTACATTTATTTGGATGTTTATAATATCAATTATTTTAATATTTCATTAATAAGGTAATTACTGCATCATCATTGTGTCATAAATAAATTAAATTATTTAATTTCTAAAAATTATAAATAAAATACCATTACATATTAAATAGTTTTAGATTTATAATGAATATTTATAGTCTAATTTATATTGTGTGTAACCCAATATTAAAAATGTGTTAGTTACTAAACTCTAAATTTAACTCCTTTAACTATTCTTTAAATAAAATAAAAATAAATGTCCTAATCTAATCCAAGTGGATCAAAGGGGAACATATTTTATTTATAAGGATATTATTTGTCTAAATACACTAATCCAATAGAATTAGGACATGTGTTAGGGTAATTATGATATCATTGTAACTCTTAATTACCCTATTTACTTTTAATCGTGCTAAATAAAAGTCAAAAATTACTATTCACCACAAATTATTTTCATCTTATTGAACCACATTTTACTTAATGATATAAACCATGTCTCTCGGATTTTTGAAATTAAATCCACAAAAGTGGTAAAATTATGTTTTATGCAAATTAGCAAATGCTCCTGGGAGGTGGGTAAAAGACTATAAAAAGTTCAATAAAATTTTTATAAATCTAAAATTATTATAAAAAGAATCCAATGAATTAAATTGAACTATATAGGTATTAGGTATCTATTTTGACCTAAAATAAATTTAAATAAAATAAATAATTATTTAAATAAAAAAATTTTGTTTTAACCAATAATGCAGTGTTTTTCACTATTCGTCAAAAATTGAAAGTATTCAAAAAAATACCAAAACTTCACCCTAAGCTAATTTCGATATTCCGAATCCAAAAATGAAGTCCATTTTGAAAAATAAAATTTAAAAAAATTAAAAAAGTGGGTATTTCTATTCAAAACGACTTGTTTGATTGGTTGTAGTGTGTTAGAATCTCGAAGTTGCATACAATGCAAGCTATTGCATTATTCAAAGGGAAACATACCATGGAATATTGGAGTGTTACATTCTCTCCTCCTTAAAATAATTTCATCCTAGAAATTTCTAGAATATTATAGTATAAAAATATTCAGGTGGTTCTTACTCATAAGTTACTTGGGTTCCCTAGTTGCATCTTCCATCTTATGATTTCTCCATATAACTTTTATCAGGCGAGTCGTCCAGTTTCGTAGTACTAGTTCTCTGGTATCAAAAATCTTGACAGGCTCTTCACAATAAGATAGATTAGGTTCCAATTAAATTTCTTCATAGGTGAGTACATGTGTTAGGTCAGGCATGTATTTTTTCTACAGTTATACGTGGAACACATCGTGAACCTTGGAGAAACTTTTAAGCATTTCCAAACGGTAAGCTGCAACCCCAATTATTTCTAGAATTTCGAACGGTACAATGTACCTAGGACTCAATTTACCCTTCTTACCAAAACGTATAACACCCTTCAATGGAGATACCTTCAAGAAAACAAGGTCTCCTACTTGAAATTCCAAATCCTTCCTTTGATTATCGGCATAGATCTAATGCCTACATTGAGCTGCTTTGATGTGGGTTTGGATAACCTTCACTTGTTCCATCATTTCCTCAAGAAGTTCTGGACCTACAAGTTTTCTTTCACCAACATCATCCCAACAAGATGGTGTGCGACTTCTCTTTCAATATAAATCTTTATATGGTTCCATATGAATACTTAAATGAAAGCTATTGTTATAGGAAAATTCTACCATAGGTGAATATTGATCCCACATACTTTGAAAGTCATGTGAGAAAGATCTCAATATGTCCTCTAAGGTTTGAATAGTACATTCTGATTGTCCATTGGTTTGAGGGTGTTAGGCAGTGCTCCAACAAAGTTCAGTATCCAAATCTTTCTGATGAATTTTCCAGAATCTTGATGTAAAATGGGGATCACGATCAGAAAAAATCGATAAGGGTACTCCATGAAGTCTTACAACTTCATTAATATACAGTCTTGCTAAATGGTAAAGGGGTAAATCTTCTCTTATAGCAAGAAAATGTGGTGACTGGGTAAGACGATTAACAATAACCCATATTGCATCATTCCTTCTAGGAGTCTTTAGTAGTCCAATGAAAAAGTACATCATAATATTATTCCATTTCCACTCAGGTATGGGAAGCGGTTTCATGACTCCTCTAGGATGTTGACTTCTATCTTTCACTTATTGACACACCATACATATCAACACAAAATCAAAAATATCTCTCTTCAAGTTGTCCCACCAAAAATGTTCTTTCAAATCTCTATACATCATAGTACTACCTGAGTGTATAGGGAAATTGGAGCTATGGGCATCTTCCAAAAATTCCTTTTTTAGATTAGGTATATCAGGAACACAAAGTCTCTTCAAAAATTTCAAAATCCCATCTTCATATATGAATTTGTTCAATCTACCATCGTTTATAGCTTTAATTTTCTTTTGAAACTCCTCACCATATTCCTAAGAACTTTTTAACCTTTCTAGTAAGGATGGTTTGGAAAACATTTGAAAAAGTATCATTGTTTCACCTTCCATGATTATTCCCATATCCATATTAACTGGATCAATGAAAATAGGATCCCTCTCAACTATAATCTTGTTCAAAACTCCATGATCCTTTCTACTCAAATCTTCTTCCACCTTATTTTCCTTCCCCCGGTGGTAGTGTATAGTGAAATCTAAATCCTTGAGTAGTTCAAAACATCTCATTTTACTCATGTTGAGTACTTTTTGTGAGAAAATATACTTAAAACTCTTGTGATCAGTATAAATATCAAAAAATTTACCATAGAGATAGTGTCTCCATATATTCAGAGCAATGATTACAGCTTCTAAATAAAGATCATGAGTGGGATAGTTTTTCTGATGAATTTTTATCTGTCATGATGCATTGGAAATAACTCTATCATTCTTCATAAGGAAACAAACAAGTCCTTTCTTTGATGCATCAATATAAATAACAAACCCATATTTCCCTGATGGTAGAGTCATCATTGGATCCTTGACTACTCTTATCTTCAATTCTTGAAAACATTCTTCACAATCTTTTTTCCAAACAAATGTAATCCCTTTACGCGTGATCTTGGTTAATGGGTTTTTCAATCAGGAAAAATTATGGACAAAACGCTGATAATAACCTGCTAAACCAATAAAACTACGTACCTCAGTTATACTCATTGGTACATGCCATTCAAGGATTGAATTTGTCTTTGAACTATCAACATAGATTCTATCCTTAGAGACAATATGTCCAAGAAATGAAATCTCCTGAAGCCATAATTCAAACTTTCTAATTTTCCCATATAATTCATTTCTTCTAAGAGTCCTTAGGATAATGTTCCAGTGATTTTCATGATCTTGGCATCTTTGGGAGTATACCAATATATCATCAATAAATACCTCTACAATGTCACAAGATATTCGTTGAAAACTCTATTCATTAGATCCATGAAGACAGAGGGTGCATTAGTCAATCAAAAAGTCATTACTGTAAACTCGTAATTCTTGTACCTAGTTTAATATACTATTTTCGGAATGACCTCCTTCTTCACACACAAAGGATGGTATCCATATTGAAGGTAAATCACTTAAAAATATTGAGCTCCATGAAGTTGGTTGAATAAATCATCAATGTGAGGTAGGGGTTAATTGTTCTTTATTATTATTGCATTGATCTCCCTATAGTCAATGCACAACATCATAGATCCATCTTTCTTCTTAAAAAAGGATAGGGGATCCCCATGGAGAAACACTAGGGTGCATAAATACCCTATTACTCATTTCCCCTAGTTGTATCTTTAGTTACACTAATTCCAAAGTGACCATTCTATAAGGGGTATTTGATATGGGCCTTGAACCATGAATTAAGTCAATAGAAAGTTCAATTTCTCATTCTAGAGGTTGTCTAGGTAAATCCTCTGGAAACACATCAACATATTCTTGGAAAAAAGGTACGTCTTCTATTCGAACATTCTTTTCCTCACCCATAGTTATTTCATTACCTTCTTCCATAATAATTGAATTTAGTTGAGCTACTAGGGGTGGATCTATATAAGAATCTGGTGGTGACATTTCTGCTCTGGAGATAAGGTACTCCTTATCATCATCGAAAATTGTATCCTCCTTCTTCTTACAATAATTTTTTTCATCATTGTCCCAAATCTAATCCATTCTGAGGATTATATGAAATTCAATATTGAGTCTGACAATGATATCAGTATATAAAGAAAATTTATATACCCTAATGGGAACTTATTCACAAAACACTATTGCGATGATACCCCCATTAGGTTTTTTGACTAACAACTCCCTTGTTATGTCAAATTGAAAAAATCAAATATTCTTAGAAAACTGGGTAGATAGGAAACAATTACATGATCAAGAATCAAATAAAAAAATGGAAAAACATGAAGAAACCATTAAATTAACAGCCACCACATCTTTCGGAGCTTCAACCTCAGCAGTAGTGATCGCATAAGAGTGACCTTGCTCCCTTGGACTTTTCTGAGGTAAGTTCCCTGGGATCTTATGAAATTAATTTACATAGTTCCCCCTTTCTCTGCAATTGAAGCATTCAACATTGAAAACCTCTTTCTTCCCCTTACAATCATGAGCTTGGTGGCCTTTTTCAAGAAAATTGTAATAGACTCCCATTCCCTTCAGGAAAGTACCAAGGTGTTTCTTCCCAGATTTACTATAAGATGGATATTCAACATTTCCCTTGTCCCCATTATTTCCATTTCCAGAGCATTCAATAGATCTTTTTTTCTCTTGCTTTTCTTTAAAGTCCTAAGACATACATAATTCATTTTCTGTCTTAATAGCGCATGAGACTATATCTTCATAAGATGAAAAGTATTGTTAGACTAATGCTCGATGGAGAAATTGTTTTAACCCTTCAAATAATCGATCAATATAACTCCTTGGGTTGCGTATATAATCCGTTGCATGCCTTGCTAACCTTGTAAGGTTAGCCTCATATTTCGCGACATTCTCATCATCTTTTTGCCTCAGACTCAGAAATTGCCTTTCCATATCTACTCAATGGTCATGAGGAAAGTATTTTTCTAAGAAAATCTCTTTAATCTCCCTCCATTACATACTTGATACTTCTTCATCGTCCTTTGTGTTTTGAATTAATAACCCCCATTGATATGCATCTCCCATGAAGTGATAAATTGCTATGAAAACTTTTCCCTTTCGCTACTCCCTAAACCATGAAATGTTTTCTCTAAGGAATTTATCAATTTCTTAGCTACTAATATATTTTTACTCCCATTGAATGTTGGTGGTTTTTTCCTCATGAAGCAGTCTAGTATTGATCCTCCGCATTTTGGTTCATGGTGCTTCATATGGGTAAGGTTATTATTCAAAACCTGAGTGAGTTGTCCCAGTATAGTGATAAGATGATCCGAACCAGTTTTTTCACCAGCTCCACTATAATTATCTTGAGTAGGATGGAAATACCTACATGGATTATTGTTGAGTCAATAAGGTTTTCTTTATGAATTTTCCATTAATTCTTATTTGGGGGATATTGGTGAGTCATTATGGTTTTCATTAGGAATTTATCATTCCTTCTTGTTTTCAAAATTACAAACACCTTATCTCATTGAAAATATCTTTTTACGCTATGTTTTACAACTATAAGAAAAAATTTCCTTCCCCAAGGAAATTTATCCTTATCATGTTTTCATTGCTCATATCATAATTTTTCTAAGTGTAAAATTCGGTTTTAAACCGAAACCTCTGAATCCTATAATTACCTAGATATGAAGCATTCTGTTTTAGGATCTGAATTCTCAGAATTCTGGTTATGAACTCTTATGAGTTCTAACTCTGAATTTTGATTACAAATTCTTGATACAAACTCTTCTGAGTTCTAACTCTAAATTCTGATTACGAATTCTTGATACAAATTCTCCTGAGTTTTGACTCTGAATTCTGACTACAAATTCTGGATACGAATTCTCCTGAGTTTTGACTCTTAATTATGATTATGAATTCTGGATACGAACTCTTCTGAGTTCTGACTCTGAATTCTGATTATGAATTCTAGATAAGAATTAACCTAAGTTCTGACTCTGAATTCAGAATATGAATTCTGGTTACAAACTTTTATGAGTTCTGACTCAGAATTCGGATTACGAATTCTTTTTATGAACTTTTCTAAGTTCTGACCCTGAGTTCTCTGAATACAGACTCTGACCACTTATGAGTCCTGACTCTAAATTTTCATGAACTATGACTCCGAACTTTGTAAGTTCTAGTTCCAGATTCTTGTGAATCTAGATTTCTAATTTCCTTTAAAATTCAGACTCCGTAATTCTATAGAATTCATTTTCTGAATTCCTACAAAATAGAATCCGAATATCCTTATATTATGGACTCTGAATTAAATTTTAGTTAGACTCCAAACTTTCATTTACTTACATTCTGAATTTTGGATTTTAGTTATGTAACCATATTTTTACTTAAACTTTTTTTTATAAAGTGATGTCATTCTTTCAGTTATTAACTAACCATTGTTTGAGTGACATGTGTACAGGTCCCTCTAAAATTCAAGGAAAAATGTGATCGTCAGAGGAGGGAGCCGACCATTGGAGTTGTGCCTATAAATATGAGATCATTCGAAAGAGATGAGGACTATTGAGAGACTAAACATTGAAAATTGTGCTTACATGCTGTTGAAGTGATTTATAGGGAGAGAGGCTCTTATAAAATCTCAGGCTTCATGCATAATTATTGAAAGGCTTGTTCAAACATTGCTTCATGCATATTTTCTTAGTGTGGAGGTTCAATTTACTTGAAATCAGAGACATCGGATTGTGAAGTCAGAGGTGCCAATTTCCTTACAAATCAAGGGCTTGCGGGGATAGGAAGACAAATACAGATCTTCAGATTGAGGGCTTACCTGGGATTGGGTACGAAAGACTTTCTTGAAAGTATAAATAAAGGGAATTTTTATCCAGGGTTTTTGGATACCCTTCTCTTTGGGTTAAAATATTTACTACTTGTTACTTTTAGTATTTCTATTTTGTTTTCTGCTGTACTTTTAGATATTGAGGAAAGTATAATCTTCTTATACATCCTTAGACTTGTACTCTGATTATATAGAATTTTATACTCTTTAAGGTGGAATCTTATTTGTTGTAAACTTTTGTTATGTTTCATTTCCAAAATCACATTTCTGAAATCATGGAAGTTATTAGAGCTTAGAGGTGTTGTGAATTTTGGTTATGCAAAAATTTCCTTACGGATTTTTAAAGTATACAATTCACCCCCCTCTTGTACTTGAGAATCTCATTTTTACATATTCGATCCTACATTTGGAATTATAGAGTATATCATACTCACATACCATCTCAACAGTTGGTATCAGAGGAGGTTACCTCTGAATTAATCTCACGATTAGATTCAGAAGAGAATTATTCTTCTTCTTATTTTTTGGAATTAGTTTTTTTCGGACTCATATAGTTCAGATTCATTCGTCCTTAGAGTTATGCTTGTTTTATATTTTCCTTGCTTAGGAATATTCTCTTTGTTTGCGAACTTTTTCTATTAACAAGTGTTTTTGAAAAGAATCTTCTTTAATATGGCAGGAATCAATGTTGTTTCCATGGACAATCTCAATCCAACTAGACCACATATCTTTGATGGAAATTATTACGAATATTGGAGAGATCAAATGAAGACTTTCATTATCAATACTAGTGTTGATAATTTTGTTATGCTTACTAGAGGATATAAAATTCTTGACAAAGATGTTAGTACCTTTTCCAATCATGAAAATTATGAATATCAACTGAATTATAAGGTACACAATATATTGCTTTGTTCCATGACTAGAAACATATATAGCCAAATTTCATCTTGTGGAGCAGCAAATTGTATATGGAAGAAACATGAAGTTACTCACATTGGAACGTCCAAATTATTTGAAACTAGAAGAGACATGCTCAGAGCTGAATATCATGGTTTTTGATTTCCTTATGGAGAACCCATGTGTAAGGTGAAAAAATTATTCGTGACTATTGTGAATAGTTTACAATCCATTGGTGAGAAAGGATTAGATAATGAAGCTATTGTTGATAAGATCATAGAAATCATGCCCAATGAGTGGGAATCCAAAAGGACTGCAATTGATGAGAACAAAATGGTTACTCAGATTTACTTAAATGAACTCTTTGGAACTCTTTTTCAGCATGAGACTATAATGAAGAGAGATGATGATAACGTAAAGAATAATAATGGAAATAGCAGTGTTTATTTTACTACAACTTCTAATCATATGAAATCCAATACTCCTTAGAGAGTTACTATATCCATTTCTAAGAAAGTTGTTATCCAATCCGAATCTAGTGGAAGTGAATCCTCCGAAAATGAATTAGAAAGACTTGCTAGAAGGATGAAGAAGATAGCTAGACATAAGAAATTTCAATCCAGATATAAGAAAAAGGAAAGGAAAGACAAGAAAGATTCATAAGTTACATGTTATGAATGCAAGAGAGCTGGACACATAAGACCTAATTTTCCTATGCTTAAGAGAAAATAAATAAAGGAAAAGCATTCAGAGAGAAATAGAAAGAAGTATTACAATGATAAATCTAAGAATTTCTTAAGAGATAATGACACCTGGAGTGCCAATGGTGGATACTCTTCAGATGAATCTTCAGATTATGAATCTTCTGGAAAGAAGACTCTTGGTCTAATAGCCAGACTACCTATTAAAAATCATTGTTTAATGGATAAGGTACACAATGCTAAATCAGTGACCAATATTTCTTTAAATTAAAATTATATTAATGATAAATATTATAACTCTTCGGATGAATAATCTTCCTCTGACAAAGATAATACTTTACATTCATACAAAGATGTTTCTAGGTTTTCAAAACTTCTTGAGATTGAGGATTCAAAACTCATGAAAAAACATGATAAGGAAAATTCTAGGAATATTATTCTTACTAAAGAAATATCAGGTCTTTCTAAAGATCTTGATAAGAAAAATGTTGATTTTAAAAGTATTACAAAAAATCCTAAGGAAGTATTTTTTGAGAAAAATAAAATTTCTAAAGATCTAGAAAATAAAATTTCTACAAAATGTGTTTTTGAGCTTAGCTCAAGTTAAAAATAAAATGTTTTTTAATACAAGAACTTGGTTATCAAACTCAAATCCCAAATTTTCTCCTTGAGGAAGTGCTTGTCAAACATTACCTTAGGTAAAGAAAATTTTGATAAAATGTATTCTCAAATTCGACCTCTAAGGAATAGTTCTGGTTTTAGTTATACTAGTTCTAAACCAATTTTTAGTAACAATTACATTGTTCCTCAAAGTGCTCCATTCTGTACTAATTGTCAGTGTGGTGGGAATTGGGAAAGGAATTTTTCCCTAAACAAAACCCAGTCCTTAGTATTTCATAAAGCCTATTTTTCTAAGAAGATGTGGGTGCCTAAAATTTTTCTTTCTGAAATTTTCGGATCCAAGAAAGTTTGGATTCCAAAAGTCTAACTCTTTTTTTTTCAGGAAAGTAGAGAAAGTACCAACATACAATATATGGTACATGGATAGTGGATGTTCCCGACATATGACTGGTAACAAAAACTAATTTGAAAATATTATCAAGATTAATGGAGGAAAAGTAACTTTCATAGATAATTCCCATAGAGAAATTATTGGTATAGGTAACATCATTCTTCTTGGAAAAACATTGATTTCAAATGTTTTGTTTTTTACGGGTCTTATGAAAGACCTCATTAGCATAAGCCAATTATGTGATGAAGGTTACCTTGAGAATTTTAGGAATGACATGTGCCTAGTACACAATTTCAAGTAAGAGTTCATTCTTTCTTCCCATAGGTAAGAGAATGTTTACATGCTAAACTTAAAAGACCTTAGGAGCCAAGACTTACCTCACCTTAGTGCAATGGAAGATCATTCTTTGTTATGGAATAAAAGGTTAGGTCACTGTAACCCTAGGAACATATGAAAACTCTCTAAGAAAAGGTTTGTTAAGGATCTACCAGATCTTAGATTTGATTCTTCAAAAGTCTGTGACCCTTGTCAACATGGAAAGCAACATAAATCAAGTATAAAATCAGTCTATGATGTCCCAAATACTGATGCATTATAGCTAGTGCATATGGATCTTTTTGGTCCAACACAAACTGGAAGCATTGGAGGCAAGTACTATGTATTTTTTCTAGTTGATGATTACACTAGATTTACATGGGTCTATTTCTTAAAAAATAAGTTGGAAGACTTCTCGTATTTCAAAAGTTATAGATCCCAAGTTAAAAATGAGAAAATCCTTCCATTGGAATCTATTCATATTGATCATGGAGGAGAATTTCAAAATTTTGATTTTGAAACTTTTTGTAGTAGAAAAGGCATTACTCATAACTTCTCAGCACCCAGAACACCTAAACAGAATGGTGTTGTTGATAGAATAAATAGAATTCTTCAAGAGATAATAAGAAAAATATTGAGTGAATATTTTGTACCCAAACATTTTTGGGCTGAAGCTGTGAGAACTGCTTTTTATACTATAAATCGAGTTTTTATTAGACCTTTTCTAAATAAAACTCATTATGAGTTATGGAATGGTAGAAAACCTAAACTTTCCTATGTTAAGGAATTTGGTTTCAAGGTATTCATTCTGAATACTAAATATAATCTACATAAATTCACACCAAATCTGATGAAGGAATTTTCATAGGCTACTCCACAACTTCTAAGGCATATAGAGTTTTCAATAAAAATACTTGTACTGTTGAAGAGACAGTACATGTTAAATTTAATGAAGTAGATACTTTTGTTTTTAAACAACCCCAACCTACATCTTCATATGTGTTTTCAAAAACTGATTATCAAACTATGTTAGAAGATCCCTCTGATATGGAAAATGTCCAAGAAGATGCTTTTGAAACATTTACCCTAGAAGATTTTCTACCCTATAGTGATGAACAAGTTTTACGAAACCCAAATCAGTTGTTTCTAAAGAATAATCCCAGTGATAGTATCATTGGTGATGTAAATAAACCTGTTAGGACTAGAAGTTCATTAAGAAATGATGTAAAACATTTAGCATTTCTTTCCCAATTAGATCCAAAAAGCACTGATGAAGCTTTAGGTGATGATGACTGGATTAAATCCATGCAAGATGAACTAAATGAATTCAAAATGAATAAATTTTGGACCCTGGTTGAAAGACCTAAAGAAAATTCTATCATTGGAGTAAAATGGGTCTTCAGAAATAAGTGTGATGAAAATGGAATCATTGTTTGAAATAAAGCTAGATTAGTTGCTAAAGACTATAATCAAAAAGAAGGAATAGACTATGAATAAATCTATGCTCCAATAGCTAGACTTGAATCTATTCGTATTTTACTTTCCTTTACAGCATTATTCAATTTCAAACTTTTTCAAATGGATGTGAAATGTGCTTTCCTTAATGGTGATGTTCAAGAGGAAGTTTTTGTGGAACAAACTCCTCGCTTTGAAGATACAAAACATCCCGATCATGTTTGTAGACTTATCAGAGATCTTTATGGACTTAAACAAGCCCCTAGATCTTGGTATGATAGACTTACAAGATTTTTGCTTCAAAATAACTATGTTAAGGGAAATGCAGATCCAACCCTTTTTATAAAGAAAGATAAGAAAGATGTTTTGATTGTTCAAATTTAAGTTGATGACATTATATTTGGTTCAACTCAGTAATCTTTAACTGGTTCCTTTGTGGATCTAATGAAATTTGTGTTTGAAATGAGTATGATGGGTGAGTTAACATTTTTCCTTGGTTTTCATATTTCTCAAAAACCAGAAGGAAACTATCTATCCCAAAATAACTATATTAAATATCTTCCTAAAAATTATGGATATGAAAACACTAAGAGTATAAGTACTACCATTGGTACCTCAAACACACTTGATCTTGATGAAGCTGGGAAACTAGTAGATCAAACATCTTGTAGAGGTATGATAGGAAGTCTACTTTACTTCACAGCTAGTTGTCTAGACTTAATTTGTTCAGTATGCCTATGTGCAAGATATCAAACCAATCCCAAGGAATCTAATTTAAAGGTAGTGAAAAGAATTTTTCAATACTTAAAAGGAACCATGGATTTAGGACTATTTTATACTTATGGATATGATTTTGTTTTAAAACATTTTTCAGATGCTGACTTTGGTGGATGTAGAATGGATAGAAGGAGTACATCCAAATCTTGTCATTTCTTAAGAGATTCATTAGTTTCTTGGTCTTTAAAGAAGCAACACTTAGTAGCACATTCCACTACTGAAGCTGAATATGTAGCAACTGGAAGTTTCTGTGCTCAAGTGTTGTGGATGCAACACACACTCACAGACTATGGTATGAGTTTTACCAAAACAAAAAATTTGTATGATAATACAAGTTCCATTTCCATTAGTAAAAACAGTGAACATTACTCTCGTGCAAAGCACATAGATATTAGGCATCAATTTCTTAGTAATCACACACAAAAAGGATATATCATTCTTCAAATTATCGGAACACAAGATCAAATTGCTGATATTTTCACAAAATTGTTACCCTCCGATAGATTTAAATACGTTAAATAATAGTTAGGAATGATAACTGTAAAGTAATCTTCCTCATTAACTTCCTATTTAACCAATATCCTTACAGTAATAAACTCATTTTCGTAGGAGGAGTTCATTTATTTGATAAAGTTTTTCATATTTTTTGTAAGGAAACTTTTTCATATTTTTTGTAATAAAGTTTTTCATATTTTTTGTAATGTATTTTTTCATATTTTTTGTAATTATGTTCTTCATACTTTAAATTTTCCTAATAACGTTTTTCTTACTTGAGATTTTCGTAATGAATATTTTCGTAATGAAAATCTGCGTACTCATTTTTTTCGTACTCAATTTTTTTGGAATCTAAAGTCCTTCAAGAAGAATTTTCCTCAATATGAATAATTCTCCTAATAATCCGAAAGGTATGATTCTTTCTTGACTTTTCGTAATAACCTTTTACTTGCTATTAGTTTATTTTGTTTTTAAAATTTCTCAGATTCTAGTTTCCTTAAATCTGAATCTTTTCCTTTAAAACCCTCAAAATATTGGATCCTACCAAATATTCCTTGTGGCTATCATTTCCACCATCAGATCTGATCAGAAGAATTCTCAGCCCTTGGATTCAAATGGTAAGTCCAACCATCGCTTCAACACCTATAAAAAGGGGACCCCAGATGGTTGTCCCACATCGGTTTTCAAAGCATTTACATGTCGAAGATCTGCCCAACATCAAGATCCCATTCCGGATTTTCAAAGCATTCTCAAGTCCGAATGTCTATTGAAGTTCCTTCTCAAGAAATGTCTTCTGTTAAGCCAATTTTGGAGTGGAAAATTTACAGGGAGATGTTGGTGCATCCGAACTTTTTCAATAAGTATGACTCTTTTATTTAAAAGAATACCAAGCTTAATAGATGGGAGAGTGTATCCATATCAAAGACAGCAGATAAGGATGTCTTGTATCCGGATCTTCTCATTGAATTTTATGTATCAATTTTATTTTTCAAGGAAGATGGCAGAGAAAATATTTCATTCAAGAGTTATGGAAAAACATATGAACTTTCATACACCAAGGATACTATCTTGGTAGGGTTATCTTATGAAGGAGAGGCAGAATTTTGTTCCCACAAATTACCGGCTATGCAAGGAAGTTTTGTAAAGGTAAAGGCTTTGTAGTGTCTTGTAATTTCAGATGTGAAGACCGCAAATATTTCCCTCTTTTCTACCAACAATCGGATCCTAGAGTTATGGGTTCCAGGACTTATGATACCGAGAAAGGGTGACAAGGACACTCTCAAAAAAATTGATATGTATATCATAGATATTTTGGTAAATATAAGGAAAATCAATCTGATGAAGCATATTCTCATTACGATAGAGAATATAAAAAATGGGAATATGAGAGCACAGATAATCATGTATCCTACCCTACTCTCTAAATTGATAGTTCGATGCCTTGAATCTTTCAAGATACCTTGTAGTTCTAAGATGAGTAATTGAAAAGTAATGCTAATTAGTGATGATACCATAAAGAGGATAAAAGTTGGTTTCTCTAAGGAGTCAGGTGAGTTGTATGATCTACCAGAGGATGAAGCAGAAGTCATTCCGAAAAATGTAGAAGAGGCTGAACCATCAAAGAATGCTAGAAAGAAGAGGAAACTAAAGGAAGTGGAAGAAACCGAGAAAACCCCTAAGGCCAAAGAAACCAAATCCGTACATTCAAAGCCCAAGAAACAGAAAGCCTATCCAGATGAGGTAGCAGCCAAATGAAGGGAGGATAAAAAGAATCTGAAGGAAGGAGAGCCATAGTTTGGCATATAACCCACAGAGGCCAAAGCATTGAAAGAGAAAGCTGCTGAAGATCTTGAAAAGCAATCCAAAGAAAATAAGCTTAAGAAGAAGATGTCGGAGGTAGAGATTGTGCAATCTCTTTTGAAGGCTAATGAAGTCGCATCTGAGAACATTCTCGTACCGAAAACATTCTTAGTAGAACCACTACCTGAGACACCGGGGAAGAAGTTCATGACTCCAGAAAAACTACTAGAGAAGGGTGTCGAAGAAAAGAAAGCTGTAGAAGAAGTACAAGAAGCTGAAAGAACTGAAGATACAACTGATCTGATACAGCAAGTAGAAGACTTTCATGAGAAGGAAAGTTCTTATGAAATTTTTTTAATCCAAACTTCTCAAGCCGGATCTTTGAAATATGAAACTCCTGAAATGGATGATAAGGCTGAAGAGGAAGTGAACAAATTATCTGAGAAAGACAGTCATAATCAGGACTTCATTCTCCCTAAAGATATTTAGGTAAAAGCTGAGAAAGAAAAAATTGATGAAGATAGGATTTTTCAGTTGTCTAAGTGTGAGCATGAATCTCTAGAAGAAGAAGCTATTCTGAAAACCAATAAGGGGAAACAAGTGGTTGTTGATACCCCAACCAAAGAAATTCTAAGGAAGACGGAAGCTGGAGGATCCTCTAAGAGGAAGATTGTCAAGCTAGAGGAAGAACCACGACCTAGTAGAGTGTCAGACTCAGAGTCATTATCTCTAGGACATGATTTTATCATTTAGTCCCTGAAGAATATAGTGGACACCATTCTGATACTTCCAACAATTGACTACAAATTCCAGATGCTCCAGCATAGCATGAATCCTAAATCAGACTCTATATCAATGGTGATAGATAGGTGTGTAAATATTGAGGCCGAACACCAGAATTTCCTTATCAACTATGAAGCCCACATAAAACTTGAAAGAAAACGACCAGCTTGTCGAAGAAGATCGTTAAATATTTGAGAGTGCTTGATCAATTTCAAGAAGATGTCAAGGAATATTTTGATACTAAAGAAACCAAAATCAAGGATCTTACAAATATCTTTGAGGAAAAGCTAATCCTTGAAAAAAATACTCAGATTCAGGATGTCAAAGAACTGAATGGGAAGTTTAATTATGTTATCCAATGTTGGAAAACAAAAAGGGATATCCGGAATGAGATTCAAGAAAAGTTAGTGAAGAAAGATGACTTGCTAAAGGATCAGGCAAAGGCCCTGAAGGCTCAGGATGATAGGATCAAATCCTTAAAGAAGAAAGCATAATAGGATCACAAAGATCTAAAGAAGATGAAAACCATCATGAAGAATTTGATACCCAAGGAAAATGAAGCAAAATAGATCCAAATCCGATCTTTTGTTTTATATGTTTTTCCTTGTGCAAATTCTTCTAATCTTAATGAAATTGTGGTTGTTCTTGTTTGGATGCTTGTACTAATAATTTAGGTACCATATTTTTTTCCATTCCCACAAACTCTTTTTGAAAATCACAAAGGGGGTGAAGGAAAAAGAATTCTTAGTAAAAGAATAAATATCCCTAAGTAAGGGGGAGTTTATCTATGGTGGATTTCTCATTAAAACGATTTCCATAATCAAGATAATTAAAATTCTCATTCCAGAAATATATAATACGATCCTTAGTGTTCCAAATCCTAAGAGGTAGTTAGTCATATTCAGTATTTCTGATGAATAAAGGTAGATAAGTTTTATTTTCAATGTTTAATAAAATAGTTTCTAATTCCTTATATTGTTTTTCGTAAGGATGTTTGTGCTTTCCAAAAATGGGGATATTGTTGAGTCAATAAGGTTTTCCTTATGACTTTTCCATTCCTTCATACTTGGGAGAGATTGGTGTGTCATTAAGGTTTTCCTTATGACTTTACCATTCCTTCTTGTTTTGAAAATCTCAAACACCTTATCTCAAGACAAATCTCTTTTTACCCTATGTTTTACTTATATAAGGAAAAAATTCCTTCCCCAAGGAAATTTACCCATATCATGTTTTTATTGATCATATCATAATTTTTCTAAGTGTAAAATTTGGTTTGAAACCAAAAACTTGGAATCCTATAATTACCTAGATATGAAGCATTCTATTTTAGGATCCGGATTCCCAGAATTCTGGTTATGAACTCTTATGAGTCTTGACTCCGAATTCTGATTACGAATTCTAGATATGAACACGTCTGAGATCTGACTTCGAATTCTGATTACGAATTCTGGATACGAACTCTTCTGAGTTCTGACTCTGAATTCTGACTACGAATTCTGGATACGAATTCTCTTGAGTTCTGACTCCAAATTTTGATTACGAATTCTGGATACGAACTCTACTGAGTTCTAACTCCAAATTTTGATTATGAATTCTAGATACGCATTCACTTGAGTTCTGACTCCGAATTTTGAATACAATTCCTAGTTACCAACTTCTCTAAGTTCTAACTCCAAATTCTGATTAAGAATTTTGGTTAAGAACTTTTCTAATTCTAACTCCGAGTTCTCAGAATATAGACTCTGAACTCTTTTGAGTTCTGACTCTAAATTCTCCTAAACTCTGACTTCGAACATTGTATGTTTTGGTTTCGAATTATTGTGAATCCAGATTCCAAATTTCATTGAAATTCAGACTCTATAATTCTATAAAATTCGGGTTCTGAATTCCTACAAAGTAGAATCCGAATATCCTTGTATTATAGACTCCGAATTCAATTTTAGTTAGACTCCAAAATTTCATTTACTTACATTTTGAATATTGAATTTTAGTTATGTAACCATTTTTTTACTTACACTTGTTTTGTTATAAAATGATGTCGCTCTTTCAGTTATTAGCTAACTGTTGTTTGAGTGACACGTGTACAAGTCCCTATGAAATTCAAGGAAAAATATGACCGTTGGAAGAGGGAGCCGACCGTTGAAGTTGTGCTTATAAATAAGAGATCATTTGAAATAGCTCAAGACTTTTGGGAGATTGAACTTTGACAAATATGATTATATGTCGTTGAAGTGATTTTTAGAGAGAGGCTCTTATAAACTCTCAGGATTCATGCATAAAGTTTGAACGGATTTTTCAAACTTTTCTTCATGCAGATTTTCTTAGTACAGAGGTGTGATTTCCTTGAAATCAGAGACTTCAGGTTGTGAAGTCAGAGGTTCCAATTTCTATATAAATCGAGGGCTTTCAGGGATATCAAGATAGATACCAATCTTTGGATTGAGGGCTTACTTGTGTTTTGGTAAGAAGGACTTTCTTGAAAGTATAAATCAAGGGACCTTTTATCTAGGGTTGTTGGATACCCTTCTATTTGGGTTAAAAGAGTTACTACTTTTTACTTTTAGTATTTCTATTTTGTTTTCCTAGGTACTTTTAGTTGTTGAGGAAAGTATAATATTTCTATACTTACTTAGAATTGTACTCTAATTATATAGGATTCTGTACACTTTAATGTAGAATATTTATTGTTCTAATCTTTTGTTCAGTTTCATTTCTGGAATCACTTTTCTAGAATCAAGAAAGTTATTAGAGCTTAGAGGTGTTGTGAATTTGGTTATGCAAAAATTTCATTAGGTATTTTTAACGTATACAATTCACACCCCCTTTTGTATTTGAGAATCTAATTTTTATATATTAGATCCTAAATTTAGTATTATAGAGTATATAATACTCACATACCATCTCAACAATTACTTGTGTTGATATAGTTTCCATTCCTTCCACTAGGTGCTATTTATAAACAACAACATACACTAGATTAGTTTATGAATCACAATACATTATTCCAAAAATATAAAACACTTAACATAAATTGAACATTTTATGTATATAATCCATGATCATAAAAAATGTTTCGTTTGAGGAAGTATATACTCATAAACCTTTCATAATGGTTTGTAATGAAAATGAGAATTATCATAAGCATTTCCCCTGGGAGTGTCATAACAAAGAGTGCAACAAGGTCCGTTGTCATGCACCAGTTCCCATTTGAGTCTAGCTCACGGCGGTGTTTTCAGGTTTTACCCCTAGGTAAATCTGTTCCAGAGCTTCCTCTACCTGATCATATCCAAATAGGAATGTATTTTTTTTTTGAAAACTCACAAAATATCCACATTACCAAAATTATAGGAAGTTTTTCTATACTAATCCTCAATGTCTATCTTATTTTAATGTTGTCTAATAAGAGTTTTTCTAAATCTAGTTTTCAAGGTTTGTACTAAACTTCCTATGATACCAAATGTAACTTCCTGACCCCGGTTACGAAGAGTTGGTGCATTATTTCATAACATTGGAATGATACAAGTAATCTTGTCCCAAAAGACCGATCAGTTTAGTAGCATTTGAAGTACTAGATACATTCATAATTTTTCCATTACATCATGAAATAAAAACATAAACAACATTTTGTCGCCTTTTGAACACATTTATATCCTTAGCCAATAACTTCAGGTCAACCTAAAATACTTTTTCACATTTTGGAAAAAATAAAACATAGAAAGGGGTGAGATTAGTTGCTAAGTAAGTATAAAAATATAATAGAAACTTTCATAAATAAGCATAAACATTTAAGGAAATGTATAAGACTAAAACAAAAGACTTTTAAACATAAACATTAACATAATACAGAAAAGATAAAATCAAATAATTACATTTACTTATTCACATGGATATTCTACTAGTCGAATAATCACATGCAATATCAATAACCACTTTCATAATAATGAAATGCATAATACCAGACTTCAAAACCACATAGTCAAGGCCTTGTGCCAAAACTACAAATAAGATTTTGTCAAGGCCCTGTGTCAAGACACTAGTTTGTCTCATGAGACCTACCGATGCATCAAGGATCTATAGCGCGCTCTACCCATAACTTACTAAGTCCAGTTCATTCCTCATATGAAAAGTGTTAAACATAACATAAACATTCCTATTAAATCTAGAATATGAAATGTCAATACTTTATCCATAAACCATGAATAGTGTAAAAATAACCCATCCACAGTCAAACATATCACAAAACCTAAAATACAATATGGAAGTTTAGTATCATAATAAATCAACTTAAAACAAGTTTAAAATCCATCAAATGATGTTGACATATATGATGTAAAAACTTTTTTAGGGAACCATCTCTTACTATTCTAAAAAAATTTAAAAGTAATATCATTATAAAACAAAACATTTATTTTGAAAATATTTTTATAATATTCTATGGGAATATTTGACGATGTTATAATGGCAGAAAATATCCACACCCACCATATAAGTTAAAAAACATTCTTACCGTAATTTTGTCAAAAATGTCATGAAGTACCTTGTTTGGAAAACGACTGAAAGATTCATTTAAAAAAAAGTTCAAATAAGGTTATAAATGACTTTAACCGATTTTCTTGTAAATAGTAAAAATGTTTTGTAATAAATTTTAATGAAAACATAGATGTGGATGTTAAAGAGGTCCCAGTAGATACTTTTGTATTAACAACCTTGGATAAGTAAAGAGATTGTAGAATTAGCCCTTACCTTGTACTTTTCCTTGGTCGAGGGTACCTTAACCTCTGATATAATTGTTAAATAATTATTATTAAATTATAAAATCACCATATATGTATATATTATATCATATATGATATTCTAATATTCATTTGTTAATATTATTTTAGTAGTATCATCATTTCTGGTGTTACCTGGTCCATTTTCATTTATATGCCCAATTACATAAGCCATATTTTTTATGGATAGGATGTATTTTATTCATATCCATAATGATATTAAGTTCATAAAAATTATTTTTAATCATAAAATGAAATTTATTCTTGAATGATTATGATGGGGAACGAATCTCATCGTGTTCGTGGAGACAGTAATCCGTATGTACGCACGAGTGAAAATATCATTATATTCATGGTGAAATCGTATGTAATAGGATATTATATCATATATAAAAAATAATTAAGATGTTATATTTATTATTTACATCATTTAAACTCATTATTATAGCCTTCCATATAATGAAGTTTTTTAATAACAAACTACACCACGACGTGGAGACGTTGAGCCGTACGTACACACGTTTGGTGACTTTGTCATTAATATGATGGATAGAATAATTAATATGGTTGTACCACTTTTATAATAATATCACCATATATAGAAGATAACAGAGTTATTATTTTATAAAGGAAAAAACAAAGAAAGAGGAAGTGGAAGAAGAAAACAACTTGAAAGAGGTGATGAAATATTTACCTCTTTTTCGGCTTCTTCCTTTTGATTTGATCAAAGGGGCTCCGTAGATTGGATTTATAACCAAATAAAGACCTCTAAAATGAAGGGAGGAAAGTTTTGAGGATATTTTGTCAGGGGTTGGCCGATACAAAAGGATTTGGAGGTGTGAAATTAAGAGAAGGGAAAGTTCTATTTTATAAGAGAGGTGGGGGTTACTTTAGGAAAATCTTGAAATATTATTTTATAATAAAATAATTATCATTTTCTAATGGCTCGAAAATGAATTATTTCTATTATAAGGTGTGTATGGGTCTAAAACCTCTCAAACAATAGGTTTTAGATAGGTTTAGGTCATCATACTTAGCTTATCCTTTATATTTAACTCTTAGATAAATAGTTTTTCATTTACAATGTCTCTTTGTATTTTTATATTATATGGTTAATAAAATTACTATAACAAGCAAAGAGAACCACATGTGGTTTATTATTAATATATATAACCTTATATAAGTCCTTTTTATAAACCTTAGATTTTTAGGAATATTTTATAAATTAATAATATAGTATTTTTTTTAAAAACTCAATTATGTCAATTTTGACACTATTTAGTATTTGATTTTTTTGAAATCCATAAAAACATTATCACTTAGAATAAAATTCATTTAACCAACCCTAACATTTCATAGATACCTATAAAATTATTGTAATTTATCATAAGGCTCAATTTACTTTTATTGGGATATTTATAATATCAATTATTTTAATATTTCATTAATAAGGTAATTACTGCATCATCATTGTGTCATAATAAAATTAAATTATTTAATCTAAAACTTATAAATCAAATAAAATTATGTAGTAAATCTTTTTATATTTCTAATTAATATTTATAGTCTAATTTATATTGTGTTTAACCATATATTAAAAATTATTTAGTTATTAAACATTGAATTTAACTCTTCCAACTCTTCTTAAAATAAAATAATCATAAATGTACTAATCTAATAAAAGTGGATGAAAGAGGATCATATTTTATTACTAAGGTTTTTTTGGTCGAATTAACCTTATCCAATAGAATTAGGACATGTTTTAGGTTAATTACGATATCATTTTTACCCATAATTACCCTATTTACTTTTAACCGTGGTAAATAAAAGTCCAAAATTACTATTCACCAAAAATTATTTTCATCTTATTGAACCAAATTTTACATAATGATATCAACCTTGTAACTTGGAGTTTTTAAATTAAACTCACAAAAGCGGTAAAATTATGTTTTTTGCAAATTTGAAAATGCTCCTAGGAGGTGGGTAAAACACGGAAGAAACTTCAATAAATTTTTATATATCTAAAATTATTATAAAATGACCCAAATGAATTGAATTGAACATATATATGTATTATGTATCTATTTTGTCCAAAAATAATTTTAAATAAAAAATAATAATTATTTAAATAAAAAAAATTTGGTTTTAACCAATAACGCAGTGTTTTTCACTATTCAACAAAAATTGAATGTTTTTAGAAAAATACCAAAAAATCACTCTAATCTAATTTAGATATTCATAATTAAAAATTGAAGACCATTTTGAAAAATAAACTTTATAAAATTTAAAAAAGTGGGTATTACTTTTTATAATGGCTATTTTGATTTTTCATGGTGTGTTAGAATCTCAAAGTTGTGTATAATGGAAGCTATTGCATTATTCAAAGGAAACGTACCATATAAGCTTAGGGATTTACACATATGCACGAAATTATATTTTATTTAACTTATGAATCTATAATTTCTTATCATTCTATGATTAAAAAATATTCACATTACATATCATAATAGTAATTTATCCATGGTTCTCTACATCCATGATAAGTAGGAAAGCCTTTTTTAACATAAATCTAGAAGGTGAAATTCGAATAAGGGTTTTTAAATTAATAGTGTATGTGTACAATGCCTTCTCAAAAAGTATACTTTAATCCTTCCTATTATGTTATATAATTTTTCAAAGATTTTCTGAAATTATTTATTTAAAATTTCCGCATGTTAATTAATTTGGGGATGATATAAAATTAGAACATTATGATCAACCACCAATTTATATAGAAAATATTTCATGTTTCTATTATTTAAATGATATAATTAATCTGGAATGAAAAATCAAGAAAAACATAACCTAGTAAATATTTGAGATCTCACTGATATGAAAACTAATCGAGAGTTATCAGTCTCGGTTTCCTTTACTTCCACCAATTCAAGGAAATAATTAATAGTTGATGGGATTTACACAAAGAAAAAATAATTAATTAAAGGCTATGTGTATTAAATTTCCCATGAATCAACTATTTCACAAAAATAAAATGGGTCCTTGAGTTATCACCTTCATTCTAGAGATATTCTCTAAAAATTGACAATTTCTTCATGATCAACAATACTCATGAGAATCATTGTATAATATAATCTAATTTATTCCAATTCATGTACCTTATGATATAATTTTTGAGAGATAAATGGGCCACTATATCCTATAGTTTCCCAAAAACTCAAAAATAAGATATGAACTCATGGGAAGCTAAACACCATTGAATAAAGTGGTAAATACCATTGTGCTAAAAGGTATGTATTATCCAAAATATAACATCCTAACTCATCCTTATGTCTCTAGGATTTTTTCTTTATAAAATTAATATAGAACCTAGATGATACTGAATATTTATAATATCCACCAACAGACAGTATAAATCACTACATCATAAAAATTCTAAATAAGGGAAAACCCTCAAATTTGGAGGTGTAGGTGTGAATGTGTGTATAATAGTAGGGAAATCCTATAAATGTGGTATGGAACTATATTTATCACTTCAATATTATCTTGAATATAAATGATTAAAAAATAGATAATGAGTATTCACCAAATAATGAATGGATTATCCTTGAGGTCATTTAGGTGAAACCAAAAATAATACTGAAAAAAAAACACAATGATATTTGAGAAATGAAGACTTGAATTGAAATGTTCCTTGTAAAATGTGATAGAAACAAGTTACTTTTTAGTGGTTGTGTAGTTTTCTTGGGATGGGTCTAAGGTTCATAAATAATATAAAATAACATGAGGTTCCCTCTTAACCATTCACAAAAATATCCCAAAATACATATTTCAAGGAATCATAGATGATATTGATGGGGAATTTCTGCATAGTTGGTTGGATAATGGGAAATGATGTGAGACTCAATTTTAGTGAATTTAAAACAATGTTAATTTTTTTTCAAGAACAAACTTTGAATCATTTTATAATAATAATGAATGTATAATTGTAATAATACATAAGTATTCAATGAACCTATGATATAATTAGAAATAACCCTTGAAATACAATGACTCGTGAACAAATTTTGGAAGTGGATGGGGGAAATTATTTCAATTTATAATTTTTCAACTTATATTAAATCCCAAATATTACCACTCAATCTATCAGAAAATAAAAATTCATCATAATTTAATATGATATTTTTTCAATGAATTATCAAATCTCAACACCTATGTTTGCTAAAAAATATTCTAATGAATATCGATAAAAAGTGAACTCATCCATGAAAATGTCTATGCGATGCTCCAGGTACACATAGAAAATACTCACCATAAAATGATGATAGGTACCATTAACATTATATAATATGAATAATAACATCCAATATGAAAATATGCCTTAAAAATGAGTAACTACATTTTTTTAATGATCCTAATTGGTGATATAGAATTGAATATAATATGAATACCCAAAGATGAAATAGCAATGAGAGTTTCTATCCAATCATTCTTGATTTTTTAATAAAAGGTAGAGGAAAATGGCCCTTTAATATTTCTCAATGATGTAAATGATATTTAATACAGACTCATCTTCTTTTTTGAACATATTTGGGATCCAATTAATACCCTTCATTTGATGCTACTATTATTTCATTTTTATTTTGAATAATTTTTACTAAGATAATCAATTTACTATAAGATATTGGACATATGATCCAAGATATATGAAATTTTCTTATCTATTTTTTTTACACTTCATGGAAGTTGGATTTATCTTGAATTGGGAATAAATTGAGGGATCATTCTCATATTTTAGAAGTATGTGCTATATGAAAATGGATTGGATACTATTATGCATATAAGAAAATGTCTACCCTATCACACATACACACTGTCAAATGATAAAATTATTTTAATTTAAAAATTAGAGAGTGGTTTTTGGAAATATTTGTTTAAAATTGGTCAATAAGATCAAAATGTGAATATTTTAAATCAGGGAGAGGGGGTTTTAATTATGAAACTAGTGAATTTTTAGGTTTGGGGAGAGGATTTTGGTTAATTGAGGTTAATGGATATATCTATCTTCTCATAATTTTTCTGTATATAAATAAGAACAATAATATGATATTTTCAAAAATCATTGGTGGTAATGGTTACCTAATAATTAAAATATTCGTAAATTAATATAAATGAATTTCATGTCTCTAAACTCATGAATCACTCCTATCATTAAACACAACACAAAGTATAAAATAGTGATAAAATTTAGAAAAAATGATCAAAGAAATAATGAATCATGTCTATTCCATTAGGGATCACTTATATTGAATGGAAAACAAGAGGAGAGTGCAATTATATATGGTGTTTCATGACATTCAAAATTTTGAAATTTATTATTTCTCCCATGAACTCCATGAAGAATGATATATTATCATCATTTGTTATTGTTTTTTTAGTTTTAATAAGTGACTCAGATAATATTAGTGGAGAATTTTCATGTGTCCAACAGTCATCCATTTCTTGTAAATATAATTTTTTAGGGGAAAGGTGGATCATTGATCAGAAAATTACATCCCCAATAACCCTAATGAGGGATGTGTTTCTTCAATTAACAAGTTTCACAATGATTTTAGTTACTTGAATCTATCCAACCCACAAATATTTATAGAGTGATTCATAACATTAATTGAATCCCCAAAATTAAACACTGCAACTGAAAATAACATCTTCCATTCAATACATGGAATCATAAATGTGCTCGAATTATAACATCGCATAATTTGGTTTCAAATATTTAACCGTTATACATGAAATATTTATTTATTTAATTTTTAAATTAATATTTAACATATATCCCAACCTTAAAAATAAATATTCATGTTTTAGGATTAATTTAATTTTTTTCCTTTTGAAACCATGATATTGAGTATATAATAAAATAAATATTTAATAAAACGATATGTATTTTTTATTTTTTGTAACAAAATTATTAATTAAAAAAGTGTAAAATAAGTCAAATATAATTTCTAAGATATTGGATATATTATATAGAATGAATATAAATTGTCTTCCTTGAAATAGATATATAATCCTAGAAAAGGACAAATATCACATGTAGAATTAATAATAGAAAAGGAATGATATTTGTTAGCTGGTAGCACAAACATTAAATATATTAAATGTAAAAATTATAATAAATAAAATAATATTGGAGTTTTATGACAGTAATGATTTTAGGTTAATGGTAAAATATGTGTGTCTATGTGTATTCATTGCAAAACATAATCAATAAGGTACCCAAATAAACCATTAAAAAACTATAATAATATAATATTTGTAAAACAGTTTTATTAATTATTTAAGAATATATAAATTAAAACATATATTGTATGTTGAAAATATATGTTTTATATGTGTAAAAAATGAATTATCATTCATATAATAATTAAATAATGACACAAAATAGAAGTATAATCAGTTATAAAAGAATGATTGTTTTTATTCTAAATAAATCATATTTCTACATATTAAATGTTTTCATTAATTTCATTATATTTATAATTTCAAATTGAAAAAATGGATTCCAAATTAAGAATTAGTACACTGAAATTATTAGAGGGAGAAGTTTTAGTATTTTTATGAATAAAATAATTTTTTTGAATAGGTAAAAGTGATTTTTTGCATATATAATAAGTTTTAAGAAATCATTACGATCTAAAAATTAGTCAATGATGTATAAATTTCTAATGTATTATAATGTTTTTATTAATTAAAATAATGCACTTAAAGATAATAATCTTCATTTCCAAAATTATGAATCAATTTTCAAAGACTAAATTATATTTTATTTTATTAAAAACAATTTTTGATTTTTTACATGTAATAATTTTTCCAAAGATTCCATTCATTATGGGAGTGTTTAAAAAAAAATAAAATAATATGATTTAATGAAACACAATAAATTCTAATAAAAATAAAAACTATTCACATTCATACAAAAAAATAATAAATTATTCAATATTTTATTCAAAGACATCCCTCTATTTTTCATATAAAAACACCCTTCATCCACCTATTTATCCTTAAAATATTATTTGTTTTGATAAATATCCATAAAAATACATTTATAATATCTTATATCAATGTTCTAGAAGCTCTGATGTAATCTAAAGACTCATTTTCAAAGGATCAAGACTCACTCTAATAGTGACAAATGAAATAAAAAATTAAGTATTTGAAAATACTTACCTTTTATTTTCTACTATAATGTTACCCCTTCAATAAATTAAGCAATAATTAATGTAATATTAAAATAGTAGTAAAAATATATTCTAATTTATTTATGAAAATAAAATATTTATTAATTTTTAACTTTTTTAAACTCTCTTAAAAACGTAATTTATACATGGTGGTTTTATATTAATTAAGTGAATACTGGTGATTAATTTCACATTTTCCTTTCACGAATGATTTCAAAAAAAATTCCAAGTATAAATTTACCATTAACAATTTATTAATATCATATTCAATATTCTATAATTCTTAAATTTTTATGATAATAATGTTATTACAACCAAACAACCATGGTCCTTTTAAATATATTAAAATAAGATTAGTAAAAAACATATTTATTTTGAACTATTATACATAGTCTATTAAATAATTAAGATCATATAATTATAGAATGACATGAAAACTATACCTTAACACTTTTATATCAAAATGAATATTTGGATTAAGATATTAAACTCATACTATTATACTAAATTAGTTTTGGAACTGTGGAATAGAAATATTTGGATGACCGATAAGACAACATGAAACTATTAAGTGAATAATAAATAAATAAGGGAATAATAATAATGAAATAAATATAAATAAGGTTTGGAAGAAAGTATTTTATAAATGTAATTTTATTTTTAGGATGAAATGGGATATTAAAAATGACTATGGTCTTGTGGTAAGGGGTTCTCCTCCAAATCAATATTCTTTTCATGTATTATTCCTCTATTTTCTATCTTATCTTATACACCTTATATCAATTGTATTAAAATTATAAGACATATATTATATTTTAATATATTACATTATTTATTTTAAATATTTTTATCCCCCAATTTATCATTTAATGGGTAATTGTCATATATATTTATTATATGAGTATTTTTTTATTAAGTATTAAAATGGATAAATTATTTATTAATAACTTTATTTATTAAATCCAGGAATTATTTGGAAAATCTATCCATTAATTTCAATTTTCTATATATTTTTCAAGTTAGGTATACAATTGATGAATTTGTGAAGAATACCATTATTTGAATAAGTTTCTAAAATTTAGGTATGTGTAAACCTCGTAATAATCTTCCAATACAACCATAAGGACAACGATTCCCAACGTCAAGGCCATATATATGGATGAATGGTTTGGTTTCAAGGATTAATACTATCCTATAAGAATTAATGTAGACTCATAATCAGGAATTCTATATGTATGAATATTCATTTGGATGAAACCTCATAATAATGAAGTCCCTTTAAAGAAATAATGTAGTTGTTCGCATAAACCACTACAAACATCATCTTGCCTCTATAACCATCATCCCATTGAAAATAAATATTCATAAGGATCATCTAAATTTTCATAATAATCTTACTAGGTTTACATAATCATCCATGTAATTAATTGTAGGTGGCCACATGGATTATAATATGAATGATATTTCAATCAAAAAAAGATATAAAATCTATAAATTTTCAGGGAAGTTCACATCCTTATTTATAAAGAAGACATTTTCAAAGAGTTAATGACTAAATATTTTTAAGTAGAAAGGATCTTATAGGTTTACCTATGTCTAAATAAGTAATGAAGTAAGTTTACACAAGAAAAAATGAGTTTTTACAAAGTGATCTTGATTCACACTACTATTGATGCATCTATTTTTTGAGTTACTTTAATTTTATTTACTATAATACAATTCCATTATCTTCCCCCTTTAACATTTTATCCCCAAAATAAATTTGTATAACTTTGAGTGATTGGGAAATAGATGGAATTCCATAGATAATCATTTCTATTCAATGTTCCATGGAATAAAACTATTTATTTTTTATCAAAATGGTTTCAATATTCAGTAAAAGTTTAGATTTTTTAATGGGATTGTGTTTGCTTTATTTTCTAATAATTTTTTATTTCTTTGGTCAAGTATTATTAATCTCCCTAAAATCAAATTTTTCTACATTCAATGAAATATCGAAGGGTCAGTGGTGAAGAGTTTATAGATTATAGACTTGTGTGTGATAGTAGTAGAACAATCATAGGTAACATGAGATACCAAAAACTGGATTCATATTTTTCTTAGTAAACTGATAATGAGATATAGTATAACTGTTTGCACAAGTAAGGTGGGTATACATGTTATTGATTTCTATTAAAATTTATTCACACCATTTTAGTCAACAAAGGTTGGAATGTAAAATGGATGTGGAAGCTTCTATTCTTTATTTAATTTTAAAAAGAGTAAAATAATTAATATCTGTGATATAATTACAAGGTTATGACCAACCATGACCCAAAAATTTATTTAAATTATTTCATTTGAATATCTATTTTCGTCATAATAATTACCTATTTTTAAAAAAATCACCCCCTTTTCCAAAAAAGTAAAAAATTATTTTTAGAACTTATCACTAGAGATGATCCTTAGTTACCACTATACTCTATTTGACCTAGGAAAATAACATATTTTTTCAAACCCCATGTTATGGTTCATGTTAAAACTTTGTGTTTTTTCCATTGATCATGTTCAGACAATCTAACTTCAAATTACATTAATAGGTCCTATAACAATCAATTAGCCCTTTGGATTTTGAAATTAGATGAATTTTTATATCATAACATAATAACTTGAACCTATAAGAAGAATTTGAGGTAGTTTCCTTGATAGACATGCGTGAACCTTTTTGAGTTCACATTGATACTTTTAGCATGGCTGTTGACCCCAACCACACCCTAAAAGATCTTTGTGTGCCTTGGTTTTAGAATCACAATAGTCACAATTCCATGGTTATTTAGAAAAATAATTTTAAATTAAAAACTGGAATAATTTAATTATTAAATAAATGTAATGGTCTTTAAGGATAAGATACTAGTAATAACATAAAGGAATGATTTTGTTTTCAACTTTAATCCCCATATGAGTTGTAGAAGCGAAATTCGAGTATATGTCATTCCCATTTTCATTTAAAGGAGAACTTAATTAGTGGATGTACAACCTACATATAGTGGAAGTACATGATTTTGATGACCTGTAAAAAAGATTCTCTTAAATCCTCATTAAAACCACTAGAATAACATACATCAGAAATGAGATTTATTCCATCATAAAATCATATAAAGTGATTTTATATGAGTATTTGGATAGGTTCGATAAATTTTTATTACAATTACCATAATAAATTAATTGATAAAAACACATCAATTTATTTCATTTTCAGGGATTACTTTAAAATTATATGGATATCTCAGATACCACATCTGGAGAAGATCATATGAACAAATCTCCACTAGAATCCAATGGACTCAATTAAGAGATTGAAGGTTCCAGGTATAGTGAAAGTATTGGATGCATCATTCCCAACTTTTATTTTTTGTCATGATCGATGATTAATATGATATTTACATGATAAGAAATATCATGATCTATGGATTTGAATAACATAATATATAAAAGGTTTAAACACTAGAACTGAATTAAATGATCCTCACATATTTCATACAATTAATTTATGATATTAAATATTTAACCAATGTGAAATTATTTCAGAATTGATGGATCTAGTTACAGATCTACATCATTCCATTCTTCCTTATAGGGATCAATAGTAGATTACCTCTAGTAGTGATCCACATGTTTTCCCCACATCTATAAACATCATTTTAGTAATATCTGTTTTATGGAACGATAGATCATATTTCTTGTGTTGTTCATCTTTGATCAGCCGAAGAGTCACATCAATAGGATTATCCTTGATCTCCTTAGACTCAATAGTTGAAGGTAGAGGAATATAATTACCCATTCCTAGGATTTTTCATGGATAAGGGAGTTCTCTAGGGCTTTGAGAGGATTCCCATTATTTTATTGCGCATAACAAAAAATGAATTGCCTATATTAGAAAAAATAATATAATGAGGTTTATATAGATCTAGATTTAGAAAAAAAATATTTCATATGTTCCCTTGATTATTTATTTAATTACTATAGAAAACCATGTTTATAATGATAATAGTAATAATATTTTTTCATATGCGCTAAGCATGTGAATTAAAATTAAATATTATTTGTTCAAATAATATTCAGTATATATTATTTCTCACCAGACATTTAAACTCGATCTTTCATTCATCTACAATATTTATTGGGCCTTAAAAATGAATATTTATTTAATAAATAAATATCACAAAAATACTCTCCAATTAATAAATAAATATTATAATTACAAAATAGATAATAAGTATTTATAAAATATTCCACTCACATTATATTATATCAAATAACTAGGGATAGAATATATGCGATCAAGAAAACATGAATAATAATTAAACCCTATGTGAGAATAATTTTTATTCAACTAACTAAATATTATATAATAATATATTATTTAACTGAGATTCCGGATACACTTATTCTGTGACCCTCTGTGCCTCTTTCTCATTGGAATTTGTTCAAGAATCCTAAAGTTCAAGGTTAGTTTCTGGGAACACTCTAAGTCACCCATAAGGTTTTCTTTAACAAGAGGATAATTATATTCTCCTAGATCTTCTTGATATGTTCCTAACATACTCAATGCAAAAGAAACATCAAGTATATTATATAACATGGAATGCAATATTGATCCTATCACAGAAGTGTATGGGATCTTACTCATTCTCTCCTTCTCGTGTTGTGTGTGAGAAAAACATTTCTTAGAAATACGTATACCATGTGAGACCAGAACCAACACACCATTAGATTGTATCATAATTAATCTATTTAGTATCTTTCCAATATATATAATTTAAAAAATTTCATGATTCCACTTGGATATATCCCAAATGATCTTGATCCCTAGAACATAGGATGCTTCATTTAAGTACTTTATAGAGAAGCACTTGGGAAACTGGTCCTTAATTGACTATAAGATTGATATTTAATTTCTAATAAGTAATATTCTATCAATATATACTACTAGGATAATAACTGAATTCCCACTAAACCACTTGTGAAAACATTTTTCAGATTCCTTCTTACTGAATCCAAATTCTATTATATCATCATCAAGTTGAATTTTCCTTGACCTCGATGATTTCTTCAATAAATAAATGGATCTCTAATACATGAAAGTATTTTTTGCATCACATGGAGTCCCAAAAAATTCTATTTGTGTCATGTATACATATTCTTGATGATTCCCATTAAGGAGATATATTTTCACATCCATCTGCCAAATTTCGTATTCATGGTAATCTACAATAGCAAGAAGAGTGTGGATGGATTTATGTATAGAAACCGGGGAAATGGTTTCATCATATCCAATTTATTGATTCGATTTGAACCCCTTTTCCAATGGCCTTGATTTATATTTATTTAACTTACCATCCATGTCTTTTTTTATTTTGAATACCCATTTTCACCCTATAATATTTACATCAACTGAATAATTCTCCAGAACCCAAACTTGGTTTTGATACATGGAATACATTTCATAAGTCATGGATTTTTTCAATCTAATAGTTTTTGATATCTATAATGAATATTTGTTACAGATATTTTCATCATTTTCAACCAATAAAGAGTCACCACTATCAGTTAATCGAAAAACATATATCTTTGGTTCAATGATCTCTCTGGTGATATTACACGATGCGTGTGTTTCCAGAACTACTTTTTCCATGAGGACCTAGTGAATATGTTCCTTTACCAACTCTTGTGTATCTTTATCTTGAACTTCATCAAATTATATACTTATCCTGCAATCCATTATTTGTATGTTCTATCTTTCAAGACATATCGAGTTTCTAGTGGAATTCACTTTCTTATCTTAGAGGCTGAGTATGTTTTATCCCTTTGTTTCTGCAGAACACTCTATAAAGATACAGTTTTCTCCCATGGGTGCTAGTTTGTTTCATGATAAGGAATTACCAAATGCATCAAAACCCCATAAACATGTAATTAACAAAATAGTTTTCTTTACACTTCATATCTCAAAGGGAATCTTGTTTGTTCTTTAGTTGGTACTCAGTTTAATGTATATGTCATAGTTTTTAGTGCATATCCCCAAAATGGGAATGGAATATGTTTATGAATTATCATCAACATATAATGTCTAACATGTTTTGGGACCTCCTTTAACTAACACTCTTACATTGTGGTGTGTAGGGTGGAGTGAGTTAAGATAGAATCCTGGAAACCGATAAATATTCGATAAAATATTGGTTATGATATTCATCGCCTCGATATGATCGAAACCTTTTTATATTATTTCCCAGTTAATTATCTATTTCATTGTTTAGTTATTTTAATTTCTAAAAGGACTCGGATTTATACCTCATGAAGTAGACATACCCATATCTACTCAATTCATTATTAAAATTTATAAAGTAAGAATAACCACCTCTATCTTTTTATAGAAATGGTCCACACACATAAATGAGTACCAGTCCTAAAATATCTATGGATAATTCCCCTTGACCATAGAATGGTGGTTTGTTCATGCGTCCTTATAAAATATTATGATATATTCTAAGTGGGTTTTGCTCAAAATAATTTTAATAACAATCATGACAGAGCTTTGTCAACTTCTTATCGTTCATATAACCAAAATAGTGATTCCATAGATGGGTGTTATATGAGTCATGTGAACATGATTCATATCTATTTCCAATACTTGTTTATTATAATTTAAGAAATAAATAATGTTATTAAAGTTCACTATACTATAACGTATGTTTTATTTATAATATAAATAACTTTTATTTCCAATATTGAAAATAAAACCATCTCCATATAGGCATGATACAAAAATTATGTTATTGGTAATAGTTGGTACATAATAACAATAAATTAAAACCAATATCATTCCTTTTGTAAATTAATGGTGGTAGTCACCAATGGATAGATTATCCACCCTCACTCCATTGGTAGGTTTCAAATCCACTACTCTTGGAATCTTCCAAAATCAACATGGTTCCTACATTTGGATACAGATATGAGAACAAAAAGCCTTATCTTATACCCAATTTATAGATATTGAAAGATTTCAGTTGATTAAAAAACACATTAAACTTCCAGTTTCTACTATTTCCAGTTCCTGTTCCTATGGACATGCTTGCCTATTGAGAACAAATACTCCCTCCATTTCTATTATGGATGTTTATAACTTCCAATCTTTGGAAGGATGGTGCTTGGGAGATTTAGACTTATTATGATTCTGGTGCCCCTTCACCTTATTATTTATATTATTGTTCACTATAAGGACTATATGTCTTTTCATAAACCATTTACTTATACACATATAGAATTAGAGTAATATTTTTTGAACGGTTATTCTCATTATTTCTCATATTATAATTAGTAAAAAAAACATGGAAAGGTCTAGGGTAGCGAGAACAGTATGAGATCTCTAAGAAACTATTTTTGTAATTTAATCATTAAGATGTCAGACTATTCAATGTATCCAATAATATTGACTATATGAGGCCCACCTAGAATATATTATCTATTCATAGTTGTAAGCATAGCATGAAAGATATCTTATCTTTGTTTCATCTCCTTCCCTTAATAGGGATCCCAAAGTTGGGACATCATGCTCTAAGCATCCATGTCATAATGTTTCTTCAAAAAATCATTGGTCATGGATGAGAGCATGAATAAATGAACATTTTTATAATAATTAAAATGTTTCACTTGGAAAGACAATTCTTCCTCACTAGCCTTGTTTCTAGTTGCATCAGGAATATGGTCTTCCAAAACATTCAATTTCATTTCATGGAGTAGGATAACATGTTAGAACACTTTTAACCCTTGGAAATTTCTTTCGGTGATAAGGTTATACTTCTCATGTGCAGATAATAGTGATATTTTTGAAGTTGTTTTATTTTTGATTCTAATAGTTTAATGAATAGTGTTTTAGTACTTTATCTAATAAAATTTAGATTGATAATTAAATACTATATATTTTTATCTCCCAATATTATATCGAAATCCAATAGCATTCACCATTAGATTCATAATATCTGGTTTCATGGAAATTATAGTAGAAAGGATTGATATTCCCCTTCTCAACACCCCAAATATGGATTGTTAAGAAATTTCAAGGCCTTTAGTTTAGAAATTCTTAATGCCAACTTCATTAGATCATAGTTTCTTGATATATTGATTAGAATCCCTAATTATGAAATCTATAAATTGGTTTTCCTCAACCTTTTCCTCTCAGTTACACTATTTCTTTCTCTTCTAGTCAAACCTTGATGCTAGTTAAGTTAAGACTACCCAAAACATCTATTTATAATTCCCCAATAATTGGAATGACCCAAACTTTTCTTGGTGAAGCACATTTAATTATGGTTTGATTTTAAATAGAGTATAGGAAGTTTATACTAAGATAATATATATTCTTGAGGGATTTAATCTTGTATACACAAATTTCGGGTTATTATATATATTACATGCTTTTTAATATGAAGTGTATTTAAATAAGTGATTGGCCATGTCTTAGATAACATTTACACATTATCCCTTTTATTTTAGTTTTATCTTGAATGCCTATTAATTCATTAATTCATGTGATTGTGAAAAAAAAATTCATAATCAATAAACCATGAAATTTGACATAAATTAAGTAATAAAGTGGTATGATCATAATATTTTAATAAGGGTTAGTTTATCTAGATGATGATAAACTCACCATCAACCAAGGATAAAACACCTTGAACTAATTATTGTTCATGTTTCAACTTTCCACCTATCCATATATGTATATTTCTGGGATTGGTTTCACCTTGGCTACAAACGTGGCCCACAACCAATATCTTGGGAGTTCTATCAATTACATAATCCTTTATCCACACACAGGTGAGGGGAACCACAATATTGGTCATGGGGTTTTCAAGAAAGAAACCAAGGGTATGCAGGTCCTTATGTAATGAGATGAAATATGGAAGGCAAACTAATAATTTAATTTAATAACAAAGAAAATTAAACCAATAATATAAAATTTTCTACTATATGATAATGAAAATCCATATTCATTCAACAGGTTATGAATTTAATAAAATTAGCATTCATTTCTAATCATTCTTATTTATGATATATTATGATAGAATAAATTAATTATATATTTTAATTAACTAAGTTTTTATGTTTATTCTAATTAAAATTTCCTTGAGATTCTCATCCATCATAATTTTAAACAAATTAAATAAATTCATTTAAAATTTAATAGGTACAAAAATTTACTGTGGAGGCAATACGGTGGGGATCTGTCAACATATATTACACTCATATACTATTTACTCTTATGAGAAGTTCTATACACTACTTATCATGTAATATGATGAGGAGTACAACTAAATTAATGATCACATATTTTACATGATTTTGTTTTTGTTTTTACATAGTGTGTAATGCTTCAATTCACATAATATGACTTATACATGATAAGAAGATCATAACATTATGTATAAATTAATTAGATATATATGTAATACAAGTCACATGACATTTACTATATATTGCATTATCAATCAAAGGTACTTATTGGTAAGGATTTCATAGTATAATAAATTAATTTTAATTCTATAAAATTTGGTAATAGTACATGGTATCTCCATTTAAGGTACATGATGTGTATTATTCTCACACTCTATCCATGGAACATTCCAAGGGACTCAGTGTGTATCCATTCATTGGATAATTTGGGATTACATGGTCTGTATATGGGATGAACAATGTGTTGTCTCCGAGATACATAACCACAATTTATATAGGTTGTGCATGAAGACACACGGCCCATCTATGAATAAAGGCCATCTCATCATTTACAGATGTTACATGATGTGTACTCCAGATAACTGTGTGCTAGGTTATCCAGGTCAAAACATGATATACAATTAAATTTAATGTGCATAACAAATGTATTCTACTTGAATTATTTATCAATTAATTATAGGTGTGTTAGCCAAAAGTATGCAGTATATACATCTATTTTACATCGCATGTACTCTTTTGTTATCATGACAGACTCCTTGGAACATCTAGATGTGATCATTGTATTTATTTGATTCGTAAAATTAATAAATTTTATTAAATTTATGATAAACCAAGTGAAATAAATAAAATATCCCAATTCAGATTAAAAAATGATTAAAATAGAATTGAAAAAAATGCAAAAAATGCAGAAATAATATTTAAATAATTATATGTAATCATGTGACCACTTGGATACCACTTGAATGTTTTGGGTAAAACAGAAGCATCATGAACAACCTTAATTTCTTTCAATATCATTGATTAATATGATATTTACATGGCGATAAATTTCATGATCAATGTAATTGAATCAAATAATATAATAAATTAATAAAAATTAGAACTAAATCATAAGCTCATCACATATTATGTATAATTAATTTATTAAATTAGAGAATTACCTTACGTGAAGTTCATTCTTCACTAATGGATTTGACATTGGATATATATAAAACCATCATTTTACTCTTGGAATCAATATTATATTCACTATATTAGTGATCCACAAGTGATTCACAAACCCTCTAACGTTGTTGTAGGAATCTCCAGGTGATAGTACAATAGATCCCATCACTTTCAATGTTCACATTTTATTGGACTTAGAATCACTCCCTAATAATTCTTCTAGATCTACCTATACTCGACAGTGGAAAGGGGATGAAGATCGCTCTCCGTTCTTAAGAGTGTTCTTGGAATAAAATGATCTCTAGGGATACAATTGGATTCTCTAGATTTCATTTTACATAACAAAAAATAATTTGGTTATATTGGAAAAATAATTTTAATAGGTTTATATACCTGTAGGGTTAGAAATAAATAATTTTACACATGCCATTTATTATTTATTTAACTCATATGGAACCCCATATTGATTATTATAATCATAATATTCAGGGACCTATTTTAAAAATGGGAATTAAAATAAAACACTATTCATTAAATTAATAATAAAAATATATTATTTCCCACGTGACCATTAAACATGGTCTATAATTCATCTATAATGTTTATTAGGTCTAAAATAATGACTATTTGTTTTATAAATCAAATTTTCTTCATTATTATCCAATAAATAATAAATATAATATTCAGTTAATTGAAAAAAAATATTTATTTAATACTCCACTCACATAATATTCTCTCTAATAAATACTGAAAAAATATATGAAATCAAGAAAAAATGAATATTTATTAAACCACATATAGGAATAATATTTATTCAACATTTTAAATAATAAATAATAATATATTATTGAACTGAGATTATGGATACACAAAGTGTGTGACCCTCTAGGAATCTTTCTATTTGGAATTAGGCAAAGAAACCTAATGTCCAAGGTTAGAATTGAACGACATGTTAAGGCACCCATAGAGAAAGAATTTAATTGTCAAATGACATTATACCTTATATGGATGATTACTATGTAATATAATCACCTTATTGCAATATCATTAATCAGGTATGTTTCATGATAGTTCTATAAACCTATGTTCTTGAGGAATATTTCTTTTCCTTTTCAAAAATAAATCATTCATATAGAACACAATGGAATTGGATTTGTTTAGGATATATCATTTCCCTCAAATATAATAATATATCAACATCCATTAGAATACAAGAGTAAAAAAATCAGATCTCACATTAATCATTAATAGAATATTACTCATAGCACACCCAATATATCATACCTCCCTGTAAACATATTTCATCAAGATTTTTTCAATATGTCACTAAAAATTACTTATCATATTCATTAATAGTAATATTAAAGTACAAGGATCAATATACACATACATAGACAAACCATCCATTGAAACATATAAATATTTATTTATTTCAAGTGTGTCTCATTTTTATTATATCCTGCATAGGATATTCCAAAGGGCATACACGATGAGAAGATTGCTCAAAGTCCAATGAGACTGCACCATTGACTGCACGTATCATTTTTGTCCCCAAATTGATTTCATCCAACTATTTATGTAATATTCAACCATTCATGAAGGTACTTACTTGTTTAAAAGTATGGTTAAACTCTAATTATATGGTTGATGAAGTGATTCTTTTGTGATTGAGATGTTTTAGTGGGTGTTTTGGTGGCTCGAGAAATGGAAAGGGGAGAAAAGTTACCAAATAGGCCATAACACACGGTTGGTGCACTGGTAGTTCAAACTATGCACCCGGCCCAAGAAACCATGTGGCATGAGGACCCTTCTGAAATAGAGATACCGCATAGTTATCCAAACCATGTGGGTGCCCCCAGAAAACTGTGTGACATGGTTCCCCTTATATAGAAGGATATACACGGTTGACACACAGTTTAGTAAACCATGTGGTTGAACTATGCAACCCTTAAAAAGTGTGAATTTCCCATTTAACCCTTACAAACCTATTCATTGCTTCCATGATTTTTCCTCCCATTTAACCCCCTCTACCTTAGTTGATACCATAGCACCCCTCTCCCTCTATGGATCGTTCTCCTTCGATTCTTGGATGTTTGGAGCACGTTTGGGTGAGAATCAAATATAAAACTGAGTATAACACTTACAATTTCCCTATTTTCAAGATCATGGATTCTAGGATCTATCTTATTATTTTGAATCACAAAAACATTCATTTTTTCATCAAATTTTAAATTTGGGATTTAGCAGGAATTTTAGTTCGAATTTAGTGTGGATATTAAGTAGGCTTTCTATAACACCCTGAGATTTTATGAGAAATATTATTTTTAATTTCTTTGATGTCTTCTGTTATATGCTACACCAAGATTATATTGTTCTATACGCAACACTGTATTAGCTTTTATTATACGCAAACACTATTCTTGACTTGTGTTGAACACAAGAGAGACCATCCTCGATAGCATGTGTTATACGCAATACTGAGTTTCACTAAACAATGATATATTGTTATAATATTATGAACTAGCCATTATGAATAGTATTAACTGAATTTTTAATTTTAATACATTATAATTCATCTTACACATTTTCTAGAATGAGATATGAAAACTAAATCAATTTTTCGATAAAAGAAGTATTTTTCAAAAAATGCAGTTTTACCGCCTTTTGATGGCGCTCCCATTTTAAATATAATTTTTGACAAGTTTATAAGTTCAATTTTACAAAATAAACTTCTTATTTTGAATGAGTATATAAAATTTTACATTGGATAATGTTTTGATATTTTTCTGGCAATGTTCTTATTTTGATGAATAGTAAAAACATGCTAAATTTTACTTAAAAAAAACTTTTTTCATCGAGATAATTTATATGGTTAAATTACAATAGTAAATTGTTTCAAAGTATAAATAGAATATATTTTTAACATTTAATATATTTTATGTCATTGTCGTTGATTTAACATTTAATCCGTAGGTTAAATCAATTCAATCTTTTGAAATGTTTTAGACAAAAACCCGTTTTTTCAACAACATGTTTAATTTTAAATTAATTAATGAAAATTTTGTGTTTTTAATTTAGAAAAATTTATTCCATATTTGGAATCATTAGGTTTAAATTATGTTAGTAGGCTACTTTTTATTTTTGGGCATTATGAATAGTAACTACGGTGAAATTTATTTACCACAGTTAAAGGTAAATTAGGTAATTAATGGAAAAAATAATATTCTAAAATTACCCTAACACATATCTTAATATAACTGGATGATTATATTTTGTCCTAAAATATACTTGGGTTGAAATGGAATCTATTAGAAACCACTTGTATGTGATTAAGACCTTTATTTTATTTTATTTTATTGAAAGTGAAATATGTCTCACTCAAACGTTAATAATTAAATTATTTTTAATATAAGGTTATACATAATATGAATTTGGTTATAAAAACCCATTTGAAATCTAATTTTTTTTTATTTATCATAGTAATTTATTTTTAATTTTTAGTATATATATAATTACCTTAATATCTTATACATTAATGATGTATAAATTATTTATTTAGTCAAAAATACATAATATAGTTTTTATTAGACACATAATACCTATAAAAGGCCCAAAAACTGACCAAAACATATTGTTCATGTACATAGGAACCATAATAATCCAAAGGTCTAATTATTGACCATTTGGAGCATTATAAAATCGATTATGACATATATAGTGTTTTATTTTAAATGATGTCAAAGTTGTCACCTTCATAATTTAATAAATATACCACTTTAAAAGTTGGGTTTTTTAGAAGATAAATTCGACTAAAAGTAATATAATGAAATATATTAGATTTATATTCATCATAGTATTTTATTTTCAATTTTTATACAACATATATGTATATTAAATAATTATACAAAAAATTTGTAGTAATTATTTTATTAAGAGAAATATCGAATAAATGGTTTTAAAAATATTAAAATAAATATTATATGAACTAATTAACATGATCCACGAACTTTCTAGAATAATATGAAATGTTAGGAACATATGAAATATTTTGGTTCGAATATATACTCTATGTGTATTTTATTTAAATTCAAATAATGGAATAGTGTCAAAATTTACACTATTTGTATTTTATAAAAATAACATATTATTAAATTATTTAAAAATCTAAAAAATATTTAAAAAATAAAAACTTAAAACTTATATGGTATAAAATATTATAAAGTATCCAATTATGGGAAATTTACTACATATAACTATGTATTTATAACAATTTAAAATTTAGAATATTATTATCACAAATAAGATTAACTAAATTAAATAAGGATAAATAAAATTGATAAGGTTTAAAATAATTTCCCAACATGTATAAATTTCATTTGGTGATGATATTACAACCATATAATACCTCATATACGAATTTGAGTCACATTGTAAGTTTTTATGTAGGGTTTTTATTATGAATTAATATTTTAGAGGTTTCAAAAAGTCCCCCTCTCTTCTCTTATAAAAGGGAACCTCATCCCTCTCCTATTAACACCATTTGGAGACTTCAAGCTCGGCCAAACCATGCCCATTTCACTTATACACTACCATAGAAACCTATTATAGGTTCTGGGTTTCTTCCAAGACCAACTTTCGTGCCGTAAGAGGAGGTAAAGAGGAGGCGCGTCGAAGAAGAGGTAATCTCTTCTACCAATTCTTTCAAGTTTCGTTATTCTTATACTTCATCTTCTTTAGTTGTTTCATTATAAAGTAATAAAATATATATAACTAATATACTGATATGTTATTATAAATATGAAACAACCCTATTTCACCTTCTACCCCTCCTATGAAAAATGAAATAACCGCGTGTGTGTACATACGGAATACCATCTCTACGCCGTGGAGTAATCTGTTTTTCCACCACCACCTTACATGGATGGGTATAATGGTGTAAATAATAACATTATATGGTTTTTATAACATTATACTAATTATGATATATTATATCATCCACTCTAATTCCATTCAATAATTATGGGAACGATATCATCGCTCGTGCGTACGTACGTATTACCGTCTCCATGACGCGATGAGATTCATTCTCCAAGTTAACCATTCAGGAATTATTATAAAGTATATATAATAAATAATCATGAAATATAAGACATATTAATGATACTGGATTTATGTATATTTTATTTACTTACTTCTATTCAATTTAATAAGGAAAATAAAACAACGTTCATGCGTACGTACGACCTACCATCTCCATGAACGGTGTATTTCATTCCATTTATTGATCTATTATATATATGTATATTCAGAATATATATTATATATAAATCATTTTTTACATTCTTGAAGTAATTAATCATGATCTATGTAATCATCTGAATAATTACAAGTCAGAACACGGACGATAAATGAAACGATTTTACACAAAATGCTACTTTAACATGGAATTGACAAATGAACGGGTAATATAAAGTCATAAGTGAATCATATATAATAACATAAATATTATTATGGTTTTTTTACAAGTTAATAATATGTTTAAACCCACTATACAGGTGTCCCAGACACATACAGAAGAAATTGGACATAAGGTAAGGGATAATTTTGCAATCTCATTTTTATTCAAGATTTCTTATATGTATGTATTTAATGGGGTTATATTTTTCATCCATGTCCATAAAAATGTTTTTCATAAATTTTTTAACATTATTACATGTATATTTATAGTCATTTTTACCCCTCTTTGACTTTTACTTTGTGTTATGGAAAGAATCTTTCTTTTGTTTACCATATGTGGTAGTTTTGGACTTTTCCGTTAAAAGTATGAGGAGAATGTTATTTTAACTTATATCGCATGAACAGATTTTTATAGATTCATAATTCCTTATTTTCATGAAGATTACTCTAAAATATTTCTTGAATATTTTCATCAAATTCCCTTTATTTTAAAATTTCATGGCATTTTGTGAACAGAAAATGTTTTGAAGAAGAAATGATATTTTCCTCAAGAATTCATTTCAAGTGTTTAATCAAAACCATTTTCCATATAAGATGACATTATTTCATATGTGTATGTTTGAATTATAATGTCTCTATTACTTATATGGTTTAACTTTTCTTATGATTAACTGATATCCATTTGTTTTATATGGTTTATGTTATGATTGGATGATGTTTATGAAACCCATTTTATTCTTTGGGTTATGATGAATGATTTATGTTTATTTTGTGGAACACGTAAGAATAATTTCATTATGAGATGGGTTGGACCTATATCTCCCTCCAATTCATTGGGTAAATATTTATATCTCATGAGATAGACATAGCTAGAACGGAAAGTAAAATTTGGTTCAATAATACAGGGCTGGAACGACATGTAAACCCGGTTCAGTAATGGACTTTGTCCACTATGATGGCCTTGGCAGAAATTCCTTGGATACTATGGAAATATTATCATGTGCTTAATGGTTTTCCACAATTACATTATTTATTCCTATGCCATTTTATCTTGGTTAATGTTCCTTTATTATCTATTCTTTATGTACTATCAAGATTTATGTTATTGCTCAAGATTTTGATGTTTTATGTTCATGTTTTTACGTTCAAATGTTTATGGATTGTTTTTACGTTCCCAATGTTTACCCTTACTGAGCATTTGAGCTCACCCTTTTTATGTTTTCTTTTCCCCAGGTTATAAGGAAAGGTTTTAGGGAAGAAAAAAAAAGGTAAGATATTAATGGGAGATGTTGGAGATATTTCACCATGATTAGAATATTATGTTCCGAGTTTCCAAAGACACTAAACTAATACGGACTTTGGGATCTATTTTTTCATTTATTAAGTATTCCACAAAATTAATGTAATGTCTATATATGTAAATCTTTGGATATTTATAGTTGGTATCAGAGTGATGGTTTTTTTATCCTTTGGAAAGAAGGATGTGAAAACTTTAGTGAGATCCCTAGATATATTTCTATTGTATGTCTAGGAATATCACTAAGGTTTAGTATAACTATAGGTTATAGTCCTTGAATTATGTTGAAGATCATGAATAAATTAGGGTGAACCTAAGGTGTCATGGATTAAAGAATGTGTGATAAGCTATACTTTTTATGATTATGTGGTTCCTTGTTATTTTAATTGTTTCTTACACCATTGTTTTTGGTTTTAGTCAATGGAGGGAACCATAAGGAATTGGGTCATCACTGAATCAAATGGAAAAATTGGTGACTATGAGCAACTAAATTGCATAATGCCTAGAAAGAAAGACATTGTGATTATTCCGAATCATTAATCACGATATATGATTAACAATGTGAGCTTTAGTAGTATTCCTAACTCATCAAATAAGAGGAAGATGGACTTTTATGCATGTTCGCATGGTGATGAGCATAGAAAAAATAATATTGATATTTATAATGAAGGGAAGAAGAACCTTGATGAATACATAAAATGGAGGGGAAGATGTTATCTATGTGGGTAGAAGGGTCATAGAGTGAGAGACTGTTATGGAGTTCAATGTATTATCTGTGGAGAACATGGGAATTACCCAACTCAATGCCATGACCTAAGAGGTTACTTCAAAATCAAGGAAGGACTTATTCCATGATAATCATTGAAGAAGGTGGATTGAAGTGTTTATGTATTGGTATTCAAGAATAATGTTGTTGAGGTAATTTTATGGTATATTGGAGCATCTATGTATTGGTCCATTGTAGTTTTCCATAAGAATATGGTACTGGTAACCATGAAAAGTGAATGAAATATTTTTGGAAAGCAGGTGATATGCGCATAATGAAGGGATAAGGAGAAAATAATATGTTTGATGTTATTAATGAGATCATTACTGATATAAGGACAATGTGATATCATGGTTTGATTATATAGATTTTTTGGGATTTGGGTATGTAGAAAGAGTTAACTTCTGACAGTATTCATGTTTTCAGTAAGGTTCTATGATAATTCATGTTTCAAGAGAACACATGATTATAGTATTCACTTTTTTGGAATGTGACCAACAAGATATATCTTATGATATATATGGGATAGATGATGGTCTTCACATGCTCGGTAGATAAAATTTCTAATAATTGTTTTCTTTATACAATGATATTGGACAGAAGTATTTTCGATAAGCCTAAAGGTTGGAATGGATTATGATAGACATCAGATAGTTTTGTTTAATGCTATAACTTTTTCAATATTATTTCTGGAATGTTACAATAGTGTAGTTTTAGAAAAAGGACAACTTATAGGACGTACGAAAACCCGTCGCGTCGGACAGGGTTGTGGGAATTGAACCCACAACCGAAGTGTGACAGGCATTTATCACCTACCTCTGGCCTAAAATAAGTCCCTAGTTAGTAGAAACTAGTTTTATTTTTTAAAACGGTATGATAGATGAAGTATAAGTCCATTTTTATAACCATATACGATCAATCTCACCATAATATGGACTTACGTATATAACTTTTTCTACCCTTATATTTGAGACAGATGAAATGACCTATCATTCCATCGCATAATCTACTAACACTTCATGGAAGAAAGATTCAACTTCATTTATTTAAGAGATGAATTGGAAATTGTTCAAGGCACAAACAACAGTGAGATTGTACCAAAATCAAGTAAGGATTTATTTTAATTCAAAAATTATTCAACATTAGGAAAATGATCTTGAAAACCAAAAATTTTGTCCTAGTTCCCTCATATCTGATGAATCAGATGGTACCTTAGATCATCAAAAATTTATGGCTTCGTGATTATTGGATTTTTTCATATCCATTTCCTCTACCACTCTTCATTAGAAGTTTATGGTTAGATTTCTCTTCCATATCCATATTTTTACATATATTCTCCTATGTGGAAACCTAGTGATGAGTTACTTTGGGTATCCTTTATGTTTCTAATGTTCCTTTTTAAAATGATTCTTCATTATTCCTTTTTACGATATGGGTTTCTATGAAAGAAACTTTCAAGTAGAAAACAATTTATAACCCCCACGGATTTTGAGGGCGAAATTCATTTTAAGGGGGGTAGAAGGTAACACACCGAGATTTTATGAGAAATATTATTTTTAATTTCATTGATGTCTTGTGTTATACGTTACACAAAGATTATATTGCACTATATACAACACCGTATTAGCTTGTAGTATATGCAAACACTATTCTTGGCTTGTGTTGCACGCAAGAACGACCTTCCTCGATAGCGTGTGTTGTACGCAATACCGAGTTTCAATATAAATTGATCTATTATTATAATATTTTGAACTATCCTTTATGAATAGTATTAACTGAATTTTGAATTTTATAACATTATAATTCATCTTACACATTTTATAGAATGAGATATGAAAAAAAAGCAATTTTTCGATAAAAGAAGAATTTTTTTAAAAATGCAGTTTTACCGCCTTTTGATGGCGCACCCATTTCAAATATAATTTTTTAAAATTTTATAGGTTCAATTTTAAAAAATAAAATTCTTATTTTGAATCAGGATATAAAAATTTACATTGGATAAAGTTTTGATATTTTTCTGACAACGTTCTTATTTTGATGAATAGTAAAAACACGCTAAATTTTACTTAAAAATAACTTTTTTCATCGAGGTAATTTGTATGGTTGAATTATAATAGAAAATACTTTTAAAGTATAAATAGAATATATTTTTACCATTTAATATAATTTATGTCATTCGCATTGATTTTACATTGAATTCGTAGGTTAAATCAATTCAATCTTTTGCAATGTTTTAAACAAAAACCCGTTTTTTTGGACAATGGGATTAATTTTAAATTAATTACTGAAACTTTTGTGTTTTTAATTTGGTAAATGGATTCCTTATTTGGAATCATTCAGTCCATATTATGTTAATAGTCCATTTTTTTATTTTTGGGAATTATGAATAGTAACTATAGTAAATTTTGTTTACCACAGTTAAAGGTAAATTAGGTAATTAAGGGTAAAAATAATATTATAAAATTCTCCTAAAACTTGTCCTAATATAATTTTATGATTATATTTCGTCCTAAAATATTCTTGGGTCGAAATGGTATCTATTAGAAACCACTTGTATATGATTAAGACCTTTAATTTAATTTATTTAAATGAAAGTGAAATATGTCTCACTCAAACATTAATAATTTAATTATTTTTAATATAAAGGTATACATAATATAAATTCAGTTATAAATACTCATTTGAAAGATAAAATGTTATTCTTTATCATGGTAATTTATTATTAATTTTTAAGAATTATATAATTACCTTAATATCTTATACATTAATGATGTATAAATTATTTATTCAGTGAAAAATAAATAATATAGTAATTATTAGACTAATAATACACATTAAAGGCCCAGAAACGTGTCCAAAACTTATTCACCATGTACATATGAACCATAAGCATCCAAATTCGAATTATTGAGCATTTAGAGCTTTATAAAAGCGATTATGAGATATATAGTTTTTTATTTTAAATGATGTGAAAGTTGTCTCCTTCATAATTTAATATATACATCATTTTAAAAGATGGGTGTCATGGAAGATAAATTTGACTAAAAGTAATCTTATGAAATATATTATATTTATATTCATCATAGTCTTTTATTTTTAATTTTTATTCAAAAAATAAGTATATTAAATAATTATAAAAAATGTCGTAGTAATTATTTTATTATGAGAGATATCAAATAAATGGTTTTAAAAATATTAAAATAAATATTATATGAACTAATTAACATGCTCCACAAATTTTCTATATTAATACAACATGTTATAAACCTATTAAATATTTTGGTTCAAATATATTCTCTGTTTTTATTTTATTTAAATTCAAATAAATTAATAGTGTCAAAATATACACTATTGGTATTTTATAAAAATATCATATTATTAAATTGTTTAAAAATAAAAAGAAAATTTCCAAAATTAAAAATTGAAAATTATATGGTCTAAAATGTTAGAAAGTATCTAATTATGGGAAATTTTCCACATATAAGTATGTATTTATAACAATTTAAAATTTAGAATATTATTACCACAAATAAGAATAAAGAAATTAAATAAGGATAAATCAAATTGATAAGATTTAAAATAATCCTCCAACACGTATAAATTTAATTGGATGATGAGATTGCAAACCTATATTACCTCATATCCTAATTTGAGTCACTTTGGAAGTTTTTAAGTGGGATTTTATTTTATTATTAATTAATATTTGTGAGGTTTCCCAAAGTGCCCCTCTCTTCTCTTATAAATGGTCACCTCATCCCTCTATTCTTCACACCATTTTGAGCCTTCAAGATCAGAATAATCCTTCCCATTTCACTTATCCACTTCCCTAGAAACCTACTAGATGTCTTGGTCTTCTTCCAAGACCATCTTTAGTGCCCTGAGAGGAGGTTAAGAGGATGCGCGTCGAAGAAGAGGTAATCTCTTCAACCGATTCTTTCAAGTTTCATTATTCTTCTAATTCCTCTTATTTAGTTGTTTCATTATAAAATAATAACATCAGTATAACTAATATACTGATATGTTATTATAAATATGAAACAACCATATTTCACCTTCTACCCATCCTACGAAAAATGATATCACCCCGCGTGCGTACGTACGGAATACCGTCTCCACGCCGTGGTGTAATCTATTTTTCCACCACCACCTTTCTTGGATGGGTATAATGATGTAGAGAATAACTATATATGGTTATTATAATATCATACTAATTCTGAGATATTATATCATCCACTATAATTCCATTCAATAATTATGGTAACGATATCATCGCTCGTGCGTACGTACGAATTACCGTCTCCACGACGGGATGAGATTCATTATACAAGTTAACCATTAATGAATGATTATAAAGTATATATAATAAATTATCATGAAATATTTGATATATTAATGATACTGGATTTATGTATATGTTATTTACTTACTTCTATTCAATTTAATAAGGAAACAAAAAGAGCGTTCCTGTGTACGTATGTCCTACCGTCTCCATGAATGGTGTATTTCATTCCATTTATTGATATATTATATATATGTATATTCTGAATATATATTATATATAAATCATATTTTACATTATTGAAGTAATTAATCATTATCTATGTAATCATATGAATAATTACAAGTCAAAACACGGACGATAAATGAAATGATTTTACACAAAATGCTACTTTAACATGGAATTGACAAATGAACTGGTAATATAAAGTTGTAAGTGAATCATATATGATAACATAAATATTATTATGATTATTTTACAAGTTAATAATATGTTTAAACCCACTATACATGGGTCTGAGACACATACAGAAGAAATTGGACATAAGGTAAGGGTTAATTTTGCAATCTCATTTTTATTCGAGATTTCTTATACGTAAGTATTTAATGGGGTTATATTTTTCATCCATGTCTACAAAATTGTTTTTCATAAAGTGTTTAATATTATTTCATGTATTTTTAAAGCCATTTTTACCACTCTTTTACTTTTACTTTGTGTTATGGAAGGAATCTTTCTTTTATTTTTCCATACGTGGTACTTTTTGACTTTTCCGTTAAAAGTATGAGGATAATGTTTTTTTTAACTTATACGACATGAACGGATTTTCACGGTTTCATAATGCCTTATTTTCATGAATCTTACTATAAAATATTTACTGACTTTTTTCAACAAAATACTTTTCTTTTAAAATTTCATGGCATTTTGTGAAAAGAAAATGATTTTGATGAAGAAAAGATATTTTACTCAAGAATCCATTTCAAGTGTTTTATCAAAACCATTTTCCATCTAAAATGAAATTATTTCATATGTGTATGTTTCAATTATAATGTCTATGTGATTTACATGGTTTCACTTTTCTTATGATGAAATTATATCCATTTATTTTATATGGATTATGTTATGATGGGATGATGTTTATGAAACCCATTTTACTCTTTTGGTTATGATGAATGATTTTTGTTTATTTTTTGGAACACATAAGAATGATTTAATTATGAGATTGGTGGGACTTATATCTACCTCCAATGCATTGGGTAAAGATTTATATCTCATGAGATAGACATGGCTTTAATGGTAAGTAAAATCATGTTCAGTAATACAGGGCTGGAACGTCATATAAACCCGGTTCAGTAATGGTCTTTCTCCACTATGATGGTCTTGGCAGAAATGCCTTGGCTACTATGGAAATCATATCATGTGCTTAATCGTTTTCCACAATTACATGTTTTATACCCATGAAATTTTATCATTATTAATGTTCCTTTATGATCTATTCCCTATGTACTGTCAAGATTTATGTCATTGCTCAAGATTTTGATGTTTTATGTTCATGTTTTTACGGTCAAATGTTTATCGATTGTTTTTATGTTCTCAATGTTTACCCTTACTGAGCATTTCATCTCACCCTTTTTTTGTTTTATTTTCCCAGGTTATAAAGAATAGTTTTAGGTAAGACAACAAAATGGGAATATATTTATGGGTGATGTTGGAGATCTTTCACCATGATTAGAAGATTATGTTCTAAGTTTCCAAAGACACTAAACTAATACAGTCTTCGGGCATCTATTTTTGTCCTGTATTAAGTATTCTACAAAATTAATGTAATGTCTATGTAATTCAAGATTTGGGTCATTACACATTCATCAATGGTCCAGATGTAGGTGGTCTTTAAGATATTCCCATAGTCTTATTGTGTTAAATTTATATGTAGTAGTTATATTTCTCTTCCATGTTGTGTTATGATATATTGGTTAATAAAAAGTAATATGGACCATAGATTTACTTGAGAGACCATATATGGAACCTTTTGGGTCATTGATGATGTGAGTCTGATTCTAGGGCTATCTATGTTGTTGGTCATACCCTTATAAATAGTTATTAAAATTGGTAAACATTGGGATAAGGGAATTACGATAGTCAATGGGTAGTGAAAGTGTAATTGGATTGTGATTTGGGTTAATGGATCAATTGAAAGAATTAGGTGTTGGACTTTGTAAACTGATTAAGTGGTTTTGAAACAGGTTTGATGGTATGTTTCTTTGGTTTTGAACTTATTTAGATTTATTGAAAGAAAATTATGTTTTCAATGTGAGTAACGATTTGATAGGAGGTGTCAACCTCGAGATGATTTTTAAAAATGATTTTTCTAATGAGACTTGAAATTATATTGTATTGAGTGAATATAAACCTTTTTGTGAAAACAGTTTAATGTTTGATTGGATTGTTGAAATGTAGACGAAATCCTTTAGGCATTTCCAAGTTTTCAAACGGGTAAAACCCATGTGTAAAAAGGGCAGTTTCAATATGACTTCGAATAAATATTTTGAATTGTGTTTTATAACATCATTTAGAATTAAAGGATAGTTGGAATTATAGGAATTGAATTGATCTATGGGATAGTGAGATAGACTCCGGACAATTATTTTGGCATGTTTACATGTTTATGAAATGCCTAAATTATCATTGTATATAGTTTATTGCGTTACAAAATGGGGGTTTTAGGAATAATGGTATATATGATTAATAGTAATGGATTGTGTTGGTAAATGTAAAATTTTATATAAATGATATTAATATTAATTATTTCAATTGAAAGTATGACATAAGTGAGTGTTTGGAATAAGGTAATTTGTTTAATTCAAGTGAAATGAATAACATATTAAGTGGATCAATGATTATGAAGTGATAAATGTGATATATTGGATAATGTATTGTAATTGATGGGAATATGATAATGTTTGAATTTTTTTGAATATATTTAATTGGTTAAGGCATAAATATGACTTATATATTGATTTTATTATGAATTATGAATATTATTTTATTGTTTTCTTATGGTTTTGAAAACTTATATCTGATAAATGGTAAAATAAGAACGTGAAAATGGATTGGTGGTTTGTGGGGAATTGACTTGAGGTTATATTACCAAGTGTAGGGTTGGACTCAGGATCTAATCCCCAAACCTATAATTCATGGTTTAGGGAGTCATACTAAGGCTCTATTTCCATAATAAATGAATTAGATGAGACTTCCTGGACTGAGACTCTAAGGTAAGAGTGATAAACTACCCGGACTGAGGTTCCAAGGTAAGTGTCCGTGCTTGTTAATGAGATGATTATCCCTAGTTGGACAAGGGACATAAATTATTCAATTATGCTTGGTAATTTGATGGATTAGGCTATAGTATAAATGATTTAAATGTACAACACATGGAATAAATGATGTGAATTGATCAAGTGAACATTGTTAAATAACTAGGATCTGATAGTTTTGATTAGTGACATAAGTATTAGGTAGATGCTTAAATGTTTTCCCTATTTTCTTGTTTATTCGTTGCGCCTTGAACTACATGAACTTATGTATTGATTGGATTTTTCATTAGACACCATTGGGGGTGGCTTACTGAGTTGTACTCAAACAATGGTCGGGACACTATGGAACTTGGGTACCTGAGAAGGTGTTACTTGTTTTAAGGCATAGAGTTGGTGTTTGGTTATGTATGGGATAATTGGTTAGATCATGGGAGTATAGGGCTGGGATGAGACTCAAGTCCAAGTTTAGTGTTTTTTGATAGATTTGGACCTATTTTATATTGTATAACTTCCTAAAATATAGAGTTTCACTAGTATTTTTTATAGAATGTGTACTTGGTGCTTGTTATTTTTTAATAGGATATAATTCTATTGTTTCCACAATTTATTATACCTATTAATGTTATTTCTATTGGGGATGCACTCTAATAAGTGGGTATAGTCTACCCATGGTTCTCATCTGACCTGCTCTACTAGTCGGCAGCCTATGGCATATAGGGAGGCATGCCTGAAGTCATATGATGACCCTACTCAGAGCACTAATAATAGTGTCTTCTAGACCGAGGACGTTATAATAGAAAAACAATTAATACTATTATTGTGTAACTTCTAGGTTTTCATCATCATGAGTAACCTCTATGGTCTTTCAGTGAGAAAACCACCCTTTTGAAATTATCACATGCTATGTTACATAGAAGAAAAATCATGAAGTGATAAGGAGATTAATAATATTAAAAATAATGAATACATGTTATCATAATGTACACACTGGTTGGTAATATGGTACTGAATTCAATAGATATAAGATAAAACTCTCTGTAGTTTAGTTCAATATATATAATAACTAATGGATTACTTGAGATAAGGACTTGTAACTCATCCTGATTTCTAGAATCAAAAGATGAAAAAATAAACAGTCGTGGAAGGAAAATGTAGTTGAAACAATCTAGTAAATAATAGTATCTAGTTAAGGTATTCAATTTGTGTTCATCTTCTAAGAATTTTAATGATTAGTGTATAGAGATACAAGGAACTGAGATCTATAAGAAAACATATTAATAAAAATTATTTCAACAAAAACATTCATGTTGGAGAGGGACTTCCCAAGTCTAATTTGGATCTAGAAACCAAAAAAATGATCTTAGAACACCCTATCAAAATCAATTTTAGTAAAAACCACTATTCCAACTATAATTATAGCAACTTACACCTTTTAACATCTATACGAGTAATATTAGTCCAAACTAGCCTCTAAAAAATTCCAATTCATAGAAAAAGAGACAATATTAATAACCTTATAGTATTTTAGTCACCCTTTTTCACCAATAACAAGGACCTGAATTTGAGGAAATGTGGAATGGAGTAACGTATCTGAAGATTCAACTCAATAGTACTGTGTAATTATCTTTAAAAAAAAGGAAACTATCTACCCATTTGTTAACTAATCTAAAAGGTAATGCTGTAATTATGAACACAAATAATTTTTTGGAAATAAATTCAACATTCCCACCGAAACATTAGAAAATTCAATAATATCATAAGGATTGTGAATCGGAATAATCTATACACCTAACCAGAATTGTGGATGAAAACATTACGGTAGAATGATTTGAAATAAGTAGAAATAAAAGGAGTATAGGGAATGATAGCATAAAATTTTAACTAAGTTTATAAACTGTGATAACCCCATAATTTCCCATAATTTTTCAAGATCCTGGGTAATTTTATTTCCCTTGAAAAATAGGTTCCATAAAATGTTTAGATGCATTATGTGATTTTAGTGCTTCCATTAATGTCATACCTCACTCAGTTTTTTCTCCTTTTCATATGGGAGAATTTAATCCTATAAGAGTGGTGGTATAAATTAAAAACTGATATATACATTTTTCTAAAAGATACATAGAGGATGTGATAGTTAGAGTAACAAATCAGATCTTCCCTACAGACTTCTATATATTATATCATAGAGGAAGGAAAATTCATATTATAATCACCAATCGTTTTGGGTAGTCTATTATAAAATACATTCAAGACTCTCATCGATGAGCATAAACAAAACCCACACTATAGATTTTGGAGATATCATAGTCCACTTGATCATTAATGACTCCATGAGATAGGCTTAAGGGGATCATATCATTCTTAAACAATCCCAAAATAATGACACAAAACCTAATAATGATCAATTTATGTTACATGATGTTTTATCCTTAGGGAGACACTTCATGATGGAAAAATAAATAGATAAAAAATATTTTTAGAAAGAAATAATTTTTTTTCATATTATAGGAAGTGGTAACTTCTTAGTTTTTAATGTATTTGATTATTTATTTTAGAACAATGAATCTTATTTTTTAACATGTGTTTATAATGTTTTATCTGAGATGTAAATGAACCCCAAAGTGATTTCATTTTTACAGAAACCCTAAAATCAAGAATTAAAACCACTTCTAACTAATCTCAAGTATGTGTACTTTATGAAATGATATAAGTGTCTAGTAATCATTTATAATAACCTACCTCTGACTATAATAAAATATTTATTGAACTCTTAAAGAAAAATGAGCATGAAGCATTTTGTATTTTTGGAGATATTCTGGCCATAAAAGTCAAAATCCTATCCAAAAACAATTATTATTGCAGTAAATTAGAGAACTTATAGCCAATCCTAAAAAAAGGCTGAATCCAACCTTGATGTATATAGTCCAAAAGGATATATATATGTTTTTATAAGAAAGAATAATTCACCCCATATCTGACTCATTTTGGGTTAGACCCATTCATGTATGTTGTAAAAAAATTAGACTGACCATTGTAAGGAATGGATAAAATGAGTTGAAACTGTTTGAATTTTAAATAGATGGAGAGTGTGTATTGATTATAAGAAATTGAATCATCTCACTATGAATGATAATTTTCTAATTACCTCTACTAACTAGATAATAGAATTCCTGGAGGGAATAAGTCAATAATTATTCTAATATTTTTAGGTTAATTTTACTTGTCCGTTGCACCAGAGGATTAGGGTAAAAATACATTTACATGTCCCTTTGCTGCATTTTCTTATATAATGATTTCATTTATATTATGTAATTATAGGGGTATATTTCAAATATTTATGGTAAGTATATTTTATTATAACATCTAGGATTGTCTGTAAGTGTTATTAAATAATTTCACTATTTATTGGTGATTTATTTGTTCATTTTTCTGTGTAATGTGTTGTAAACTTACATTGTTTTTTTTTTAATTTTAAATGTTCCACTTAATATTGGACAAAGTAATAATCTATGGGAATATAATTTCACAATAATTAACTGAGATCGACAAGTCCAATGATTATGTGATAAATTCATTTCCTTATACAACTTGTGTTAAACAATTTAAATAATTTCTAGGACATGTAATATTTTATAGGATATTCATTAAGAAACATAGTAACATGTATTAAACTTTCCAAAATACTTTCTAAAGATGAAATTTTAATTTTAATATTGATTACAGGTAATATTTTTCTGAAATAAAGAAAATAAAAATCATACCACCTGTGATCCAACCCCAAAACAAGTGACACCCATTTGAGTTGTATTTTGATCATCCCAATCCAACATTGGGGGAAGTTCTATCCAAAATGAATGAATTAAAATCAAAAGGCATTTCTTACTCTTTAAGAACATTGGGTTCTTCCAAGACTCATTAAAACTATTGAAAAATAATTCTTAGAAGTTGTATTTACATTTCAAAAATTCATATTTTAGTTTCATGAAACTAATAGTATAATATTTTATGGTCATATAACCATTGGGTACTTAATGAATAAATACAATACTAATGAAATTATTTTTATATGGTTGTTGATACTTAAAAAATTTTATATAGACATCAATGATGATAAGAAAGATGATAACCAAGTTGAAAATCACATAAAAAGGCTTCCCAATACTAATAAAGTTCCAATTTTAGGCACTAACCCACTGAATGACCAACTTATAGGAGATAATTCATAAATTATTGAAATTGAATTTCCATGGTCTACTGATATATTCAAATGTTTGGTATCTTCTCAAGTTACATCTAACCTAAACCCAAAACTAATTTTTTGACTCATGGATAAATTCAAATTTATCATTTTTGAAGATCCATATCTTTAGAAAAATTTTAATTAACAAATGATATTAATATGTTTTCCTGATAATGAGATACAATACATTTTTCAATTCATCCCACAATTCATCTTGAGAAGGTCACTTTGTAACTTCAAGGATAGCTATGAAAGTATTAGAATGAAAAATATATTGGAATTTGTTTTAAATATGTATATGAATTTTATAAAATGTGTGATAAGTTTCAATGAAATTGTAACATCTCTAAAAGATATGAAATTACCTAAAGACCCATAAACATTTGATAAATATTTAAAGTTTGAGGAATATACGTTTTGAGACCCTTTCCCATATCATTTGGAAGCAATTACATCTTTCTAAAATTTGGATATGTCTCAAAATCGGTGGAATATAAGGCCACTAAATCATATTCTGACAATGATGTATGTGATTTTATTAATACTATTTTTTATAGGTTTGGAGTTATAATATCCATCATCATTTATTAAGGTAGTCACTTCTAAAAATGGAACATAGAATCATTGTTGAGGATGTATGGGGTGGTCCTTAATACATAGACACCCCACCACCCACACACAAATGGGTAAGATAAAGTTTTCAATTTGGAGATATAAAAAACTATAGAAAAATATGTTAATCCAATACAAATTATTAGAGCCAACAGTTTTATAACACCTCATGGGATTATTATAAAACCAAAAAAAATTATAATAATGACCCCATATAAACTAATTTATGGAATGATTTTTCATATAATTATAGAGATAGAGTGCAAGGAATATTGAGAAGTAAGAGAGATGAATGTGGATATGAGAAATGAATGAAAAGATAGGTAATCGTAGCTCTAAGAGTTGGAAAAAAATAGAAGTTAATATTTTATTAACTCAATGATTTAAAAAGATATAACTATATTGGATCATTAAAAATTAATTTATCAAAAAGTACTCCATTTAGGGTAATTAGTTTTCCTATAAAAATAAAGACTCCAAATTATTCTGGGTACACTTCATACCAGGAGAGATGGTACATTTTTATTCCCTAATGCATATCCATTTTCTGTAGTGTAGGTTTTTAAATTGAGAAAATGAAACCCAAATATTATCAATGGGTATGTCCTAAAGATTTTACATTGGAATCTACCCTAAGATCTCATGGGAGATATTTTACTTCTCCCACCCATCTATAACGGATAATCATTAGGTTTTAAATTTCATTAACACATATTGGATTTTTGTGATTCTATTAAAATATATTTGAAATGATAAATAATATGGAATTCATTTAGGACACCAAAATGTTTATTTATTGTAGAGGAACCTGTTATAGTTTAGAATTATTAAAAAAAATTCAGTTTTATTCAATTTTTTGTGTGTTACAATTTTTAGATTATAAGGATCTGTTATGAACTACTAGGGGGTGGTGAATCAGTGGTCTAATCATTTTATGAATTTCTTTAATTAAAAAACTTGGAATTATTGAGGTTATCGATTCACTAAATTATATCTCACAATCCCACATTCACATTGAAATAATACAAATCAAGAGAGAATCACACAATATTTATAAGGTTTGGGTAAAAGGAATACTCCTTGATATATTGTTGACATTCTCCAACAAGGATTCCCCACTATAATGTTATAATCACTTATAGTGACTCATGAGTTCAAATGAGTGTTATTGGTTATAACCCTAACAAACTATCTTTGAGAGTAACTAGTTTTACACCCTAGTATTCAATCATATAGTTTTCTCTAAATCCACACCCCAACCACTATCTCTTCTTCCTCAGTTGGTTATACACCAAAACCACACCTCTTTATTGAATGGTTATGCACCCCATCACTTTTATTAGTGTTGATATAGTACTAAAAGTCATCCTTCTTCTTTAGTGGGATTATACACCATTATCATGTAGGACTAGACTTTCTCATGTATACTTTAACGATCTTGAATGGTTTCTTGAGAAAATATAATGGTCTTGAAACTCTTCTATATAAGAGTATGGAGTGATATATTTTTCTACATCTTCATCATATAATATCACAGAATACCTTCAGATATTGCTAGTATTAGCTCATTTTATCCTCTCTCCTAGATAGAGAGGTGTATCAATCTCCCACTTCTTTAGCTGTATAGTGTTTTTAGAATAGTATCAACATCAAAATATTCTCACATTAAATTCTTCATAAAACGTAATGAAAATATACACAATAATATTGTGTACATAAATTAACAATAATTAACATTATCGGAAGCATGTGTATTTAATAATTTTTATTTCTACCAATGAATCTGAAATATTTACTCATAAATTACAGATATTAATTTTTGTTTAGTATCTCAAATTTTCTACTCAAAAAATGATATATTAATCATAACACATGAATCTTGAAATTCTATCACTAAATTATCAAACTAATTACATCGTCACATTTAATCAACAACTCATCATTATATATGGTATTATTCCATGTTTAAAATCCTATAAAAATTCCCAAAAAAATTATGTATGTATTATATATTCATTAATATAAATTCATCTGAAATCACTATTTTATTGCACTAAATGAAACCAAACATGGTTTATTCTCATAAATATGTTTATTTATTGAATTTATGCATCCCATTATTCTCATATGAGACCAACACATGTCATGTATTGTTTCAGTACCTGAATGATTGAGGTATCTCTATTATTCATGTGAAATCATCATATCATATATATAAGTGAATTTATCTTAGATATTGAATTTCCTTGGATGAACAATTGATTCCAAAACATTTATCATTTTTCTTCATTATTATACTTACATGAATAAAATGGAAAACATCATGAATATACCATTTTAATCTGATAAATTCAAGATGTATGAAATCAATTTAATTGATCCAGTGGAAATTGATCAATCATCTTCACCCCAAATAAGATTATAAAATTCACAGAATATTAACATGGAAAATTATCAAACTCATAAAGTATCCATGGAGAGTTCCCATTACTCTCAAAATATTCATGTAATATCTATTCATATCACTACTCATGGAATATTTATCTTCACCAATGGTCAATTATTAAACTAATTGAAGATTATATTCATGGAAGATCCATGTTTGATCATTGGAGGTAGACTTATCTCGATTAGTGAAGGATGCGACATGTGAGATTATCACATGTTGATGAAACCAATACCGATTTATAGGGGTTTAGTGAATAAGAAGATCAACATGATTAAATGAATATAAAGGACGGGTTAGGTTGTTTTTTTCTATTTTTATATCATTGAAATATGGGTAAACAATTTACCATATCCTGAATCCTTCATCGATGAAACTGTTTTCCCGATGATCATTAAAGAGTCATAAAATCACTTTATCCACACAAAAGTGAGTATTTGGGTCCACTCCATGATTTTTACAGCTTATATACCGTGCTAAACCACACAATGTCACTCCACCACTCATGTGTGCACCAATGTGCATGTTGTTTACCCCATTATGTGTATATTATCCTCCCTTCTACCTTAGGATAACCATGTGGGATGGATCCCACATACTGAGCTCATCTCCCACATGTGCGGTTGAGATAAACCTATGAATTTCTTAAGTTTGGATAGTTTTTCACGTATATAAAGTGTTAGTAACTTATTTATATAATTACAATTCCCTTATCAAATAAAATTCCCCCAATAATCTTCACATTAAATCTCATCATGTAATAATATTTTTCATGGTTTTCTCAGGTCTTTATAAATCGTAAATATTTATTCATGTTTGAAAATATGTTTTCCTAAATCATGATAAGCATGTGATATAGAAACTAAAAAATAGTTCAGTTGTCACTGGATATACACTTTTTCATAGAATATATAAATACTTCGATCAGCCTATATAATTATATGGATTCTTTATTGAAAATTAAATCCAATTACTTATTTTTGAATCCATAAAAATATTCCAAGAATAAAAAAACCTTTACTATACACATATTAAACCCTTGATATTAAATTAAATACATACTTTCTCACTTCACTTTTTCAATTTTATTGAGTTTTAAAACTCATTAATCTAGATTTAAATGTATAATTATTTTGAAACCATTTTAATGATAATAAACTTATTTGAATTGTCTAATCCCCTTATATTAATTCTAAAATAAACTTTTTTTTATCTAATTCTAAATGAGGGGAATTCAAGTAAAGACCACTTATTTACGAATTCTATGGAATGAAATACAATATTGTAATGTTAAAACTTCTATGATACGATTTTGAATGAATTTTAACATATTCTTCACAATACCATCTTTCTTGAGAAAACCAAGTCACATTGGGATAAGCATAATTAACTGAGTAATATTGTTAAAACATAGAATAAAAAAAGAATTTTTTCAATAAAATATTGTGATATTAATTCAATTAGGATGGTATTTAATTATGGGAATGGAAGTCTAACACTTTTTTGGAAGTGAAATATATAAATTTTCTTCATAAATATAAAACTATAAAAAATCATGATCTATATTTATGCTGAAACAATTCTATAGAAGTGGGAATAGAGAAGAAGAGAAATTTATACTATTGATTTTTTCTAAGTGATGAATACATTAAAAAAGTATAAGGAGTAAAGCTGAAAGATATGTATAATCTGAAGATGTTTGGATACTATAATCTAGAAAGATATTTTAGGAGTACCACTAAAACAATTCTAATAAATTTGTTTAAATAAATTCATGAAAGGTTCCAAAGTTAATGTAAATAAATTAAAATATTTCCCAGTTTGGGGAAAAGTATATTATGCACCTAATTTAAAATATAATTTACATCTCCACCATTAATGGCCATACATGAAAAATAAAAATAATAGGGAAATATTTTAAATGAAATAGATAAGGGGATTTTTTTTCTAATACCCAAGTTCTTAAAGTTTGATTTTAACTATAATAGATCTTAATGGGTGGAGTTGAATCAATGTAAGGTAAAGAGAAGGTGGATTTTTTTCTTAAAGTAAATTTAAAATTATATATTTTGTTATAAAATAGATCCAAAATTATAATATACCTCAATATTGTAACATTTAAAACCTACCAACCCTATCCCACCTAAAAGCATATAAAATATATCATCATACACACAAATACTTGAATCATTGGGTAATGATAAATAAATTCATCAAGCATCTATAGACCCTCACATGAACTTAGAATAAGAAAATCCTTAACCTAGATTCAAATATTAGTGATGAGTGAAATAATTCATAGAAGGAATGTGTAAATGACCAAGGGAGGTTGGAATAAGTGGAAAATAATTTAATAACCTTAATGAAAAATATCTGACCAAGAACTTTATGGATGAATGATAAGATTTAGATACATGGAGTTGAAAAGAGAACTCATATTAGATTGTATTTTAATTTGATAATATTTTTTATGATCATTTTTTGGGATTCCAAGGATTATGTGTGAGGTAAATGATAGATACATATTTTCAAATATTACACTTTGTATTTTAATTAATTAATTCCCCACCACTTTATCATTTAATGGGTAATTGTCACATATATCGACTATAAGAACATTTTTGGATTTAATTGTTAAAATGGATTAATCCTTGATTACTATTTTCATTCAATTTAATAATCAATAAGAAAATCCATAAAATCATTTTCATGTAATAATTGTTTTTATAGTTTAGGAGGTATTTTAATAATCTATGAAGAATTATAGAATTTGGACTAGTCGTTAAAATTAGACTAAGTATTAAACACATTAGAATCTTCCAATTTAGCTATAAGGATAAAGATTCCCTCAAATATGGACACCCATAAGGATGAATGGTTGGATTTTCAAGATCAATCATATCCAATAAGTATGATGGAATCCCCATAATCATGAATTCCATAAGTATGAGAGGTCTAATGTATAAAGCCCCATAATCATGAAGGCATGTGTAAGCATGATTTTGTCTATAGGCATGGACTCCAGTACACATCATCTATCCTCCATAAGTATAATGAATTTTCATATTTCAAAAACATAGATATTCCAAAGGGTCTTAAATATTTATAGATTAATAATGGTTGTACCACGTATAAATTCAAGTAATTAATTAGAGACATCCCTATGGATTATGATTTGAATGATATTTTGATCTAGAATTGGTGGGAAAAGCTGTGAATTTTTTGGTAAAGCCAAATCATAATTGTGAAATAAGACCTAGGGAACCAATTAATATTAATTATTTCAAAGGATGCATCTTTATAGAGGTTTGATCATGGTTGTGTATGGAAGAAACGGCTATTTTAAAAGAAGAAGCTTGTTTTTATAAAGATAGGTGAACGTACACCACTTCTAATGCTACTAATTTTCATGTTACCATTATTTTATTTACTATGCAATAATTCTTTTCTCTTCCCTATTAATTTTTTTATCCCTTGTATAGAGGGTTAAAAATTTGATTGATCATGGATAGTGATAAATTCCATCTGTAAGGCATAAGATTTTCATTTCCAAGGAATAATGTACTTTCTTTTTTTTATCTAGTTTCAATATTAATCAAAATTTTATATTATTGGATCTGACCATGTGTGATTTATTTTACAATTTATATTTATTATCTTATAAAAGGATCATTAATCTCTATCCACTCATATTAATCTATATATGATGTAATGGAAAATTCTGATTGTTAAAGAGCTTTACTGTTGTTGGATCATCTATGAAGGTAGTGGAATATTCTTATGTAACTTTGGAAAACACAAAATCTGATTTTTGTTTCACTGAGTAAATTGATAATGGTTTAATGTATAACATTTCACACAATGAATGAGGATATATGTGGTAGTGATTACTATTAAAATTTAATCTCACTATTCAATTAAAATAAGGGAGGAAGGTAAAATGATTGTGTAACCATCTATTCTATAGATATGTTAAAGAAGAGTAAAATCATTTAAGTCTATGATGACATTACATGTGGATAAATATCACTGACCTAGTAAATATCTCATCATATTTCATTTGAATATATTTTTTCCTCCTTGTATCTCCTTGTTCATAAAACTAACCATTAAAAATAATCTCTTTTAAACTAAATGTTACAACTAATATTTAGAACTCAACTCTATAGACAACCATTGGGTACTACTATAGATTATATAACTTTAGAAAATATTATCTTTTTTTAAAACCCTATTAAGGTGGATTAATATATTCCTACCATTTTTAATATAATCTTTAGATATTTATTAACTTCTTGTTATATATTATATATCAATAATGAATTCCGTATAGTGTAAGTAATATGTTCTTTTCAAAATATGCATTTTTTCAAGTATTATTTCTATATATTCCATAATCTCTTCTATGTATGTTATTCGAAGTCTTAAATATACACCTTACTATTTTCCCATTATTATTTTATAATAATTTCCCCCTTACCTCCTTTATGTATTTATATTTCATAACTTGAAATGTTTATAAGGGGTTCCCCTTAACTCTCTCTTCCTGTTTCGGATTTCATCCCTTTTGAGTATGAATTCATTATTCTTAATTGTTATTCATTTATACTATATTTTCTACCCTATGGGATTATATTTTTATATTTTCAATTTAATTATTAGTATATACATTTCATCCTCATATTATTTTTTCGATTGATCGTTTATATATTTAAAATTATAATGTTTGTCAAGGTTTTTTTATATCACTTTTTAATTGATATTATTTATATATAATATTCTATTATATAATATGTACTTACAATAAGTTTAAAATTATATATTATTTCTATTTTTTCGATTCTAGATTTTCAAATTCATTTACTACTTCCCTTTTATTTATTCAAACATTACCCATTATAATGTTTATAAAGGTAAAATGTTTTGATATATATCTTGAATTTATGTTTATCTTCCATATATATGTTCTTTCTCATCGATCAATATCGAATATTTGTAGAATATTTTATTCCAAATGTTTTATTTAAATAGAAACTCGTTTTTATTTTCATTATGTTTCTTTACATTTATTTTAAGGATATTTTATATATTATTAAAATACTAATGTGATTTATTTTAACCATCCATATAAATTTTAGTCTCCCTTATCAATATTTTTTTTTCAAAACCATTATTTCTATTACCTATTATTTGTTATGTTTAAAAAATATTATATCATTATGTAAATCTTTTATTTATATATTTTCATGAAAATAATGTTTTCCTTATCTATTATTATATCAATCATTCATAACAACTAGGAAATTGATTTTTTAAAATTTCTATAATTTATTATCTTCCCCAATAGGGTTTTTTATCTTTGTCAATTCCCTTTAATATTACACCATTTAGAATTTACTAATATTAAATTATCTCTCTTTATTCAGTTTAATATGTTTTAACTATGCCAAAATAAGTCCTTCCTTATTTTAAAAATTATATTATTTACTGAGTATTATTCATGTTAAATAACATTCAAATGATTGAACCATTACTAATTCTTTCCCAATGTATCATAAAATATATTTGAAGACAAAATTTATACCAATAACTTTTCATCAAGAATACCCCATACTTCCTTCTTCCGGTTAAAGGATGTTTACCAAGATAACCAAAATATCGTATAGAATGGGAGAAATCTATTGAATTTTTCATTTACCCTTTAATTCTATACTATGTGAATAACATATATTATATTATTCTAATTCAAGAGAATTTACCCAAATACACACTTCATGTCATTGGATGATATTTATTCTTTATTTTTAACATAATTTCATTTTCATGGGTTAATCATGTTTCCATATTTTATGAATCTATGATTATTTGAAACCTCAAATGGAATATATATATATATATATGAATATATCATTATGAAATTTATAGATCCAAAATTATACAACCTTTCTATAATGAACCGAAATAGGTTTTACAGACACATCACCCATGTTGGCTTTCCAAACTTCCTAAAGTGAGTTATTAATCACCATGGGCTATTTTCATGCGACTAGGCATGAACAAAAATACCATGTTAATGATTTTACCATAAAATTTTATCCCAACATGTATCATATATCACAAGATAAGGATAAAAAACTACATTACACTTTGGAAGAAGAGCTGCACAACAATGAGAGATAAGAAAATAGGCCAGAAGACTAATCTTGGAAGAAAAAAATGTCTAAGAACAAAATAATGTCTCTATGTGATCATCCATCACCAAAAACCCAAACTACCATCAAGAGAAATTAAAAAAGATAAGTATTTTTTTAATAAAAACCTTGTAAAACCACACCGGATTATAACCAAATAAATATGTAGGGTTTGATGAAAATACACATTTTCATAATAGTATGAATCTATAAAATTTCCATTAGTATAAAATTATTAGTTTTACAATTAATGTGAAAAAATGTTTCATAAGAAATATCATTTTAATTGTTTTTTCATTAACAATCCATTGGGGTTCCATTTACATAATTCTCACAGAAATATAAAATATTTTGGAAACAAACAACAATGATAATATAGAGGGATGTAATAAAAATGTATCTACATCTTAGAAGATATCATGTGAATGTTCAATGACTTAAATTTCACAATCATGAATAAAACCGAGAAGAAATAGAATGTAACATATGGGAATATATAACCAGGACTCACATGGAACACTATTATAACATAATATAAATCGTAATGATACTGATTCATACAAAAATCTATCAATATCACCACCATAAACCCGAGTGGTGGGAAATTCAATATGGTTTTCATAAATCCATAACATAATTATAATGTGGCTCCAAATGTGTTATATTTTATCTAGAACATTAAACTAAATAATTCCCAAATTCTTATAAAACTGTTTCACAAGAACTCCAATACTACCCCAGTGCTTGAAAAACATTTTAGAGTCAAAATCATATTTAAATTATTTAATTGAACATATGAATACAATAGTTTTTTTAAAGAAAATCCTATTTAAAATAATTTTCCATGCCATAAAAGATTCATCTAATGAATTAGACATCATAGAATTCAAATAAATTGTTTTTACTATAAAAAGTAAGGGAAAACACAATAAGAACAAGGTATGATCTACAGAATGACCATTGAACAGATATACAGGCATTTCTAATAGAGGAAACCAATTATTATTTAAAACTGGTGATTAGAAATGATGATATTGGATCCTCCTAACCCAATATTCACAAGAAAAAACATTAATTTCCCACTCTACACCATATATAATCACATCAAAACAAATCAACGGTCCAAAAAATAAAGGTAAAGGGAGATCAAGAGTAGATTTATAGAAAACATATGGAATCAAGATAAACTTCACACATACCTTGAATATATCCACCCAAATCGATGGAAAATCACCCAAGAACCAAAAGGAGAACCTCATAAGGTATCAAGGAAGGGATGATTCAAGATAATGAGATATAAAGTACAGATTTGGGTTAAAACAATAAAGATTATTAGTGTAATTATCCATTTTTAGAAATCCATATAGGTTATAGGGTAAGGTAACATGGTTACAAAATCTATACTCAAACCATGAATTTACTATTATACCTTGAAAACCAATGTGCATGGTTACTCGAGAAAAGCTACAGAGTCATTCAGACAGTGCACAGGCTCTAAAACCACCTCTAGAACAAAACCCAACCATCCACATGGTTTTCCAGATAACCATGCAAGGGTATGCAAATTGTGTTAAGAATATGGAAAACACCATTGGAATTAATATATCCATATTTCAAGATTAAAACATAGTTACAACTAACTCTGTGTACACTTTGTTCCTATTATATTTCTTTTAAAATTCCAAAAGCCCAACCACATCTGCAAAAATAATTTAGAAACATAAGTGATAAAAAATAAACAAAAAATAAAACATACCCATGATCCGAAGGGTGTTAAGATTCTATCCACCATGCCGACTTTTTTCCTTAGAAATCACTTAAGATTTTAGACTCATAAAGAGATAAGGCCACTGCTACATCATTAACACTTCAACCTCCCATGTCTCAGGGTTATCCAATTTTCACTACCATATCACACAAACCAATGTTATTTTTTCTATACATTACCTTATTATGATTATATATATTCTCAATTGGTCTCTAAATCACATAGGTGTTGGGTTCAATATAAATATCTTCCAATACTATCACATGATATTGGTCTAATTGGTACCTACTAAGTTAGTAAACATGAAACATTTCAAAAATTAATGTCATGCTTGAAAGTAAGTACAAATGGTATTCCAAAATTCCATAACATTCTATGATATCGAATGTTCAAAAAAGCTTAGTGTCAGCAACCCCTTACCATCTTAAATGATGATGTGATAGCCACGAAGAACTCTAAGAAAAATATTCCACCAACATAAAAATATAAAGTAGTACTATGAGGTTATATATAGTATTTATTTTAAATATAATCTATCCTTAACATCTTTTGGATCAAGATCACATTTTCCTTCTTCCCTATAACTTGAATTGGTCTAAAAAAATACTGCTCTCATAAATTTTGCCAACAGAAAAGAAATATACCTGGATGACTATAAAATACTTAATAAAGATGATTATTAATTTAATCCTCAAATATATTTTTATAATATAATTCAACCATGTGAAAACTATTTTCCAAAGAACCTTCTAAATAAAGATTGCATTCCTGAAGCATGTCTATAAGAAGTTGAATGGCTAGGTTAGTCTATCTATCCATAAGATTGTGATATACCTTGATTAACTTCAAATAGATACCCATATCATCCTATTAACCTTTACAAACCTATGATTTAAATCAGAAATCTATTTTTGAAACAATAATATATGACACTCCATGGAAAATCCAAATATCTCATACAAAAAGGCGCTTTAGATCTTCCACCTCCATTATCTCTTTAATATGATGAAAATGAACTCATTTCATAATTTCACAAATAATCAAAAAATTCAAATTATTACCATTAAAATTCCATGGTAGACCTACTATGAAGTCCATGTATATATCAGTACACATATACACTATAATGGGTAAAGGATGCAATGAACCACTAATTATATAGTTCTCTTCCATAATATTCTGGAAGGTAAAGCATCATGATTCAATGTTTTCCAAAAACTACTTTATCCATGATCACCGATACCAACATATTAAATCATAAAAAATATTAATAGTCCCATGGTGTAATGATAAGGTAGATATATTTTAATTATACATAAAATCCTAGATAATATTTATCTAAATGAGTAATCTACCTCTAGAATTCAAGATTCCATCAGGAGACCAAGACCAGTCACCCAGGTCTTCCCCATAATGTGTTTCACTAAAACATTGATAATCTATGAATGTTTCTTATACAAGAAAAATTCAATCATAAAATGATAATTTATATTTTAAATAAATATAAGAACTCCACCCCATCACCCTTTTTCACATCCAAGTGTATCTCAGCTAACAGTCACATTGAAGAACATTCTTCCACTTATTCCATCAAGGCTTGAGTTGGTAAATTCTTGCTCAATGAATAAACAATTACAATTTAAACTCTAGGATAGTATGAAATATCAAAATTAATGTTATGAAGATACTAAACCCGATATCCCTATTACATGTTTTAATCCATCTAGATAAGATTTATAATTTAGTCTCTTATGATTTAATGATATAGTAAAATACTATCTGAGGTGGTTGTTGGTCCATATATAGAGATCATGCATTACCAAAAAAATTTAGGTAATGGGTAGAATAGTTATTCTTTTTGGGATATATTTATTGAGATCCATAAGCCTCCACATACTTCCCCTGAATTAGAACACATCTTGATCTTCCAATTTATCCATAAAAAGAATAACATAACCCAAATTTGGTTGCAAAAGAATCAGAACTGAAGATAAAATTATACCTCCCCTATAGTTCCTCAAATAAACTTTCTTACTTATAATTCTACTCAATATTAACACCCTTATGAGTAAAATCTGTCATATAAGATTCAATAATTAAGAAATCATAAACAAAATACTTATAATAACCGGCCAAACTAAAGAAACTATGACTCTCAAATTCATTCTTAGGTTTCTTCCAATATATCACTAGTTGAATCCTTTCCAGATCTATCAAGTTGAATCTTTTAAATATAGAGTGGCCAATAAAAATAATTTATTGGATCAAAAAATGAAATTATAAAATTTTCCCACTAAGATGAAATTATTTATATTTTGTGACAAGAATATTTAGATGATTTATTGGGTCTTACTTTTCCATAGAATAGACAAAAATATCACTGTGAAAAATAAAAATGAAATATTCCAATATAAAAAGAATAATCTAATTCCTAATATCCATAAGAATATTATGAGTATTAATAATATTTAATTTAATAAACAAATACTTATAATGTCCATACCTTATCTTAAAGGAGATCTTTTGAATATCCTCCTCTCAGAATCGTAATAGATGATACCCTGATTAGAGATCAATATTATAAAACCATCATGTTCCCCTAAGATAATAAAAGAGATCATTAATCCTAGGAAGGGGATATTTGTTCATTATAGTAACCAGATTATGATTTTGGTAATCCATGAAAATTCAGAGGATTCCATTTGAATTTTTTATAAAGAGAACCATTAAAGGCCAAAGTTACACACTTGAAAAAAATAAATACTTTGTCCTCAAAATATCCATGATGAAAATTATGTTCCCCCAACTCATATGTTTTTAAATGATAAGATGGTAAGGATATGTGACTCGTCCCCAGAAGAAAGTCAATTAAAAAATCAACCAACCTCTTGGGAAGTAACCTATAAAAATAATCTAAAAAAAATTAGGGGTTCTCATTAACAATGGTAGGAAGTGGACCACTTAACCACTGATCAACAATGTCAAGAATCATCTATAACAATTGTCATGTGATCATTCCAAGCATAGGAAGAAAAATACCCACACACCTAGATCAAGGTTCCCACTCACCACCAAATACTTGAGTAACCCAATAAAGATATAGAAAGTAAACATGAAAATGATAAGAATTAACCTGGTCCTAAAACAAAACCACTGAATCCATTCCAATTATGAGTCCATATATATAAATATAAAGAACATGGAAATAACATATGGCCTCATGGTTAATGATCAAAATATGGAACTTGGAATATTGAAAAACATTCTATTTCCACCATATGAAGGCAGTGAAAAGATCCATTATAAAATTTATACTCTATGAGTGTAATACGAACATGTAAATTAGATTAGAATATAAAAACATAATGAGATACAGTTATATAAAAGAAATTTAGAATCATAGAGGATGAAATAAAAACTATACCTATCACTGTTCCTAGTGCCACTTTAGAATTTTAATGTGTAAACTCTACTACTTAAAGGTTTCTGATTTTATCACTTCTATAGTATCCCTATTTACATGATAATTTCATCCACCACCATTCACTGCATTAGAGAGATACTAGGATCCTCCTATATGATTAGATCCTGCTCAAATTATCGAGGATATGTTTTTTATAAAAACACATAAGTTGATCAAATTTACAACCACAATAGAAAATCCCATGTTCTACCACCACTGAGGCTTATTATAGCCAAGTCTTCTACACTAATAGAAATACAACTTGTTTTATACTAACGAATCCTTGATTACTGATCTGGATATAAATTTGGAATCCTTACTAATCTTCCTTTTCAGGAAAGACAACACACCCTGAATAACCTTGATGCAATAAAATATCCACTAAGACCTATGTTCTTGGTAAATTATTCCTCATCCATAACAACTTTATATACTACCGCAGAAAAGGTTAGATAGGATTTGAGAATAATTATAAATTATATATATTTCTTCAAAACCATCTCAAACCATTCAGCCTTAATGTAGTCACTAGTGAATAACTCTATAGAGAGATGAACCAAATAAAAAAAGATTAGTATTATCTATAACTAAATTATATTTTTGATCCAGGGTCACTAAATCCTAATCCATCCCAAAATAAAAAATCTTATGATAGATATACTGGTTGATATCTTTTTGGAAAGTGATCCAAGTGAGGCCATCATGTAATTTATCTTGAATGATAGAATCCCACCATTTATTTAAAATTCCTTAAACAATATGAGTGGAAAATCCAACACTAAAGTCATATAGATTCTTTAAAAATTATAAAACTCTTTATATTATCTCAATAAATTCCTCAGGTTCTTTTTTTAATTTTTCACCCTTGATGTCTTGATTATTTTTTTGGTAAACAGATTACAATGATCCACCATCCATTACTAGTTCCCACTATCCACTTTACCCAAATATTGAATAGTATAGATTACTATTTTTACTAATGTAGTGTCTTGTAAACGGTTTTCCAATGCGATGTACATCATACTTCGTTTCTTTAGATTAAAAGATACCCTTTTAGGAGATATTATCTATAGACAGAAGACAAAAAAAATTATTATCTTAGGATTACATATTTTAATCAAGTTATGAACTTCAATAATCCATAATAAATTCTTTAAACTAAATGTATTTAAGGAAAAAAATTAAACCAATAGAATAATGTGACAAAGTTCATTTATATAATCCCAATATTGAGCTTAAAATGATTGATGAAAAATATTTGAAAACCAATGGTAACTAAAGGTCAGATGTGAAAGTGAGATGGGTGGGAACCCTTCCTCACTAACCACCCAAATCTCAAGGATTATAAATCTAGTTTACCAAATAACCTCAGAAATTATTTTACTCTGATACTATTTTGTTACATATAAAACTATTTGGACCTAACACATCACACATGATATATCTCTAAAAGCCCCAAAGCACATTCCCAATCACCATGGGGTGGAAACATGCATGAGGTTTTGTCACACAAAACCATGGAAATAATTTCACCCTGAAATCAAAATATAAGATGTATCATGTATAAAAAGATAAATATATATATAACCAAATCCTAGCGTGGAAGAAGTGTTAAAAAACCATCAGAGATAAAAAAATAATCTAAAAAGATAATCTCATAAGGAAATCAAATCTAATACCAAAATTAATTCCAAATGTGACTCTCTATCACTACCATCCCAATTCAACATGAAGAAATTGTATCTAAGAGAGGTAATCAATCTTCACGACACCCATAACTTTACATATATCTAACAAAATCATATCTTAATATTCCAAAATTCATATATATAGTGTGAGAAAAACACCAAGTAGGATTCCACCATGAATTAGTAGAATGTCTCTCATGATGAAACCATTAGTTCTAGATTTAAATTGAAAACATGTTTCATAATCAATTTCATTGGAAAACATTGTTCATAAAAAATCCTCTAGTAGTAATTTAAAACAATAAATATCCAAATCTAGAAGAATATGGGAAAAATTATGAATGATAACATAGATTGAATTAATCAAAAAATAATCTATATATCAAAATATAACATGTGTGTAATCGAAGCATAAAATATCACTTTCATGAATAAAACCAAGAACAAATGGTCTCTAACCTATGTGAATATGTAAATAGGAAACATAATCTAACATAATGTGAATTATAATGACAACAATACCCACTATCATATATAAAAATCACAACCATTACCCATATTAGTTCAACACTCACTAAGGTTGTCATATGCCCATAACCCAAGTCACCCAAGGTTCTCAATGTGCTATGATTTCTTAAAAAATTAAATTAAATGGTGGATATTTTTTTAAAAGTCATTTGATCAACTAAATCATTATCACTACCATTTCTAAAAAACAATTTTAGATTCAAAATCATCTTGATGAAATTTCGCCAAACAAAAGAAGTGTGTAAAATCATTTAATTATAAAAACCCAATAAAACCATTATCCACGCCACCAAAGATTTATTTACAAACAATATACCTCATATATATCAAATCAATAATTTTTAAAATATAAACCAAAGGAAATTACATTAAAAAAAATGTATTCCATGAGAAATAACCATTGTATATAGACACCCACCTATTTAATGATAGAAACATAGTCTCTTTAAAAACATGTCATTGTAAATGAAGAGATTTTCTCCACAAAAGCCTATATTAGCATGAAACATAATAAATTCCCCACAAAACACCTAAATATGGCCTTCAAACACATTAGGTCTCTAACAAATATGGTGGAAGAGAGATCATGAGTATATATAGGGAAAGAGGAGGAATAAAGAGAATATTCAGACATTCCTTTAATAGATCCACCAAAATAAATTGATAATCACCAAATAAACTAAGAGACGATCTCCTAAATAATCAATAAAGATATGGGTGGAGTTAATGAGTGATTAGGCAGATGTTTTAGTTAAAACTGATCTTCAATATCAAGGTAATTTTCCATTTTAATGTATGAGTTTCATGGTTAGGATACATGGTTAGATAAAACATACTCTATAAATTTATTCACTACCATCCCTTGAAAATAAAATCCCATAATTACCTAGGAATAACCACATGGTTATACGAACTATGTGAAATTCACAGAACAACACTTATAAAGACATCCAACCATCTACATGATTTGACTAATAATATCAAATGATTAGACAAACCATAATCAAATAATGTAAAACACCACTAGAATCCATAGATCCATATAATATAGTTAAAATTAATCATGTGATGACTATGTATCAAACCTATTTCTCTTAAAATTCCAAATTCTCAACCCCCGAATCCCAAAAGACTTTAAAAATATATAATATATAAACTAAAACTAAAAGAAAACATACCTATGACCATGATGGTGTTACCCTTCCAATAAAATGGGAAAATGTAATATCTCTTGAGATTGGTATGTCATGTTTGGACATGGTAGAGTCAGTTTTGTCCCAAATGTTATACTTGTACATGATGGTATTGGATTGTTCCATTACTTGTTGTGTTGACAAGATGTTCAAGGTTATTATAAAATGTTATGATGGTATTAGAAGAGATCCTTAACACATATTATGATTTTATATGTGTCCAAATATTCCATAATTCTATTTTATGTATCCGTGGTTTATGATCATTTTTTATGATTTCATAACCTTATTCCGTTATATATTTTCTTCATTTAGGATTATACTTTTATAGATTTTATACCATGATTTATGATTAATATACCATTCCATATGATCACTCTTTTAAGATTTCATTATTATATTACATTAATCTTATCAGTTCCCATAATCTAATGTCCCTATATTTTTTATGATATTTTGATAAATCCAATATGAATAAATGATAATACATTACCCCTTAAAGAGAATTTGAGCTCACTTTTTTAATATTTCACTATTTAACTAGGTTACCCTAGACATTTAAGATATATTTATATGTTTATAAGTAGTATTCAATGAAATGTTTGACTAAATTTTATGATATAAATATAATTTGATTATGAATTATGGACCTTATTCCTAAATTAATTATACTTTTAATTTTAAGAGATGGGTGTAATTTTTGTTATCTTTGAAAATTATGCATGTATGGAACTAAATTTAGAAATATGATTACATGGTATCTCATTGATCCTTCCATTTGGTTAAAATATTTGGTTATATCAGGGAAAATACATTCTTTTTTAGGTGTACTATTTCATTACTCTTTAGTCACCACAGGTGGGTGTAAAGATATTTTAGAAATTTATTATAGTGAGGAATTTGTTTGGCTTCATCTAACAGAGGAAAGAAAAACTAAACATTTTTTAGAAGCATCCATGATCTCTTTACCAATTTCATTATCATTTTTTCATGGATTAATAATTTATTTTTGGAAATGTTAAAGGAATTAAATTATTACATACTCATGAATGATAACTCTATTTCTCTTTCTTGGCCTCTTTTAAATGTTACTTAAACTCAATATCTTGAGTGGTTCAAAAGAGTGATTAAATTATAGAGTCTCTCTATTTGTGGTTAAATAAAATGAATTCATAGTGAGATACCTAAGTTTAGATAAACTTATAAGTATAATTAAAATCACATTTGATTTATCATTTGAGTCTATAATGGGTTGATAAGGTATCATTTATAATCATTGCATCTTGTTTTCTCATAGACCACTTGATATATTTACACATTGAGTCATAAGTCCATAAATTGATTTTAGGGTATTTTTATGAATTAAATAATGATTTAAACTATTTTATTCATCACTTCTTAAATTTTCGTCAATTAATTTGGTGTAAGACAAGGGGTTCTGAAGGATGATGGAGGAGAACATTGAGTTCCTTGTCACAGTGGATACTAATTCATATTAGAACCACTAGAGTTACTTATTTATCATTACTGTGGTTGTGTTTTATAGTTAATATTTGTATTTTTCTATAAATTATATTATGTTAAAGGGGATTCTTTCTAAAATGGATGGAAAATAAATATGAATACAAAAAAATAAAATGATTCCTAAATTTTTGGAAACTAACAAGATAAGTGGGAAACACGAATACCAAAATTCATTAAAGCGGGTTGAGATTTTCATTTACCTTGATATTGAGATAATTTTCATGCAAGTGTATGAATTTAATGAATTATATTATCCAATATTTTTTACATAATACATGTTTAACTAATTTATTCCGCAATTGGGTGTCATTTCTTGTGCCTTAGATTATTTTTAATTTTAACCAATGTTGGATATAAAATTATAATAATTATTGAGATTTTTTATATTTTAGAGAACCACTAATTACAACACCCATTATGTAATGATAGATTATGAAAATATCCTTTTAGAATTATTTGATTATTTTTTGATTATTTATTTTATGGTAAGGAAAACTAGAGAAAAGTCTCTTGAATCATCCCCAATACTCATTTAAATTTTATCCCTATGATTAACTAATGTTGAAAATTTATTTTCATGTTTATGAAGTTTGGGAAGAAGAAATAAATTCTAAAGGATAAGTCAATGAAGGATAGTTTAACCCCTAATTACGATAGGTAGATAGCATAACCAATATTTGGAAACACAATTTAGAGATAAATGAAAGGCCCAAAATTTGATGTGGTCTTTGGAAACCCCCTATAGTTTCATGGTAGAGTACACAATATGAAACTCCTTAAGATATTATAGTGAGTCACCAATAGGTCCATGAAATGAGGGAAGGGGGTGGATGTGGCTTGATCCCATCTCAATGTTATCTACCTTCTCAAGGTATTGGATATACATAGGTTAATACTCTACACAAGGGGTGTAAAATTATTTTAAGATAACATTATTTCCTATTATGTTATTATATTTTTTCATAGATTTATACTTAAATTGATTTGATACCTCTTAATGTTTAATATTGGATTCATTTATTTGATTAGATTGTTCAATCTCAGAAGTTTGATATTGTGTTCGAAGAGTTTTTCCATGTTTAGGGTAATTTTCATGTATCAATTTTTCTAAAAATTAGACCATTCAATGAAATGATGGTTTAAAAGAGAGTATTTTTTTAAAAAATAAATTATCTTAAAGTATTATAACATTAATTTCTAAAATGAATGAAAAATAAAAGGTAATTATAATCTAGGAAACAATGAGTAATAATAAAAAAAATATAAAAAATTTCATAATGACATTAGAATTTAAGGTAATATGGTAATAATGAATAAAATAGTAAACAATAATTGATCCCAAGTAATGATTCCAAAATTTGGTCACATTGTCATGTTTTTTGAGAATAATTTTTTATTTTTATTAAAATTAATACATTATAACATGAACCTTATTCCATCTATTTAATAAACCCCTTGATTATTTAATATAGAAGATGCTTTAAATTCTAAAAAGGATAAAGTGGTTAATAAATAGGTTGTTTTAGTATAACATATTATAACTTCTATACCTATTACATTGTATATTGTTTTTGTTGGAGGTACTGAATGGTGATACAAGGAATGGAGGAGTGAAGTATCTTAATTTCTCCAATGGATAATGGTGATGAAATGAACTTTATTATCATGGAAACAATGATATCTAGTTGGAAATGAGGGGTTCTATAGTGTTACTGGTCATGAAGTGTAAGGATGATTCCTGGCATGAAAGAACCATGGGAAGATCAATTTTCTTTTCTGCAAATGGGTTTCACATTGAAACTATGTACACTATGACATAAATCCTAGGGGTAAAATATTGAGATTTTTTTCATGTTATTTATATTTTCACTCTACCTATCATATCATGAAGACATGGTGGTTGGTTACTAGGTTATTTTATATTAGATGATGTCATTCTATGGTGGTATGGGTCATGGAATGACCCTTATTATGTTGAATCGAATCAATGGCCTTGAATAAGTATAATATGGAAATGATTCATGGGATTAATGACATAAATTATTTATATTAGGTGGATATTGGACTAGAAAAACATGATCATAATGTTTCTTGGGATTGTCAAAATGTGGATATTTCCTCCCATACCATGACCAAAAACATTTCCAGCTAAGTATAAATTTTTTAGTCCCCTGGATTGTTTTCAAATACCATCATTTTCTTTTGAATCACCAATTATCATAGGTTAGACCTTGATTTTTTTTATCTTTTTTAAAAATATTTTGATTCTTGGCTTTATGATATCAATAATTATCCCACTCAGGGCAAGTTCAAATTTTTTCCCTCTTTATCCATATAATGAAGGTAATGTCAATGGATTTCTGATAGTTTTAGTGTAATTGGGTTTTTATTTTGAAAGGTATTGACTTATTATACATTTTTAGGTTCCCTTTTCATTTTAGGAGTAATTAATTATCTCTTATTCGTATTCTTGCAAAATGAATTAATAAAGTTTCGGTTGAGTTAGGGGATTCATGAAATATCTTATATTTTTTGCATAATATGGATACAACATGATCCTTATTTCATTAATTGGATGGTATGGATTTAAATAATAAAATAAATCAACTACACATAAATAAAATAATTGTAAAGGTGTTTTTTTCTTATGTTTCCTTGTTTCTCTAATTTTATTAACGTGCATTATGTCAATTCAGTACTAATACAGAAAATCGTTCTTATTAATTATAATTATGTTTCTATGTTGTGATTAATTTATGGTATCACCTCCGATAAAATGATACTAAATAAAATATTATAAATAAACTTGTTATGTGGAATTTTATATTGTATTGATGTTTCGGTGAAAAATATTGAAAGGGTGAAATTGTGTACATTTGTGAATTAGGTATTAATTTCTCTTGTATTCCTTATTTTATTATTATTTATTGAGTGGTTTTAGTGTGTGTGTGGGGGGGAGGGGGGAGGGGGGTTGGGGTGGAAAATGATATTTTTGGGTTTGTATGTGAGGTATGTTGTGACACGAGGCAATGATTTTAGTTATGTTTTGTGTATCGGGGTTGTGGTAGTTGGCACATGTTAGGAATATAGGCTAAAATTGGATGAAATTATGATAGATTTGGTGATTTTTGATTTATAGTGGTAGAGATGTTGTTGAAATGTGGTTATGTAATAGATTGAACAGATAGTATTCATGGGTTTTCTGTATGGAAACCAATTGTCTCTTATATATGATATTTAATTTTTTTAGCATTAATCTCCATAAAATCCAACCCATAAATATACAGGTCGATTGTATTTGAGTGATTAGAAAAATAATACAAAAATATAAATATAAGATATATTATATTTTTTTATGTCTATGAAGTGATATTTAATCTCATTGATCTTATTTTATTGTATAGGTTATCCTTGATAGTATATAAAGAAAGGGGTTATTCAAAAACCCCAATAATATAGTAATCATATTAAAGCATTATGAAAAGTAATACATATGAGAGAAGAGGCATATCTTGACAAAAAAACTATAAGGATTATATATGTTCACCTGAAAACATTAAATGAAGAATATTATATAACATGATCATGGTATCATAGTAACACATAAAAATTATAATACATGAAATCATAAGCACAATTGAAGGATCACTTCCATGAGAAAATGAAACAATGTACTTTGCTCACTTCCCATTCACCATACATGGTATATGATGAGATTAAAACAACACACAATGAAATGGAGATTTTTTTAATTTTGTTCCAACCCATTACAACCATAACATGTACATGAATATGTTTTATACATAAGGAAATCATACTTAGGGAATAAGTATAAGAAAAAACTATTAAAGTGAAATGGGTTACATAATCATTCTATGGAGAATAACTAAGTGGCATAACATAAAGATTACCTATAATAAATTATTAAATCATTATTGGAAATTAATAAATATATATATAATAATAGGTCATGAAAATAAAGTTCAAGTGAAGTTAATACATAAAAAATTGTGGAGAAGTATGTTTGGAAATGAACCTCTTGAAAGGGGTTAAAAAAGGGTAATGAGTCTTAAAAGAATGTAATAGCATAATATATTCCTTAAAAAATAAAATAACTCAAACGGTTTTCTATAATTAATGATTATTTTTATAACTAATATACTGTTATAATCAGTATATGGGGAATTAAACAAAAATAATAATAAATAATTGAGTTCCATTTAAATGGATTTTCTTAAAATAATGAATTGAGAAGGGAACCCAAAGAAGATATATTACACCCAAAAAAATGTAAATTAAATTAAGTATATATACAAAAAACATATATATGTAATATTGAAAAATTATATGAGAAGTTGACATCGGTTATTAGATTAAAATAAAGAGAAGATGTCACCCAAATATAATGAGGGTGGTTTAGAAGTTCTCCTAATAGGATTCCTTGACTAGTTCAATATGTTTTTCAATCCTCATAAATAATAAAATTAATTATATTAAATACCTTATTAAGACCCTTTTCATGTAATTTTCCTTTATTATTTATCTTTCATATTTTTATAATCATTTTATTATTATAATATGAATATATTTACATTCCTGTGGATGCTTGGTCACAATTCTAAGGATACCTTTTTATAGAGATAATTATAAGAGTTAGAGTATAATGAGAGAATAACACCAAAAGTGTAATGAAATCAATTTTATGTTTCGTTCTAGCGGTCTAATGGTTCCATGTATCCATATGTGTTCTTACATGGGTTTGATTCATTTATTATAAATGTTATTTTTATACTGTTAATTAATTTAGGTAATTTTTATGAAAATCATTAATTTAATTGGTTTTGTATAACCTTTTGAATATTTATAAATTTTATAACATGAAACACTATATAACATAAATTTTACCTAATTATTATTATACTATGTATACTACAATCACCATTCATGGTGGTGATGAGAAATAAAATACTTTGTTAATGGAGATGGTGAAACGACCATATTATGAAAAATGTTTTCATTTTAGAATAGAATGAGTGGCTATTAAATAATGAATATTACATTAATATAATATAATATTTATATATTAATATATTTTTTTCATACTATAATTAATTTAATATATTGGAGGAATTATAATAAAAAAATAAATAGAATTTGGTTGAGAGTATTACCTCTTCCTTTGGATGTTCACTCTTTCGATAAACGTTAAGGATATTCATTTTGGTATTTTTGTGAGACAGTAAATTCTAAGATATGGAGGAAGAGTTGGGGAGACATTTGGGTAGATTTTTGGTGAGATAATGGGTATAAGATATTCTTAGAAATGGGTTGGTAGATGATGGTATTTATAAGGGTAGAAGGAGGTTGTTTTAAAATAAATATCTTTTCTTATAAAAATTTCCCATTTTGCGACTCAATAGTAGGGGTATTGTGATTATGTAACAATAGTTCAAATAAAATATTTATATTAATTTTATAAACCTAAAATATTCATTAATATATTCTAATACAAAATATGGAACATATATGCTATTTTACTATATCAACTCCATATTTTATTTTTTTTTGAAAATTTTAAAAACATTTCCTTAACCATTTTTTTAATTTGTTTACAAAAAATTTCATCAGTTTTTTCAACATAATTTTATTAATATTAGAAATTGTGTTTTTAAATAAATTTTCATTATGTAGTGATAAAATAGTTTTTACAACGTTGTTAAAATTTTTACACTTTGAAATATTATTTATGGTTTTTTAAAAACTTATTATATCATATTTATAAAAATATTTTTTGAATCCATTTGATTAAAATATTTTTTTAAAATAAAATTAATTTATCATAAAAATTTAATTCATTGAAATTAAATCGTACATATTTTTACAGAAAAAATATTTATGATTTTATTGTGTGTAATATTTAATTTATTTTAATTACAAATATTATTTCATTATATTATTACATAAAATCATTATATTTTTATTTATTATGATACCCCAAAATACTAAATTCCACCCCTAGCTAGATTCACTAAAAATATGTAAATCAATATGGTATCTTTTTAAAGACCATTTAATTTATTAAAGGATTTAAACATCAACACTACCAATACCCTAGATATATAACCCTATATAACATAAATATAATTCATCCGGCTATGGTGTACAATGGGGGAAATTTAATGGTGTGGTTTGACAATCATTGATCTAGTAGTGATTAGCACTAACTTGATCTTCTCTCATATATGATTCTGATCGAGACATAATTATTGACTCTCTAATTGTGATTTTTTATAGTAGAACCCTTGTAATAGTACTGCGTTCCAAATCTTAACAAAGGAGAATCACAAGGCATAGCCCTACTAGTTGAGGACATCATTCCTCCATTCTGCATCTATTTTCGATGATCACCGCACTTAATATACATCGATTATAATGGTTTCTGCATAATATATAACTTCCTTGTGGCCCTAATTACTAGTGTTCATAACACCCAAAAACATATTCCACCAAATTTATTATATACTATTCTAATTTAATAATAGATTTTTATTGGTTAATTATATAGTTCATGTAAACTATATTAGTTAATATTACCAAATTTTGTAGACATATTTTATTCATATGAAAATTTACATATATAGATGTCTAGGTCATTACATTGTTTTCAAGATTACAAATTTTATCCTCGAGGTATAATTACAAACACTAAGATGAATATAAAAGTCATTTTTTCTATTTTATCACTTAGTTGGGTACCCATTTTTCTCCCTCAATCTTATGGTTTTCCTAAAGTAATTTGAAAAGGTGAGTTGTCTTGTTTCATTGAACATTGCATCTATAATTGCATATTTTCACCATATTCTTATCATAATAGATATCATTATCAAGATATTCAACCATTTAATTATGTATACGTGACGGAATTGGTATTCATTTCCACAATAGGTATTTATGGAACGTGTCAAAAACATGATACTGGTTTCATGGGAGTGTTCGTAGATAGATAAATTACCAAACGTGATCAAGAATGTCAAATGGGAAAATGTATCTTGGAATTATCTTCCCCCTTTCCCAAACCACATGATTCTATTCCAAGTATATATATGAAGTAATACATTAAATCCAACATCAAACCCTACATCTGAACAATGATTGTTGGTGTAAATATTATGTAAATTATTTTATACTATAATATGTTGTTGAATGGCCATGAAAACAGCTAAAATTTTCTTAACCAGTTTAGTTTCCACCATATGTTATTCTCAAACTTCTTGCATATCGGTGTCCTATATCTATTCTTATAGATGGATTTAGACTCAGTGCTAGAATAGGATGCTTTCGAACTCGAAACTCACAGCTCTTGTGCCCCCTGTGTTTTCAACCATTGTGGCGGCAATGATTACTCCTCACCTGACGGATTGGCCTCCCTCCCTGGCATTCAGTTCAGCATGTGTGCCTTCGAAACCCTCGCTAAAAGAGATTCTTCTCAGATCCCATTTGGTTCTACCTCCATTTCAATTCTCGGTGGTCATTATGGCTTCTCCCAGTGTGTACAAGAGGTACGACATCCCTGTCCTTTCATTCTCGCTATCGGCTTTTGATGAGGCTTCTTCAATGCTCCGCTGGTCCCTTGTTGCCCTGTTTGGGATTGATAAACCTTCAATGGGCCTCTTCCAAGAGTTTCTGTGGGGGTGGGGCCTGGATCGGCTGGATAGGGTGTCAAACCACAGTAAGAACACTTACCTCATCATCCTGGAGTCGCGTAGGGATTTTGTCAAAGCCTGGGATCGGAGACCCAGATCTCTCAACCGGTGGAACTTTCATCTATCATGGTGGTCCCTGGATGTCCACAAAGACAGGGAGTCCCCGAAGTCTGTGATGTGGGTTAACCTTCCTTTCCTACCCTTACCTTTCCAGAACATGGCCTTTTAGATGATATCAGGAACTCACATAGTGAGTCTCTATGTGTGGATGACTGGAATCTCCACCTGCTTGACACAACTACAGCCCAGATCTTCATTATTGTGAATATCTCGAATCCTACCCCTACTCAGATTATCCTCCATGTTGGGTCCTCCCTATAATGGACTTAGTGTCTCTTATACCCTTTGCTTCCTCACTTTTGTGGCAGTTTTCACATCCATGGCCACAAATTTTCTGATTTTAGGAGGCGCTTCTCCCACTACACTCCTTTGAGGAAATTGAATCCTTTTGAGAAATGATAATCTTCTTCTATAGTGGCCTCCTGTCAACTGACTGATTATATGGGGGACCCTACCCCGAGCTGTCCTGTTCCCCAGGTCCTTCCCTCCCCCTTCTCTTTCTCTTCCCCCAACCACACTTCTTCCTTTTTCCCTTTCCACTTCTCTGTCGCCCCCTGTATTTTTCTTGTTCTTGTTTTTTCTTCCTCGCCCTCCCCCATGTTTTCCCCCTCGTTTCCCCTAGTGCCTCTAAGACCTCCTCTTCCCTCACCCCTCCCTCTGTATGGAACTGATCCCTTTCTCACCTAACACTTCCATCTTGGATGTTTCTCCCCTATCATCAGCTAGGTTGAATGGACCTACCCAAATACGGTCCCGATTTCCACTACCAACTCCTTCACAAACTTAACTTCTATGGAGGACCTCTCTTCCCCAAGCACACTATTAAAAATGAGAGGGAACCTCACTCGTATAGGAACTGATGTCTATTATAGCTCTCCATCTCCCCATAGATGATCATCATCGATGATGGTTACCAGGTCACAGACTATAGGTTCTCTCTGCTTCGATGGAGCTTTGCCGACCGGCTTCATCGCCTAGGGCCAGTGCCAGGCGCACACTTTTCTAATTATCTCGGTCATTATATGGAACACCCATGGTCTCGGGTCCAGGTGAAAATAGACTTCCTCTCGTCCCATGTGTCTCTCCATATGGTTTGAATTGTTGTGGTTTTCGAGACCAAACAATGTCCTCTCATATTTGGGGAGTTCTCTAAGTGAATTGGCCTTTGTTATTTCATGCTTGGAGAGATGGTGAATCATCACATCTGGTTATTCTAGAGATCTAGATGGAATATTGGTCTACTTTCATCATTGGACCAACATATATCAGTCAAATTGATAGATGGGAACTAGTCTTGTTTATGTTCCTTTATTTCTACTAAGTGAAATGATAACCTACGTGATCAACTCTAGAAGCATACCATGTCCATCAATTGGGGTGAGGAGCCACGGATAGTGGGCGGAGACTTCTACAAAATCTTTCACCCATCTGAGAAGAAAGGTGGTATGACTCTCCCTCACAATGACAGGTTGGCCTTTTCCTCTTTCTCTGCACAAGAGGGGCTTCTCGACCTTGGCTTTACAGGAAACAGTTTCACTTGGTGTAATAACCAACAGGGAAGTATATGAACTTGGTGTAGGTTTGATCATTTTCTAGGTAACCTCCGTGAAATCTCGTCCTTCCAGAATATTGAGGTCTACCATCTGGTTTGGGAAATATCTAACCACTCTCCCCTACTTATCCATATGAGATCGAGCTCCTTATCTCCCATCCGGTTCTTCTTTTACATGTCATGGTCTCAAAATCCGGGGTTTCTTGAGGTTGTAGAAAAATCATGGAACTCCCCTTATCTGCAAAGTAGTTGGGTCCGTCTCCACACCAAGATTCGGCGCTTGAAGCAGGTTCTCCTAGTTTGGTCCACATCACAAGAAACTGATCACCTGCTCATGGATGATATTATGGAAGACAATGAGAACACTGAAGTTTCTTTGGATGATCGGCGGGATGATGAGGCTTTTTCAGCACTCTGTATCAAAAAACATCAGTTGAATGAGGTAATTCTTGAACAGGAGTGATGCCTTCAGGAACGTGTCCGCATTTACTGGCTTAGAGAGGGGGATCATAATGCAACCTTCTTCCATGCTTGCCTAAGTAGAAACAACGGGTTCATGTTCCCAATATTAGGCTTGAGGATGGTTCCTCTTCCAGCAATGCAGATCTGATTGGTGCTATGGTGTGCAACCCCTTCAGATCTCTGTTATGGAATCCTAACCCTCATTTCCAGAACGATTATCCCTCTAGACAGGTGGAGCTATTTGACTCGATCCCATGCACCATTTCAATCCATGTAAACCACATTCTACATTGTGTCTCTGATGAGAAGGATATATGGGAGGCATTGAACTATATCAACCCTGATAGTTCTTTTGGTCTAGATAGCTTCCTGAGATCCTCCTACATCCTCACTTCGAAAATTATTAAACAAGATCAGTCTGAGGAAATCCAGGATTTCTTTAGAGGCGGCTCTCTCCCGCACATGGTGACTGCTACCACCATGATCCTAATCTATAAGGTTTTCTCCCCCTCCTATATCTCTCAATAACAGCCCCTCAGTCTATGTAACTTTTCCTATAAGATCATGGCTACCATAATGAATAGTAGGCTCACCGACTTCACACAATAGTGAATTTCATATGAGCAGCATGTCTTCATCAGAGGGAGATCGATCCAAGGGGAGTTGGGGTCACCCATAATATAGTTTGGGATATGAACAAGAAGGTTGTGGTTTTGAACGTGGTTATTAAACTGGATATAGATAAGGAATATGACTATCTAGAGTGGAACTTCATCACCCATACAATGAGATGTATGGGTTTATCAGAAGTTGGCCCAAGAATCCCATAGCTGGTACTTCTCATCATCCATGCAGCAGGGCACCGTCGGCCCCTTCCACTATGAGTCTTAGGTCCCCAGCGTTTCCCACCTCCTCTTCACAGATGATGTGATGTTCTTTATCAACGTTAGGATCCCCTCTATCAGGATCTTGGAGAGGATATTGGATGAATATTCACAATGGAGTGGTCAACTTATCAAGTAATAAAAGAGTGGTGTTTTCCTTCATTCGAACTGCCCAAGAAGATGTAGGTCTATTATTGAAAGTTTACTCAGGATCCATGGAAAGCAGTTCCCATAACCTATTTGTGGGACCCTATTTCTCTTGGGAGGATTCGGGTTCAACACTTTGAGGACCTATCTAACAGGGTTATTAGCCGCATAAATAATTGGAAGAACTGCTTTATTTATTTTGGGGGAAGGATTAATCTCATCAATAGTGCGTAGTCCTCTATCCCCATGCTCATAATTTCTGTTCTTAAGGTCCCTCGGTCACTCATCAACCGGCTGGTGTCCATCCTTAACTCCCTCCTTTAGGATTCTCATAGTGAAGGTCGTTGTAGATGGGCCTCTTAGACTAGATTAGCAAATCCTCTAGAGCATGGTGACATTAATTTGAGAATCATGGGAAAATCCATGTTCTTCATGCAAGGGAAGTTGGCCTGGGAAGTTATCAAGGGCCAGACATTGTGGAGTCGCTTCATCTGGGGGATGTATAGATTTAGGCTCAAGGAGAATGGTGGAAAACCTTCCCCCCTCTAGAGCTCTCTTCACATCCCTGTGTTCTCCCTTTGAGAACACTACCAATGGATCATTAGGGAGGGAACCTCCAATTTCTGGGAGTGAAACTGGGGCAGCGGCTTTCTCGGCTTCCCGGGCTATCCAACCCCCAACCTCTCGATTAAGGAGGCCTCCCTCCATCCTTAATTTCTCAAGTCCATCCTCAGCCCTTCCCAGGAGGCTCAGTTCCATGACATTTGTCTGGATGATTCCACAAACAAGTGCATCTTCAAGGGTTTTTCTTTCAAAAGATTCTCAGCAAGGGATTACAAGGAGGCCTTTCTTAGGAAACTAGTTAGCGACCCTTGGGGCTCTATTCTCTAGTACAATTACATTCCCACCATGTTTAACATTATAATATAGAGATTCCGATCCAATTCTATCCCAACGGAGATGGCTATCAAGACTAAAGTTATTCCTCTTGCCTCAAGATGTTGTTGCTGCTCAACTCCCAAAGAGGAGACTTCGACCCACCTTTTCCTTCAAGGTGACTGGGTTGTCCAGCTGGGGAATGGCTTGGGGGAGCATATGGTATTTTTGAGGATGATTTCCTCTCTTGTGAATTTCTTCCAGCACTGTTACTACAGTGCCTCCACCAAGCATGAGGAGGAAGAACACTCAATTATTCCCGCTTCTGGATTTTGGAGTATCTGGCAGGCGCGCCACCATGCAAGGCACCACATGTCTCACACTTCTCCCAACAACTTGATCCTCTATACTAGGCTATTAATCGCCAAGTTAGCTTCATTACACAAGAATCACGAGGCATTTCCCTACCTCGGTTGCTACTTTAGTATGGTTCACTCTCCAAGGCCTCCACCACCTATGATGCCCAGTTCATGGGTAAGATGGCACCCTACCTCTCGCAGGCTAAATAAAACATTGATGGGGCTTGCGTCCATGGGGCATGAGGGGAGGATGGGCTGTTTGGGACACATCTAGCTCTATTTTCCTTGATTTAAACGAATCCTATAGTGCTGGTGGCCCTCTGGTGGAAGAGGTCAATGCTATGCTCAGTGGCTTAGAGCTTTTATCCTTGAGGGATCCTCCCTTGGATACAGTGGAGACATTCTCAAAGATCATTTGGAGCTCCCTCAAAGGCGACATCTCTCCTCCTTGGCAGATCATATATCTCATTTTAAAATTCAAGGTTCTTATTTCCCATGACACCGAGATTCTCCACACATGGTGTGAGGGTAATCGGCTTTCTGACTTCTTGGCCTCTATGGTGACCCCCATTCACCCACTAATGATATTTAATTCCCTTAGATCCCATTCTCCAGGCGTAGTGGACATCGCTATCAAGGATTCTCTTGGTCTTCACATTTTCATACCTCCTTGATGCCTTTTGGTTTTGGTTTTGGTTTTGTTTTTAGGATATTGGGATAGTTTGTTTTTTCTTTTGAATAAATAAAAATAAAATTGTTCTGTCTATTAAAAAAAATAAATGGATATATAACTATCCATCCAAATTCAGAAGTTGAATCTATTATTATATGATAACTTTACCATAAATATATGTTAGTCCTATCATCTATTTAAGTCCATGGAGTGGGGTCTCATAATATCATCAAGTGTCTCGATGTTTCATTCACATTGAAAATTAATTTAGGGATGATAGGTCTTAATGAATTTTAAATATGTGTCTAGGCTATATTGAATAATTTTACTAAACATCGAGTTTAATTTTAGATCATAATTTGATACAATTGATACTGGTGTTCCACTCAACCTAAACTCTAATCTAATATACATATATTCACATTTATTGAGTGATATTTCCAATCAAATGGTGATGAATTGGATGTATTTTTAATATAGTCTGCCACAACCAATATGTAAATATTTACTTTATATGAATTTGCAAGACATGTATGAAACCCCATAATGATGTTCTCCCATTTCTACATAGATACTCATTATGGTTGCATGATATATTTAAACCTTTTCATTAATATCTTTACTTATTCATATTCTATGAATTTTGAGATATATTCCATGGTATCCTTCATATTGTCCCAGTAATAGTTCTCTTAGTGATCAATATGAATATTTTTACTCCCTGTGTGGAAGAAGGATATTCATCCATGAGGATCATTTAATATATCCTTCTTTATCTCATGCTCAGATGGTACACATATTCATTTTTAAAATCAAAAAACTCTAACTAAATAAATGTTTAACTCTTAGGATTTATCCTTTATTATAGCATCTAGATTCTTTATCATATCTATATTATCCCTAAGATATTTCTAATTTTTTTTCAAAATGGATGGTTGATCAATTATTTGATAAATGAAGGATGATATTTCATACTTTATGATTCCCATGACAATTTTTTCATATCTATGAATATTGGATCCTTCTTAATACTCATCAAGGATAAGGCTAAAACATATTTTCTCTTAAGATAATATACCAAATTATACTCCTTCCTAGGATGGTAGTGGATTGAGAAGTCATAGTTCTGGATCATCTCTGACCATCTTCATTTTCACATATTGAGCTTATTCAATGTGGACATACACTATAGTAACATATGATAGGAATATATTTCACACTTATCCTTAGAGGAAAATGAATCAAAATATTAAATGTAAATATTGGTACAAAAAACTATATTTCATGCATTGTAAAATGTTTCTCAGGGACTTTCAACAATCATGAGGCATACCATATAACTTTATCATTTTTTATGGGTACACAACCCCTGACCTTCTTGAATGCATCAATATAGATCAAATAACCTTCACTAATTATAAGTATTATGAGTATATGTGAAGTGATGAGTCATTTTTTTATTAAATTAATGATTCCCTTGTCATATTTAGTAGTCTGGAAAAACATAACACTATTTTGAGTTACCTTGGTTATCAGGTTTGAAAATCATGAAAAGTTTCATAAAAATCATCAATAGTACCAATCTAATCAATGGAAACTCTTAATATTCATTTAAAATGTTGGTCTAGTCCATTCCTTAATGAATTTTGTCTTAAATGGATCCAAATATATTCCTTTACTAGGGATAATATTCCCAAAGAATTTTACATGATCCATCAAAAATTACATTTACTACAATTTTCATATAACATATACATTCAAAAATTCTTTATCATAGTACTAAAATGATATTTTTTCCACATTTATTTTAAATTATATAGTAATACCACATATATAAGGACTATAGAAATTTTCTTGAAGGTAATATCAAAATACTATATTTATAATGTATATTAAGATTATAGGAGAAATAGTGAGTCCAAATAGAATCACTATAAACTCATAGTTTCCAAACCATTTTTGAAATCCAGTCTTGGGAATATCCACCTTATTTTCCCTAAATTGATTATTTCATGACTGAAGATACAAATTATAGATGTACTAATTCTCAAGTAGCTGATCAAATATGTCATAATTCAATGATAGGCGATTCTTATTCTTTATTGTGATTTTTTTATTTGATGTGTAGAGGAAAAATTACCTATCATAATTCTTGAAATATAATCCTAGTTAACCCCATGGTAAAGATCTCGGGCACTTGAATCATTTTTATATGTTATAATGTAGTTTCTTCTTCAGTTTTTACTACCAAATGGGGTCCCATCTATAGGTATTATTTGATGTGGTTTGAGGTATATCTTTAAGATCAATTGATATCTCAACCTATTAGTCAAAAGGATGACTAATTTTTTATTCCAGTAATATATCATCTTATTCCCACATAATGGGAATGTCTTCAATTATTATCCTCTCATTTTATATAATTGTTTGAGATAGATATGCTTACTTATAAGGAATTATTATCTATTATTACAAAGAATATTCTAAATTAGTTCCATCAACCTATTACAATTGTATATAATCAAAGGCTAATTTCAAATTTAAAAAAATATTTATTATCCTAGATGTTGATGTTTTCACTATATAAGGACTACTAATACATGCCCTGTATGGTATAAAATTCCACTAAAGTGTGTTTTAAATGGTGTTTTGAGAGATTCATCTCATAAATTTTGAATACGGAGGAGATGTATTCTTGAGATGCAATAATTTCCCTATCTTTTGATGTCCCTCCCTTCCATATTTAAGTATATCATTTCTACCTTTAGGTATCTTATTGAATTATTATTTCCACACTTATGACATGTTGGTAGTGAAATATTATTTATTATATGGTATTTTCCAACTAATTATCCCAAATTAAACCCCATTCTCTAGTTTTGATCCCCAGTCCCATGAGATGATTGAGAATCGTTGATCTCCATACTAACTTTAAGAAAAAAATGGGAACTTTATTCATAGATACTGAGGCTTTGAATCACTATTTTTTTGAAACTAAATATTAAACCACTAAATAATTGGTCAATATTAATTTCAGTGTCAATAAAAAAGCTAGATGTCTAATGTTCATTCCTTGTGAATTTTACCTCATAAGAATTGATAGATTCAACCTCTTTTTTTCATGCATCCAAGTAATTCCCTCTATGTTTTAAGATAGAGAATTTATGGAAATTATTTGTTGATAAATATATTCTTGGATCATTCCCATTCCATTGGTTCGATATCTCTCATGGGTTATTTATTATCAACAAATGTCCACCACTGATCGACTTCTCCCTCTAGGAAATAAACAACCAATGTAACCTTTTATTAATCTTATAACTAGTGTAAAATGAATATATTATTAAAAAAATTAATCCTATATTACATGATTAGGGTATTATAATATCCACTAAAATTAGGAGGCTTTGTTACATAAATTACTCAACTATAACATTCTCTCTCTTGGAAGATGTTTCTGTTCAATATCATTCATGTTATTATTCATAACCTGAGTTAGTTGAGCATATAATACCCTGAAGTTTTCATCTCCTGATCTCATATAGTTATGAATATATTTTTTGGGAAATCATATAATTTCCTATCATATTGGTTATTGGCATGATTCCTCATATTTCCATCCATTTAAAAAAATAATGGATAATTTGGGAAGAGAGTACTCAAACTAATAATTATATAAATGGGAAACTATGAACTTAGAATTAATAACTTATAAATGATATATATACCCTAATTTATGAACATATAAGTTTCAATATATGTTATACATGGTCATTTAATTATTAGGTTATCCAATATAACAAGTTATATATTACATCATCAAATTTTATAATAATATATTCAATCCTTCAAAATTTTTCAAAAAGTGCATGTGATTTAACCTAATCATATCCCTCGGTAGTTTCAAACTAGGTGATCATTTAGGACCACTTGATGTGCACCATGTAATATTTATTTAGTACCAAACAAACCTTTTTAGTGTCATCACATGTAAGTTCATTCATGAAATAGCTTAGATCGACTTATTTATATCTATTTAGGTATTCCATTGAAATGAAATCACATGATCTATAAAGTAACAAAATTTTAGGATTTTTTACATAAAATTATTCCTAGGGTTTTCACTAATGTATTCTTATCCTAATATCAAAAATAACTATTCCTTTATTTGATAATAAATATAGAAACCTAATTCTCTTAAAATTTTATTTATTATTTTTAAACAAAATGTTCCATAAAATGAAATTCGATAATCAATTGGTAAAGTATCTTTGAGAGATTTGAAACATAATAAAATAATATAAATATTCTCTATATAATATTTATTTCAGTTTAAAAAAATACTATAAAATAACATTGAACTTATTTTACTTTATAGAATATTCTTGGAAATACATAAGGAAAGGGGGTTTTCTATAAATCATAGTAAGGGAATAATCATAGTAAATCATGATGAAGAGTAATACATAAGATACAATAGACATATAAAGATAAAATAAATGAGAGGTATAATATAAATTCACATTAAATAATGGAATAAATAATATGGTATCTTAGGATCATGAAACATAGGAATGGGGAAACAATATAAAGTATGAAACCATAAGAATAAGTTAAGGATTATTGCCAAGACAACATAAACTTGTGTGAACAACTCACTACTCATGAACCATTCAAGGTATCCCATTGGTTGAAAAAAATTATATAATGCTTTTGGGGGGATTTATATTTTTATTCCACTCTTAACATTTATAAAATATACATGTATACGTGTTTCCCATAAGTAAATCATACAAAAGGTATAAGTTTAATAAAAGGCGATGAAAACAAATCGGTTTATATAACATTATCTTTGGGTATACCCAAATAGGATATTGAAATGTTTTCCATAAAAGAGGGTATTAAATAAATCATGGATATTAACTAATGTACAGGAATAAAAAGTTATAAAAATGAGATTCAACAGAAGTTATGACATAATAATAGTGGTGAAGTATGGTTGTAAATAAACCTCTTATGTGAGGTTTTAAGAAGAATATAAAGAACATTTAAAGAGTGTAATTGAATACCAATTTTCATAAAACAAAAATTAAATCCAAATGGATTTATATAAAACATTTATTTTTCTTGAAACCATTCAATGTTAAAAAAATTATATTGAGTGGTACACTTAATTTGATAAAATAAGTGTGTTCCAACTAAGTTAGTTTTCTTAAATGAAGGAATTGATGCTGGAATATTTAGAATATTTATTATCCCTAAAAAAGGAAGGTAGTGTTCACTTTAAATATTCATAAGGATTATATATACAAAATATGGATGATTTTTTTGAGAATATGATTGATGGAAAGGGATAAAAATAAAGAGAATACATAACTCAAAAATAATGAGGGTGGTTTGGAAGATCCATTACATTGGGATGTTAATATGTTCTGTATGTTCTTCTAACATCATAAAAAATCTTCTTAATTTTTGAAATACATGATTATGAACCATTTTCATGTTCATTTCATTTTTTATTATTTTTTAATCTTTTCTAATAATAATTTTAATATGATATTATGATTGTTTTCACCTTCTTGTGGATTCTTGTTACACAGTTCTAAGGACATGTTGCTTTATCAGTAATTAGAAATGTTATCATCTAATGGGATCCTAAAACAAGAAGTATTAATTGAATTATTTTTAATCATTATAGATGTTTATATGGTCCAAAATATCAATATTGTATTTACATTGGAATGATTTCTTTCGTATAAATGTTATTTTTAAAGGTTTAGTTCATTTAAGAAATTTTTATGACCATGGTGAATTAATTTCGTTTTATTTTGACCTAATAAATATCAATACATTATGAAATATAAAAAATATATAATATAACTATTTTGGTAATTTTAACCATAAGATGATTGTTACAATATTCCCTGAATGTGGTGATAAAAATTGAAATATGTTGTCCGTGGAGGTGGTGAACCAACTATAACATGAACAACATTTTCATTTTAGAATATAATAAAAGGATTTTAGATAATGGATATTCATTTAATGTAATGTAGTTTATGTATAATTATAATTTATTTTTTTTATAAAATCATTGGGGGAATACAATTAATGAGGTACAAAAGGAAGAGAGTTTAAGAGAATTATGTTGATAATACTACCTCTTCCTTTGGTTGTTCAGTGTTTATATTGATCTTTTGGTGTAACCAAGTCTTCTAGTACATGGGGGAGTGATTAGGGGAGATATTGTTTTAGATTTTGAGTGAGATAATGGGGTCTATAATGTTTTTAAATGTGGGGTTATGCAATATTGTATTTATAAGGGTGGAGGAGGGTGTAGTAAAACAACATAATGGAATACAATATCATTTCTTCAAAAAGTGACTAATATTATTACTCAATAGTAGGGTATTATGATTTTATATTAAATGAGAAAATAAAAAATCCATATAATTTCTTGGAACCAAAAAAATTCATTCATATTTATTATTAAAAAATTGGTTCTTATACAATTCATATACCATATTTTACTATCCAATATCATTATTTTTTTTATGAAAAACAATATTACTATAATCATATAAAAAATGATGATTCCTAAGAAAAAATCCATGTTATCAAAATATTTTTATAAATATAAGAAATTTAATATTATATCAAATACAAATTTATTGAATTGTTTGGTATGACATGATCAAATTTATTATACATAAAAAATTACATACAGGTTAATAATATTATATTTTCATATTTATGAAAATATACATTATTTCCTGAAACCATTTTATAAAAAATAAATTTTATTCAAAACATTTAAATTTATCATGAAAAAATAAATTTACCTAAAATAAATCATATATATATATATATTAAAAAATAAAATTATGATCTCATTTTGTAAAACATTTATTGTGTCATATTAAATACTTTTATTCCATTGTTTTATGACATATATACCTTATGTTTTTATTTATTAATGTACCGAAAAATATTAAATTTCACCATTATTAAATTTCACTAGAAAAAAATAAAATAGTATCATATCAGAGTAAACAATATTTAATTTGATAATGAATTTACATATAAATACTACCTACTTTTAAGACACGGAAATGATAACTACAGTGGAATAATCCCTTATGTTAATGTTTTTAAATGATGGTAAATTAATGTTGTGGTTAAATTAATATTTTTTTATTGGCGATCCCCACTAACATGAAATCCTCTTATTCATGATTCTGGACAATCCTTAATTTTTAAATTTTTCTAAGCATGCTTAACGAAGAACACCAATTATGCAACCTATTTCCCAAGATTTTATAAATAAGATTCATAAGTTATGCTTCTACATTTTGAGGAAATCATTCCTCCCCTATGAATCAATTTTCTCTCATTGTTAACGTCAATATAAACTGATTCTAATAGTCATGTTATAATAAAACTTTTCATACTACCTTTACTCGTAATGGGTATTATAATTAATTATCATATTACATCCATATTTATTTTTAATATTACACAATAAGAATATAGTGTTTTTGTTTTATTATGTAGTGAATATGGTTTATAACATATAATTTTACTAAATATGGAATACATTTTTTATTCATAAGGTTATTTACATATATAAAAGTTAGGGTCATTAAAATATGGGATGTGTCTTGGTCTAGTTATGTGGTGGCTATATATATGAGGTAATCATAGAACTATAGATTAATTTTTAAAATGGAATGTGAATATTAAAATAATATTATTATGATAATTAAATGAATTTTTGGGGGATAAAATGAAATAAATCATAGGTTGTGAATGGAATGTTAAAAAATGGAATGAAGGGGTAAACCATTGGGAATAAATATGGTTAATAGATGATGATGTTTTTTCATTAAATATGGTTATTAATTCATTAATAGAGGTAAATTGGATAGTGAATAGTAAGTATGTAAATGTTCTAACGAGGTGAATAAATGGGAACTTGTAATTTTTTATGTTTTTCTTTTCCGTGGAAAATTGTGACATTTTATGGTGGTATAGACGGATGTTTTGGAATTCTGCCATGGTGGCAGTGTGATAATGGTTGTGGGTCATGATGATTTTGTATTGGTGTGATATATTTAGGCTGAGATTTTTTTGGATATATATATATATATATATGAAGTATGTTCTTATATTTTTTTATGATACCACGTTAGTTAAATAACCTTATCAACACCAAAATATTTTTGGATCCAGGTGTTGCCCACATCATACAGGTTGGAGAGGGAATAAATGAATAATGTATCCCTCTTACCCTCTCTTTTACTATTATAAACATGGACTGAAGTGGTTATGATGCGAGGATGATGTGGAATTGATATTATGAATTGCACCTGGTAGGTGTAGGACATGAAGCTAATGTCCTTCTTGTTCATGATACATTACAATTCTAAATAGAGATTTATTGTTTGGATATCATTATGTATTTACAGTCATGAACCAATTTCATCTTATGATTTCAAACCCTATAGGATTCTGGGATAGTTAGGGATATGATTCTACCCACATTATAGTTTACATGATTGCTTATGCTTATTCTATCATGTGATTTTCATCTCAATAGATTTTTTGGATGGGTTGGGCTACAGTTTTACCAACATCAGATGAGTCTGGGTATGTAGATATGGTTGTTATGATATTGAAGGTATGGAATTGTATGATGTTTGTAATTATTGTATGGGATTGAAAAAAGTGGTGAAGTGTTTTTGGGTACCCTTATGATCATGTGTATGATTTAAAAATTTTATACACTGATTCATTATTTGGAGATTGATCAATTGTGATGTTGAGTGATAGATGATGTGATTAATGATTTTTGGTAATGTTTTTTTTATTAAAGAATTATAATGATTTTTTACATTTCATGAGTAGTCTAAAGTATGATTATATTGAGTTGACATTCCATTCACACCACTCTATATGTTAAATGATTTTTAGGTTCCTAGGGTGTGTTTGGTGACTAAGAACTATAATATTTTTCTTTGATCTTGGGATTTGATGTGGATTTGCTTCAAAGGAATTTTATTTGGGTATTATCATTTGGATACTTTTAATTTAATGGAATATTATTTACTATATATTGTTGTGTATTTAGTTTATTTTATATTTTGGTGTTGATTAGTGGGTTTCTTGTTATGTTTCTTGGTTATATGAGGGTTATTCCTTCCATTTTCATGTTATATACCCTCGGTGCTAGTCTCTGACCAAGGGTTTATTATAGTCTGGCCATGGGGGTCACCCTCATCTTCAATATAGGCCTAAATGGAGTTCCTAGTGGGGGTGGGCATAAAAAACATGGTATTAAATCCTTTCTTTGAGAGATATGGTTGATATTGGAGTTATAAATTATTAAATAATATATTGGTTACTAGGGAAGCTATAACATACACTACCATATTCTCTATGAAGTAACTAGATTGTGATTCCATGAGACCACAATAGTGACTCCCCATATTTCAACAGTTTCTGGCTAAAAGTAGGGGTATACAGTTGTAATATAGAGATATTATTATCCCTTTTCAAAGATCACAATAATTTAAAAATAAACCCAAAATTAATAGTCAATATATATAAGATTATGAAGAAGTAATAACATTTTCATTAAAAAAGAATGAAATGAAGTATCAAGTAATCTTAAAGACTCACCGATCACCCACATGGTATAGTACATATAAAAAAATAATACAATAATAAATTATAATTATATGATGATCTAAAACATCTCATATAGTAACCTCTACCCAATCATCAATCCCATATAAGTTATCCTTTTTTATCATGAAACCTGAAGACTCCACCAAACCTGAATCTAAAATCATTGAAGTCTTCTCAAGCACCCAAGTGAAATGAGTTCCTAACAAGGATAGAAGTAAAAATTAATAAGTCACTTCAAATTTAGTCCCATACATAACTATTAAATGTAGTATAATTGAATGTGAAATTATTATAATATAAATAAAAAGTGAAAAAGTATAAAAATATATCCACTTTCAATCCTTTCATCTACTGTAATTCCTAGAATCAACCAAAACCAACTTAGGATAGTGTTGTGGGGTCTCTATACCAGTTAAGTAATCATTATAACCAAATATCATACCCTTGTTCAACTCCAAGGAGTATTTCCTAGGAAATGAGTTCATAATAGATATGAACCTATTCCAATGCATCACTGGTAATCATGTGATATTAGGATCTTTGGATGATCCCTAGAAATCCTGGATAATCGTTTTCATGATTAGTAGTCTTAAATGCTTATTCCCAATAGTTTAGGTAAATATGATGCCATATGTCTCTTGGTCTATTCCCAAAAAACATGGAAAAAAGTGTACATTCATTTTTGACACAAAAATTGATTTTTTTTCATCCAAGGGAATCAATATAGTCATCAATGATTAGATACCAGCATTATGGGCATATAATCTTATATGGAAAATAATGTATTTCTATATCATGAATTCAGTCGAAAGTTATACATCCAGATCCAAGGCATGTGTCAGAGGAATGAAAAACTAATATCACCTCGAAATCTTGGGATAGTATCCTAGGAATTCTAAACCATATCACACAAAAATTAATAAAATGTATCCTAGGAATTCCAATAGCATCTATATATTTCTTAACATCCATATCCTATGATAATTTCATAGGTTCACCATGTATCATAATATATCTCAGTGGAAACATTATCCCACCCAATCCCATCTCATATAACACATCTCAAATAGGAAAACCTTCATCCAAACCCATCTCTAAAACATGGTCAACCACTCAACTTCATCATCTTTCCATATCACAATTATTAATAGTTCAAATCATATATTCATGTTCTTGTGAAACCTGTAATAATTACCTACAACTTCTTGTACATACCCCTACTATAGGGTAAAAATCTCATTGGGGAACACATGGAGACCCCTAGGTCTCACCAATGTTATGACACCATTTAGGGATCTTCTTATCACTTACATATATCTCAGTTTGAAACCCGTCACTCTGTGGGAATATCATCCCTCAAAATAAACAAGGCCTCAAAGGACTTCTAGGAAAATCACACAAGGGAGATAGTCCCAAGCCCATCCAATTTCCATGCCACACTAGGTCTTTACAAACACTTAACATGTCATTCACCCTACTTAGTCCCCCCACTCTGGAAATCCCATCTCTAGGGGGGTTATTTATTTCTCCATTTTTATCCTACTGTACTGACATATTCATATGATGTCAAGACCCCACATGGCCATTAACTAGGCCATAAATTTAAACATGTTAATCACCCTTTCTTAGAGGTCACTAGGGTATCCAACACTAGGGACACTACATTAGGTTTATTTAATTTAGTTATAACCCCTTGGGGACTATACATCTTAAGTTGTACATTTTAATCATGGACTGACCATTAATGGTCGAGCTAATCATTGCAATTCCCAAAGACCCTCAATTCTATGGAATTATTTTTATACCAAACAAAAATCTCATTTTAAATAGAATATTTAATTAAAAAAGGTCATAATTTTAGGTATTTAGACCACATATCAAATTATATAGAAATAAATAATAATACAATTAGGAATTTATGAGGTAACATATACCACAATTAATTTCCATTTCCATTTTAAGCCACAACCTGACATATCTTCCCAAACTCAAAAAATTCCATTGGACCCTATACAATCACTGTGAGGCCATAAATCCCACAAAAAGTCATGGATAATTAATTAAACTAATAAATTTAGATAGGTATAAATTCCAAAAAAATTATTAAATGATCTTATCATACTAAAACCACGAGTGACGAGGGGAAGTCCACTACTGATGCACCATGGGCCTAAGAAACAGAAATACCAAATTATTTATGTCGATTAAACAACTGGTTTAACCAAAAATAATACAAAAACAATAAAAAACACATATAAACATACCAAAATAGAAACATTTCATGACAATTTGTAGGCGCAACCTCAAGTCCTCTTTTATGCCTGTTGGGAATAATCCCCACAGAAGTTTGTTGATTCCATTATGATATGATGTAATTAGTTCCCAACATTAAATAATAATCACCCCAAATAAGTGAAAAATAAGGGGAAAACATGGAAGGAATCTATTGGAATAAACTACCATAAATTTCATTAAAATGAAACCAAGATCTTACTAAATTGGGGAAAGAAGGGAGAGAGGCTAGTCTGGCAGTGCCTCCCCCTGCACCTACCTTCTAGGATAATTATAAAAGGGGTAAGCCACTTTTAATAAAACAATAGAGGCCCATTAATAGATTGAACCTAAGGTTCATGTCTTGAACCACCTATACAGGTCCATTGCCCATACCTCAAATATTCAAGTCATAAAGTCCCGACTCATGATGTGATTTGACTCCAATAGCTCCCTTATATATAAAGTCATATCCAGATCCCCTCCAATAATGTCTTAATCACACATGATATCTAATAATCCTTTGTTGATATCAAATAACACACTTTATGGATTTTAAAACTCTCAAAAACCTTTTTCAATTCTCGGTTCTCAAAAACAATAATCACCGTATGAAAAGTTAAAATTACCAATGAATTTTACACCCTAAGAAGAAAATGGGGTTTTATAAACTCCCCACCTTAGTAATTATCATCCTAAAAGGTCTCATGAACTATTTAAATAATTATACTAACTTATAAGGGTCACCAATTCATAATTAACTCATCATATTCTATCTAAAAATTCCAAACAATGTCGCATTATGAAACTCCAAATGGGAGGCACACTATCTATCAAGGGAGATTCCACAGCTTGGCATCACCCAAAAAATAAAAAATGGTGTTTTCCTGCACTTTTTTGACACTTGAAACCTCAGAGGCATAAAAAACTTGTTATCTAGCTTATATTTCTCCCCTCCTCAAGCTTCATCCATCCTGAGCCAATTTGGTTCAACGATTCTCCCCACCATAAAATTTGCCTATGAAAACTATGAATTAGTGATCAAATGACATGCCAGGTATAGTGTTTATCTATCCACAAATAAATATGTATGAAATCACCAATAAATGTTTGAACTTCCTCAAATATATAATTTTGAAATTAGTTAGATCAGTCCCAACATCCCATTCATGGGGACCACATATGATGACCATTACTTGAGTGATATCAACCATACCTCATAATACCCCCATAGTACCAAATAAAATTTACACAAACCATAGTAATAACTTCTCTTTATTTCTTAACATTGGTTTTCTCAGCAGACATCTTAAATACATTTCGCAACATGATATACACCAAAATTAAATGATGATTCATGTTCATGTTTCCACTGAAAATCATTACTTCCAAGATCCCATATACACACACTCTCTAGGTCCAACATCTCATAGGGGTACCTCTTGCGGTCCACTTAGTATCATCATATCCATGTCACCTTGTATTGGTCTTCTAATATCTAATGTGTCTCTTGGGTCCACACACATCACTCATTGAGAATAACATCCCTCAAAATCATTAAGGTCTCATAGAGACCTTAATAGAATTCAAGGAAAATATCACAAGGTAGATACCCTCAAGCCTATCGTAATTCCAAGTCACATTATGTGGGTTAGAACATCCAACACGACCATCAAACTCATTAAGGTCTACCCACCTGAGTAATCAATTCTCATTTTGGGGAAGAATTCTCACCCCACTTTTATCTCACGACCATAGTGAATTCAAAACATCTCAAGGTCTCCATGTGGGAATTCATTATGCCATCCATTTCAATTCATCACTCACCTATAAATGGAGATCCCTAGGGGATCCAACACTATAGACACTACATTGTGTTCGTTTAATTTACTCGGAATATATTTGGGTCTATATATCTCAAGGAATACATTTTAATCATGGACTCGTCCATCTTTGTTGAGTCAATCAAGCTAGTTCCAAAAGAATCTAATGGATTTAGAACATTCTTTACCTCATTAATACAGAACATTATTAATAAAAAAATTATACTAAATAGATTAGCACTCTTGGTTGTGTGACCACAAATAAAATTCCATGAAAATAAATAATAATACCATAACGAATGTATAAGAGACTACTGACATCATTCTTAATCCATTTCCCTATTAAACAATTAACTAAAATCTCTAGTCAGGATCTTCCAAGACAATCTGGACATTTCCCATCACCATGAGGAACGAAATGAAACTATGAATAACCAAAAAATTAATTATTTTCAAATTATAATGAATTAATCTTATAAAATTTGTTAAAATATTGAATTTATATAATCGTAAATTCAAAAAATCTCACATGTAGATCTCATCATATAAAAATATCGAGTAACATGGTGTGGTCCACTCTGGAGGCACCCATAGGCCTAAGAAAAACAAAATCTTAAATTAGAAATGTTGATTCAATGACCAGTTTAAATAAAAATCATAAAAAAACTAAATAATACCATGAAATAATACAACTCAACAAAAACTATGTACGATGGAGGGAAGTCGTTTTTTGGTCCTCGTCCTCATAAATGGGAAACATCCCAATCTATCTTGGAAAATTATACCAATATATAATGAAATAAACCCCAAAACCACAATTTGAATCACTAAAAAGTATCTGTGATGAAGGATAAACAAAAAAATTTAAGAGGATGGATGAACTTACTCAAAAAATCTATCAAAATTCACCCAAGATCACTATAAATGGATGGAATAAGGGAGAAGGGGTGGTCGAATTGAGATCCTACCCCCACACACACCTTTAGAGTCAATAATAAAATGGGTCGAGCCACATTACAAATATCTACAACCAATTCACAACATGAACCAATGTTTTATGATATGATACACCTTGACATGACCCTCTACCTTGAAGATTTATCTCATGGAGCTTTATTTCATAGTGTGAATTTCCTGAAGTGGGTTCTTCATATAGCCACACCTCTTCAAATTCCATGTGACACTATCTTGAATAATAATTACATACATTATCCCATAAAGCATATCCAATAACACTATTTATAGTGATTCAAACTCTGTAAAAACTTTTCTGAGTTTTAGTTCTAAAAAACCTCACCAAACCAAAAAATACAAAATATATCATAATTTTATACCCTACGAATTTTAATGTTTTTTCTGAATATATTATAGATTATCTAGGAATGTGATATAGGCTAGGGGTTAGTGAGGAAACATGATTTTAAAGACTCTTTGATTTGGTACAAGGACATTTTATTTACATAACAACCATATGAAATGGTGTTACATGCATGGTTGGGACCAAGGAGCGGTACACGAATCATGTTAGTTTGTGCTAGTGTTTGCAATTGGTGGTTTTGTTGATGTATATTTATTTAAATATGTAAATTTAATTGAATTACATTCTAATATGATTATATATTTTAATAATAATACTGAACTATGTTCATGTTTTTAGGATATAAAGGATGGATTATTATGGAGCTTGTTGTAATTACTTCATTGTCTCAAGGTGTTATTTGTGTAGTCATATCTTATGTTTTGGGATGATTATTTTCTACCATGATTTGTGTATTTAACATTGTTAATGGTGATATGTATTTTATTTTATGTGATGGAATTTTTTAAAGAAATACAAATTCTTTATACAATTATAGCTCTGAGAGTTAATGAATTTGATCTCAAGTAAATTGAAAACAGAAACCTTGATATTTTAAAAAACCCTATGATTTTATGGAATCCTGGGAATTTAAATTGGTATATAATTTATTATTTCAAATGTGTTAGTAACCAAAAGTTTCATTTAAAAAGTTAAAATGAATTGTTATAACCTCACATTTTTAAAATATGCTATAGGTTAATCAAGATTTTCTGGTTTTAGAGTTAAGAATATTAATGTGGATTCAATAAATAGAATAATATTGATATATTAGTTGAACAAAAATAATATGATATAGTCATTAAACATTTCTTAATTTGAGTAATCATAGTTATTAACATCTTGTTTAATAAAGTTTACTAGTGTTCATATTAATTATACATTATATTTATTTGGAATTTCAGTTGGATTAATGAAAAACATGTTAATGTTTTAATGTGGAACTGGATTAACTATTAATATCCTTTTATTCTTTCCAAGTTTATGTTGCTGGAATGTTGGGTAATCATGTTTAACTAAATAATTTTTTACTTTTTTTTGAAAAATCTAATTTTAATCTTGATGGTTTTTATTTTCATAGTTTATTCAATGTTTTTTGTGGGATATTAAGTGATGTTTAGTGTTGTTAACATTACATTCTATAGTGTAAATGTGCGTTTTTGAAATTAATTTTCTTAAATAAGTAGTAGGTTCGTCATAAAAAATAGTGAATTGAATTTAAATCTTTTATTACATAAAGTGTTGAGATTTTTTCCATTTCATCTTCAAAAGGGTATTCTTTTGAATTTATTTCCAAAACTAAACATAATTTTTTAAATTTTAAATTATAATTTAATGTATTTCAATGAAAATTTATCACATTTTAATATATTTGTTTTCATTTATTTGAACATGATTGAAGTAATTAAATCTCTGTAATGTTAATTGTTTACGTAATGGGGGGTGTGGTTATGGTCTTTTGCTAATTAGGATTGTTGTTCTTGATGTGTGGTATATATGATTAGTGGAAAAGATAAAAGGGGTTTTTTGTCTTCTTGATGGATGGTGACACGTGGGTGATGAGGTAGTTGTTATTTTTAGAGGGTGGGATAGTGATGATTTCAGGGGAAGATAAAATTTTGATAAAGAGGATGAGTTGGTTTAGTAGTTTAAGAGTGTGGGGTTTTGTGTGATTCTTATGCTGTAGTTCAATTATCACTTTTTCTAGTATGTGGTTCAATTTTTTTATATTTGTTTTTTTCTAGACATGTAGTTAGAGTTTTATAAATGAAATTTTACTAGGAACCAAAAGAATTCATGGTATAGGTTATTGTCTATATTTAAAATGTAGGAGGTGTCGAAGGTTCATGGTAAGGTGTTGGGCCATGAGGTTAAGAATTTGATATAGTTGGTTTTAGGTTCATTTGAATTAATAAGGAATCTAAATTATTTACTGGCTTCCTTAATAGTGGGTTCACTTTGAGGGGTGTCATATTAAATGTGGAAGGCAGTTTATGGTCAAATGGATGTTGTTTATCTGGAAGAGTTTCTTACCTTATTCAGAGAGATGTTTTCTCCCAAGGTGTGTAAGGACGAGTGTATAGTGGACCTATTGAATCTATATCTAGGGGGATCCAGTGTTTGTGGTCTTCATATTTTCGTTTTTACATTGATGGTTTTATTTTTGAATAACTTGGCTGATAAAGACATCATAGTGTGGCATTTTGAGTTTGAATTAGGGAATTATAATGACAAAGGGTAGTGATTTTGTATTTTGGTTAAAGATGATGGGTCATGTTGATTTGATTGTGAAGGAGTTTTTTCTAGGATTCATATAAGGATGAATTTGGTTCCTCAATTTATATAGAAAATGGTATGTGGAGGTGAGATATGATGTTTTATATTAATACATACAAGTGACCTCATGCCTTGGTCTGCCCAAATCAATGTATCATGTATCAGGTAAGCCATCGTGTTTTTTTGTGGAATAGTGGGTCTATACTAGTCATATTTCCCTATTATGTGGTATTCTTTTTTGTTATGTTATCGGTTGTCTAGTAATGTGGACTAGGGGAGATTATATTAATAAAAAGTAACCTTAATACATTTTTTAATCAATTTTATTTTTCAAATGATCTAGGGATTTTCATTTTGACGTGTTTTCAGGGAATGTTTTCATTTGGTTTCTCTAAAAATATGATTTTAAAATTTTTAATATGACTCATTTGATTACAATATTGGTTTGAAATTAAATTATCCATTAGTATATAAGGAAAAATATTTTCATTTTACTCCCAAATTTGTGAACGTTTTTGAATACTAAAATTCATGATTATAGGAATGAATTGATTTATAAATTTAATTTGGTAAATTTTTTCACAATGTTGGATGGAATTAAAAATTATTGTGTGGGAGGTTGGTATTTTGGCATAAATAGATGATGTTTTTTTGGGTACCATTTATATTATGTTCTTGATCTTACTTTATTAAACTTAGATGAACTACTTGGAGAGTGATCCTTTCCACGATTGGTTGGTAGATTACATGATATTTGATTTTTGGTTCTTTTATTTTTTCACTAAAGAATTATAAGGATTAATTCACATTTTTATGATAGGACTTGATTATTTTCCTACTAATTATATCTGTTATGATCACCCATATATATATATATATATATATATATATATAGGTTACTATAGTTAGTTTGGTGACCATGATTGGAAGTACTATCTTGGAGCTTATGATTTGTTAGGGAGTTTATAACCAAGATGTTTATTTTTGTATTTTTATTTGTAGACATATATATGACTCACATATCATAAATATTGTATTACTATGGGATAATATTATTTTATATTATGGGTTTGGTTGGTGGGTTTCATGTTGTGTTATTAGGATATATGAGGGTAATGCCTCCCATTTTAATATTACATACCTATGGTGATAGTCGCCAACCTCGGGCCTATTTTAGGTAGGCCAAATGGGTATGATAATAAACATTTTAGGATATGGAATGTTTCTTAATTCCAAATGGTCATAGAATTTGGGATTAAGAAACAAGCATAAAAAAATAGGAAAATTAATGAATAATTTAACTATTTTGACAGAACATTACCAATCTGGGGGAATCTATTGATGACCATCATTAATCATTTGAAGGGAGGATAATCATTTCTTTTTGACACAAAAATAAAATTTTATTAAGGTTATATTAAAAAATTCCTATGGTTTGGTTACAAAAACAATTTTATTCAATGATGACCATAAGGAAACAAATATTCATAACTAATTTTAGAACCAACACTCACTAAGGAAACCCATTAATAACATGATGTTTTTTCTAGAATTTTATCATTAATGTTATGATTTCATGGAAAAATAGTTTAGTTTAATGAGTTTGATCATGAATTTTTATCATTCGATACAATCTTTATAAAGATCATGCTAAAGAACAACATGAAATATAAATTAAAGGTGTAAATAATCACATGAATGTGGTCCCTAAATGCACTCCTTTGAATTTGTAAATTAAATAACATTTTAAAACTAAAATAAATTGATAGATGATTAAAATATATATATAATTTTAAATAATAATACCATATAATAATTACAAAATGAATCTTGGGATTACATCAAGTTCCTCCTTGGCTGATCACTAAATGTTTAAAACTCCATGAAAGGGGAATAAAGTAATGTAAACCAACCCAATATCTATCCTGTCTCCCAATGGTTGAGCATATTTATTTAATGAGGGGTATGAGGTTTAATTATGGTGACTTGAATCTCCCAAACGGTCCCTAAATCAAGCCACCCCATGACCCCATGATCTCTCTTATATCCTCTAGTTCCAGCGACAAGCACCAAAACACATGGAAAATTATTTGGAGAAAAATTTACCCTCCACTACGTAGTAAATTATAATTAAATAAATTAATAATATATCCTTGAAATTCATTTAAAATTTTTAAATACACATCTCAGGTAAAAGATGAAAACAAAAAAAATATCTCTAAGACATATGGATAAGTGTCAACCCAGTCTAGAATCTTATGTTTCTCTACAATGTGGAAATTGAACAATACTAACCCTGGAAATGTTAAGATAGATCAATTAATATATAATATAATATTACTTCTAGGTATTATAATACAAATCATGAAACAAAATGTTTATAATACTTTATATTCCAGGTGTTACCAGACCGTACGTCGTAGGAACTTCCATGATTCCAACACATATGGAAATAACTCTCGCATACTCATTAAATCAATAAACTTGTTTACATTATGTGTAAAATGTATTTTAAAAAAAAATATGGAATGATAATATATTATAAAATCATTACATGGTACCTTATTCTTCTAAAAAAACTTCAAATATTGGATGGGTTCATACCTATTTTACTTTCTTCGATCATGTCACATGAATTTGAGATACACTGAGTAGGAAAACATTTTCACCCATTATAGTGAAACCTATACCAATTTTATTTAGATAACATGATCATTATAGAGAGAAATGTAATGTTGTATTCAAGATTCAAGATTATCTAACACTCATCCATCCTTGGGATTGAAAGAACACATTTGAAAATAGAACTTATCATTTTAATTACTTCCAACTTTAAGGAAAACTTAAAATAAAGTTTAATTTTTTTATTTAAATTTGTAAACCATAGACTGAACCAAAGATCCATTTTGGTTTTTTAAAATTTAATTAATTTCAATCAACATGAGTGAAACATATTTTTTTAATCATTTTTTTAAAAATTTCAGGTGAGTATTCCATTTTTCTCCGCCCTGTATTACCCAACCATTGATTTTCCAAAAAATCACACTTTTAAAAAAAAATTATTTATAATATTTTAACATTAATTAATATTTTGTTAGGATGTGAAAAATGGTTTGTAGACAAATTCAATTGCGAAAAATTAAGGGAAACATGTTAATGTATCTATATGAATGATATATTATCCTTTTATAAGAAAGAGAGTACTAAATCAAAAAATGAATACTCATTATATCTTTTTTATTTAATTCTCTTTTATGGTTAAAACGATTCAGATAAACTCACATTATATTCTATTATATTTAATTTAACATCATATTTCATGTAAATTTTAACTCTTTATCTATTGAGAGTCACTACATTGTATCATTACATGATTGTAAAAACATACTCTCTAATTAGAGAATAATATCCCCTATTATCACATTATTACCATTTAAACAACATACCTAAAAATTACATGGAATATATGGAACAAGGGGAGAATTTGATCATCATAATGGAACAAAAATCCTTATTTTATGTTTTAATTTGAAATTTGAGTTAGTTAAATTATTTATTATATTTATCACATAAAAATAACATACCATATTAAATTTAATGTTACTAATGGTTGGAATACATAAATTAGTGCATGTTGCACTTAGATATAAATAAACTACCTCAGTTATTTTACATTATAATTATTAGTCTTCTTAGTATTCATTCATGATTAACCAAATTATGAAACTCCAATTTCCTAATAAAATCCGTATAATTCAATATAAATGAATAAATAATAAATCTCCCAAAAAATTCATGTATAAATTATATCTACACAATTTTGAGACAATCTCAACAAAATGGGGTTCCATGAAACATTATATTTACATGTTAAAGATACCTAATTAATACTAATTTATGAAAAATGTAATTTATAAATTAAATAAATAAATTTAAAACAAAGAGAAATATATGTGATTTCATTCCAAAAATAAATATTTTAATTGGATCATATAATTTTTTCTTCAAAATCCATTTAGTTAATATTATTAAATAGAAAGTGGTTTGTTTATTATGTTGAAAATGAGCAAAAAACACATCTCAATAAATTGCCCAATATTTTCCATATGGGTTTGAAACACATAAAATTAGAATAACCTTGAAGTTACCTTAGGCATACTCTAATCATAACATACTATCCCTAAAATATAACTGAATCACTTTCCAAAATAATTCACAATCCATCACTCATGAAACCCCAGACACCATATTGAAAATGAAATAAAACCAATTTAAAATCAAGTAAAAATACCAAAATAATTATTTTAGACTCATTTGATTGAAATACAAAAATAATATATACCAATGAATCCCAAATTCAAATATCTAATTCAATAAAATCATAATAAAATAATCTCACTATAAAATATCATCAATTAAGAGAACAAGAACTCTAATAATAATGAGTCGGGATATCCCTAACTCAAAAATAAGTAGGATATGTATACAAAAATAGTTCACCGTGGCATTTGTGAAATATTTAATTTTTTAATCCTTCTATATCAGGATGACATGAGATAATAAATTAGAATAATATAGGATAGATTTATAGAAATTTTACATATATTCAAACTTGAATAAATCTATAACAACCCTTGTTTATCATTCATGGTTATTACATAATTATTTCAGAACATTTCATACATTACACAAACATACTCCTAAATACTATATTAGTTTAATGGATTTGGAAACATGGAACACAAACTTATAGTCTGGTAAAATTTAATCAATGTTTCTAACAAAGATCTTCCCCATTAGTACCCTTACATAAAACCTGGGGAAAATAAAACAAACGAAAGGGGTGAGAAAATATTCATAGGAAGGTTAAACATTCTATATATATAAGAATATCATGAGAATAAATGTATGAAAATTAGAGTAAACATTTGGAAATAAATCTCTACTTATCAGTGATCAAATTCTTGAATCATGGATTTAGATCTTGGAAGTTCATAATACAAGAATCTGATGGGAGTGAAGAGAATAAACCATGAAATCATAACATAGAAATATGACATGAAATTTGTGGTAGACATATAAACATGTAATATAAATCCCTATAAGTCAAGTCACATTGAAAAAACATAAGAATTAACACCATAGGGAATAATCCTACAATGTGGGATACACTATAATCCCAAGTCATAGTCCTTTCATTATAAGTGATCTGGTTTCAACATATTCCCACAATGTATATGGTTTCTCTATCTTCCCATCATGGATCAGGTTTTCCCCTATCCACATAGTGTATCAAGTATATCAAATTGTTTCTTATAATTATCTAATGATATATAAATATATACGCAATTCATTGGAGGTAGATATAGATCCAACCCATAAAATAATCAAAATTATATATATGTGTTCCATATGAACATGAATCATTCATCAAATCAGAAATCATGAAAAGAAATGGGTTTCATAAACATTTAACCATATAATAACTCATTTAAAATTAACATAATTCTTAAAAATCAATTAAAAAAACAAAAAAAAATTAGAGAAATACCATTAATGGTTCCATTGGATTCTATCCCTAGTAAATCATGGGTAACAACAATAGATTTCATCTAAGATGGACCATATTTTTGAATGATCTTATTAGAACATTTCTTGAGGAAAATATTCTTTCGGATTTGAAAAATTATTTTTAAATCATAAAACATTTAGAAAATATTTTTCTTTGAAATGATATTGAATACATATAAATTAAATTACATAAACCATTTTAAACATCTATAAATTCATTTTCCTTGAAAATGATTAGGATATTATTTAAAACACTTTGAAAAAAAATTTGGAAAACCTTATTTGGAAGGAACAAGTATTTTTGAAGAAAGAGAAAATAACATTATAAGAAATTTATAATATCATTAAAATATGGATATTAATGATACAACATTTCCAAGGTATGTATATACACCTCTTAATGGAATATATGTGCATAACATAACTTGTGCCTAAACAGAATGAAAATTGAAACCAAATTACCATACTAATTTGGTAACATTTAAACCATAAACCATGAAATAGATATAATCAAATGGATATATAATTAACCATATATTTTAAGATAAGGATCATTTATTACATTCATGGGAAGTAAATGCACCACAAAAAATAAACAAATAGTGAATATGGCATAAGTCCCACATAAATAAAAGTGAGATTAAAAATCCCATTACCATATTCTATGACTCTCATTATACTCATTCTAAACTAAAGTATAGTAAATAATATATATTATATATATATATATAAAATTACAATTCATATATCTAATAAGATATATTATTTTAGTATGACATTATATTACCTCTTTATTAATAGTTCCATTGTAAGGTTAGGTTTCATGTATTATCAGTGTTGTATATAGTTTGACATGTTATTCATGCTACTATTACCTATATCACGATTAAATTATTTCTAGAATATATAAAAATGATAAAAATATCATATATATTATTTTAATAAATATTTATTATAATTAATAAAATATATAAATATGGATGGGATTACATCGTTCATGGAGACGGTATGTCATACGTATATATGAACACGACTTCCATTTAATTTTGTATTGAAAGAAAAAAAGTAAATGAAATTTATATATAATATAATTCAATTATAATTATTATTTCATATATATATCATATAATTTCACTAAACCAATCCTTAGTATATTCCATGTAATGTGAGACTGAATCACATCGCTTGGAGGTGGGGGTACTCCACAATCGAAGTAACCGTTTTTCAAAAAAATGGAAAGAATGAAGGTATGTGTTATATAAAAAATAAAAAATAATCAATAATTCCTAATTTTCATATATATCATATAAAAGTATCATTTCCATTATAGTTCCTACCATGATAGGTGGTAATGGAAAAACAAAAAAACATAGGTTCTCGATGAGGTAGTACATTGTACACTTGAACGATAAGTTCGTTACCCATTTCATGAACGTGTGTTTAAATGTTGGTATATAACATTTAATTAAGAAATATAAATATATTTATTATACCGAGTTAATTATATAAATATTAAATAAAAATAATTTAATGGTTTTAAGGATGAAATAAAACAAAAATGTTCGTTGATGAGCGTGACCTCTTCTTTGGGTATCTCCAATTGATTTTAACAAATGTAATACTTTGGTTGTATTGATACCTAAATTAATGATTCTAGTATGAAGGTAGTGAATTTTATAGTACATTTTTATTAATTATTTCTATTAAAAATAAGTTTTTAATTGTGAATAAAAGAGAAGAAGATTTTCCCTTTTATAAAAGAGGGAATGGGAACTTTTGGAATTTCTAATGAGATTAATTTATAATAAATCATTATCAATATAAATACAAAAAAAAATTCCATTTATTATAAAATAAGATATTATAGGGTTGTAATATTATCAATCAATATATATTAAAAAGAATTATTGCAATTATAAACCATATCATTTTGATTAACCCTTAGTTAAGATATTTTCATTTTAACTATGGTAACTTGGTTATCAATATTAAGATAATGTAATTTTGACTTAGAAAGTGTAAATTAGACCATATATGTCCAATTTATGATATTTTCAACCAAATATAATCCCATTTTTAGTTTTTGAATATTTTTATGATTTATAAATAATTTAATAATATATTATTTTCATGAAATATCATTAGTTTCAACTTTGACACTATTCATGCATTTGACATAAGGAAAATAATTACAACAATATAACTTTGAAAATGTTGATTTAATACAACCCTAACATGTCATGTTAACCTATAAAATTATTTTTTTCACCTTAATTAAGTCATATTATATTTATTTTAATATTTATAATATCTTTTAATTTATTGCTTCATTAATTGAAAAATTACTGCATCATCAATGTGTAATTATTTATGAAAATTATTTAATCACTAAAATTTTAAAAAAAAATTATATGAGGTAGATAATAATTTTTAGGAAAAATATATACTATTAATAATATATTCAATTTTCCCTCATATAAAAATATTATACTTTTTAAAAGTAAGTGTGTGACATTTTGTTACTCTCTTTTATTTTAATAAAATCTAAATCATTTTCATGAAATAGTGTCTGTTAAATAAGTTAATTCCAAAACATAAGTTCTAAGGGTTGAATTAAATTAACCTAATAAAATTTGGGAATGTATTAGGATAATTTTATAGTCATTCTCATTTTATTTTAACATAAATTACTCTATTGCCCATTAACATGGTAATTCAAATTACCAGTGATTATATTCATATTTGAAAAAAATAAAAGTTCTTATTTCCTAAATTTGGAATATATGATTCCAAATATTTATTTGATTTTTCATAATTCAAAAAATAGAACATTATATTATTTATTTGAAATTAAAACTGTTGAAAAAAAAAGAAAATTAGTTTTTCACGTGAACACGTCCAAAAGATTGAAATGTTTTTATATTAAAATTCAAGGTAAAATAGATTCTAATGATCTATTGGATTAATTGAAAAAACATTGATCTAATTATAATTCAAAACAAATAGAATATTTCAATTAACAATATAAATTATTTTTATGTAAAATCTATCTTCAATCAACATTCAATATTTTTTACTATTCATCATACTGAGAATTTTATTCAAAAAATAACAAAAATTGAACCAAATTATTTTTTTATTCTTATTTCAAATAATAATTTATTTTTTTCATATATAATTTACAAAATTTTCAAAAACTATATATAAAAAAGCTACTCTATCAAAAGGTGGAAAAACTGCCTTTTTAGAAAAATACTTCTTTTATATGTAAAATTGGATTCATCCTAATGTCATGTATAGAAAATGAATAGCATGAATGTTAAACATTAGATTTAATATATTATATATATATATTTAATTAATATCATAAAATGATATTAATTTTTTCATTTATTAGTATAAAAAAATGTCTGCGCATTTAAATATATTTTTTAAAAAAATGGTTCATTTTATTTTCAAAATTATTTTTCATTAATTCAGCATTAATTAGTAAAATAATTAGGTGTAAATAATAATTTCATAATTTTTTAATATTATTCATACTATCCATTCTGAAATTTAGGTTTTAAGTTTCATGTTTAAATAAGTATAATAATAAAATAATGGTTCACTGAAACATAGTATTTTATGTAAAGCAAGAAAATCTAAGATTGAGTGTATTTCAAGAATATCATGGTGTATCATATAATACAAGACATAAAAAATTAATTTATATAAAAAATGTTCACAAAAAACTCAGGTTTCTACCTTCTACCCCGCTTGAAATGAATTTCACCCTCAAATTTCATCATTTTAACACTAATAAAAGAGGATAATTCTTCGACATCATATCGTCAAGTTACCAAAATTCTTATTTAAACTGTTGATTTTATATAGAAAACATTAACCAGGTTGTTGGCCTAGTTTAGGATAACAAAACCTCTACAATCCAAAATTTCTTCCAGTTTCTCTTTATAATAAATATGTTCCCCCACAGTAAGACTTTTTCATTTATTATATTTGAAGGAATGGACATACACTACATTATAATAGATATATGGAACGCATCATGAAAATGAGAGAGATTTTCTAGAATTTCCTATGAATAGGATACCATTCCGATATGATCATGAATTTAAAAATGAAATTGCATCGTTGAAATTTCAAATTACACTTACAAAATAAAAGGTGGATGTTTGATAATTTAATTTTTCTTAACCCACAACGTAATAAGGTTCCATAAAACATCCTTTTAAAAAGGGGGAAGTAAAAGGAGAAAATCACCACATAATTAGGATTGGAGGAAATAAAAAACTTAAACATGGAAGAGAATTCAAAATTTCATGTTCACATTAAGATGGGTAGATAACATGTTCATTATAAATTTAATTCTCACATAATGACAAATATTTGATGATCCAAAGAACCATTTGATTCATTGAAAATGAATCTAATAAAAAAAAAATTGTTTCAAGATACATTTCCTAAATATGATAATTTTTTCATAAGAATATAGGCTTACATGATTCCATTACATTTTTTAATCACGTTCTCATCCCTCGGTTGTGCCTTGATCAATTTCCTCTTAACATCTTACTCTAAGAAATATGGTTGAAATTTTAATTCTTTAATAACTCGGGGATCATAAGATCCAAAATAGGATTCTAATTCATTCAATATTTCTCTGGTTATCATCAGAACAAAATGGATAACACATGTTATCCAATATTTATAAATCTTTATATTACGAAACATTAAACTCTAAAACCTCATCCAAATTGAAATGTATATAATTTCATAAATAGTCACCCTTACGAACCTTCCAAATGTTTAAATCCAAAACATTTTAAATAAAGTCACCAATCATACAATTTATCCCTAAAAACATGATGTATATCTTAATTATCATATACTAAACATGTGAAGACCATTTTCATATACTCTCTTAAAATATGGTAATAATATGAATTGACTTAAAAACATATTGAAAACATAAAATCTTTAAAAAACACTTTTATCCTACCAAAAATCTAGAAATTCTATGAACTCAAACCTTGAAAACCCTTTCTTTCATATTAATAAACAGTTCTATTCCCATCAATACTATCCCATTAAGTTTATCACATAATAAAACATCCCATTATCATACTATAATCCAGAAATGACGTACATATTATGGGTTATCTTTTTTTAAATCATGTTCTACCCAAACATATCACCTTACAACCTCAAATACATTTAATGGTTACTCATAACATTCAAAAAAATCTTTGGAATCCATAAGGAAAAACTATAGTGGGCCATTCCTTATATGTTTCATTATTATGTTATACCATATAAAGTAATTAAACAATATTATAATTGAATCCTAATACATAAATACTATAATCCTTCCACTTTAATGATTTTCGTGAAATTTGAACTTCCTTTTTTCTAAATGTTAATACTTAGGTCAGGGGATTAAGTTTGATAATTCCCATCTTCCCCACATAAAAGCCATTTAAATACTCGAATTTTTTTTTACTATATGTCTTTATTTTCCCCACAAATAACATCTTACACTCCATTTGAGATATTTCACTAGGTTATTCTTCCCACCTTATTGACATGTGGGAATCCAAATATTCTTTCCTCTATGTTCATAAACACATAAACTTTTATAAAATTACATATATATCATATTATATGTTTTTTGAATCTCATAAAAGTTGATATTTTTTATCAAAATATGAGATTTATGATTATGAATAATCACAACATACTTTGATATTTTAATTATACCATTTTATTTATTATCAGAAAATTTTCCATCACATTCAATGACATCCCAGTTCGTTTTGGATTCTTCCATTGATTAAAATCAAAAAAATAGTTTACGAAACACTAATCATATTGGTAGTACAACATTATCATAGTTAATTACATTAAATCTATAACATCTTAGTTTTTATCTGATATTAATAATGATTATTATGAAAAATGTGGGATTGTATCCTTTTTTGACTAAAACATTCATCTAATACAAACTATAATGACCCATTGTTTTCATACATGGATATTACATCATTTTAGTTGTAGAACATTTCCTACATTACACAGACATATGCCTAACGATCATATTAGTTTAGTGACTTTAGAAACTTGTAACACAAATTTATCGTTTTGGGAAATATCATAAATGATTACTAAAAATATCATACCCTTTGGTAACCCGACCTAAAACCTTTCTTATAACACTGGGAGAAGAAAAGACAAGAAAAGGGATAGCTCCGATGTTTAGTAAGGATAAATATAGAATATATATAAGCATATCATGAGAACACGAGTATGAAAATGAGTATTAAATTTTACAAGAAAACCATCAATCTCAAATATAATAATCTAGAATCATGGAATTAAATATTAGTATTTCATAAGACATGAATCATATGTGAGTCAGGATAATAAACCGTGAATAAATGACATAGAAACAATACATGGAATTCTGGGAGGACATAAAAATATGTAATATCATTCACTATAAGTCAAGGGACATTGAAAAAACTTAACATGGAACATAATAGGAGCTACACCAAATGGGATTGACACACTACAATCCTGATTCACATCCACTTTCTTATAAGGGATCAGGTTTCTCCATCATCCCATTGTGGATGATGTTTCCACGTCTTCTTAGAGTGGATCTAGCCCATAAAAATGTTTCTCATCATTATATCAGGATATATAAATATGTACCCATTTAATTGTAGTGAGATATAGGTCTCATCTGTCAGATAATTAAAACAATACATTTTTGTGACACAAAAGAATAAATCCTTCATCATAACAGAAATAATGAATAGAAATTGTTTTAGTATACATTTCACCATAGCCTAACTCATTGAAAAGTAATAAAATTATTAAATATTACCTCATAAAAACCTAAACCACTCAGATAAAGACTTTTAATGGTATCCTTGGATCATATTCCCATTAATGAATGAGTAACACCAATGGATTTCATCTTAGATAGAAAATAGTTTTGAATGATCTTGTTAGAACATTACTTGAGGAAAATATTGTTTCTTCTTTGAAAAATGATTTTTCAATAATGATAATTTTTGAAACCCATTTTCATAGAAAATTATCTTTAAAAAATATAATTTAATATTTTTAAATAATCTTAAATATCTTTGAAATCATTTTTCATTAAATTGTTTAAAACAATAGTTAAAGAACTTTTAAAACATTTTTAGAAAACCTTGTTTTTAAGGGACACAAATTCATGACTGAGGAGAGAATAAAATTAAATGAAACATATAATATAATTAAAATTAGTATATTCATGATAAAAAAATTAAAATGTAATTATATATACCTCATAATAAATAATATAGGTTAATAACATAACATGTGTGTCAAATTAGGTAAATTGAGACAAAATTATATTACTGATTTTGTAACATTGAAGCGTAAACCATATGAAGGTGACATATTCAAATCGATATGTAAATAATAATACATTTAAATATAAGGATCATATATTAAAATAATGGGAATTATATACACCACAAAAAGTAATTGAATGGTGAAAATTGCATTAGTCCCGTAGAAATAAAATGGAGACTAGAAATCCTCTTACCTTGTGTCTTGACTCTCATCGTACTCATTAAAAAATCATATATAATAAATATAATTTTATTAATAATCTACCTAAAAATAATATTCACATATCTAATACCATATATGATTTTATTATGATATTATATTACTCATTTATTAACAATTCCATTTTAAGTTCACATTTCAGGTAATATCCGCATTATATATGTTTTGATAGGTTATTATTGATACTCTTACATTGAATAGGATCTACTTTTTCCAAAAATTTAAAAATTATATAAATTTAATATATATTCAGTACATAAATATTTATATTAATTAATAAAATATATAAATATGAAATTAAACACAGCATTCAAGGAGACGTTAGGTCATACATATTCATGAATGTTTCTTTTATTTCATATCATATTGTAAGAAATAAATTAAATGACATATATGTAAATATATATTATCATTAAATTAGAATTATTATGTCATATATATCATATAATTTCAATAAACCCATCCTTAACAAATTTCATGTAATGTGTGAATGAATCACATCGCTTGGATGAGGCATTAGTCCACACATCCACACGTGAAGTTTTTGTATGCCCACAAAATGGAAACCATAAAGGTATGTGATATATAATAATTGAAGAAGGAAAAATACATCATAAATTTCATATATATCATATAAAAATAATATTACCAAAATACATTCCACCGTGGTAGGTGTTAATGGAAAACGAACAATCATCATTTGGTGAGCCGGTAGTCCATCATACACACGAACGGTATGTTAATTACCCATTAGATGGATGTGTGTGTAAGCGTCGGTATAACCAATAATTAAAAAATATTTGTTTATATAAGATAAAAAGGATATTTTATAAACATGAAATTAAAATAATTATAGGTGTTTAATGAAGAAATTAAACAAAAATGTTCGTTGATGAGCGTTACCTCTTCTTTAGGTATCTCCTTTTTATTTTTACAAAAGAACTTCTTTGGTTGGATTTCATCCAAATATAATGATTCTAGAATTTAGGGAGGGATGTTTCAAGGCTACTTGAAAATATATTTTTGGAAATATATATGTTTTAAAGTGTGAATAAAAGGTAAGAATAGGTGACCTTTTATAAGAGAGCGAATGGGAACTTTTGGAGTTTCTCCAGAGATTAACTTATAACAAATTTAATATCAATACAAATACCTCAAAATTTAGGTTGATTAGAATATATGTTATTATAATTTTTTAATATAATGAAACAAAATATGATATGACAGTTTTGTTTTTATTTAAAACCATATCAATTTGATCAACCATTTGTTAAGCCATTTTATTTTTTACTATGTTAACACATTTTTCAATACTAAGACGATGTAATTGTTACAAATAAAGTTTCAATTAGACCATAAATGGAACATAAATTATATTTTTGACTATATATAATCTTATTTGTCCTTATTTAATATTTCTAAGATTTATAAATAATTTAATAAAATATTATTTTCATACATTATCATAACAGTCAATTTTGACACTATTTATTACATTGACTTTAAAAAATCAATACAACCATATAAATTTGAAACAATTAATTTAATACACCCCTAAAATGTTATATTAATTTAAAAAATTACTTGGTCACCTTAATTATGTCAATTTATATTTATTTTATTATTTATAATATCATTTAATTTATTTTCTCTTCAATTGAATAATTACTGCATCATCATTTGTGTAATTATTTATGAAATTTATTTATTCAATAAAATTTAAAAATAAATTCATATGATGAAGGTAAAATTTTATATTTTGTAATAATATATATTCAATAATATATTTATTTAATTAATATTAAAAACAATATACGTATTAAAATTAAGAGTGTGATATTTTGTCACTTACTTTGACTTAAATAATATATATGTCATCATCATGGAAAAGTTTCCATTAAATAATTATATTATAAACCTTATGTGATAAATGATTAATTAAAATCATAAAATAACATTTGGAAAAGTGTTACGGTCATTTTATAGTTCTTATCACTTGATTTTCAACTTCAATTACTCAATTGTCCTTTTTTAATGATAATAAAAACTATGAAATTTATATTTATATTGGAAAAAAATGAAATAGAACAATTAAATTAATTTTTAACTTATGATTTAAAATAAATATTCTAATTTTAATAAATAAAAACAAATAAATTTTTAAAATTAATTTAAAATTATTCCTGTTGATGAAACGGGAAAAAGGGTTTTAAAGTGAAAACGTCTAAATGATTGGAATGTTTTTAGATCCAAATTCACTATGAAATTAATTAAATGCCCTAAATTGGATTAAATGAAAATAATTTGATTTAATTGTACTTTAAACCAATCAAATATTTAATCTAACTATATAAATATTTTCAATGAGATTGTTGTGTTCAATTTAAATTCATTATATTTCACTATTCATCAAAACCCAAATCTTATTATAAAATCACTAAAAATTAAGTAAAAGTATATTAGGATATCATTATTTAAGTTAATTAGTGTATTTTGTGAAATATAATTTATAAATATTTCAATACCTATATTTTAAACTAGTTCTCCTTAAAAAGGCCCCAACACAATCTTTTTAGAAAAATACTTCTTTTATACATCAAATTGGAATTGTTATTATATGAATTCTTGAAAAAAAATAGGGTTAATGTTAAGAATTATATTGAATATAATATATATATAATTCATTAATAAAATTGAACCATATATATTTGTTTTTTATTGGTATAAAACAAACTTGTGCATATTTAAATAATATTTTAGAAAAACATTTCAGGTTTTTTAAAAAGGGTTTTACATTATTTTATAATTAATTGGTAAAATAATTATGTGTAAATAATAATGTTATTATTCAGTTAAAATTATTCATACCTTTCATTATAATAGACAAGTTATAATTTTTTTTCTTAAATAAGTATAATAATAAAATGATGTTACATAGTAACTCAATGTTTTGTGTAAATCATGATAAGATGGTGTCAATTATAGCACAAGCTTAAAATTGGGTAGAATATAATAAAATACACCAAACATATTTAATTAATTCAAAAAAAATTATAATGGCTCATGGAGTAATCAAATCCATCCAAAATAATGCTTAATTTTGAAGATGATGAATGATGATTGAGGAAAGAAAAATAGGGCCCTTGTAGGGTGTTTTATTGGGGAAATTATGGGAGGTGAGGTGATGTTTAGGGTTTAAAGAGGGAAAAATATAATATAAAATATTTCCATTAAATAGAATTTCTTAAAAAAATTCATAGGTGGCCTCTAACCACAGTTCTGGTAGAACACCAGTGGCTATACAATCATCAGTTGACTAGTAGACCTCTACCAGAGGTCAAGTGATTAGTATACCATTATTCCCAATCCCTTTTATTATTTTATCATCAATAAATATTCTTTAGTTCTTATCTCACACCTAATTCTCCTTTAATAAACTATTTGAGCAAATATAAGACCATTAAGTATGTCCCCATTCACAAATTAAACTAAAGTTAAAATATTACATAAAATTTAATCAGTTAACATTCATAAAAAAAAGTTAATAAACATGGTAAGGTTCATTAATGAGACATTTTATTAATAATTTACACAAGATATGTCCAAAAGAATTCAATGGTATATGTGAGGTAGGTGGTATTTCATTTTTAATATGTAACCTCTTATTTATCCAAATAAATGATTATGTATTTTGGTTAATCCTAATTTTATAATTATTTCACATATTTTAATTCTAGTTACATTTAAAAGTGCACTTGATTCAACCCAATTAGATCCTATAATCCCATGTAATGTCCTATTTAGTGCAGGTAGTTATAAACTATAACAAACATTCTAGAAATAATGGGCCATCATTGGGCCCCATATGGGTTGATATAAGTTTGGTCCAGATTAAAAAATTATATCAGAATTTTTTTTGAATACTATAAAATATAAATTTGAGAATTTCTATAAGTATATGGAATTTTATTTCATGAATATAAAACTGATAAACGTATATAAAAACACTAAACATGTTATATTTTATCTTTTTAGTTTGTTTTAAATACTGATTACAGAATGTGAGTATAATGAAAAATTATTAAATGATTGGATACTAAGACACATATGAATTATAAATTATAATTGTAATATTGAAAATATTTGACAAGTTTATATACAATAATGTCAATTTCAAAAGTTAAATTTTATGGACACTGATATTGGGTATATTTTTTGAAACGTAATTTTTATTTCTTTATTTTTCCACTAACATATCAAATATTTTTCATGAAATTTTCATTTTCATTGTCACTAATTACACATTCAAGTAACCATTTCATGATTTTTTAGATTTTGTGGATTCTTCTTTCAAGGGAATAAACTTTACATCATTTTTTGAAACATTATCAACCTTATCTTACATGTACTCAGTACATATAGTTCGTATAGAGTATGGTCCATGATAATCAATAAAATCATAATGTTTCATTAATACTTCATCAAAATTTCTAGTTTTCTTTAAACTCTTATCAACTTCTCAAATAGATTTTTCAAAAATAAAATTTAATTTATCCACGGAGTTTTTAGCCACCACTAACTCCTATTGTGATTTTTTAATATCCATTTTATTACCCACAAGCCTATGTTCAATCACATGTTCTATTCTATTCTCCTTAGCATCATCATAATCGTCATCGAATTTTCATTATCATTTAATAACATTGATTATTTTTATTAAAGAAAAAATAATTATCATTAGAAGTATTCAAATCCTTGTTTAATCACATTAAATCCACAACTAAATTTTAACTCATAAGGATTAATGATCTGAATTTATTTTTCAAAAAAAATTCCATTCCAATCTCTATATATAATTTAAAATCACTTTTATCACCTAAATATGGATATAATTCACCTACAAAGTTTACATTTTTTATACAGTTCTCTTGAAGTGTTAAATTTATTTTCCTTAAATCATATTATTATTCTTCCAAATTTGAAAAATTAGATTTCTTTTCAAATTATAAAATTATTTCCCCTCTTAATTGATGGATACTTACACTTACTAAGTTTTTAAGTATTCAACTGAGATAATATCCTTGATGATCAATCTTTCATCTCCCTCTATAATTTGTAAATTTATAGAAAAACTTAGAATGACTCCATAACTAAAACATTTAAAATTTAATTTACCATAATATTTACCTATTTTACATTAAAACATTACTTGAGATAAGTGAAATGATATTTTTCTATCTTAACATCAATGTATTCATTTAAAACAGAAATATCATTATGTTATTTAATCTATTTTAGAGTTTTCTTATTATTCACTACTTTGAAATCAATTTTATTCTAATACATAATTATTTTATTGAAATAAATATCATTATATATCTCATATATCAAAAAACCAATATGTAATTCATATAGGGGAAATGAATTGAAATCATAATCCTCAATTGTTGAAATTTTATCTTTAAACAGATTTGGTAAGATATGATGTAACAGCCCAAGATTTTATAAAAAATATTCTTTTTAATTTTATTAATGTCTTGTGTTGTACGCTACACCAAAAGGGGCTTGCACAACACGCATCCTTGACTTGCCTTGCATTACACGCAATCGCGACCTTCCTCGATAGCGTGTGTAATACGCAATACCGAGTTTCACTAAACAATGATATGCTATTAAAATATTATTAAAACTAGCCGTTATGAATAGTAATAACCACTTTTTAAAACTCTGTAAATCTAATTTTTCAAAATGAACTTCATTTTTGGATTCGGAGTATCGAATTTAGCCTAAGGTGAAATTTTGGTACATTTCGGATAACTTTCATATTCTGATGAATAGTGAAAATTACTAAATTATAATTAAAAAACAACTTTTTTAATCGAAATAATTAATAGTGATAAATTATTAATTTGAGTAGTTTTAAATTATATTTAGAATATATTTTTACAATTTAATACAATGTTGGTCATTGGATGTAATTGCACATTTAAACCAGACATAAACAAGTGTCAATCTTTTGATAGATATTGTTTCTTAAAAACACGCTATTTGTTTTAACAGCGGGACTTAATTATAAAATTAATTAATGCAACTTCTATGTTATGAATTTGGTAAAATAGACTTCATTTTTGAATTCGGAATATGAAATATAGCTTAGGATGAAATTTTGGCATTTTTCTGAAAACCTTCAATTTTTTATGAATAGTGAAACTACTAAGTGGTAGTTAAAAAAAACTGAATTTTTCATAAAACTTAATTTTACCGTTCTGTGAATGGAATTTCGAAAATCCGACAGACACGGTTAATATCAAGGACTAAAATGTGGTTCAATGAGATGAAAATAATTTTTGGTGAATAGTAACTTTTTACTTTTTTTTACCGCGGTTAATAGTAAATAGGGTAACTAAGGGTAAATATGATATTACTATTACCCTAACACATGTCCTAATTCTATTGGATAAGTGTAATTCGACCAAAAACAACCTTATGAATAAAATATGACCATTTAGGCCCACTTGGATTAGATTAGGACATTTATTCTTAATTTATTTAAAGAAGGGTTAAAATAGTTAAAATCAAAGTTTAATAACTAAATCATTTTTAATATGGGGTTATACATAAGATAAATTCGACTATAAATATTCATTAGAAAGCTAAAAATATTTCCTACATAATGGTATTTTATTTGTAATTTTTAGACATCACATAATTTAATTTATTTATGACACAAAGATGATGCAGTAATTATCTTACTTATGAAAAGTTGACATAATTGATGTTATAAACACCAAAATAAATTTAATTTGAGAATGTTTATGAATTCCACTAATTTTCTAGGTTACTATGATATATTAGTGTTGATTTAATCAACTTTGTTCGAACATATAATTCTGTTATGACTTTCACAAAAATCATATATCAAATAGTGTCAAAATTGACACAAAATAGTTTTTAAATAAAATATTATATTATTAATTGTTATTTTATTCCTAAAAATCTAAGGTTCGGCCAAATGACTTAGATAAGGATATATGTATTAATAATAAACAATTTGGGGTTCGTTTGGCATGTTATAGTAAGTGTATTAACCATATAGTGAAAGGAAACAAAAAGACACGGTAAAAGTTAAATTATTTAACTTAGAGTTAAATCTAATTGATAAGGTTAAAATAATACCCTAAACTTGTCTAAATTCTATTGGATGAGAGGATTTCGACCCATACCCACCTTAGCCTCGAAATAAATTAATTTGGAGCTAATTAAAACCGAACTTGACTTTAATATAAAATAATATTTTAAGATATTCCTAAGGTTCCCCTCTCCTCCCTTATAAAAGGACACCTCCTCCCCCTCCTCCTCACACCAATTTGAGCACTCAAGCTCGGCCAACCCCTGCCAAAATCTCTTCTCCACTACCCTAGAAACATCCTAGAGGTTCTGGTCTTCCTCAAAGACCAATTTTAGTGCCCTAAGAGGAGGTCTCAAAGAGGCACTTCAAAGAAGAGGTAATTACCGTTACCAATTCTTTCATCTTTATTTCTTCTTCCACTTCTTCTTCTTAGGTTGTTTCATTATGAAGTAATAACATCAGTATCACTCATATACTGATATGTTATTATAAGTATGAAACAACCCTATTTCACCATCTATCCATCCTATGGAAAAATAAATCACCGCGCGTGCGTACGTACGGAATACCGTCTCCACGCCGTGGTGTAATCTATTTTCCACCACCACCTTACATGGATGGGTATAATGGTGTAAAGAATAACTATACATAGTTATTAAAACACCATATTGATTCTGATATATTGTATAATCCACTCCAATTCAATTCAATATTTATAGAAATGATATCATCGCTCGTGCGTACGTACGGACTACCGTCTCCACGACGCGATGAGATTCATTCTTCATGTTAACCATTTAAGAATGATTATAAAGTATATATAAGAAATAATAATGAAATATATGACATTATAAAGCTACTGTATTTATGTATATATATATATGTATGTCATCTACTTACTTCCATTCAAGACAATAGGGAAAGGAAAACAGCGTTCATGCGTACGTACGGACTACCGTCTCCATGAACGGTGTTTTTCATTTCATTTATCTATCTATTATATATATATATATACTGAGTATATATGATATATAAATCATATTTTATATTCTGGAAGTAAGTAAATCATGATATAAGTAATAATAATGTCAATAACAACAAGTCAAAACACCTACGATAAATGAAACGATTTTACCCAAAACGCTTCTTTAACATGGAATTTACAAAAGAACGGGTAACATAATGTCATAAGTGAACCATATATGATATCATAACAATGAATATGATTCTGTAATAAGTCAATAACATGATTTAAATCATTATACAGGAGGTTCGGACACTTACAAAGCAAGTTGGACCTAAGGTAAGGGAAAATATCACAATCTCATTTTTATCCGAGATTGTTTATTCATAAGTATTTACTGGGGTGTATTTTATCATCCACATCCATGTTTCATCAATATGTAATATTATTTCCATCCACCTACAATTGTTTAAATCCAATTTTACCCTTTGATGATTTTTTAGTAAAAGATATGAAAGGAATCTTTTTTCGTTTTTCGTACGAGGTACATTTTGACTTTTTCGACAAAAGTACAAAGAATGTTTTTTTTAAATTATACGGCACGAACGGATTTCTACTGTTTTATAAAGCCTTATTTTCATGAAGCTTCCTCTAAAAGATTTCATGACTATTTTCAATAAAATATCTTTCTTTTAAAATTGCATGATGTTTTGTGAAAAGAAATTGATTTTGAAGAAGAAAGGATATTTTCCTCAAGAATTCAATTCAAGTGTTTTATCAAAATTATTTTCCAACTAAGATAATAAAGGGTTCTGTTTCTATCCATATTTTTACATTGATTTGACTATGTTGTGATGGAATTATGTTTATGAATTCCTTTATCTTATATGAATGGTTTTATGATGTCATGTTGTTTAAGAATCCCATTTTTATTACATGGGTTATGCAATGATGTATGATTTATGATTTTGTGGCACACATAAGAATGGTATCATTATGAGATGGGTGGGACCTATATCTCCCTCCAATGCATTGGGTAATGATTTTATATCTCATGAGATAGACAGGGCTGGAACGGTAGGTTATACCGGTTCAGTGAAACAGGACTGAAACGAGGGTTACTCGATTCAGAAAGGGACTTTGTCCACTAAGATAGTCTTGGCAATGAGTCTTGACTAACAAGAAATGATTCTCTATGATTATTTGTGAATGCCACAAAGTTTCATGTTTTAAGTTATGATTATTGTGATTACATTTCACTGCCATGATTTACCCAATGTTATGAAATTATGATCTCTTTTGCAGGTTAAGATTTCCAAAAGTTATGTGCTTATGTATATGATGTGATTGATATTTCTTTTGTTTACCCTTACTGAGCATTTGATCTCACCCTTTTATGTTTTCTTTTCCCCAGGATATAAAGAAAGGTTTTAGGTAAAAAAAAGGAAGATCTTTAAGGGAGATTTTGAAGATCTTTCACCACGATTAGAAGATTATATTCCGAGTTTCCAAAGACACTAAACTATTACGATCCTTGTGTGTGTGTGTTTTTTGTAATGTACTAAGTATTCCGCAAATGTAATGTAATGTCCATGTACGTCAGGCTTCGGGTCTCTACAGTTGGTATCAGAGGCAAAGGAGGTAGGAATGTATCTGATCCTTGGGAACTCTCACATGTGAGCGTTGGACGAAGCATGGCTCTCCGCCCAAGGGCTTCATGAGGAAATGGCTGCCACTGGGGATGGTGGTGTGTCCCGCCCAGGGGGTGTAGCCACCCATGGAGTGCCCTGATAGGTATCAATTATAGTCCACTGGAAGTAATTCCAGACCGCTACAGTTGGTATCAGAGGAAAGGTTTAGTCAACCTTTGGAAACTAGGATGCGAAAACGTTAGTGAGATCCCTAGAGATATTTATAAGGTATGTCTAGGGATTCCCCTAAGGATAAGTATACGTATAGGATATAGTCCTAGTACTATGGTAACAATATTAGATTAAACCAAAGATGTTAGATATTTAAGTTACTCCCCCTTTATTATGATTTTTTCCTCTCACACTATTCTTTTTGGGTTTTAGAAAATGGATGGAAACAAGGTGATTCACGATAATGGAGGAAATGATGGACAATGGAATGATATTATTCATGAGCAAACAAATGAAATGGGATTTGGAAGTCCAAACATCATTATTATGCCGAATCAGCAATCTCATAATATGATCAATAAAGTAAAATTTGGTAAGTTTCCTGACTCGGCTAATAAGAGAAAGATGGAGTTTCATGATAATCATAGAGGAAAGAAAGTTCAATTTCCCCTATGTAAATCATGTGGGAAGAGGCATCAAGGAGAATGTTTCAAAGGAACTGGAAGATGCTTTGGGTGTGGAAAAGAAGGACACAAAGCAAGTAAATGTAAAGGAAAAGGTTCAGTTAACAACATGGATGAGGATAATGGTATTGCTACGACATCAACAATGGTTAAATGTTTTAAATGTGGAATGTACGGGCATTATGCAAACCAATGCCCTAAGGGAAAGTCTCATGAAGATAATCAGTATGGTCGTATGGGAAGTATTTATGTGGATGATGATGAAGAGACTACCAATGATATGTGAGATGAAAGAATTGTTGAAGCTCGGTCAATGGTTTAAGAATGTAGTGGAATGATTACATGTTTATCATGTGTAATGTTGTATAAGTAATCTCATGGTACTATGGAATAAAGAGACATGTAAGGATTGTTACATTGTTGTCTGATTAATGTTACCAGTATCCATGAAAGGTTATTCAGATATTTTTGGAATGTAGATGATATGCGCATAATGAAGGGATAAGGAGAAAATGAAATGTTTGACAGTATTCATGAGCTCATGATTGATATAAGGACTAAGTGATATCATGGTTTGAGTATATAGAATTTTGAGGATTTTGGTATGTGGAAAGTGTTAACTTTTAACTGCATTCATGTTTTCACTAAGGTATTCAAGAGAATACACGATTAAAGACTTTGAATGTTTGGAATGTGACCAACAAAACATATCTTATGATATATGGGGATCGATGATGGTGTTAAATCTCTGGTAATCGTTTTCACTATATTATGAGAGTCGACTGCAGTATTATGGATAAGCCTAAAGATTGGAATGGATTATGTTGGAAATAAGTTAGTATTGTTTAAGGATAGAAGATTTTTGATATTATTGATGGGATGTTATAGTAACGTAGTTTTAGAAAAAGGACAACCTGCAGGACGGGCGACAACCCATCGCTTCGGACAAGGCTGTAGGAATCGAACCCACAACCGAAGTGCGACTGGCCTTTATCGCCTACCACTGACCTACAGGAAGTCCCTGTTTAGTAGAAACTAGTGTTATTATATTAAGCAGTATGATATATGAAGTATAAGCCCATTTTAGGAACCATATATGATTAATCCCACTATAGATCGACTTATGTATATAAATTTTGCTAACCTTTTGAGACAGATGGAATGACCCATCATTCTATCACATGATCTGCTAACACTTCACGAATAACAAATTCAACTTCATTTATTTAAGAGATGAAGTGGAAATTGTTAAAGGCACGAACAACAGTGAGATTGTACCAAAATAAAGTAAGTATTTATTCTAATTCAAATTCTTTAACTTTAGGGAAATGATCTTCAAAACCAAAAATGTTGTCCTAGTTCTCTTATACCTGATGAATCAGATGGTACCTTAGATCGTCACAAATTTATGGATTTGTGATTACTGGCTTTTCCATAGCCATGTTCTCTACCACTCTCCATCAGAACATGATGGTTAGATTTCTCTTCCATATCCATATTTTCACCTATGTGGAAACCCAGTGATTAGTTTATTTGGGTAATCGTTACATTTCATAATTTAGTTTTCAAAGCCAAGTTTTGGTATTCCTTTTTTTACGATGTGGGTTTCTATTAAAGAAACTTTCGAATAGTAAACCATTTATAACCCCGACGAATTTCGAGGGCGAAATTCATTTTAAGGGGGGTAGAATGTAACAGCCCAAGATTTTATAAAAAATATTCTTTTTAATTTTATTAATGTCTTGTGTTGTACGCTACACAAAAAGGGGCTTGCACAACACGCATCCTTGACTTGCCTTGCATTACACGCAATCGCGACCTTCCTCGATAGCGTGTGTAATACGCAATACCGAGTTTCACTAAACAATGATATGCTATTAAAATATTATTAAAACTAGCCGTTATGAATAGTAATAACCACTTTTTAAAACTCTGTAAATCTAATTTTTCAAAATGAACTTCATTTTTGGATTCGGAGTATCGAATTTAGCCTAAGGTGAAATTTTGGTACATTTCGGATAACTTTCATATTCTGATGAATAGTGAAAATTACTAAATTATAATTAAAAAACAACTTTTTTAATTGAAATAATTAATAGTGATAAATTATTAATTTGAGTAGTTTTAAATTATATTTAGAATATATTTTTACAATTTAATACAATGTTGGTCATTGGATGTAATTGCACATTTAAACCAGACATAAACAAGTGTCAATCTTTTGATAGATATTGTTTCTTAAAAACACGCTATTTGTTTTAACAGCGGGACTTAATTATAAAATTAATTAATGCAACTTCTATGTTATGAATTTGGTAAAATAGACTTCATTTTTGAATTCGGAATATGAAATATAGCTTAGGATGAAATTTTGGCATTTTTCTGAAAACCTTCAATTTTTGATGAATAGTGAAACTACTAAGTGGTAGTTAAAAAAAACTGAATTTTTCATAAAACTTAATTTTACTGCTTCTGTGAATGGAATTTCGAAAATCCGACAGACACGGTTAATATCAAGGACTAAAATGTGGTTCAATGAGATGAAAATAATTTTTGGTGAATAGTAACTTTTTACTTTTTTTTACCGCGGTTAATAGTAAATAGGGTAACTAAGGGTAAATATGATATTACTATTACCCTAACACATGTCCTAATTCTATTGGATAAGTGTAATTCGACCAAAAACAACCTTATGAATAAAATATGACCATTTAGGCCCACTTGGATTAGATTAGGACATTTATTCTTAATTTATTTAAAGAAGGGTTAAAATAGTTAAAATCAAAGTTTAATAACTAAATCATTTTTAATATGGGGTTATACATAAGATAAATTAGACTATAAATATTCATTAGAAAGATAAAAATATTTCCTACATAATGGTATTTTATTTGTAATTTTTAGACATCACATAATTTAATTTATTTATGACACAAAGATGATGCAGTAATTATCTTACTTATGAAAAGTTGACATAATTGATGTTATAAACACCAAAATAAATGTAATTTGAGAATTTTTATGAATTCCACTAATTTTCTAGGTTACTATGATATATTAGTGTTGATTTAATAAACTTGGTTCGAACATATAATTCTGTTATGACTTTCACAAAAATCATATATCAAATAGTGTCAAAATTGACACAAAATAGTTTTTAAATAAAATATTATATTATTAATTGTTATTTTATTCCTAAAAATCTAAGGTTCGGCCAAATGACTTAGATAAGGATATATTTATTAATAATAAACAATTTGGGGTTCGTTTGGCATGTTATAGTAAGTGTATTAACCATATAGTGAAAGGAAACAAAAAGACACGGTAAAAGTTAAATTATTTAACTTAGAGTTAAATCTAATTGATAAGGTTAAAATAATACTCTAAACTTGTCTAAATTCTATTGGATGAGAGGATTTCGACCCATCCCCACCTTATCCTCGAAATAAATTAATTTGGAGCTAATTAAAACCGAACTTGACTTTAATATAAAATAATATTTTAAGATATTCCTAAGGTGCCCCTCTCCTCCCTTATAAAAGGACACCTCCTCCCCCTCCTCCTCACACCAATTTGAGCACTCAAGCTCGGCCAAACCCTGCCAAAATCTCTTCTCCACTTCCCTAGAAACATCCTAGAGGTTCTGGTCTTCCTCAAAGACCAATTTTAGTTCCCTAAGAGGAGGTCTCAAAGAGGCACTTCAAAGAAGAGGTAATTACCGTTACCAATTCTTTCATCTTTATTTCTTCTTCCACTTCTTCTTCTTAGGTTGTTTCATTATGAAGTAATAACATCAGTATCACTCATATACTGATATGTTATTATAAGTATGAAACAACCCTATTTCACCATCTATCCATCCTATGGAAAAAGAAATCATCGCGCGTGCGTACGTACGGAATACCGTCTCCACGCCGTGGTGTAATCTATTTTCCACCACCACCTTACATGGATGGGTATAATGGTGTAAAGAATAACTATACATAGTTATTAAAACATCATATTGATTCTGATATATTGTATAATCCACTCCAATTCAATTCAATATTTATAGAAATGATATCATCGCTCGTGCGTACGTACGGACTACCGTCTCCATGACGCGATGAGATTCATTCTCCATGTTAACCATTTAAGAATGATTATAAAGTATATATAAGAAATAATAATGAAATATATTAAATTATAAATCTACTAGATTTATGTATATATATATATATTTATGTCATCTACTTACTTCCATTCAAGACAATAGGGAAAGGAAAACAGCGTTCATGCGTACGTACGGACTACCGTCTCCATGAACGGTGTTTTTCATTTCATTTATCTATCTATTATATATATATATATATACTGAGTATATATGATATATAAATCATATTTTATATTCTGGAAGTAAGTAAATCATGATATAAGTAATAATAATGTCAATAACAACAAGTCAAAACACCTACGATAAATGAAACGATTTTACCCAAAACGCTTCTTTAACATGGAATTTACAAAAGAACGGGTAATATAATGTCATAAGTGAACCATATATGATATCATAACAATGAATATGATTCTGTAATAAGTCAATAACATGATTTAAATCATTATACAGGAGGTTCGGACACTTACAAAGCAAGTTGGACCTAAGGTAAGGGAAAATATCCCAATCTCATTTTTATCCGAGATTGTTTATTCATAAGTATTTACTAGGGTGTATTTTATCATCCACATCCATGTTTCATCAATATGTAATATTATTTCCATCCACCTACAATTTTTTAAATCCAATTTTACCCTTTGATGATTTTTTAGTAAAAGATATGAAAGAAATCTTTTTTCGTTTTTCGTACGAGGTACATTTTGACTTTTTCGACAAAAGTACAAAGAATGTTTTTTTTAAATTATACGGCACGAACGGATTTCTACTGTTTTATAAAGCCTTATTTTCATGAATCTTCCTCTAAAATATTTCATGACTATTTTCAATAAAATATCTTTCTTTTAAAATTGCATGATGTTTTGTGAAAAGAAATTGATTTTGAAGAAGAAAGGATATTTTCCTCAAGAATTCAATTCAAGTGTTTTATCAAAATTATTTTCCAACTAAGATAATAAAGGGTTCTGTTTCTATCCATATTTTTACATTGATTTGACTATGTTGTGATGGAATTATGTTTATGAATTCCTTTATCTTATATGAATGGTTTTATGATGTCATGTTGTTTAAGAATCCCATTTTTATTACATGGGTTATGCAATGATGTATGATTTATGATTTTGTGGCACACATAAGAATGGTATCATTATGAGATGGGTGGGACCTATATCTCCCTCCAATGCATTGGGTAATGATTTTATATCTCATGAGATAGACAGGGCTGGAACGGTAGGTTATACCGGTTCAGTGAAACAGGACTGAAACGAGGGTTACTCGATTCAGAAAGGGACTTTGTCCACTAAGATAGTCTTGGCAATGAATCTTGACTAACAAGAAATGATTCTCTATGATTATTTGCGAATGCCACAAAGTTTCATGTTTTAAGTTATGATTATTGTGATTACATTTCACTGCCATGATTTACCCAATGTTATGAAATTATGATCTCTTTTGCAGGTTAAGATTTCCAAAAGTTATGTCCTTATGTATATGATGTGATTGATATTTCTTTTGTTTACCCTTACTGAGCATTTGAGCTCACCCTTTTATGTTTTCTTTTCCCCAGGATATAAAGAAAGGTTTTAGGTAAAAAAAAGGAAGATCTTTAAGGGAGATTTTGAAGATCTTTCACCACGATTAGAAGATTATATTCCGAGTTTCCAAAGACACTAAACTATTACGATCCTTGTGTGTGTGTTTTTTTTTGTTATGTACTAAGTATTCCGCAAATGTAATGTAATGTCCATGTACGTCAGGCTTCGGGTCTCTACATATGACACAACTTTTGACAATCATGAAATATTAAATATATTGTCTAAAAAATATTGATATCTAAATCTAAATCACCCTAGTAAATAAATAATCCATTTTTTCTCCGTTAATTATAAAAATACATATGAATTTCAAATTTTTTATCTGATGTTTTTCTTCCATCACTATAACATTCCATTCATGAATATTTCATTGTATCCTCAAATTCCCTTCATTGTAATGGTGCACATAACATTTATATATTAATTTTATGAAAATTATGATAATATAGTATTTCTTGTACAATATTTTATATAAATTTTATTTATATTTATTATATTTATTATAACCACTTCAACAAAAACCATCAGTTGTAATATCTACCATGTCTGTACCCAATGTCAAAAAGTGTACTACTATTTTTCTATAAAGAATTTATAATTTTCCATATAATACTGGATCGACAGGTTTATTACCTAAATTATTTTTAGTCATTACGATCATAATAATTCATAAAAAAGTATCTTAAAAAATACACATTCCACCTTAATCATCAAACAATATTAATGTATTTAATATAAAACCTTCCAAAATATAATAAAAACTATAAAGAGGCCCCATAATCATTTACTGAGAGTGGTATGATGTGGGGTCGATTAATTAATGAAAATATATATTCTATGATTACTACAAAATTAACCTTCATCATTGGTTAGGATGAATGAAAATCACTAAATCATGGAATCATTGTTCTTTAATAAAAATTTTGATAAAGTTATTTAATTAAATTTAGATACCTCTTCTATGAATCCATGTAACCAAAATGAACACAATTAATTATAAGGTTTAGTATTCAAAATTATATAATAAATCAATGGAATGGAATGGTATCATCCATTTTTATACACTTTAGTAGAATCTTCAAATGGTAACGTTGAGTAGGTTATATCCTTAAACTTATGTAAATAAATATTTCTACTCATAATAATAATAATATATTTTATAAATGGAAGATGAAATTTAAAAGTTATAATAAGTACAATCATGAATATGAAATAAAAATATTTCAGTTTCTATAAGATAAAAAATATATTTCTCTACCACCTTAATTACTAATATTTTAAAATCAAATATAAAAATTTTGTTTTATCACCCAACATATTCCATAAACTTCTATAGAGATATATCAATCTGTAGATGAGTAATTTATCATAAACCAATAATAGGAAACTCAATATCACATTACAAATACAAATTCATCCATCATTATTGTAAAATGTAGTATTTAGTCTTCATTTTATAATTATTCATAATTAATATTTTGATGAATAACCAAAATAAATCTTCAATTATTTGTATGTGTTTTACATGTTCTTCTCTATATTCTTCACTTATTTCTCTCACATATTTATATAAGAAACCTTATTATCGTATAACATCATTTCACTCTTTGAATTGTAAAATTTATTTATAAAAACATAACATCCAAAATAACTTCCTTCAGCTCCCACTTCAATTTAAGATATTAGATTAATTTTGTACATAATATTAAATTATATGTGATTTATGGAAATTTTGGGTTAATTTTGAGTATTCGAACATAGGATTCATTATTCCACAACATGAAAAAAACTCATGAGTTTCATCTACCACTTAAAAGAGAAATTTCATGTTAAAAATTTTTGTGGTATGCTAAACTTTGATATGTTTTTCTTCAACCGACTCAGAAGTAATGAATGTTTCTTATAAATTTATGCACTAGAATGATAGTAGACAAACCATAATTTGTTACATTATTAGTTTTCTTTATTATCATGAACCATATAGTAATCTATATTGTGGTTTCAAAAGTTATAACCTTGATAGATAAACTGAAAACCCAAAAAATAAACTTTTACATAAATACATTGTTCAAGCACCCTATTATAATGTTATCATACCTTTATAATTTAATTTTGGGTGAATTTGAGGATAAATGTTTTCTAATCTTATTTTGAATATTTGAATTTTTTTTGGATGTCACATGCCTTTCCCATGATTAAAAAAATAATGTCACAACCATATGAGGGGTGATTTAGTAGTTGAAATGAAAATTTTCAAAATTGGTTCATTATAACAACACGAACTAGAATCCACTAAAAGGTTCCTTGAGATGGTGGGTTACACTGACTCAAGCACTCCTCCCTATATGCTAGAATATGTTGAATAATAGTATGGGTCTATGATGGCACATTAGGGAGACTATAACCTCATGACTAGAGTAACATAGCAGTATCATAAATGATTAAAATGAGGAATCATAATATCAACCATAAAAAAGGTCAATATTCCCTGCAATAATTATAATAATCAGTTCAAAGGGAAACATTGTATACCAAATGATAAGCATTCTATAGAGATATAAAAAAGTCAATACATGTAAATAAGAATCCAGTATAATACATGTATAAAATTTATATAAAGAACAAAATATTATCTCCAGTTAGAATCAAGATCCATGGCTGAGTCCTATGATCCCCTACAATTTTTCAATAAATAATCAAGAACAATTAATTGTATACATTCCATTTTACCTATATATATATCTATTAAGTCAATCCGGGAACCAAATGGCATCCTAAACAATGTGTGAGACAAAGATCAGTATTCCAGAACCAATAGTGTCTATAACATGTCCTAACATTTCATATAAACTGATACAATGTGCACACAGAATATGAATAAAAGTGATGATAGTAAAGAGATATTGTCTAGTCTACTATATCTCACTATTATCAAGATACAAATCATAAGTGTCATATATAAATCATGTTAAGGAATCATCAATGGTCTATAATAAGAAATTATGTATCAAAACTATATAGGCCATGATCCAAAGAGTACAAATTTTTAATGCATCTAAGTAATTCATAACCAAGGATTTTAAATGTTCAAGGAATCCAAGTGCATCATTTTTGACATTCTATGACCCCCCCCCCCCAATCGATCTATACTGTGATTCCCCACATCTATTCCATACTGTGTGTCCCAAATTGGTTCCATGAGATTCATCCATAATCATCATGACCAATGTTTTCACCCTTTCATAAATAATTTAATTAATCCCTTCATAATCACATGCAATCTATGGGAAAATTCATTTCATAGCTTTGATATACAAATGAAAATCTATTTTAAGGTTATTTCAACCATTAAAAATCCATTTTATCACTATATTCAATTCATAAAATGAATAATGACATCGACTCACAACAAGGGTGAAATTTTCAGTGACAACGGGACAAACCCTCTCCATGGGTGGTTCAGGTTGAGGTAAAAAATCTCCAACCTAGAATAGGGGTGGTATTAAATGTAATAAAAAATAATTAAACAGATTATTTAATGGTTTACTAATTTAGGGAACAATTCATGAAAGGTATGACATGTGGCACAACAGAAACAGATTATAAAAAATCATAATATTAGGGGAAGTTTATTGACCCCGGCCTTATGCATATAGAGGAGAACATGTCCTATCTCAAACTATAGTTTGGTGTAGATTATAAGAAAACCAAAGACAAGTTAAATAACATCAAAATATGGTATATCATCTTGCACCAAAATAACATCATTGATAAAAATCAATGAAAAGAGACTATGGATTAAATAAATCACTAGTGTCTATTCAATAAGATAAATGACACACAAATAGTATATCATAAGAATGAACTGGATCATATTATAGGCTAGGGTTGATAGGAGATTAAAAAGAAATGAAAAGGGGGTTCTGTCCACTGGATGAAGTGAATGTATGAGCAAGGGGAAGTGCATAATAGAGGGGAGAAAAATAGTCATTTCACCAAATTTATAAAGAGGCACTTAGTTTGGATTCATTGTTGTCTAGACCATGCTCCAAGGATGCATTATACATTGAATCAAGGGAGCCCTCACATAAGATTGATGCATGACCTGATGAATCATGAACAACCCATTAAAACCCTCTCAACTGATAGGTCTTCAAAACATGCTTATGAATACATCCTAGGGCACATGGATCGATGAAACGGTGAATCTATTTTCTTTTCACTAAAATACCCCATGTGGTTATCCAAAACCTTGTGCACTAGGTGGAATGGTTTTGAAAAATTGTGAGGCCCAATTATTTGTCTATAATATTTAGGGATTTGGGATTTGAAAAATCCCTAAACACTCATTTTTCCTTATAACTTTACTACAAATTACTTTTACGTAAAAATCAATGAATTAAAATGAAATTAAAAGTGTTCATAACTCAGAGAAAAACCTTTTATCTTTCAATGCCACCAAATATAAAAAAATGTTTTTGAGTTTCCTTTATAGGGTGTTAAATAATTTTCAATGATTAATTCTATCCAATGTGCATGTTCACCTACCACCTACTCCCATGTCTCATCCTACAAATGATCATTCTATCGTAACACCCAAAACAGAGGAAATGACCATTTGCAAAGTTCTTTTATCTTTTGATAGATGATATGTATAGCGTCTTCCTCGAAGGATGCATCTACCTATAAATCAACCTCATCTAAATGAATAGTGTCATATAGGTCTGAGTGATAATGATGTAGATGAGATACATGAATGATATCTTTCATGGATCAATACCAATGAGGTAACATTAAACGATATGATACCAATCCAAATCTATCCAAAATATGGTAGGGACTAACACAACAAGGAGAATGATTACCCTATATCTGAATCCATCAATTCCTCAGCCTAGGATAAAATTTTAAGAAAACATGACTCCCCTCCTTAAATTGTAGTGGTCAATGAAGATGATCGATTTATGATATATATCTAGGATGACTTTTTGACATATGCTTCTTAATAATATGAACCTGGTTGAAGGTTTTCTATACTAGACATGGTCTGAGTGGTGTAACCTCCTTTACATCTGACCCGAAAAGAGGTGACTATCTTGGTATACCATACAAGTACTTATAACATACCATCTGTATAGTTTCCTGATAACTATTATTATAGGTGAACTCAACCTGGGGTATATGCCTCTCCCAAGATCCCCCAAAATAAAAGATACATTCATGGATTCTATCCTCTAGGACCTCTATTGTGCACTCCAACTGCCCATCAGTATGAGGGTGGTATTCCAATCTCAAAAGAACTTATGACCCCAATGCCGTATAAAAAACATGACAAACCAAAATGTAATATATGAATCCCTAACTATATTTGTTTTTGAGGAACCCTTTGATGGAACTCAATCTCACAAATATACAATCCCCAAATCTTATCTACTAAGAAGGTATCACTGATAGGAAGGTAATTGGTGACCTTCTTTAGACTTTCTATAATGACACATATGCCATTGCAAACATAGGGTGACCTCAGTAACCAATTCATGAAGTTCATAGGTACATCATCCAATTTCCACTAGGTAATGGGAAACTTCTATAAAATTCTCATTCATCACTGGTGTTCCTCATTCACTTGCTGACATGTTGAACGATGAGTAAAAAACCCATCTATCTCCTACTTTTTCACCAAAAACTAGTATTGGCAGCAAAAGTGATAATACATCTTGGTATGATCAGGTTATAGTATCCTATTAGAGGCATGAGACTCTCACATTATCTCCTCACACATATCATTTATATCCCAAATTTGATCATGAATATGTATGATTTTGTCCTCTCCAATTGTTCAACTAGATTGTAATTCATCACCTGAAATACTCAATCATAGGACCAAGCCCTCAAAATTTGATAGCTGCCTCATATTGTCTCTCTTCATAAGCAAAGAGGTCATTAATAATAATGCAATTATATAAATTCCATGATTTTCCCAAACCTCTAAGTTCATCTTAGAAAAAAGGGAAAAATTATATCACTTGTTACTAGTCTCTAAATCTACCTATGTTCAGGTCCCCCTTCTCAAAGTATTAGAAAATATGTTTCCCTCTCCCGATATATAAGAATGATTATAGTCAAAATCCTATAGGTATTCAACTTATATTTATTTCCTAAGATTTAATTCATGTTGTGTAAATAAATACATGAGAATTTTGTGGTCCATAAACTCCACAAAATGTTATCTCCATCTATGAAGTCTTTAATAGTTCAAGGAATGAACAATATAATATAACTAGAGATCATTTTTTTGGTTGTTCCTCTCATGTGGCCTAAACTGAAAAGACCCATAAACCAAAACCCAGTCCTAATAAGAGAAGAAAATAACCTATACTAGTACATAATGCATCACAATACACTATGTTGCTTATCTCAAACACTTAAAGAATCATGATTGGATCTAAATTTAGTCTCTTATTCAACCCTTGAAAGGTTGTCTTATAGGACTCAGACCATGATAACTTCACAAAATTATTATTCAAGCCCATGATTGGTTCTTTAAGGCATTACATGTCATTAATTATTCACATATAATAATCTTATTTCCCTATGAAATGTTTTATATTAGATTCATTCTTGGGATTCTCCTATTAGAATACAACTCTCACCTTCTCTAGGTCAACCAATACTCCTTTCTCTAAGATAATGTGACACATGAAGTGAATTTTATCCTTCCAAAGGTGTCACTTTATCGTCTTACCATGTAACTAATGAACTAAAATTGTATCCAATATGAGGTGAATTTTTTTAGAATCGTCTTTTAAAGTATGAGAATACACTAAGATGTCATCCACTATTACCACCACAAAAGAATCAAAATATGGATGGAAAAATCGTTTATTCAGTGTCATGAAAACTACTGGCGTGTTTTTATGACCGATCGTAAGAAAAAACACTCATATTATTCTTATATACTATGTAATGTGGTACATGGTATATATGATGATCAAAAATTCCATTAATGATTATCCAATCATAGAAAAATCTTAGTAAAAAACCATTCCCTTAGAATCTAGTTTAAATGTTCATTTATAAATGGAAAATGAAACCGATTATTAACCATTAATTGATTCATTTTCCAGTAATACACGTAAAAAATAAGGCTTCCATCTTCATTATTTACAAAATGGACTGAAACCCCCATGTATAAGTAATAGGTCATATGAATCCTTTTCTTATATGTCCTATATATTCTTATTGATCTCGTGCAACTTAGTAGTAACAATTATATTTAGAGAAATGGATTATTGTGTAAATCTAGGAAATATATTGATGGAGAAATCTACCTCTCTATTGGTAGGTATTTTTGAAAATTTATACGCAAAAACAACCCTAAAATGATCAATGACTTGTTTGAAATTTTACAGATGTGTTCTATAAAGAATCCAATCCTAGTATCCCAAAGTCAGTGGTTACTTTATTAGATTGTCATATGTTACAAGGAAATATATCTCAAAGGACCGAATAGTTTTTTAGTCTTGGTAAACTAGACATGTAAATGAAATTAATATTACATTTGAAACAAAAAATAAAAAAATTATTTTCACTAAGAACATCATTTTCTCCTTAGGAGAACCCTAGATAATAACCCATAAAAGGCTACTTGGTATGATAGTGAAAAATAAAACATAATAAATAAGTGAGTTCAACTTCTTGGTAAGGGATAGTGTATAGTGGAAGATATGAGTAAATAAGGAATAAATAATACATGAAGATAAATAACTGTAACATATTCCATTTAATCAATAACATGAGAATAATATGATTTGAATAAAAAATGTTTAAATAATTCTATATATATAATCACATGAAAATGAAACCAAATCATGAATATTATTTCTAATTAATTAATTACATAGAATATGAATAACTGAATCTATAATGATGTGATTAATAATAATGAACATCTGAAACATATTTTTGATACTTTATACCAGGAATCTTGTATTTTCAAGGATTCATGCCAAGAACAAACCATTTTCAAGGATTCATACCAAGAATCTAATGAATGGGTAAGGCTTGGCCAAAACCCAGCCCTGTTTGTCTCATGTGACCTAACGATGCAGCAAGGGGATATTTTTAGCATTGACCGTCACTTACAAAGTCAAATTAATTCTTCATATGAAAGGATTTAATCATAATAAACATAAACATTCTTATTAAAAAGTATTATATGACATGTGAATACATTAACCATATACCAAGAAGCATAAAAAAATATAACATCCATAGTGAAACTAATCATAAACAATTTAATATAATATATTAGACATTATCATAAGATATCAACCTCAATTAATGATTATATTTCATCAAAGGGGATTTATATAGACATTAACACTCAAATAATATCAATGAAAATTATTTTAGAGAAATACCACTTTCTATTTTGAAATCATTTATTTAAAAGTATGAGAAATTATAAAAGAAATGATTTTAATTGAAAAGAACCTTCTAAAAATGTATATTAAGATTCATGACATTAAATCATCGTAATTTAGAAAAATCCACTTATGTCATATAAGTTAAAAAAACATTTATTCATTATTTTTATCATAAAAGTTATAAAGTATATCATTTGGAAAATGGTAAAATGATTTCTTTCTAGATTTATTATAAAAAATAAAAAATGGTTAAAAATACATAAAACATTCATAGGATATTGTTAAACACATTTCTGCAAACATTTTTATAAAACATGTACATGGAAGAAAAATATTCCCCAGTGAAGACTTAAACACAATCAATCATGAATAATAATTAAATTGTGAAATAACCCTCAAAAATATCATATTAATAGTAAAATAATTCAGTTATTGTAAAAAATGTAAATTCACATAAAAAAGGGGAAATAAAACATAGTATAATTTAAATAATTATATATGTAGCCTAATCAATGAAATAGAAGTTCCAACCAAAGAATGAAAATTGAGTTAAAAAATCAATTACCACACACTATATTTTTTTATATGTGATTTAACATCTTGTATAATTATTTAAATCATGTTATTAATTTATAATAGATTCATTTTCATATATATGATATCTTATATGATCCTATTATATAATTTATCACCCACTAGTTGATAATATTTCATTACTACCCTTGTTTTGGGTGTTAACTGCTTAATTTTTTAATGCATATTTTGATGTTTAAGTCATCGTTATTGTGACTAGGATATAGTTCCACAATATAAATGATTATATTATGTTCATAGTTATATTGATTATTCATTATATAAATTTTTATAATCATTCTGGAATGGTGACAATGGAAAATGGATCGCATCGTTGTGTTGAAACGGTAGTCGATACATACACACAAGTGATGGTATCATTCCATTATTAGTGAAATAGTAAGGAAGTGGATGGTATATAAATTTTTAAATAATAAATATAATGAATTAATTATCATATATTTCTATTATTTGAATCATTATATCCATCCAAATAAATTTATGAGGATAAATATATTACACCATGACATGGTGATGGTAAGCTGTACGTACACACGCGTGGTACATTCGTTTTTCATAGGATGAATAAATGGTGGATTATGGTTGTAAAATAATCATAATAAAATCTTAAAATATATATGATACTTTATTTATTACTTTTTCTAGGAACAGCACATTAATAAGAAGTAGAATATTATTCAATCTTGGATAAGTTTGTAGAAACTATTACATCTTCTTCGATGGACTTCCTTTAGATCTCTTCTCGAGTGATCTAAGGTTGGAATTTTTTTAAAAACCAAAACTCTAAAACTAAAAGGATGTTAATAAGTGAAATTTCTTGGGTTTTTTAAATATATATGGCTCATTATGGAGTGAATAAGTTAGGGGGGATGTGCCCTTTTATAATTTTGGTGAGGCGCATGTTTGGAATCTCTCAAACTATTAAATTAATTTAGATTAGTTTTAAATTAAAAATCTATCCAAAGTGAGTTACTTAGAATATAATATGATTATAGATTGAAAAAAATATCATAAAATAATTGTTATCCATGTTATAGTAACATTATTACCTTTATGTTTTTGTTTTAACCCTTATTTAATCACTTTGACTCTTACCGTGACTACATGGATTCTTACTGTTTGATGGTCAATTTTTTCATAGTGAAATAAAAAAATAACCATAAATTAATCATAGATAAAATAATAACCCTTATTTAAATAAATTGGCTGAGATTTATATTTTTTAAAATTATATATCATTTAATAAAATATTATTTATTTTAAAATATCACTATTTTCAATTTTGACACTATTCATTATATTGAATTTTATAAAATAATAATACCAAATATAGCTTCAAAATAAAACCTTTAATATTTCCTTGATATGTTTAGGTATTATATAGAATTTTGTGAAGACATTAATTACCAATAATTATATTTAATTTAATATTTTTCATATAATTTATTTTATATTTCCATTTAGAAATAAATTAAGGCATCATCATTCTGTAATCCATTAAGGTAATTATTTATTTCATAAAACATAAAAATAAATTACCATTATTAATATAAAAATTTTATATTTTAGTTAGTATTAATATTCCAAGATATCTTCTAAATAAACACATATTAAAAAAGAAATTCTCATTAAAAACATGAGTATAACATATTTGACTTCTCTTGAAATAAAATAATATAAATGGCTTAAAGTAATACAAGTTGCTCCAAGAGGCCATAAAATCTTCAAAAGGATTATTTTTGTCTAAAATATTATTTGAACCCTTAATCACAAAATTTACCCTTCAACATGGTAATTACAATTACTAAGCATGCAATTCATATTTGTGAAAAATAAAAGTGACATATTTAATAAATTTGGAAATACTAATTGAAACCATAAAATCCATTTTTTTATTCAATTCACTTAATTTTCATAAAATAATTTAAAAATTATCATACAAATGGGGTGAAACAACAAGTTATTAATGTAAAAATGTTCAAAAGATTGAAATGTTTTCATATCAAATTTTAATGTAAAATTGATTCCAATGAACCAAATTTTATTAAATGATATTAAATTACTCTGATTATGATTTAATTCCAATAAAAAATATAATTTTCTAGTATATATTATTTATACATAAAAGATATTTTCAATCAAAATTTACTATTCTTTATTATTCATCAAAAGATGAAACATATCATAAAAATACCACAAATTCAAAAATTGTAAATTTTATTATTAATATTTAAAATAGTAAGTTTATTTTATAAAATATAATTAATAAAATAATGTCAAAAACAGGATTTAGAGCATGTGTTCTTTAAAAATGTGGGAAACATACCTTTAGAAAAATATAGCTTTATTGTTTAAAATTTGGATTTTTTTTCATGTCCACAAAAAACGAGGGATAAATTTGACAAATTAGTTGGAATATATTATATATACATTTATTTAATTTAATTTACTAATAGTAATTAATTTAATTTATTTGTATAAATATATTTGGTGCATAATAGTAGTTTTTATAAAAAAAATTGTTTATATTAAAAAAGTTTTTATATTTATTTCTAGTTAATTAGTCAACAATGAATTAAATAATATATTTTCATAAGTTTTTTTCCTATTCATAACCACAAATATAAAATCCAGAAGATAATTTTATTTTATATAACAACATTAATTGTATATTGTGGATTCTTTATGCTCGGTGTTGTGTGCAATGTATACTATCGAAGAATATAAATTTTAAAAAAGACACATACTGTAAATTCTTGGGGTGTTACATATTATCCCATAAATAAATAAAATAAATCAACACAATTTAAAATTTTATTCAAAAATAAAAGGCTGATAATTGAAAATTACTTTCTGGGAAACCCACATCAGAAATAGAGCTAATATAATATCCTTATAATAAGAGGGAAATTTAAAAGTGAAGGTTACCACAAAATTAGGAATTTGAATAGGATAATATTGGAAGAAACTGAAAACATGTACATATAATGTAAATTTAACAATCAATTAAGTATAAAGTGTGAAGAATAAAATGGTCATTAGAAATCAATCCATCACAATTCAATAAATTTATGATCAGTTAAAAGACCATTGATTTCTAAAAAATAAGAGTAAAAATATAATACTTTTCTATAAAATCCATTTCTTAGAGGTGAGGTATTTTTTTATAATATAGATAAGTACATGGGAAAATAAACATACATTACTACTTGCCTTTTCATAAGCATAACTTCGTCATTTTTTTTTGTTCTTCGATATTTTTTTACTTTATCTGTTATGGAAAGAAATTGAAGTTTAGGATGATTTGCTATGCTTAAAACACTTTAATGAATCATAAGGTCCACAAGTAATTCTTTCATCTTCTAAATGTTTACTAAAACCAAAAAAGTTAGAAAACATTATCCAATTAACCATACATTAAATAGAAACAAAAATATCGTATTTTCATTTTAATCTATTAAAACCATAAGATTCATAAAAAATATATCTTTCCAAGTTCGTCATCCAAAAATTTATAAAATATATTACTGCATTAACAAAATAAACATCACATCAAATTTTACCCAATAAATATAATGAATTTATTTTTTTCACATACCAAATATATGAATACTTTAATCACATTTAAACCTTAACGGAAACATTATTTCTTCTAATAATAAAATATAAGTTATATTTATTAAATCCAAACATATATTAAACACAAAAAAGATTACAGAAAACACAAAACCATTAACCCCTTTCATGGTCACCAATATTTTCCCATAAAATCATCTTTACTATAATTATCTCAATATTAATATTACATTAAGGGATATATTTCCCAAATCAGATTTTACAAAAGATCAACATATAAATGAATCAATTATCCTTGTTACTAATTCTATACATCATATGATTTGGAATCCTTAAAGAAGGAGTATCGAAGTACAATAGTTATATATCACATGATTATTATTAATAGAGAACCATTTATGAGATAATTATTGAATCAAAATAAAAAATAAATTTTACCATTCAAATTCATTCTTAAAACATTAATTGTGCTCACCATCTTGTTAATTAATACCAAAGGCCCTTAATCTCAACCACCTCATTATCCAAGAATTTAATTTATCCCTCGTAGTTATATAATTTCTGTCCTCTATCGTATACCCAAAACATCTACCAGTTCATCTAATACATTCAATTAGGTTTTTCTTCTCACATTCTCAACATATATGAAATTGAATCGTCTTTCTCCCATGGTTTCCACCACCAAATCTATCAGATAAATCTATCCTTCTATTATTTGGTGAGTCCAAGAGTCAATTAAGGTGCAAGTTGTTAATAATATATCATGGAGGGAAGATGATTCAATTTCATATAGCACATCCATAGTCAAAATTATCATAAAACATTAAATAAAATATATTAAATGACATAATAAGAGAACAAACTCAATTATGAATAAGACCTCCAAAAATCGTGTTTACATAGATGAAAAAACTCTAATAAAATAATAGAAAATTCTTTTAGAAAAATACCCCTTTATATTTTGAAATAATTTATTTAAAAGTATGTGCAGTTATAAAATAATATTATTTATTTGAAATGAACCTTGTAAACCTATAAATTAATATTCAAGACATTATAGTTTCATAACTATGATAAAATCTGTTCTGGCAATATAAGTTAAAAATCATTACTTTAATACTTGTTTCAGAAAATTCATAAAGTAAATCATTCAAAAAAAGATAGAAATATTTCATTCAAACCATATTATGAAAAGTTTCAAATGGGAAGCATGAATTTAGTAAATAAATGGGGATTATTAAAATCCTTTCTTAAATAATTTTTACAAAATATTGACATGGAAGAAAAATATTCCCCTGTGGAGACTAAAACACAGACAATGCCGAATAATAATGAGACAATGAAATAACCATTAAAAAGAACATATCATTAATAAAATTAATACATTAGGTGTGTCCATTTTAAATACACATAAAACAATTTTATATACAACATATTATAATTTAAATTAATTTCACACCTATAATAATCAATGAAATGTATGTTTAAACCAAAGAATGAAAATTAAGTTATGAAATCCCTACTTCACACTTCCTGTTGGTTTTACATTCTTTAAACTCTTTTATAATGGATTAAATCATGTTATTGTGTTATACCATAACCATATTAATATATATTATATCTTATACGATCCTATTATATCATTTCATCACCCGCATGTTAATAATATTTCATTATTACCCTTTTTTTGAGTGTTAACTACTTCATTTTCATAAGAATGTTTTTCATGTATGTCCCAGTTCTTGTGCATACGATACAGTTGCATCCAATAAAAAATAATTTTTATTTCATAGTTATTATATTTATTCATCATATAAGTATCTATAATCATTATTGAATGTAATTCATGGAAAATGAATCGTATTGTGCTTTGGAGACGGTAGGCCATACATACGCACGAGTGGTGGTAACATTCACTAATTGGTAAATGGGTAATGAAGTGGAGGTTATATTAATTTTAATAGAATACATATGATGTCTTAGTTATGATATATATATATTATTTTCATCTTTATACCCATAAAAATAATTTTGTTATTAGAAATATATTACACCACTACATGAATATGATAAGTTGTAAGTACACACACACGGACCATCATTTTTCATAAGACGGATAAAAGAAAAAATATGGTTTTCCCATAATCATGATAAAATATCATAATATTTATGATACTAAATATATTACTTTATCATTGAAACAACACCGAATATGGACATTGAATAAGAATTAACTTGGATGAGTTAGTAAAGACAAACACCTTTTCTTCGATGGAATTCCTTTAGATCTTATCATAGTGGATTTAGGGATGGTCTTTTTGGAAGAATAAAACCTCTAGAGCATGGTTAATTATGATAATAAGATAAATATTATTGTTTTTTTATATTTAAATCTACATGTGGTGTGAATATGTGTGGGAAGAGGTTCCCTATATAATTGAGGGGAGGGGATGTTTTAGAAATTCTCATAATATTAAATTCATATAAATTAATTTTAGTTAAAAATGGATCCACAATAAATTATTTATTAGATAATATTTGTTTGGGTCGAAACCATCTCCTCCAATAATTTTTAGACATGTTTAGGTCACATGATTACCCTTATCTTTTTTTAAGTATTATTTAATCTCATTAACTCTTATTATGACAACGTGAATTTTTATACTTTGAGTGTCAAAATTATTACTGTAAAATGATACAATAATCCCAAATTAATCATGGATTACATATAAAACTTAATTTAAATAATTTTGATAAAATTTATTTTTTTATAAAATTTATATCATTTAATAAAATATTACTTATTATAAAATATCATTAATATCAATTTTTACACTATTTGTTATGTTGAATTTTAAAAAAATTAAATACACATGATAACTTCCAAAAATCATTTAATACATCCATAATATATCTTAGGAATATTTAAAATTTATAGATGACTTTGATTATCTAAAATTATATTTATTTTAATATTTTTGATATCATTTATTTGATATTTCCATTTGTTAAACAATTACTATATCATCATTGTGTAAGCCTTTAAGGTAATATTTATTTCTTAAAAATTATAAATATATTAAAATGATGTAGATAAATAGTTTATAATTAAAATTACTGTTTATAGTTTAATATATCTTTTCAATAACCACATATTAAAAATTTAATAATTATTAAAAACACGAGTATGCCATATCTGACATTTCATCAAATAAAATACTATAAAAGATTTAAATTCCATGGAGTGGCTCAAAGAGGCCATAAAATAATACCAATTATGGTTGATGTAGACACTAATTCATCCAATAAAATTAAGTCAAGAGTTAAAATAATTTTATAATATTTATAATATTATTTTTACACTTAATTACCCAATTTACCCTTAATCATGGTAATTAAAATTACTATTTTTACTATTCATATTTTCAAAAAATGAAAGGAAAATATATAATCTATTTTTACCTAATAATTTTCAAAATTACATTCGTTGAATTTATATAAATTAATTTAAAACTAATCCTATAGACATGACAAAACAATAAGTGTTTAAAGTAAAAATTTTCAAAATATTGAAATTTTTTTATATCAAATTTCAATGTGAAACTAATTCCCATGTCAAAAATTGAATTAAATGATATAAAATTAATCTAATTGTACTTTAAAACCGGTAAAAAAATTATTTAACACTATAAATTATTTAGATTAAAAATTTATTTTCAATTAAAATTCAGAATATTTCACCTTCATTAAAACGTGAAACTTATCAAGAAAAACACAAAAAATTAAACTAATATAAATTTAATTATTAATGTATCAAATATTAATTATATTTTCTGAAATATAATTTATTAAACTCTCAAAAACAAGATTAAAAACAAGTGCACCATTAAAAGGTGGCAAAAACGCCTTTAAAATATATATTTTAGCCATAAAAATTGGTTTTATTTTTATATATCATATAAAACACAAAGTATGAATTTAAATTATTATATTTAATATATTATATATACATTTAATTATGATCTTTAACATATAGAAAATAATTCCATTTTTTAGGGTAAAACACCATTTGTGCATAATATTAAATTTTATATTAAAAATACTTTATATTAAATTGGTTTTAATATTTATTTATAATTAGTTGGTAACAAATGAATTAAATAATTTATTTTTATAATTTATTTAATCCTGTTCATAATTCAAAATTTAATGGCTGTGAGAAAATTTCAATTTATATAATAATTTTAATAGTATATTGTGGTTTGTTAAAGCTCGATGTTGTGTGCAACGTTAGCTATCGAAGAAGATGAATTTAAAAATTAGAAAAAAATTAAAATATTTTTGTGAAGCACGTTTCATAATCATTCAGATATAATATAGAAATATGGGATGTCATTCTACCCAGCCTATAATGATTGGGTCCTTTTCGTATCACATAGACATCACATTAACCATTATGGATAAAAACCTCACTCTATAGTGATGTGAAAGTCACCCTTTGGTGATCACTGTAAACATAAGAATGACAGGGGACCAAAGAGTCCATCCAGATAATGATTTCAAATCCTATCATCTTGAAGAAAAATAGGTATCATAAAAAGAGACCAAAAGTCTCAATGTGGGACTCCCCACACATGTGTACACTCTCTGATCGAATCCCAATGGAATATCGAGTGTCATCACACAATGGGAAAGATGAGAATCAACATAAGGCTTTCCACAATTGGAATAAATTGGAAGAAATTATATGTACCTATATAAAAAATATCATATACTAAAGAGTATTATACCAAAATAGATCCTCTTATTGTAGAAGGATTGACACTCTATTCTTCATGTACTGGTGGAACTACATACATTTATCCTAATCCATGACCCAGAGATATAGATTGGATGCCTTTAGTAGGTCCACTCTACTGGTAATATAATTTCGGTTTCTAGATACCTCGATCATGACCACCACCTCGACCTAATAGACATGGAACATTCCATCCATCATCTTTTTGAAAAGCTATTGAACTTATGACAGAATGTGGAGTCAGTAAACACTCCATCTCACTAGATTATGGAGGAAAGGTCTTGAAAATTGGTTTAGATGTGCCATATTTTTGTAGGCTCAGTACATAATTTTCCCTCTATCATAATGGATCTTCATGCTTCCATTCCTCCCACACTAGTGATAGGAAAAATACACATGTTATCTTTCTCTAGCAAGTATGTCCCTCACGCTAGATCACAAAGAATCACACCTTACCACACGACATTGTTCCACTATGTTGAGAAGCTCAACAACCAAGCTATGCTCCCCAGCTTCCCTCAAGGTATGTTCATTAATAAAAACCATATTTATTATTCCCAAAATGGTAGTAAGATGGAATAAATTCACCTCTAATTGGATTTCATACCTGAGATCATCATCAAATCACATAACTCTAGATTACTCATCAAAAAATAGAATAGTTGTGAAAATATAGAGCTCCAAGAGATGGGTAAAATAGTCTCTGATTGATATATTTCCCTTCTCTAAGTTCATAAACTCTCTCGCTCTATCGGCCCTAAAAAATCATGGGATAATAAAAAAAATTATAAAAGGCCATTTATAAATCCATCCATGTCATATTCTGATGACAATCTGGCTAGTTAATAACATCTCACTATCTCTTGAAAGAATCTAGAAGAATATACACATATATATATACTATCCTCTAGGGATGTATCTAAAGATTATAAAAAATTGATATAATGGACACTATTCTTGACACTTTAGCCTATGGTCCTTTATCTATAGAAAAAGTGGGGGTGATGCTACTGAAACTAATGCTTCAACTCTATCATTATTGAAGTTGGATGAGTACCCACTTAAATAGGTTGTATAAATCATAGTAAACCATCTTAAAATTGGGAATCAACACCCATTAATATCATAATGAGAGGTGTTGGATGTTGAACTTCTAGAGGTTCTACGGTTGGATGAAGGCCCACCCCATCTGGATCCTAGTAATCACCACAATCCCGGCGCCCAACAAGAGGCCATCGTGGTGGAATGTCTCTACTCATTCAAATCACATGCCTTAGTTAATTTTTGGTAATAAAATGAGCATAGATATACAGATAGGACATGTACAAGACTTCATATATAGCATCAACACCCCCCATGATTTATTCTAAATATTAGTCTGAGAGACATATATATCGTAACAATGAAAGAGATACTTCCTACTACACAATACTACGGTCATTCTAGGTTCATGTTAGGTTTTATAAATTAGGTCATATTATATATAGAGTTTTAGTTGCATGATATATAAAAAAAGAAATCTTTCAGTTTCAATTGGATCCCCCATTTAATGGGCTACTTTTCAGTCTAGAATATAATTTCATCTAAATTTTTACTTATTTATATTTAAAATATTCATAAATGATTGAATTATATAGATTACCATTTCCAACTTATAAATCCATATAAACTTTATAAATTGAAATATGGAATCCATTTAATCATAACTAGAAACACGTTCCAAACCATGTGACCAATGGTCCCAAACATATAATTCCATAATTGATTACTTAAGATTTTTTTTCTCAATCTATGAGCAAAAAACCTGTTAGGATAATTTAGGAATACTATGTTACTTATTATTTTTATTAATAAACTATAATAAATGTTAGTCAATTTTAAAATTACATCTCATAAGTCACATAGAATAATGTAATAGAGTCATCAAATTTATCCAAATTACATGCAATATGCATGACATGTGAATTTACTACATGCCTGAAATGACGAATGATACTACCATCTCTTTTCAAACTGGTCCAAGGGAAAACATTTATTTCATAATCAACACCACAAATCATGTTTATCACCTAATAAGGAAATTAGATCAAAATTAATAAAAACAAACTAGAACACCAAGTCCTATTACTATTTAATTTGGATTTTCCTTATACATGGGTTAGCAACTTCTTAGCAAAGTTCATTACATAATATTTACACATTCCTAGTATCCTATATACTAATCTAAAATAGAAAGACCAAAATAATATAAAACTTCCCTCTTATACATCATTGTAACATCCTAGCCTGAGATCCACTGAATGGTGCCCCGAGCTATTTGGTCACATTACCTCTAAAACACAACCAAATATTCTTGATACTTTTAAATAGAAGCAAGGGTCTATGATGGTATATCGCGGAGAATATACCCTCATGATTAGATTAATAGAATGGTTTCATAAATGAATAAATGGAGGAAGCATAATATCCACTTATAATAGAAGGTAAATCATCCCAACAAGAGAAATAATAATCAGTGCCAAGGTCCGTGTTGTATACAAAATGAAGATCATTTTATAGAGCTATAAAATAGAAAATAAATATATATAAATATGAATCCAATACAATACATGTATCAAAATGAAAAAAATACTAAAATACTATCTCCAAATATCATCACGATCCACAACTCAGTCATATGCTCCCCTACTTCTATTCCATAACCAATTACGAAATGTCAAGTGGGAACTTTACCATATACCTATTGAATCCGTGGAGTCTCTTTGGGTACCAAATGGTCTATTGAATAGGGTGTCAGATAATACATAGTAGTCAACCACCAACAATGTCTATAACATATATATTCTATGCATATAATCTTAAATAGTGTGCATGTATTGAAATAATACACATAATTCATTCTAATCTAGAGGAGTTAACTTTCATTTGGAAACCATATAATAATGGTTGTCTGTATATCAATGTAATTTTGCATCAATGGAATATGCTAAATAATTATATATCAGACCTAAATATTAAATGATCCAAGTAGCATAAATGTCTATAGAATCCACGTAATCAATATCTAAGGAGTAGAAATTTCAATGGAATCTATGTGGTTCATCGTGCCATTATACACCCCACCTATCAGTTTTATATAGTGAGTCCCCACATTGGTTCTATACTATGTGTCATGCATCAAGTCTGTACCATGCCACCCATTATCATCAGGATGAATATATTAACATTTTCTTTAGTCCCTTCATAATAAAATAAAATCCAAGGGATTATTCATTTAAAACCTTTCATATAAAAATAAAAAGGAGTTTTAAGGTTCTTACAACCTTCTAAAATCTAGTTAATTACCACATTAATTTACAATAAAAAAATAGTGAGCTTAAATCACCCATAGGGTGATATTTTCATGGACAATAGGAATAACCCACCCTATGGGAGGTTCAAGTTGAGGTTAAAAACCTATAACCTACTATAAGGGTTTCATGGAATTTCATAAAAAAGAACTCAACATTTAATTTAAGGGTTTAAAATTTTTGGAAACAATTCTCAGAATATTTTGCTTGCAACAAAATGAAAATAGGGTATAAAAAATCATACATTGAGGGAAATGATATAGACCAACTACCTTATGCCTGTATAGGAACACTCATGTAGTCTAAGACTCTGATTTAGTCCTGACAAAAAGAAAAACAATATTTGATGAATACCCTGAAAATTGGTCATATCCACTTGCACCAAAACAACATTATCCATAGAAAGACAAATGAAATAAGTAGCATAAGGAATAAATAACTCTCTGGTGGTTATCTAATAAGACTAATGAAATTTGAGTCAGATATTGGATAGAAGAATAGGATCAAAGCCTTCAGTATTCATCAAAAGAGAATCAAAGGGGAAGAGTAAGTGATTTTGTCTTTTGAAGGAAATGAATGAGAAGAGTGAGGAATAAAGAGAGAAGCGGGAAATGATCATTTCCCAAAAATTTTAAGGAGGCGTGTCATTTGGAAATAGGATTGGACAAAATGTGTTATATCTGTGAACCCGAAAATACCACAAGATACCCCTCAAATGGGATGGAATAACAGTTTTACTAATCATGCTTATCACATAAAACCCCTCTTTTAAGATGTCTGAAACACACACCAGGGCATGCAGCCTAGGTCACATAGTTCTGAAAAACCATACAACTATTTTTTGTATAATAAAACTCCCTACACATTTAAGTTAACAATGTTTCCTGAGAAGCATAGTTTCTATTAATAGTGCAACCCTATAGTTTTTCTCCAAATATTTGGGCCTCGAGCTCCAAACAAGCTCCATAAAACCTTATTTTTTCCATAACCTTATTATGCATTCATATTAGGTCAAAAAATAATTAAATAGAAATAAAAGGAAAATGTACCAAATATAAATACATGGGATATTAATGGAATTATTTGTTAAACTATAAAACCAAGACATGTGGTTTCCCTATGCTTTTCCACTTCTAAATCCATGGTTATGCATGGTTTACTGAACTGTGTGACCTAACCAAATGAACAATCCCATATTCATTTAAAGGAAAATTTAAATTTTGAACTATCCTGGGTTTTCAACATTTGGCTTCTCATGTCCCCTCCAGTTCATTCTTCTGACTACATGTTTCCCTATCAGAATCATAACTTCTACCCTCCTTGGATTTTAACTCCATTTCCATCAGATTTCAACCGCTCTTTAGTGTAAAATATCCCATTCATTTTATTTTCTCTTCTTCTACATCCTTTTTATTTATCATATATTTCATATTCTCCAAAAATATTAAATCATTATGTAGTCTATTGTTTGGGGTTTTGACGGTCTTATCCCATGGTTTTTATTGTTTATAACTTATAGAGGTTGATTCCATTATTGTTTGAGTATTCTCCATGGTAAGTGACCCATGTTAACTTGATTTGCATGTGGTTGTGGTAGGTATTTATAAGAAACCTTATTTATTTTACAATTCATAGAATTATTGAGTTTTATAAAAAACTTTATTCTGAAATTTTGATTTTACATAACAACTATAATGTATTATGAATTGGGTTTTATAGATTTTAGACTTGGGATAATGAATTTTCTATATGGATTTCAATTATCTCCATTTAATTAATATTTTATTATTGACTAAGAATTTATAGAAATTCATAAGAGGATTTATTTTGACGGAATATTTATAATTAAAGGTGTATGACCCCACTAGGTCTTACAATGGGTGAATTATTATTTTTAGATGATTATATTGTATGGTAGGATTTCAAAGTAGTTGAATAAGAAATGGAAATCCATTATTAAAATGATTATATATGTGTACTTTTATGTTTATTATAGGAACGTAAAAAATAAATTTAAGTTGATGTAGAAATGACTTGGAATCCAAAGTTATATTTTTGAAGGATTCTTTGGAATTTTTAAATAAATGATGAATTTTGATATAAATTCCTTATTTTCCCAATTTTATGTTTCCCACTTGATGGATTATTTATTTATATGATGGTTTTTTGATGTGGAAAGTGTTTGTTTTGTGTGAGGGTGTTGGTAGTGAGGTGTGAGGAATTTCTTATTCTTTATTATTTAAAATATCTTGATTTATTTTTTACCGCCATATTTTAATGGTCATGGGAACCCATGGGACTAGGTGGGAGGTCTTGATTCATATTAACCTATTTAGTATACACAATAATAGGGTCCATAGTTTTGTTAAATGATAGTGATTTAGGAAATATTCAATTCTTATGAGACTAATATAAGATAATTAGATGGAATTTTTTGTTGTTAGACATAAAGTAGAACTATTAGGATCGTCTCACCATTTTACCTTGGGTGTATCCCAAGAAATATTCATATTATAGGTGGTTCTAAATAAGGTATTTTTTTTCCATATTGATAATAACCTCCTTTTCTTGTATGACTTGTGAAAAACATTATATTATTTTATCTATTGGATTCAACTTGAAATTATTACTCCCTTTTACATTGGATTTTATTAATTTATGGTTTTGTGATTTTAAAATTTTAATTTTAAAAGTGTCTTTGTAATTTTTTATACTAAAAGTGTATTTTGTTGGATGGGATTTTGAGAATTTTTTTGGAATTATTTAGAAAAGAATTTTTCTTCATTTTCTTAATGGAATGGGTTAACACTTTGGTTTTTACCAGTGGTTACATTTACATTAGTATTTAAAAAAGGATTTATTTCTATATATAATTAGATATGTGTTTAGTTTCTATAATACCTTATTTAAAATTTATCTGTGGTGAGATCCCATAGAGCATGTTTACCCACACCATATATAAATAGCTCTTTATATGTGTATGAATATCTATTAACTCATGTAGAATCTAGGTTTCCATTTAAACTCATTATCATACTCTTGGGACACTAATGTTGAGTAGGTATGTGGAGATTGAGTGTGGGTTACCTAGAGGCATTTCTACGGTGGTTCTGTTTGGTATTGTTTTATTTTGTTATGTCAATGTTTTTACCATTGTGGTTTCTACCCATTATGGATATAGTTTCATTTATTATACATTTTTATATATTGTATTATTATAATGATTTATAGCCTTTCAAAGGGGTTTATCATTATTTTATTTATTTTCACTCATTTGGTTTGTTGATTAATTTTGGTTAGGCTTAATGATGTTACACGAAGGTCCAATGTATGGAAGGTCCATGTTAGACTTTTGATAAAATATATCTCATGGGTAAACATTTATTTGAGGATAAAATAGTTCTAAAAGTTATTCTTTAATTAATAATCACTAGTTTCTATCCTGTTTGGATTCAAAATTCACTTTGGGTCGAGTAACGGGCCGAGTCAAGTGACGTGTCAAGTAAGACCAGTCAATTTTGTGAAAAATGATACCAGATCCTGGTTTCTTAAGAATGGAATTGGTTTAGATAACTCCCTCTTGTTATTTTAGTTTTTGGTGAGTGGAGTATATGAAGATGTTCATGGATTCATCATCCGTGAGTTGAATCTTGAGTCACCATTGGTAGCCCAATTTGATAAATTTATTTTGATTATATTCTTGATTATTTGAAGCATTTTAATGCGAATAATTGATTTATGGATCCTTGATGAGTTTTAAAAGTTCCTTTTTGGGTTCCCATTCATTTTTATGTGAGATAGCGGCAGGGATAGGGTTCAATGATTATCCCAAACAGTATGTCACACCATGTAGATGGTTCTATGAGCTTCCCCAAGGCCACCACAAGGTTGGAATAGAACCTATAAAACATTGTATCTAAATTCTGGATATCTCTATATCCATATTAGATTTTTTTTATTTTGATCTCTTTAGATTCTAGGATTACCCAAATGTGGTAACTTCTTATTTGAGACTGATTAAAGAATGTTATGTTTGTTTTTTTATATTGTTGAAGTTATTTTTGTTTTATGTGGGATGTCATGTTTTTCTTGTTCTCAATGATTAAATGTTTTTTAGAGTGGAAAAATTGAATTTTATAAAATATTTTATTTTAGAAAACTTTTTTATGAGGTTTTGATATGGTGTAAATAGATCTGGTTTTAAGTAGGGATTTGTTATCTTTTTATGTTTTAAATTATTTGATAGTATGTTTTATATGGAAATAGAAACTTTTATAAAATTATTGAGTTTAAAACCGATCAAAGGTGTGTTTTCTTGAAAATTATTTTTTTATTTTACACATGAAACATTATAATGTTGTAAATATTTTAGTGTAATCAGAAAACATTTTGAATTTAAATTTAAATTTTTGTAATTGGTTTAATATCATTAAATTTTCATTAGAAATTGTTTTAAACTGTGATAGAATTGTATTAAAGTTGTAAAATAATTTATTTTAGTTTTAAATTTTGAAAAATATGTTATTCTATGTTTTATTTGTTTTAGAAAGAGTTGATTTTTTTCAAGAACACATTCAATGTCCCAAACCCTAGTAGACTAGAGTGGTTGGTTACTTTATTAAAATGGGGATAAATACAAGTGATCCCAACCCAATGGATTGAATAGCTTAGTATTATTGGAAAATAATATACATACATGGAATTCAAATTACATTTTGAAACATAAAGAAAACATGTAATTTTATTTCATAAGACTACTATTAACATTATAATATCCCACATATCAATCATAATACACTTCCTACCATCATAGGGAAAGGGAAAAAAATTAATCAATGGTCCTTATTTTCTTGTAAGGGTATTATTACAACAAAATTTAGTATAAAAATTTATATCATAATCAATATGGAATGGTAAATAGCTAAAACACATACAATTTAATAAATAACATGAAAAAAAACAATATAAATAGAAAAATTGATGATAAAAATTATTTCATTTAAATAATCACATGTACCAGAAACATATCCAGAGATACTATAACTAATTAAATAAGTATACAGAGATCAATTAATAATATCATAATGAGGGAATTAATAACGAGGGATATAATAAACATACCTTTAGGGACTCATAAAATTTCATCTTACATAAATGGTTAATACCCCATCCAAATACCCAATCTAGTTTGTCTCATGAGACCTACCATTGCATCGAGGGGATATAATGTGCCCCACCTATCACTTACTATGTCTAACACAATCTAAATATGAAAGTGGAAAACATAATTGACCAAAATATTCATATTGAAAAAATATAAAATGAAATGAAAATTATTTCCCCAGTCATTAAACATAATTAACATTAATAACATTAATGGAAAAATAGCATATGAATGTTAATACTTTCCCCAATAAATAAACATAATCGTAAACCATCTACGGTATTATGGACAATTGTATCATAATTGAACATACTAGTAAAACTAATCAAGAAAAAATTTGGAGAATTAATAAATATGGTATCATTGAAATATATTCCCACTAGACCATAAAGCAAAATGGGGAGTTTTTTCCTTGATGAATATAATGGCAATAAAAATTTTTCTATAGATATTCTTAAAGAAAATATCCATTTCACTTAAACATTTTCCATTAAAAAAATTCTGAGAATATTAAAAAAATTATCATTAAACATTCCATTTTTAAACATGTGAAGTAATATTAAAAAAATGAGTTGTAATAAGGGTTATTAATTTTATACATACCGTAAAAGTTAAAAATTATTCCATTCACACAAATGTAAAATAGTAAAAAATTACCACATTTGAAAAAAAACATGAATGTTCCTTTCAAAAAAAAATTATAGAAAAGGATTCTTATTGTTTAAAGATGAGAGGATAAGGTGTGGTAGTTTATAAGTGGGGTGAAAGGAGACAAATGAAATTTTTTAAAAGAGTAAATGAAACCAACATTTTTCAATGATAAAAGTCTCAAAAAATTAATATTCTTGAGAATTAAATTATATTCTATTTAAATATTTTTAAAAAATAAAAATTAGGAAATTTTTGCAGTAATTTTAACACTTATATTCTTAATTTAATTCCTGATAAACCCGTTGTAACCTTAACTCGTGAAAATAATTATTACAATTTTTAATATTTATTATGAAAAAAATTAATATTAAATTATTTTATAATATTAATTATTATGATTCTATATATGTAATCTCTTTTTCAAAATTCAATTCACAGAAGTGGTATGCTTTAATTTATTTTCAATCATGAAAACGTGATGAAAAAATTGTTTCCTAAAGAAATGATTTTCGTAAGTATAAAGGATTATTTATATTAAAATTAAACATATAATTTTTTATAATTAAATACATTGGATTAATTATAATATATTTGAACTAATTATTCTTGTAAAATAATTTTAAACAAAATTTATCTTTGTAAATTCTTTAAATGAAATGGTAGTTTTCAATAAAAAACAGTATTTTTTCACTATTCATTGAAAAATTAATATTTTCAAAAAGTTATAAAAAATCACTATAAGATAAATTTGACTTTATGTTTTTAAAATTTATGTTAATTCATATATATATATATATTATTAAAAAGGAAAAATTAATTTTAACACTAGTGCGCAAAATGTGATGATATCATTTTTATAGAAAAATAATGTTTTTAGAAAACAAAAATTTTCAATCAAATGATTTTTATTTAGAATAAATTGATAAAAATTAATTTATTTATAAATTTTTAATTTTCAAAATTTTATTAAATAAATTATTCCTTTTCATACTCTCAACTTTAATATCTAGGTTATAATAGTATTTTATTTTATAGTTCATTGAGAGTCAAGGTTATATGCATCACAAGCTATGAAAGAGATAAAATTTATATAAAGGGAAATATATTACAAAACCTATCAGGGTATTATATTCTTCCATTGTTTAAAATTTTGTATCTTTAATATTTCCATAAGAATACCTCATGGAAATATTTGGATATTTTTTAATCATTACTTCCTCAAGTTTGCACGTCCCCTCTTAGATCTTATGATTTTTCCAAAGAAAATTTACATGTTGAGTCGTCTAATTATTCTACAATTTATATAATTAACTTGAATCTATTAACCCATATTTTATGGTTACACAGTTAAATTAGATCATGATACATGGTATCATATCTTAAATGGATGAATAGTTTAATAGTCTTGAAAAACTAGATATATTTTTTAAAATTCAAATAATCTTGAAAACATCGAATAAACAAAATGTTTTCTTTATTAATTGCACTATTCCACAGAGTATATTCCTATTTATCAATAAAAACATCCTAGTATCCTGTATGAAATAAAACATGCAGAATAAATGACATCAAATGCTTAAAAATAGTGTGCATATTATGGAAGAAATAACTAATAAATAATAATAATTAATATGGAATGTCAAATAATGTAAACACTTTCTATTTAATCAATATACTGAGTATAATTGGTCAAAATAAATGATGATCAAATAAATTCATATAGATAATCATATAAACTTAAAATATATCAACGGATTTTTTTTAACTAATCTAATAATTACATGGACATCAATAAATGGTCAAATAATGAGGGAATGCATAATGTGAGACATATAAAGCTGTCAATACCTTTTTGAAGATAATTTAAATATGTGGGCAGAAACCCATCTAATTTTTCAAATTGATTAGTCCAAAGAGAACTGCTAATGATTTTAAGGGATATCCATAATTTAGCTTCACCTACTACTTACTAATTAAAATGCATTCCTTATATTAATGGGATGAAACATAATCAACATAACCATTCATATAGAAAAAATAACATTCCAAATGTTAATAATTACTCAAATAAAATATACATAATCATAAAGCATCTTGAGTAATATGGTGAATGGATACAAAATTGATATACTAAATTCAAACTGACCATAAACCATTGAATGAAAGAATATGGATGATATTTCATCTGAATATAAAATTTTTTGAAACTAAAAGATCCCCAAAATATGTTGAATAAACTATTATTTTAAAATAACAATTTAAAACTTCAAAAATATTTTTAAAACAATTTTTTGGTCACAATGGTGGAAAATTATGTTCATGATGTACACATAAAAATTGATATTCTATTCACATTTTCGATAAAATATAAATGCTCCATTTTTTAAAAATGAAATGATGATTCATATAAAAATATTTATAAAAATTAAAAAAATAGAAAAATGGATTTAATAAATCATTAAGAAACTTTTAATAGTATTTTTGAAAACATTATTAGAAAAAATGATTAGAAAAATAGGAATTTTAAAGAAAGGGGATTTACGAATAAAAGGATAAATGAAATCAAATTTTAATAAAATATTTTCTCAAAAAGTTTGTCTTCAAAAGTGTGAAAAAAAGTTAATTCTGATTAAAAAAATCATTAATAACCATATTTTAATATAATAAATTTATTTTAAGATATAAATATCAAATAATTAACCCAATTAAGTCGAAAAAAAACAATCACGAATAATGCTGAGATTGTGAAATAAACCCTTAAATCTTTTCAAAATTTTGAATCATAAGTCCTAGAGATGAAATAAATTCAAATTAAACATTAGATAAATTTAAGATAATTGTGTTCCGGATATAACATATCAAAATGGGCATCATATACAAACCACAAATGAATATAGGTTTAATATGGATTATGTATCATTGAAGTAAAAGTGAGATGAGAAAACCCTTACCTATATTTAGAATCCATTCATATCTCTCTGAAACTCATGTATAATAAATATAGGTTTATTATAAATATATTATAAAACCATAATCATATATATCATACCATATATTATCCTCATATAACATGTTATCACTTGCTTGTCAATAATATTTAAATTTTTTATTATTTGGGTGGTTAAAAGCCTTATTTTATCATGCTTCTTTTGTAATGAAAGTTGTGGTTTCTATACATAATAAAAATATACATCAACACTAGAATGATAAATATTATTATTATTATTACATACATACTTATATCTATTACTGAAAAATAGGCACATAAAATGAATCACATCGCTTTATGGAGACGATAGGTCGTACGTAGGCATGAGGGGTGATATCATTCCCTAAAAGGGTGAAATAGTAAATAGGTGTATGATAAAACAATTTTAATTTATTTTTATCATTTATTATATATTAAATGTATTCATTAAATATATCCTTATTGAATTCCATTTTAATTGTAACTGAAAAATGAGTCACATATTTTCGTGAGGCGGTAGTCCACCTTACACACGAGCGACATTAGAATATTTTAAATAGAATGGAAGGTAAAAAGGTATATGTGTTATTAAAACTATGATTTTATAATTATAAATTAAATATATATATATATATATATTAAATACACATTTCTAATCAACTATGAGATGTGTAGATGAAAGATGAGTTACATAATTTCAGTGAGTCGGTTGTCCGCCATACACCAGATTGATGATTTCGTTTCACATATGATGGAAATGGATATGGATAAATATTATGACACCAAAATGATAAAATATAACTCAATGGGAGATACTAATTTTATTATATTATAACTGTTAATACATAATTTCAGGTCGTAAAAAAAAGAAAGAAAAATAATGAGCTAAGTGAAGAAAATTGCATTCTCTTAGAGAAACTACCTTGGAATCTCTTATTGAGGGACCTAGGGATATTATTTTATGAAACATTAAGCTCAAAAATGTGAATAAGGGTGTCAAAGATGGATTATATCAGGGTTTATTCAATCCAAATGTATAGAGAGTTGTGAATAAGTTAGAGAAGTGAGTTCCTTTTTATAGTTGAAGAGGAGTGGCATCATCAATAATGAGAACCAAATATCTCCAACAGTGGATCCAAAATTGATAATTAAAGGGTTATATGGATTATATGGTATAAATACACCTATAAAACCCAATATTACACCTTTTTAAAACATTTTTGTTCTAATATTTTATATTCCCTTTTTCCATTTTAGTTTTTTTCACTATGGTTAACTGTCTTTTTAACCTTTATAATTTATCATATAAGCCTAAAATAAAATGGGGAAAATTATTTTATTTGAAAATAATTATTATAATTATAAAATACATTCTATAAAATAAATATAATATGTGTGTTAAATTTTCATTTTAACACAAGGACCTGTAACATGAAAAAGACTTCTTTAACCTTAATAGCAGTAAAAACATTTTTACTATTTATAGGTCAATATAGTGACAAAAAAAGAAAAAAATTTCAATAAATGGATTATTGTTGCTATTTTATAACACTTACAAACCTATTTTAATAATATAAGATTTTTAGTAATTTTAAATCATTTAAAAATATATGATTTATCATAAAATAATAGTAATGTCAATTTTTACAGTATTAATTTAATATTAATTGTAAAAAGAGTCATGTATATGATGGAATTATAATATATAATGTTAAAATTTTATATAATGGAATAATTATCAAAAACAATTATGAAACATGATGATTGATTCAATTTATTTTACTTTTAATATTTTTGTTGTCATTTATTTTATTTTTATGTTAATTGAGTAATTAATGAATTGGTGTTTCTTAAGAATTTAAAGTAATTTTAAGGTTGCATGAAATTAAACATAAATTAACCTCTTGAATTTAATTTAAATATCCTCAAAACTAAAATCCAATTTCTTTTACATATATTTTTTCCTTTAAGTGAACACAAAATTGAAATATAAGGGTAAGAGGGTGAAATTTTGTATTTTTTGATTACTTAAATTATTATATAGGCCACTTTGATTGAAATATGTTCGAGACACACAAAAAATTAATTTATAAGATTAAAAGGGTCGAATTATGGCCATAAAATATTAATTTTATATGTTTTTTAGATCATTTTAACCATAATCATTTTATTTTAACCCCACAAAAAACTAATTTTTACCTTAACCATGGAAATTTAATTTTAACTGTTTTCAATATTACTTTTGATCAAATAATAAGTTAAACTTATTATATATTATTTTTTATTTTATTTCTAATATTTATTCCATTTTATCTAATTTAATTCCAATATGTGGATATATTTAATTTTATATTAAACTCGTAGATTTTACAAAAAAGTGGTTTTCCAAAGAGAAAATTCTCAAAAGTATAGAACTTTTTAATATCAAAATTAAAAATAAAAGTGAATAAAATTTCCTAAATTTTATTTATATTAATTTATTTGAACTAATTTTAATTTTAAAAATAATTATAAATCACAATGTAACATTTAAATGATTTAGATGAAAATGATTTTTTCAATAAAACCAGTATTTTTACTATTCATCAAAAAATGAAACATTTCATTAAAATGATAAAACATCACCATAATATAAGTTTTATATGATTATCCAAAAAATTAAGTTAATTCTGTAAAATAAATTTGACAAAAATTGAAAAATTGATGTTAAAATATGTGTGCAAAGCGCGATGAGAGCATCGTTTAGTAAATGAGTTTTTTCGAAAATCATTTATTTTTTATTTCAAATAATTATTTAATTTAATTTATAATTAATATATATCCTTTGAATTTATTTTTTAAATGTGTAAACTATAATATTTTAAAATTTTATTTAGTCCTATTCACACTCTCTAATTTAACGGCATGGTTATAATTTTCATGATTAAATATTAAAAGTTTAACCGAGTGTCGTGTTACATTTTTATCCAGATAAGGGAAATTATATCAAAATGATTGAACTTATTTAAAAATAAATATATCATACAATTTTGGTTTGTCACATTCTATTTTAATATTGGTATTTTATTTCATATATGTTATCGTACATGGTGTTCCTCTTTTTGAATCACAGGGGGTGACATTTTTTCTCTATTCACCATAATCTAGATAGTCTCCTCACATTATAATAAATTTGGCTCCAATTCAATTAATTCAATGGAAATAACATATGTTGGTTCATTAATGTATTTCCTTAACAATAATATATTAATACCATGATGTACTTTATAGATACATAGTGAATTTCCAAATGGTAAGACACATCCCCAAATCATTCCAAGATATCAAAAGGATTAATATACCTGGGGCTCAGTTTCCCTTTCTTACCATAACATATAACACACTTCCATAGAGTTAATTTCAAGAAAACATGTTATATAACTTGAAATCCCAAATAATTCCTTTCACTAACTCCATCCCAACTAGTTGAAGTATGACATATCATGCAACATAATTTTTCATGTTGAGCCATATGAAAACTTAAGACTCCTCTAAAACATGTCTAACCAAACTCAAAAAACAAAAATCAGAAAGATTTGATAAATATTATCCTTATAAAAAACAATGTATCTCATAATGTCACATAAAAATATGTTAATACATTTATATATTCTCCATAAACATGGTAATACTTGAATTATCATAAAATCTTAATGGAAACATGCATGTTTTTTAAAATTATCTCACACCTTATTCCTTAAATAAAATATCAGATTATCAAAGATTTTCTATAAATCCAAAAAAAAATTGAAAACATTAGTAATGATACCATTAAACCAATAATCATATCCATGTTCACCAATATCAATCATCTCTTTATCTCATTTATTATTATCTCAAAATCAGGCACATATCAAGGGTTATCTTTCCCTTAGTCATGGGTTTTTCAATAAAATGTCACCATACAAATAAATCACTTTTCATGGTAATTAGTACCATAAAATATATTATTTAAATTCCTTAATAAAAACTACGAAGTATACATCCTTATACTTTTCATGATTATTATAACCAAAATATCATTGATATAACACTTCAACAACATAATTATGAAATCCCAATACATAAACAATTCAATATTTCCACTCCAATGACTGAAATGGAATAAGTTCTTCCTTAGACTATCATTCAAATCAAGTATTAGTGAATCATCTTGGATAGTGACTATGTACCCCACGTACTATACATTGAACATCAAGGAAATTCGTTGCTTCATACCCTTCATTTATACACACAAAACATTTTCCAATTACCTTGAGTCATTATCCATGGTGTCTCTTTCAACATTTATGATATGAAAGAAATTGAATAATATTTCCCTTATTATATTTACCACACAAAAATTCATAAAAATCCATCGTCCTATTATTTTTCCTATTAGGAATATCACCAAAGTTCACGTTGTTAATCATATATAATGGTAAGAGATTAGGCATAATCATAATATCTTCCTCTCTAGTCATCATATTATATGGATTGCTATAATCACTAAATTTTCCACAACATTCAGTGAAAACATAATTCAACCTAGTTCAGTCCATTTATTAAAACCAAATAATATAGTATACGAGTCAATAAAAAAAGTGTAAAAACAAATTATCATGAAAAATCAATTATAAGATGTCTATATCATGAATACTTTTTTTTCAATATATTATAAATTATATTTAAGAAACATTATTCATTATCACCACTAAAATCAATCAAAATGGTTCCTAAAAATGAGAATTAACCCAATCATATTCAGTTGATATTGTCAAACCAGGTGTGCATTAGGGCCCATTGTAGGGCACTAAAGGGAAATTGAGTATAGTCTAAGGCTCTGTTTTTTAAAGTATTAACCCTAGGTACCCCTATACTAGATCCATATCCACCTATAATATCTATATAGGTATTTACTACTATATAATCCACATAATTTATACCTTAAAAACTTCATAATGTTGTCTTATACTTATAGATATACCAAAGTCATTTTTAGGGTTGTTTTTCTTAATCAATATTTTCCAAAATATTGTTCCAAAGGTATCTAACAAAAATTATATGATACTGAATATAAATACCACAACACTAGTATCTAGGAGTCAGTAGTTACATAATTACATTTATGCTAGATACATGTGATCACATCCGAAAGAATATAATATTTTAGTACTATTGGAAAACAAGATACATACTTGAAATTGAGATTAAATTTTAATGCATAAAATTCCCCATAAATTTTATTTGATATTTCATTTAGTATATCACACCATATCAATCATAATACATTTTTTGGAATCCTTGGGAAAGGAAATATAAGATTTTGGTGAACTATAATGCTCAATAATGGTGCGTATATGATAAAAGTTATCATAAAAAATTAGGCATAGTGGGATCCTTTTGAGTTCTACATGAGTTTTAAGGGTGGCTACCCCAAAGGTCTTCCAGATTTTCTTGAGGATCTCTATTAGGTGGTGTCTATTCAGGATAATTTGGACCATTTTTGGATCCCAAGTGCTTCTAATATTCATAAATCTTTTTGGTATCTTAATCTAAAGAGTGAGTTGGGACCATACAACTTTCCCTGGATCATTCTATATGGCCTATTGTGATATGGTGGGACCTGTTCTTGTCGTTGTATTCAGGATTTCTTCCCTAGTGGTTTCCTTCCCCATGTAGCATGTGAAATCACCATGGTTATCATTCCCAAAATTAAAGATACTCCATTCATTCATCACTTTAGGCCTATAAGTAGGTGAAAATATCCTTATAATGTGATGGATTTTGTTCTTAACCAAATGACATCTCTTTTGTTGAAAAGATAGATATAAATGGAGAAACATGCCTTTATCTAGCAGATAAAAATCTATAGTACTGTTGAATTGACTCAAGTATTAATTGGTGATATCAATAAAAAATCTCCTGGATAAAATGTAGTTATCAAGATCGATATGGAAATGTCATATGAGTGGCTATAATGGTGTCATATTATTAATGTTTTCTATGGTTTGGGTTTCTTTAAATGGGATTCATATTTACTATTCAGATGTTTTAGTTCCACAAAGATGTAAATTTCCTTCCGAGGAAAGAAATATGATTTTTTAAAAGTATATCACGATCTAAGATAGGGAAACCCACTCTTTCCAAGCCTATTTATTACCTCTCGAAACTCCCTTTGTCATTCCATTAATAGTTATATCATGAAGGGGATCATTCTGCCTTACAAATTTAGGTCCCAAAAAGTAGTTATCTCTCACCTCATGTTTACAAACAACTCGATATTTTTCATCAATTCTAACAAGAGGTCCAATAGAGGATTCAGTATTCACATTGTGAAGTGTTTCTATTGGTGCAGTAAAAAAGTGAACCATGATAAGATAAACTAGTTATTTTTAAATCATTGATCGAAAAATCAGGTTACATCCATGAAAAAACAAATGAGAATGAGTAATATAATCTTCCTTAATATTTACTTGTCTTCCCCTCCCTCCCATAATAGTTTCTGTATTGATCACTTTTATATGATCATGGACAAGATTACTTGTTTCTTCATGAATTTAAAGAATCAGACCCTTTCATTTGGTGGTCTAATTTATTTGATCAATAGTGTATTAAGATCAATTCCAATAAATATTATTTCCACCCTTAAGATTCAAAAAATTGTGATTAATAATATTGAAAAGGATATGTGTGATTTCTTATGGTATTCCTACTCGGACAGAAAACATCATTAGGCCACTTGACGTAATATGTCTAAGCCTATGCAGAAGGGATGAATTAATGCGAGAAAAAAAACAAATATTTTGCAGTTTCTCCACACAAAATTTTCATGGGATGTTCGTGAGAGGTGGAATCTGGGGGGATCATTCATGTGGGATAAATATGTAAAAATACAAGCATATCCCATTAATATATGTTCCTCTCTTTGGAAAATACTCCTCCCACAAATCCAGACTATCCAACTTCACTAATGCGGGATTGTGGGTTGAGGGGATTTTAATTGATGAAATGCTAATTTTTTGGGCACCAAGCTTGGTTTCCATGGATTCCCAGTCCCACATATCATGGTCAAAGAGGAAAGGTTTTTCCAAAGGATTATTCAGATAAATTTGGACAAGGATCTTTAATCCTCCTTTAATCAAATTGAGTTGAATGTAGACCCTGATATATGTGATTTCACTATGTGTTCTACTAGAAAATTCTCATCCATGGATTACAGGAATCTATTATGGGTTAACAACTGGATTGACTATTCGGTAGAGGTCCTTTGACAAAAGAATATACCATCCAAATTAAGCTTTAACCTATGGCGAGGAAGAAATCAAACTCTTCCAATAGACGACAACATCAAATGTCTGGGTATTATTCAGGTCTCTAGATGTATTTGTTGCAATTAAATAAAGGAAGAGTATGTGGCCCACATTTTTTATGAAGGGGACTGGGAAAATTTGATCTGATGCTTATTTTGTTCCTTCACTAGCCTTCACTCATAGGGATACTCGAGTGATTCTTTCTTTGATATGTGGTTTCAGGGGCCTAGCTATTTAGGTTCAGGGAATCATGCTAGAGGTATAATCATACCAGCGGGCTGTTGGTGAATATAGTAGGTTATGAAAGTGGATCTCAATGAATAAACTTCATTTCGCCATATTTATATCATCTAGTAGAATAAAACCCTTCTCATTGATTTTCCTCACCTTATAAACCACTGAGACAAGGGTCTATCACTTATCCCCCTTTCTACTGCCTCTACCTCATTTCATTATCCATACAGATCATAGGGGAGTTAGATTTTGTAGGTTACCCATTCTCATAGACTCAAGATAAACACAGAAGGACCCTATATCTTGGGAGAAATCAGGGGAGGGGGACATCCAGGACACTATTGGTTCTGACACCCTTTCCTTCTCGACCACCTTTGGTGGTGGAAATTTAATTCAAGAAGAATTGGAGGCTATTTTTTCCAACACATATTTGTGTTACCAAAAGAACATTAACCTGGTAGAAGTTGAAAAAGACTCCCTCATGCTTTACAACTCCATCCTTGGTCATGGTACAACCCCCTGTTCAATCTTCTATATCATGAGACTGTGAAAGAGTCTCCTCAAAAACCATGTGGAAGTTCTATATACTCAGAGAGAAGGGAACAAGATGGTAGAATTAATTGCATCAAATATTTTACAAAGATCACATGCCACCATCTTCTCCACCTTGGTAACCTTCCTCTAGAGGTGGTGAATATTGTGATAAGAGATGCTCTCAGTTTGCACCACTTCAGACCCCCTTAAGTTCATGTTTTCTTTTTTCCTTACATAATTTTCTGGACCTATTTCCACAACATTAAATAAATGATGTTTATAATGATCTATATGGATAGGTAAACAATTGAAACACATTAAATTTAATCAATAACATGACCATGAAAAATATTATAGTTTCTATAACTGATGATCAAAATAATTCAATAAAAAATAAAATGATCTTCAAATCAATCCATGGGTATTTTGACCATTCAAATGTCCACATGGAAATCAATAACTAATATCATAATTAATGAATTCATAATTATAGACATCATAAACAATCTATGAAGGAATTATTCTTAGACATATTACTTAAATAGTTACGTTCTTAAGAAAATACCAATGATATCTTGTATCATGAGACTTAATGGTCCATCAAAGGGATATATAGGGCCACACCCATCACTTAATAAGTACAATTAATTCCTCGTACGAAAGGGGAGAAACATTATCAATGTAAATAATCTTATTGAAATAACATGAATATAAATGTTAACAATTTCCCTAATCAATAAATATAGGTAACATAATCATTCTTATTGGAATGGTATAATATGAATCTCAATACTTTCCTCATTCAACAAACAAAACCATAAACCATTAATAGTATTATGGTGACTGATATGAAAATAGTATATCCCAATTAAATTGATAAAAAATTATCATTAGAAATAACAATCATGGTATCATCACAATATATTTCCACTAGATAATAATGTAAAATGAGGTATTTTTTCATTGATTAATTTAAATAACATTAAAATGAAATTTAAAACATTATGGAGGAAAATATTCTTTTCACTTCGACGATCAATTCCAAAAAATAAAAATTTCCAAAATATTAATGAAACTTTTTATTTAATTTTTTTAATCATCGAATGAAACAATGAAAAAAATGATTTTTTATGATGAAAGGTAATTTCAAAAAAGTTGTAAAAGTTAAAAAACATTCTTTTCATACTATTGTAAAAAGGATAAAAAGTACCTCATTCATAAAATGTTAGAAAGATTAATTTCTAACCAATTTTTAAAAAGTAAAACATGGGAAAAAAATTATTTAATAAATCATTTTAATAATGTTAAAAAAATTGAAAACATATTTATAAACCAAGGATATGTAAGGAAAAGGATCATCGATTGAGGAGAGAAATAAAGTAAAATTTTATTGAAAACATTTTTTCAAACATTTTAAGTAATAAAGATGTAAAAATGGTACTATTACATGATAATTTCATGATTGGATATAATAGAATAATATATATTGGGTTTTAGATAGAAATGTCAAAAATTTACCCCAAGGATACATAATCATAAACAAACCTGAAGAATGAGGAGATTGTGAAATAAACCCCTATCATTTTGGTAACTTTAGAATTATAACCCCCAAGAAATAAATAATATAAAATGAAACATTAAATATCATTAATATAAAAATATTAATTATATAACATATAAATTTATTATTATAGATCTAAAAAATAAATAAGTGGTGATCATGGCTTATGTCTCATGAAAGTAAAAGTGAAATAAAAACCCCTTACCTTAGGCATGACTTCCTTCATATGCGTCTGAACGTCATTTATAATAAATATAGATTAATTACACATTTATTATAAAACCATAATAAAATATATGATTAATTATATGATAAATTATAAACTTCTATGAAAATTTTATAATTAATGCTTCATTAGAATCATAATTTAAGGTAATAACTATTTTAATTTTCATACATATTTTGGTTTGGTAGTTTTAGTACATTTTATTTGATCATGGTTAATTAATATCCATAATTTTAACCATGATTTAAATATAATATATATAAATTATACAATTATTTAAAATAGTGTTGAAAATTTAGAAATTACAAAATGAGTTACACCATTCATGGGAACGGTGTGTCTTATGTACACATGAATGATGTTTCCATTTTTTTAAGTGAAAAAATGATAGAAATGAAAAAAATATTTAACCTTTATATAATTATTTTACAATATAAATCATATATATTAATTAAATATATTCTTAATATCATCCATTTAAAAAAATGAAAACTGTATCACATCGCTATGTGCAGGTGGTAGTCCACATGTATGCACGAGTGTTATAAATTTTTTTAGTAGATTGGAAGGTTAGAAGGTAGATGAAATAATATAATTTAATAAGTTTTTTTATTTCATAAATATCCAATATATAAATATAAATATATATAATAAATCATTATATCCATCTGTGAGAGGTGTTTATGGGGAAAATTTACATTGATTCGCAAGGCAGTATTTTACCGTACACATGATCGACGATTTTGATTCCCATTTGAAGGAAGAGGATATGGATATAGATTGTTAAATTAACATAATAAAATATAAAAATATTTATCTAATTGTTTTATTATTTTAGAATATTTTTAGAATATTTAATTTGGTTATATAATGAAATAAAATGATGAATAATTGTTAAGAACTATACCTCTTACTTAGAGAACATCTTTAGGTTTATAATCAATGCCTTCCTAGACTGATTATATGATAAAAACAATGGCTATAATTAATGTTTATGGATTTATAAAAGGTATTTGGGAAGGTATTGGTTGATCCAATTTGATTTTGAAGTGTGAAAAAGAGAGGAGAGAGGGTTTACTTTTATAAGTTGGTGTAATGGACAAGTTATGATATTTTGAAAAGAACAAATTGAACCATACTTTGTCACTTTCCAAAGGGATCATGAATTTAAAATTAGATAACAACATATGGTATAATTTCAAAATATTTCAATAAAATATGAATTTTAAATGTATTAAACTTATTTTATCTCTTCTTTTCTTAGTTTACCCCCAAGTAAATTCGTTTTCACCTTAATTGTTGTAATTATTTTTTTTATTTTTACTATTTATTATGAAGATAAAATTAATTGAAATTTTTTATTTAATAATACTATGTTTTATTCTAATTATGGAATCCATTTTTCAAAATTAAATTCATTGATGTGCTATAATTTAATTTAAATTTAAACCCACAGATGTGAGAGAGAGAAAAATTTCATATAAAATGTTTTTATAATTATAATACATTATTATATTAAAATTGAACATATATTCATGATAATGAAAACAATTAGATTAAATATTATATAATTGGACTAATTCATCTTTTCAAATAATTTTAACCCAAATGGGACATCAAATTAATTAAATGAAAAGGAAATTTTCATCAAAAATCATTATTTTTTCAATATTCATTAAAGAATTAATAGTTTCAAAAAACTATCTGAAAATAACTATAAGATAAATTTTAAATTCTAATTTGAAAAAATTAATTTCATTATTTAATTATTTTTTCTAAAATTATAAAAAAAAATTAACATAAGTACACTGATTACAATAAAACTGTACTTTAGAACGAAATATATTGTTTTTCCTAATTGATTTATTTTCTTTCAAATTATTTTATTTATAATGTAAGAATCTGGATTTTCTTTTCAGTTAATAATCTTGTTTTCTGGGGTTCTAGAGAAAAAAGGGGAGAATCTGGAGGTGTCATGAGTACACGTCGTGTACTTAGTTGCGACGGGTGTCCATGTACTGGCTATGTAACGTCCAAGTACATGGCCATGTGGGGTGACCTGGAGGACGCCTAATTTGGGTCACAATAATGGAAAGTACATGTTGTGTACTTTTAAAAGACATGTCATATACTTTTTTCATTAAACGAATTGGGGTAAGGTCTAATCTACAAAACACCCTTCTTCAAGGTCAGTGCCATCCAAGAGTGTCTGTGGTTGGTGATTCTTCTCTGAGCCCCTGACGCATCGTCTTTTCTCCAAAACAAACTCTCTATGTTGCATTGGAATCTCACATGTGAGTTCGTCTTTCTTCTAGAGTCTCATCACATGATTTCTCCTCTATCACAGGATATCCTTAGTTGAACATTTTTTTGACAAATTTGTATATTTACCAAGTTCTAAATCGATTCAATGGTCGGTGCCGGATTATATCGATCGTAAAAAATCGACGTAGGTGGTTTGTGCCTTTCTGTAGTTAGTCTTTGAGTTATATGTGCAAAAGTTTCTAATACCCTTGTTCAGGGTATTGCGTTTTTATGGTTTTTAGCCTTATTATTGCATGCTACTCCTTGAGTGCTTGAGTGTAGTATTTATGATTGTAAATAGGGTTATTTTACCTTGTTGTGGATGTGTTTCCAATGTTTTATTGGTATTGACCCTTTGGTCTAACCTTGCATATTAAACTACTTTGGTTTTCATACCTAGTATTGTTAGGATGGAGTGATTTTATCAGGAACACTATGAGATGATGTAGACTATTTGACCAAGTACTTCATGAGTTTTACCTTGGCTACCATATACCATTTGTGCATGATTGACAAACACTAGGCTGTGGGAACCTGGTGAAGTAAACCATTGGGAGAATGGACATTGAGGGCTTCTCTAGAGTGTCTGTTTACTTTTATGTTGTGGGACCATAAAGGGGTTTGAATTTTTACTCCATCAAAGTGTCTGTGGTTCCTTTTTAAGAGACCATAAGGGGAATTGGATTTTGAGTACTTACCTATAGTATCTGTAGTTACCAATATAAGACCCCAGGGGGAATTGACAGTGAGTGCTTCCTTGGAGATTATTTGCTAAATCTAAACCACATGGGTTGGACTATGAGTACGTCCCAGAGGGTTTTTTGTGTTTGATTAGTTGAACTAGAGGGGTTAGGCTATGAGTACTTCCTAGAGGGTTACTTTTGATTGTTAGTTGCTGAACTAATAAATGAAAATGGATGTAATTTAAACTGTTGGATTGTTTAGTTTGATTACTTCCTTGTTTATTGCTTCTTTTTTATATTGCATGCCATATATATTCACTGACTATTAGGCACATATATTTGGGTGGTTTTTTACTGGGATTTTTCTCTCACCCTATTTGGGTCATGCTTTCGGGCCCAAATAGATTAAATTATTTTAGGACTATATAAGGGAAAACACCCTTCTACTTCAGGTACTTGATTGTTGTAGAGATGGAGAGCATGAGACCAAGCTAAGTCTTGTGATGGTGTTGGATTTTATTGTCTTTATTTGTACTTTGGTTTAGTAATTTATTCCCTCATTCTAACTTGTTTGGATTATTTCCTAGACATATGTATCATGAATCATTTATATATGTGCTCCATTTTTTAATTTCTTCATTATTCCATGGTTCATTTATTTCATGTTATTATTACTGCTTCCAATATCATTATCTATTTATTTTTGCTACGTTACTCTTCCAATGACAGCATAGTTTCCCCACTATTACACCCAAGGCCCTTGCTTTTAGTCGGAAGCCACTATCATTTCGGGAAATGTGGTTGAGTCCATGTGGCCAACTGGGTACGGGGCACCTCTAGGCAGCTCTCAAAACTGGGACGTTACAAAATGGTATCACATGATTTATTTTCTTCTCGAATTGCTATTTGGATCCTATATCCATGGATATGATGGAATAGGTACTTGGTAATAAGATATTCCCAGGAGTAGCTAACCCGGGTATAGGGATAATCCAATTTACCTCGTTATTGATTTTTTTTGGGTTTTTCAATTATTACAACTGACTTGATTTTACCGTTTGGTGATTCACATGATTTATGTTGTTAGTGTTAATATTAATGAGGTTCTATTTCTATTGAAACCCGATGAGATGAGGGTATGCCATCTCATGCATCATATATGCCCTTGCTAGAGATCACATGTCATGTATTCTTTCCATGCCATCTAGGATGCATTACTATTTTCATGTTGTTGTAACATATGTTATGATAGATATGCATGCTGTTGTGATATATGCCTTGATATAATACCTGATATTAGATGGATTATTGATAATATGCAAGGTTTCGTTTGAATAAATGCCAAACCGTGGTTCTAGTGGTGTTATGGCCCCACATGGATCAAAATTTGGTGGATTATTGCACTGTTATACTTATTTATGAGATGTACAGGATGCCAAGCTTTGATTCGCGTGGAGTATGGGCCCTCATGGATTGGAATTTGGCACTTTATGTTCTTTTAAGTGTTTTTATGGGTTTCGGGGTAGTTTTTGAGGCTTTCTGTCTGAAAAAATCTAGAATACACAGCGTGTGATTATAAATACACACCATGTATCCTTCTTTTTGTGAAGGAACTATTTTTCTTAAGTACACACCATGTATTGTATGTACATGTCGTGTAGTCTCTAACTGTGTCATGGCTATATGGCTAGAGACACAGGGTTGGGAAATCATTGGTGGAATACGCCGTGTATCAGATGTACATGCCTTGTGTATATACCATGTTTCCAGTCGTGTGACCAATGAAACAGGTGGATAATGTGTAGTTAATACATGTTGTGTTTGGAAAAAACATGTCGTGTAGGGTATGTCATGTAACCAGTAATATGACTAACAACACGAGTAGGTGAAGGTCGTCTAGTACATGCCATTTCTGAAAAAACAAACACCATGTAGTCTTATTCTAAGGGAACCGTGTGGGTAAGCCATGTAGAAGAACTCAAGTAGGATAACATGATCCAAGTACACTTTATATCTTGGAGAAACACGCCATTTGTATGGGGTGTTAAATGACTAGAGTTGGCAGGAGTACACACCCATTTGAATTCTTAAAGAAACATTTTGTGTAGGAGTTACACACATTGTGTATAAAGCATTTTTAAAATCTAGAATGATCTCTTTCTCATGTTCCCTTCTTACACTTCTAAGTTTCAATCCTTGATAATTCTGATCTAAGGTGTGCATTTAACCTTTCAGAGTCATGACACTGAGACATCATCTGGTTATACGCCAGTTTCAGGGAAGTGACCAGACACTAGATACGACAGATGAGGAACTTCTAGTAGATCCTCCAGTTGTGCCCATCTTAGCACCAGCCATTATCCTTAAAATAGGTTTTTATGCACAGTTCCGTGAGGGATTTATGAGGTTCATGTTTACCTTATGAGGAGCACCACATCCTCTGTCACGACCTGTCCTCGGGGCCCGTGTTGTGACTACCCCAAGCCTGCCTTCCACAGGCCAGGGGCTGGCGACTAGCACCAAAGGCATAAATCCCAGTAATAGGGAAGGCATTGCCTTTATAATAGTAAACAAAAACAATAGAGTATGCAAGTGAAGTAAGCACTATGTAAAACTGAGTACAAAATTAAGTGATGAAAAGTAAATGGGACAGTATACAAACCCAACTGAAAGTACAATACAAATGATAAATAAATTACAATAGTTGTAATGTAAAGCAGCAACCACCGAGTCGTCCTCCGGGAATCCCACCTGAAGGGTTGGTACAGATAGTCTCTTCGGCACCTCAGGTCCATCTGTCCACTCCATGTATGTCCCGCCAGGTGGTCCATCTCTGGATACCATCCAGCTCCACCAGCCTCAACCACGATCAATGCTATCTGTCATCTTCATCTAACACAACGTAGTGCGGGAATAGCCTGTGAAATGGTGAATATACGATACTCAGTATAGACCCCAAGACCCCTGAAGGTCTCCCAGAATCCACAAAGGATAAACCACAAAGGAAAGATTCAAACAAAAAATATCAAACTACATTACTTAGGTATATGCCCATACAAATACCTAAGTCATCAATTCCAGTCCAGCTCCTACTCTCGAGCCCAAGCACAACCCAGTCCACACAGGAAAGAAGTCAATCACACCATTGGTAATGATTGAAAGACAAACTCAGCTCACACCGGTATACTACTCATGAAGAAAGGTGGAGATGATTAGATGTTGCTTCTGAATCATCTCCTCTGTTGAACCCACATAGGATCCTAGTACAGAAGTCGTCACTGGCGAACCCATGTAGGATCCATGTACAGTAACCATTGCTGCCAAACCCATGTAGGATCCAAGTACGGTCGTCATCACTGCTGAACCCACGGAGGATCCAAGTACAGTTATCCTCGCTGTCGAACCCACAGAGGATCCAAGTACAATCGTCATCGTCGTCGAACCCGCAGAGGATCCCAACACGGTAGTCATCGTAGTCGCATTCACCTCTAGGGTTCCCGCACACAACGTACTCAATTCCAGGAGGGTCCACTCCTTGATTAAAGGAGTGTCAATACATCAACTGTCATGAAGTACATAGTTGTTGTATCCCAAAGTTCTGTCTCATCAAAAGTAACTCAACACGACAGACGGCACGTCAATCGGACGCCCGGTCTGAGAGATATTGGTCTTTTTGTTCCAGGGGCCTGGTTAGAAATATGTTTGTTTCTAACCCGGTCGTCATCCAAGTCACCTAAAACTCACTTAGATTATATCAAACGGACCACTTCGTTGCGAGGGTCCTAGTGCCGTAGACGGCACGTCGATCGGACGCTCGGTCTTTAAGTTATTCACCATTAAGTGGAAATGGGCCCGACCCGTTAAGCCCGGTGGGCTGGCAGGTCTGGTAAAACATATTTTCATGGGTCCAACCCGACAGGGTGTCAGACCAACCCGAATAAATGTGAGGCTCGGCCCGAGGGGCGCGACACGGCCCGATCCAGCAGGCGCGACCCAGCTGGGCGTGACCCGGCCAGCTGGCTGAGCGGTCCGAGAGGGGGGGGCGACCCCCCGACTGCCCGAACAGGATACGCCAAGTAGCATAGTCCGGCCGTCTTGGCACAAATGGCCCTCATGGGTGGGCCACGGTTCGTCCGGAGCAGTTCCCTCCAGGCACCGCAGCTCTCCTCCACCCAGTCGGCTGGTTCTCATGTCGAAGCGGCCCGCAAAGCGGGCCGCGGTTCCTTCCGCACAGCCGGAACAATGGAGCTGGCTTCCTCCGCCGCAGCCTGCCCTGGCCGCGGCTCCACGTTCCCAGCACTGTGTGACGGTGCCATGCTTCCTCCACCATAGCTTTCTTGGCCGTGACTTTTCTTTGCCTGTGTGACGATGGCCCATGCGCCGCCGAAATCATCAATGTTCCGCCTCCGGTCATCGATTCCAAAAAGATCAAGTTCCAGCGGAGGGTCATCGGGCCATGTTCATTCGGCCCACGCCCTCTGCATTAGGCGGTAACACATGGCCAAATTCATTTCAGAAAAATCAACGAGGAACAAGTATAATTTTAGCCAACTAAATATTGTATATAATCCCCCTACCTCGAATATGGTCTGTTCGTCATAGAAGCGGAAATCGATGTTGCTTCGTCAACATCGTAGAAAGAACCGTCATTGTTGGTGAGTTCTCCGCGTTGATGTCTCCTCCCTTGATGTGGAGGAAGAAAAGGATTGAAGAAACGTGGAGCGTTCTTCGTTGAAGGTGGGTGTTCTTCGTCGGAGAAGAAAATTGTTCTTCGTTGAAGGAGATGAATACTTCTCTCTCTTTTCTCAAGACCTCTCTCTCAAAGATTTTCCATCAAAACAAAGGGTGGTATGAAAAAACTCTTGAATCTGCACCTCATTAAGGGTGGTGGGAACAAACTCCGAGCGGAAGAGACTCTCAAAGTCTATCCAAAGAAGATATGCCTCGTCGTGAACCTGGAGCATCAGGCTCCACCATCTACCTGTTGTTGTGTGCAGTAGACTCGCGGCAAGGATCACCATATGGTCGGTTGGTATCCCTACCAATATGAAAACTCTAATTATAGCCTCTAACCAATCCTTGGCTACCTGAGGGTCCATCTCTCCGCATAACCTGGGTGGCCTCTGTCGCTGAAACTCATCCAGCGCACTCAGGCGGCGTTCATTCTCTGCTATTGGGGATGGTGTTATTGGTGGCCTAGAGGGTAGTGGTACCACTAGTGGCTCTTCTCTAATGGGGCCCTGGACTGAGGCCTCATCGCTCGGTGGTCTGTCATCTCGCACGTAGCTCGGAACCCCAGCTGGCTGCCTTCGTGGGGCCATCCTGAAAAGCAACAGGTGTGCCACGGTTAATATAGTATACCTGGTGAGATGACACAAAGTAATCGCAAAGAAAACTTTTTAAGCACACATGTAATCAATGTTTTTTTGCACTGAGTCGGAAATCAGAAGTCTGGGTCCTGGTGTATGGATACATCGTCCGCCGCACCAACACTGGACTCCCTAGACTGTTAACCACACTCAATACTCTAAACACTATTGCTTCAAAGAAATAAATTATCAGAGTCCCGAGTTCTGCGGTAGAACCGACTCCTCTGATACCAATTTGTGATGACCCGTCCTCGGGGCCCATGTTGGGACTACCCCAAGCCCGCCTTCCATAGGCCAGGGGCTGGTGACTAGCACCAAAGGCCAAAATCCCGGTAATAGGGAAGGTATTGCCTTTATAATAGTAAAAAACACAACAAAGTACGCAAGTGAAGTAAGAACTAAGTAAAACTAAGTACAAAAGTAAGTGCTGGAATGTAAATGGGCCAGTATACAAAACTAACTAAAAGTACAGTACAAATGAGAAAGAAATTACAACAGTTGTAAAGTAAAGCAGCAACCACTGAGTCATCCTCCGAGAATCCCACCTGAAGTGTGGGTACAGATAGTCTCATCAGTACCTCAGGTCCGTCCGTCCACTCTGTGTATGTCCCGCCAGGTGGTCCATCTCCGGATACTGTCCAGCTCCACAAGCCTTAACCATGATTAGTGTTGTCTCTCGTCTGCATCCAAAACAACATTGTGAGGGCATAGCCCATGAAAGGGTGAGTATACGATACTCAGTAGGGACCCTGAGACCCCCGAAGGTCTCCCAGAATCCACAAAGGATAAACCACAAAGGAAAGATTCAAACACGAAATTTCAACTGACTTTACTTAGGTATATGCCCATACATATACCTAAGTCATCAATTCCAGTCTGGATCCAACTCTCGAGCCCAAGCACAACCCAGTCCACACATGAAAGAATTCAATCACACTGTTGGTAATGACTGCAAGACAAACTCACCTCACACATGTATACTACTCACAAAAATTATGGAGATGATTAGATGTAGATTTTGAATCATCTCCTCTATCGAAACAATATAGGATCCTAGTACAGAAGTCTTCGCTGCCGAACCCACGTAGGATCCATGTACAGTAACCATCGATGTCGAACCCTCGTAGGATCTAGGTATAGTCGGCATCACTGCAAAACCCACGGAGGATCCAAGTATAGTCATCCTCGCTGCTAAACACACGGAGGATCCAAGTACAGTCTCCATCGTCGTCGAACCCACGGAGGATCCCACCACAGTAGTCGTCGTAGTTGTAGCCAGCTCTAGGGTTCCCTCACATAGCGTACTCGATTCCGAGAGGTTCCGCTCCTCGAGTAAAGAGGGGTCGATACATCAACTATCGTGAAGTCCATAGTTGATGTATCATGAAGTTCCGTATTGTCAAAAGGAACCCAACACGACAGACGGCGCGTCAATCGGACGCCCAATCTGAGAGATATTGGATTTTTTATTCTAGGGGCCCAGTTAGAAATATGCTCGTTTCTATCCCAGTCATTATCCAAGTCATCCAAAACTCACTTAGAGTATCGCAAAAGGACCGCTTCATCCCGAGGGTCCTAGTGCCATAGACGGCGCATCGATCGGACACGCGATCTTTAAGTTATTCAACATTAAGTGGAAATGGACCCGACCCGTTAAGCCCGGTGGGCTGGCAGGTCAGGTCACACCAGTTTTGACGGGTCTGACCCGGAAGGGGTGTCAGACCAGCCTGAAGAAATGTGCGGCCCAGCCCGAAGGGGCGCGGCCTGGCCCAAGGGGGCGCAGACAGGTGCGGCCCAGCCCGGCAGGGCTCGGCCCGGCTTGGCATGACCCGGTTGGCTGGGCCCAATGGCCGATCGGTCTGAGGGGGGGCGGCCCCCAGGCTGCCCGAACCGGTGGCTCCACCTTCCCTAATCGGCTGGCCAATGCCAGTCGGCCTTCTTGGCACAAGCGTCCTGCATGGGCGGGCCGCGGTTCGTCCGGCGCGGCGCCCTCCTGGCGTCGTGGCTCTTCTCCACCTGGCCGGCCGACGGGCCGGCTGGTTCTCCTGCCGAAGCGGCCCGCAAAGTGGGCTGCAGTTTCTTCCACACAGCTGGGGCGACGGTGCCATCTTCCTCTATCGTAGGCTTCCCTGGCCACAGCTCCGCATTCCCATCACGGCGTGATGACGCCGTGCCTCCTCCATCGTGGCTCACTTGGCATCGGCTTTTCTTTGCGTGTGTGATGACCGCCCTTACGCCACCGGCCTCATCCGCGTTCCGCCTCCAGTCACCGATTCCAAAAAGATCAAGTTTCAGTGGAGGGTTGTTGGGTCGTGTTCATTTATCCTGCACCCTCCGCATTAGGTGGTAACACATGGACAAATTCGTTTCATAAAAAGCAACGAGGAACAAGTACAATTTTAATCAACTAAAAATTGTATATAATCCCCCTACCTCGAATATGGATCGTTTGTCGTAGACACAGAAAGTGATGTTTCTTGGTCAACGTTGGAGAAAGAACCATCATTTTTGGAAAGTTCTTCACTTCGATTTCACGTCCCTTGATGCGGAGGAAGAAAAGGATTGAAGAAACGTGGAGATTTCTTCATTGAAGTTTGTTGTTCTTCCTCGGAGAAGAAAATCGTTCTTCATTGAAGGAGATGAATACTTCTCTCTCTTTTCTCAAGAGCTCTCTCTCAAAGCTTTTCCAACACAACAAAGCTCCCCCAAAAATAAAATATTTGGCTTGGGGAATATTTTATTAACACATCCAATTAAAAATTTAAAATCACTTAATTAATTAAATGAAGAGGTTCATTTCATTAATTAAGGTATATTGGAAAAAAATAAAGAAGGAGAGAGAGGGAGAGGAAGAGTCTCATTAATTAAGGGGGTTGCCAATTTATTGAAGGGAGTTTAAGATTGTTTAGGGGGAGGTGAAAGGTTGGGGCTCGTGTGGGCCCCACCTCTCAAATATCCAAATATGGGAAGTTGGGTGGTTGTGGGCTCCACCAATAACTTCCCATAGGAGGGATTAACTTCCAAAGACATAAACTTGTCCCAACAATTTTATTTAACTTATTAACTAAACCCCAATTTTTAATTTACAACCCACATAAAACGCAACTACGATAAAGGTCTCTTTAAACAATTAACAGCGCAATGATTTCATCGGTGCCCTCAGATTTTAATTCCAAGAACCGGTTCAAAAGATAGAAATAATCGCTCAGTTCACTGAACATACCCGAGCTAATCTTTGAAAATTTATTCTGGGAACACCGGGTCTCAGAATCAAGTACTGTCAGAAGCCACAAACACGTAAAATTCCAAAGTATTTAATAAAAAATATTTCTTGAAATTTTCGGGTCTTTACATCCTACCCCGTTTACAGTAGAGTTGACGTGGTTCTTCTAGTAGTAGGATCCTCCCACCATCACAGGGGAAGGAGGACCTCAGGCTGCAGAGTCATGGTTAGAATCCATCCTTTCTATCTTCGAGCATCTGGAGATGCCTCCAGAGAGGAGGGTGAATCTCGCTACATATATGCTTCAAGAATTTTCCATGATATGGTGGGATGGGATCTCACAGGCAGGGCGCAGGTAGGTCATGGCATGGGACGAGTTCCAATGTGACTTCTACGAATACTTCTACCAAGAGACCTTGAGGGCTGATTAAGATTAAGAGTTCAAGAGTCCTAAAGAGGGTACTCTCTTAGTCATGGATTACACTTCTCATTTCATAGAGCTGCAGCACTTTAGATACATTCCAGGAGGTGATGATTTATTTCTGGAAAGGATGTTTGAGGATGGTCTCAGTAACGACATCCGATATCAGGTGAACATATTCAGGTTGACATACATCACCTCTATAGTCAACCAAGGACTGATCATAGAGCACAATCTGAGGGATTCTAGAGCTATGAGACAAGGCTGTTTGGCATTCGGAGTTGGTACCCCTCTTAAGGAAAACATGAACCGCTGTAGGGAGTATAAACGTAGAGATCATAATAGGTGGGATATTTCTTCTGGGGAATATGTGGTGTGATACTATTGTAGGAAGAGTAGGAATATGAGCCCACATTGCCTAAGAGACCCAGTCGAGTGCAAATCTTGTGGAAATATGGGAAATATTATGTGGTTTTGTTAGTTTTTTTCACCAACATCTTGTGATCAGTGTTCTTCTATGAACCAGTATTCAAGAGTAGCACCACCAGTTTCTCATCCGTCTAGGAACTGGAGTTCTTACATTCATTCAGGCCGAGGAGTAGGTTGCAACCGTGGTAGCCAGTTTGCAGGATTTTTGTGACAACAAAGTGGACCAGATCAGGGTGATCAGGCCGGGTCAAATGGTTGCGGTATAGGCCAGACTTTTAAAATGGAGTAGACCCAGTAGGATCATGATCCCAAACCCTCTATAGTTAGAGGTACGATTCTAGTTTCCTCAATTTTAGCTTCTTCACTTCTCGATAGAGGGGGTTCCTATAGTTTCGTATCTGTAGCTATTGTGGGGATCCTTGTTCTTTGTATCTTATCTTCTTCTGATGACATGACTCTAGACACTCCATTGGGGACATGAACTGCTAGTGTACGTCAGTGCAAGGAGTTCTCTCTTGAGGTTGGTGGGTGTCACTTCTTATGGGACCTCTATGCCTTAGAGATGATGGGATATGCTTTCATTCTCAGAATGGTCTGGTTAGTTACCTTCCAGGTAGGTACTATTGCATCGGTGGTACTGTAGATTAGCATGTACTATAGCAGCGGTAGGATACTGTAGCAGCGGTAGTGCACTTTAGCGACAGCGGGTACTATAGCATCCTGGTTACTATTCACAGAATGGGACTTAGGCCAATAATTTGGGCCTACAGGCTATGTAATGGTCTAAATGCCCACTAGGCCTTTGGGTAATGTAATGGGTCTCACTCTACCTAGTTAAAAAGAGTTCTTGGCTTTGCTTTAATAATAAAAATAAGGCTTCGACCCCAACCATTTAAAAATAAGTTTCCTTCTAAGCATTCGTCGGCTGTTATTGTTATTGGGTGAGTTTCACATCACCATAGAGAATATCGTTTCTATAAAAGGGTGAATGGGATGTCTAGTCAAGAAGAGAAGAACCTGAGCATCATTGGTTGAGAGGAGTTACATCCTATATTTGTAGTCTATATCTGGATAACCAGGGTACATCACTGTTAGACATCCCTCTAGTGGTCAATCGTTTCAGTGATATCATTCCAGAGGATTTTTTCAGGTTTTCCTTCTAAGAGAGTAGTGTAATTTCCTATTGAGCTTGTCCCAGGAGTGGAACTAGTATCCATTCCTCTTTATAGGATGGCTACACCAGAGTTACAGGAGATCAATCATTAGATAGAGGAGTTACTCACTAAGGGTTTCATCCAACCCAATACTTCTCCTTGGAGTTTGACTAACCTTTTTGCAAAGAAGTTGGAAAATACCCTTAGAATTTGTGTGTATTATCATAATCTGAACAAGTTGATGGTCGTGAACCGATATCCTTTACCTAAGATTGATGATCTCTTTGACCAACTTCGAGGAGCTCTAATGTTCTTGAATATTGTCTTGAAATCCGATAATCATCATTTGCACATTAGACCATCTGATATACCCCTTACAACCTTTAGGAGTAGGTATGGTCTATACTAGTACGTGGTTATTCTGTTCGGTATCACTAATGGGCCTATAGTTTTCATGGAACTGATTGACCGAGTGTTCCATCCATACTTGGATTCTTTCATTGAGTTCATTGTTAAAGATATCTTGGTGTACTCTCACACTCAACATGACCATGGCAAACATCTTTAGACTGTTTTGAGTACACTGATAGATCATTAGTTATATGATAAGTTCTCAAAATGAAATTTTCAGATGGAGAAAATTCACTTCTAGTGTCATGTTATCTCAGAGACAAGAGTATCAGTAGACCTAGAGAATGTGAGAGCAGTAATTTCCTGGGAGCTTCCAAAGAATGTCTTTGAGGTAGGGAGTTTTCCAGGGCTATATGCATACTAAATGCATTTCAAATTGGACTTCTCACACATAGCAGCGCCAATGAGGCCCCACTAAGAACGATGTGAAGTAATTGAGGTTATATTCTTATGATTCCTCCTTTTATGAGCTGAAAGGTATTTTCACTTCAGCACTGATACTAGTATTTCTAGTGTCGGGAAAGATCTATACTGTGTATTGTGATACATAAGGTATCGGTCTGAGAGATGTGCTTATGCAGGGAAAAGGATTTATTTCATATGGGTCTTGGGAGTTGAGGTCATATAAAAGGAATTACTCAACACACAATCTTGAGTTGGATGCAATTGTTCATGCCTTACACTATTGGAGACATTATCCTATGGTAGATCCTTTTGTGGTTTTCACTGTCCACAAAAGTATCAAGTATATCTTCACTCAGCACGATCTGAATCTGAGACAATAAATGTGTGTTGAGTACCTAAAGTATTTTGTATTTGAGATTTCCTACATGCTTGGGAAAGGAAACAAAATGGCTGGTTCACTAAGTAGGAGGACTTAGATACAGGCAGTTCATAAGGCTAGTAGTGAGTGGAAACTTATGGCTATGTTCTCTGAGATGCATTTGGAGGTGCATGATAGATAGGGGCATAATTTCCTTTCTTATGTAGCAGTCACCTAAACTCTACGTGATCGAGTGAGAATGAGGAAGCTATCATATGTTGAAGGCCTAGTATAATGAGATAGCGTGTCACGAGAGGACCATATTCCTGGATCGACATTAGGCAAGGATGAGATATTACATTTTCATGGACGCATATGGGTGTCAATAGACATGCATGAGGAGCTGATGTGGGACTTTTATTCTTAAAATTGGGAAGTTAATCATGGTTTCACTAAGATGTATCATGATCTACACCATTATTATAGGTGTCCAGTTATGAAGTGATATATTTTAGGTTTTTCATGAAGTGTTTCATTTGTCAGTAGGTGAAGTCGGTATATCAGCGAACAACATGGATTTTTCAGCAGTTACCCATTCCTGAGTGGAAGTGGAATTTTGTAGCGATAGACTTTGTGATAGGGCTACCGAGATCTCCTCGAGGGAATGATGCATTTTGGGTTGTCATTGACAAACTCACGGAAGTGGATCACTTATTACCAATCAAAGAGACCTTCAGTGTTAATGAGTTGGGAAGGTTGTACATCCGGGTGATTGTACATCTACATGGGGTTCCACACTCCATTTTTTCAGATAGGGATGTGCGTTTTACTTTTCGAGTATTTCCAGTACTACAAAAGTATTTGGGTACCCAGGTACTTCTAAGTACATCTTTCCATCCTAGATAGATTTCTAGTTTGAGCATACAATTTAGGTGCTCGAGGACATGATTCATGCATGAATCCTAGATTTTGGAGGTTCTGGGGAGAATCACATTCCTCTTGTTGAGTTTTCCTATAATAATAGTTTTCAAGAAACTCTTCAGATGGAACTTTATGAGGATTTGTATGGTTGTACATTTTGATCACCCCTATATTGGATTGATGCTCGAGAGGCAGCTATGTAGGGACCTCATCTTGTCCTGGATACCACCGAGCAGATAGAGTTGATTCAGAAGAGGATGACTACTTCACTTTCATGGAAAAAGTCTTATGCCGATTAACGGAGACAACCTATAGAGTTAGAGGTTGGAGATTAGGTTTTTCTATGTGTCACATGGAGGTTGGGACACTGGAGGATTAGGAGGCAGGGAAAGAATTCGCCGAGAGATGTTGGACCATTTGAGGTTTTGGAGAGAGTCAGGGTGGTTGCCTATCGGTTTCATTTACCTCAGAGGTACTAGTCTATCTACAACGTCATCCATGTTTTTCAATTGCAGTGTTACTTCTCAGGCCCATCCCATGTTTTTCAACCTGAAGAGGTTGAGTTAAAGGTGGACACATTATTCGAGGAGCATCCTATCTAGATTTTGATCACAATGTGAAGGTTCTATATGACTGTTCTGTTCCTATGGTACGCGTTCTATGGAAGCACAGGTGATTACAAGACGAGACATGGAAGAGGGAGGCCAATGTATGATCACAGTGTCTGGATCTGTTCAAGGTTTTTCTTCGACACCACCTTTCTAGGGAAATTCGAGGGAAAATTTCATGAAGGGGGGAAGTTTATAAGAACTCAGATCTTCTTCTCAAGTATGAATCTTGTTTTCTGGTGTTCTTGAGAAAGAGGGGAGAATCTAGAATTTTCATGAGTACACGTCGTGTACTTATAAGTACACGCCGTGTACTCGGTTGTCATGGGTGACCGTGTAATATCCATGTAACGGCCAATTACATGATCGTGTGGGGTGACCTAGAGTCACCTAATGTGGGGCATATTAAAGTAAATTACATGTTATGTAATTTTAAAAGACATGTTGTGTACTTTTTTTTCATTAAACAGGCCGAGGTCACATCTAATGGAAAGAACACCCTTGTTCTAGGTCTGTCGTATCTAGGAGTGTATGTGGCTAATGATTCATCTCTGAGTCCCCGACTCGCCATCTGTTCTCTAGATCAAACTACATCTGTTGCATTGGAATCACATCAGTGAGTTGTTCCTTCTTATAGAGTCTCATCACTTGATTTCTCATCTCTCGTGATATATCCTTGGTTGAATGTTTTTTGACGTTTTTTTAGATCTACCATGTTCTAGATCGATTCAGGGGCCAGTTTCATAGTAAATCGATCATACAACGCTAAGGTAGGTGGCTTGGTACTTTCCATAGTTATTATTTGAGTTATAGGTTCATAAGTGCCAGATACCCTTGTTCGGGGTGTTGTGTGTTTATGGTTTTTGGCCCTGTTATTTCCTGTTATTCCTTGTGTTGTTGAGTAGAGGATTTTTTATTATAAATAGGGTTATTTTACCTTTTTTTGGACGTGTTTCTAATGTGTTCTTGATATTGACTGTTTGGTATAGAATTTCTTGTTAGGATCCTTTGTTTTTCATGCCTAGTATTGTTAAGATGGAGTGATTTTATTTGACATGTTGTGAGATGTTGTAGATTATTTAACCATGTAGTTCATGAAGTTTACCTTGTCTTACATATACCGTTTTTGCATGACTAGATTACATAGGGTTGTGGGAACCTGGTGTAGAATACCATAGGGAGAATGGATGTTGAGGGATTTTCTAGAGTGTGTGTTTACTTTTACCTTGCGATACCATAGTGGGGATAGACTTTATGATCCCTCAGATTGTTTTTAGTTCCTTATAATGATAACACATGAGGAATTGGATGTTGTGAGCTTCCCTGTAGTGTCTATAGTTACCCATACAAAACCACATGGTGAATTGATGGTGAGTGCTTCCTCAGATAGTCTTTTCTAAAGCTGAAATAGAGGGGTTAGACTGTGAGTACTTCCAAGAGGTTTTCTTGTGTTTTATTGGTTGTACCAGAGGGGTAAGGCTGTGAGTACAACCCATATGGTTACTTATTATTGTTGGTTACTTAACTAATAAATTAAAATATATGTGATTTAAACTGTAGGATTGTTTCTTTTGAGTAACTCCTTGTTTATTTATTCATTTTTCATATTCCCTACAATATATATTCATTGACTATTAGGAACATATATTTGGGTGGTTTCCTACTAGGATTCGTCTCAAACCATGTTTGGGTCATGCTTTAGGTCCCAAAAAAATTATATTTTTGGAGGTCTATATAAGGGAAAACCCCCTTCAACTTCGGGTACTTGATTGTGGCGGAGCTGGGGAGAATGGGACTAAGCTAAGGATTACGATGTTGTTGGAGTTTCATGGATTTTTTTATACTTTGTTTTAGTATGGTATTCCAACATTGTTAATTGTTTGGATTCTTTTCTACATATATGTATCATGCATCATTTATATATGTTCTCTAATTGTTTATTTCATCAGTCTTACATTGTTCATTTATTTCATGTTATTATTACTGCTTCTGCTATTGTTATCTATTTATTGCCGCTACATTACTCTGACAATGGTGGTATAGTTTCCCAACTATCACACCTATGGCACACGCTGCTAGTCGGTAGCCTCTGGAATTTGGAGAAATGTGCTTGAGTCCATATGACCAACCAGGTACGGGGCACCTCTGGGTGGCTCCTGAAACCAGGACCTGACATCTAACAAATTGAAAACCGAAAAATTTATTTATAAATGTGTAAACCATATAATTTTCATAATATTTTTATCTAATTTACACTCACCAATTTAATTTCTTGGTTATATCAATAGTATTTTTTATAGTTCCAATATACCGCTAGTTATGTGTATCACATGCTATCTAATAGATTGAATTTATTTGAAAGGAAATATATATCATAAATTCTTAGGGTGTTATACTATTACATGATACAATGTATTTTTAACTAATTTAATATAAAATTTATTATTTTATAAGAAGGTTATTTCAATATTTTTTGTTGGAATTAGTATTGTTTTGTTGGTTTTTTGAGGAATGAAATTATTAGATACACGAATTATGTTATTAGAAATGCATCTAAGAATGGTAAATATATAATGTTTCGAGATTAATTCTTAAAATAACCTTTCATATAATCCTCTTGTTTCTGTGAGAAAATACATTTAGTTTTAGACATTAACTAGACTCCAAAGAGAGTGGTGTAATCATAGTTTTCTTTATCGTAGACCATGTATTGAAATTATAAATCAGGATCAACCATTTTTTTGGAAAATATCATGGTCTTTCTAGAGAAGTGGAGTGAAAAGAAGGGAATGGGGGAAACCTCAATTCTCTTGAGAGTCCTAAGGAATCATGTTAATGATATTTTGTAGGTTTTCTAGATAGAATGAGTAAATTGTTGTGGTATTTGATTTTTTTTCTTTCACGTGAATATATCATGATATTCCTTAAGATGATGTTCATTCAACGGTTTTTCCTCAAGTACGTTATTATGGAGGAATATATTGATATTTTAAGCCTTTTAAAATGTTAATGATGGATTGAGGACTATATCAATTTTTTCTATGATTTTGTGATATATTCTCCCAAAAAAGATACCAATGATTCTTTTGAAAGATCATTTCATGGATGAAGGTATTTATTTGGACCTCATATTTGTGGTGGGGCCCTGTTTATAGAAAATTTCATGGATTTTCATGGTATTATGGAATATTTTATGAGATCATATATGTATTTTGGATCAATTTTAGATGTTTTGTGTGGTGGTTTTTTATAAGAAATATTAGTTTTGATCTGTGTTGAGGTGTTGGTTGTTTTTGGGTTTTGTTTTTATGAATTTGAATTTATCTGATGTTTTGAGGTTTTAATTGGATGTTTTATTAGGTTTATCATTGAAATTTACTATGAATTTTAGTTGTCTTATGGATATTCTCTAGCTGTTTTGGGTGGAATCATGATTCATGAGGATTATGTGTGTAGTGTTATCTTTGTTGAGTTTAATCATTAATAGCTTGGACATGGAAGACCTCTTGGTTTGTGCTCAGATAACTATAAATGATTTTGTTCTTATGTTTAGGAACAATATGGCGCTATATTAATTTAATGGGAATATCATGAGATGATCTCATTTTTTTAGGATCCTAGTTTACCCATCTGGAGGTTTCTGATCTAGTTTTGGTTCCCATGTGGGATCTGGTGATCTTTTCTTGAGGTTTGTTTGCTGATATCCTCTAAGATTTGATTTTGGCGGTGTAGTTTAAATTTTTTTAAATATTAATGTATTTGAGTAATTTTTTCTTCTTCAATAAATATTAATTAATTTTTTTCGAATTATTTGCGGTTGGAAAATGAAATTTGTATTGGGGTGTTATGTGGTTATAACAATCATTGATAGTGATGGATTCCACATAGAAATACCTAACTTTTATTTTACTATTTTATAGAAATTATAAATATCAGGGAGACCTATTATTATTCTCCATCCTTTTCATAGTTTTAGTATGATAGTTATGGCTTGGATTTTCTTGTATATATTTAGTAAAATTTTATGTTTTCGTTCTTGTTGTTTAAGGTTTAGATTTGGTTTTCTATTGATCCTTTCTCGTAATACCCTTCCTATCATCCCAGACCCACCCACCTCATGCTTCGAGGTCTAGAGGTTCGTGCTTCCCATTTACTTATATATTTAACTAAGGACATTCTAGGGGAAGAAAGTGTCATGGTGGGGAGATTGAAATACTACATGTCACGGTTATCATATATATATTATTTTATTTTGAGTTAATTTGATATTATGAGATGTTTTGGACTTTTATTTTTTAAATTAAAAAGTTTTTAGGGGTCACAAGTCTCTCACTTAATTATAATAAAACATATTAAAAGCTTGTTATGATTGTTGAAGTGGATGCATAAGTTTTTTTCAGGGTTAACTAATTGTTTGGTAAACTTTATGGTGAAACCGTTCTGGTGTCCAGTACTTTTCCAATGATAGATGTGTGGTTAGATCATGATTTTCCAAGCCATGAAAGATACCTAGTTTTTATTTAATGGAATAATTACACATATTCCTCTATATACTTTTAAATTTAGCTTACCCTCTTCATTTTCTTCTCTTATCCAACTCCATAGATTGCTAGAGGAAGCTCTATTTCTATCTTTCTTTAATTTGGACCGACCTTTATTAACATTTCTACCATTATTCATGGTAAAAACATTATATTCATCTCTATTATGTTTTTCTAATTCCATTCTTTAAATTTTCATTATATTTATACTTATCCTAGGACCATAAATCACTATTAAATGAATATTTTGGTTAATGATGGTTTTAGCCTATGGGTTTTTATTTAGGATATATTAGGGGTAGTTCATAGATTTTTTAGTGTTATCCACAGGTGGAAATGCATTATAACTGGGTTTTCATCAGTTTGAGGTAGGTTTTTCTATACAACCTATTTTTTTAATTCATGAAATACCTTATTTTTATAAACAATTTCATATGTTTTTTACATGGTTCATACAATGTCATATATAATTTATTCAATATATTTTATACTTTAAATAAAGTATATTCACTATATATATCAAATGACCCCTTTGATTAATTGTTTAACATGATAATCATTTATAAAAATTCCTGAGTATTTATTGGAAATTATTGTTATGATTGATGTAATTTGACCCGGCCAGGGTCTAAAAATTGGTGAAGTGTGGTTTTTTAATGATAACATGGTTTTTTAGGATTTTAAATATATTTAATTAGAAATGTAAATTAATTTTTTAAATGAACTTATTTTAGGTCCATAATTTTTTAAAGGATCTTCATAAATGGATTTTATGTGGTGTTAAAATGACATGGAATCCAATGTTAGATTATAAAGTAAAATTTTTAATTTGGTGAATAAGTTTTTTATGTTGAGAGAACCTCCCATATTTCACTATTTCTTGTTTTTTTCTTTATGGATTATTTATTTATGTGATAGATATTTTATGTGCAATGTGGTTATTTTGTGTGAGGGTGTTGGAGGTGAAATGTTAGAAATTATTTATGATTTATTATTATAATTATATTGATTAATTTCATACCTCTGTGTTTAATTGTTCATGGGAACATGAGTTTCTAGGTTTTTGGTATTGATTTATGCTACTCTAGTTGGTACAGACACTACTCATTTCCTCCATGTTGTGATATAGGCTAGTGCTAGAGGGGAGGTTCCATTTTAAAGAGACCAGTGTAGGATAATGTGATAGATTTTTTTATTTTTTTGTGTAATTTAGGAAAATATGGGTTTATGTAATTATATCATTGTTGGTTTATCTCACTATAATACCTAGGTTATGACCCATGTCATTTTCTCTTAATTAGTGGTTATATATAGTGGATTCCTATTCCAAACTAATTACACCCCCTTGTTCTTGTATGGATAGTGGAACCATTTATATGGATTTATCTCATTTTTTCTCATTGAAATTATGGTTCCTTTTTTACATGGTATTTGTTTCACTTATGATGGTGTATTTTTTCAAAAAAAAAATAAATTTACATTTAGAATTTTTTTTAATTAAATGTTTAATGTTTTTTATGGATGGAATTTTTCAACAAAATTTTATTGGTTTTAATGGGATTTTATTCAGTTTAATAATAGAAAGAGTTAATTATTATGTTTTTTAAATTGGTTCTTTTTTACGTCAATAATTAAGAAATGGTTTTATTTAACTATATTTTTATATATTTCTTTGGTTTCCACACTAAATTATTTAACATATAAAACATTATTTTCATCATTTTATTTCAAACATGAATTTGTGATCTATTTTACAAAAAATAATTGCATAGACTCTGTATAGAGATCTTATTCGGCCTATCAAATCACACCAAACATACACACTCATGTATGTGTGCATAAAACTATTAAGTCTTACTATAATTCTATGTTTCCACTCATAATGGTTATCAATCTCTTATGATGATAATTTTTAGTTAGGATGTAGAGAGAAACCATTATTTTCTTGGAGGTTTTTCGATAGTGGTTGAGTTTAACTTTTCTCATTTGGAAAGACAACATACCGATAATTTTGGATTTTTAACATGTTTTATTAAATATATTTTATTGTACCTTGTCGTATATTTTATTCTCAAAATTATTGAATGCCTTTAAAAATGTTTTGAAACAGTTTTTTATTGATTAAGACTCATTTGGTTTGTTAATTTATCTTGGTTATGCTTGTTGATTTTTTAAGGATGTATATTTTATGGGTGGTATATGTAATGCCCTGAACCCATTTACCCAGAGTCGGTGCATTATTACAAAACATTGGAAATATACAAGGAATATTTCCTGAAATAATGATCAGTTTAGTAGTCTCAGAAGTACTAGAAACATTCATAAGTTTTACATTACATCATGAAATAAAAAACTACATTATGTCCCCTTTGAAAACTCTTATATCCCTTAGCCTATTCTAGTAGGTTTATCGTAATATACTTCTTCGCACCTTGGAAAAAATAAAACATAAGAAAGGGGTGAGCTCATATGTTCACTTAGGATAACAATATAGGAAAAACTATAATAAACGAGGATAAACATTTAAGGCAATGTATAAGACTAAAACACAATCCTTTTAAACATAAAATTAAACATAATATGAAAAAGAAAAATAAAATAATGTCATTTAATTATTCACAAGGATATTCTTCTAGTCAAATAATCACATGTAATATCAATAGCTAATTTTATAATGATGGAGTGCATAATGCCAGACTTCATAACCACATAGTCAAGGCCTCGTTCTAAGACTACAAATAAGATTTTGTTAAGGCCTTGTGCCAAGACACTAGTTTTTCTCATGAGACCTACTGATGCATCGAGGAGCTATAGAGGGCTCCACCCATTACTTACAAATTCCAATGCATTCCTCATATGAAAAGGTTGAAACATAACATAAACATTCATATTAAAACTAGCATACGAAATGCCAATACATTATCCATAAACCATGAACAGTATAAAAATAACACATCCAAAATCAAAAAAAAATCACAAAACCAACAATAAAATATGGAATATTGTATTATAATAAATAAAATTCAAACAAGTGTAAAATCCATCAATTGATGTTGACATAGATGAAATCAAAACTATTTGAGAGAAATATCTCTTTATATTTTAAAATCATTTAAAAGCCAAATAATTAAAAAAGAAAAACATTTATTTTGAAAATATTTTTATAATATTGTAATGGAATCTTATAAGGTGTTAGAATGGTGTAAAATAGCCGCACTCGTATTGTAAATTAAAAAACATTCTTTATTTAATTTGTAGAAAATGTCATAAAGTACCTTTTTTAGAAAACTACAGAAGGATTACATTCAAAAAAATTTATAAAAAGTCAAAAAAATGGTATAAATGACTTTAAACCATATTATATGAAATAGTAAAAAAAAATTGAAATACATTTTTATGAAACACGTATGTGGATGATAATGAGGTCCCAGTAGATACTCATGTATAAATCAATAAAAATGGTTACTTTCAATCAGTGAAGAGATTGTAGAATTAACCATTACCTGGTACTTTTCATTGATCGAGGGTATGTAAACCTCCTATATATTAGTTAAATTATTATTATTAAATTATAAAATAACCAAATACATAAATGTGATATCATATGTGATCTTTTAATATTGATTTGTTAATAATATTTTAGTAGTATCATCGTCTCTGGTGTTAACTGATTCGTTTTCCTTTATATGATTGGTTAAGTAAGCCGGATTTTTTATGGATAGGTTGTATATGATTCATATCCAAAATGATATTGAGTTCTTAAACATTATTTTAATCCTAAAATAAAAATTATTCTATAATTATTACGATGGGGAATGAGTCTCATCGCGTTCATGGAGACTGTAATTCCTGCGTACGCATGAGTGAAAATATCATTATATTGATGGTGAAATCATATTTATTTGGATGGTATATCATATATACCTAATACCTAGCATGTTATATTTATTATTTATATTAGTTAAACTCATTATTATACCAATCTAAATAATGAAGTGTTTGAATAACCAACTACACCACGGCGTGGAGACCGAAAGCCATATGTCTAAAAGTATGATGACTTGTCATTCATAGGATAGATAGAATAATGAATATGGGTGTACCATATTTATAATAACATCATACTGTGTATAAGGTTCTGAATGTATTATTTTTTAATGTGAAAAAAAATGATAGAGGAAGTGGAAAAAGAAAAGAACTTAAAAAGAGGTGGGGATATTATTAGCTTTTCTTCGGGTGTTTCCTTTTGAGTTGATCAAAAGGGATCCTTAAGATGGATTTATGATCAAATTAATGCCTCTAGGTAGAGGTGAGCATATTTGGGTGGTTATTTGAGCAGGGGTTGGACGAGACAAATGGCTTTGGAGGTGTGAAATTAAGAGAACGGGATGTACCCTTTTGTAAGAGAGGTGAGGGTCACTTTTGGAAAACCTTAAAATATTATTTTATTATAAAATAATATTAGGTTTATAATGGATTAAAAGGATTTATTTCAAGGATAAGGTGGTTATGGTTCTAAAACATATCAACCAACAGTATTTATACAATTTTAGGTCAATATATTAACCTTATCGTTTAGATTTAACTCTTTGTTAAATAGTTTAACATTTACCACGTCTCCTTGTATTTTTATATAATATGGTTAATAAACATACTATAAAATTCCAAGAAAACCCCATGTGGTTAATTAATGACATATCTATTATTATATAATTTCTTTCTCTGAACCATTTAATTTTAGGTCTATTATATGATTTAATAACATAGTTTTTGTTTTAAAAACTTATTTATGTCAATTTTGACACTATTTAGTATTTGATTTTTTTTAAAGTCCAAAAAACTTTATTACTTAAAAATAAATTCACTTTATAAACCCTAACATGTCATATTAACCTATAAAAGACTTTTAATTCAAAAAAAAGTCTCAATTTACAATTTTTGGATATTTATAACATCAATTATTTTAATCTCTCATTAATAAAGTAATTACTACATCATCATTGTGTGATAAATAAATTTAATTATTTAATTCCTGTAAATTAAAAACAAAATACCATTATGTAAGAAATATTTTCAGATTTATAATGAATTTTTATAGTCAAATTTATCTTATGTGTGACTCTATATTAATAATGTTTTAGTTATGAAATATTGAATTTAACAATTTTAACTCTTATTTAATTAAAATAATAATAAATGTCCAAATATAAACCAAGTGAACCAAAAGGATCATATTTTATTCCTAAGGATGTTTTTGGATGAAATAAATTTATCCAATAGAATTAGGACATGTTTTAGGGTAATAATAATATCATTTCTTACCTATAATTACCCTATTTACTTTTAACCATGGTAAAAAAATCAAAAGTTAGTATCAATAAAAAATTATTTTCATCTTATTAAACCACATTTTACTTACTGATGTCAACTGTGTATCTCAGATTTTTGAAATTCGATTAACAGAAGTGGTAGAATTACTTTTTATGCAAATTTGATAATGTTCCTAGAAGGTGGGTAAAAGATAGTAAAAAGTTTAATAAAATTATATATATATAATTTTATTATAAAATGACTTCAATGAATTACATTGAACTAATATAGGTATTATGTGTCTATTTTGGCTTAAAATAAATTGAAATAAAATAAATAATTATTTAAATAAAAAGTTGATTTTAAACAATAACAATGTGTTTTCACTATTCATAAAAAATTGAATGTTTTTAGAAAAATACCAAAAATTCATCCTAAGAAAATTTTGATATTCAGAATCAAAAAAAGAATATCATTTTGAAAAATAAAATTTATAATGTTTCAAAAAGTGGATATTATTATTCATAACGGCTAGTTTTATTGGTTGTGGTGTGTTAAAACTCAAAGTTGCATACAACCCAAGCTATTGCATTATTTAAAGGGAAGAGTACCGTGGAAGCTTGGGGTGTTACAATATATAATAGACTTGTTATAAAATATTCATTATGTGGTAACTTTTATTTGGGGGAAAAACATTCCCAATGCGCTTCTCTAATTCCTCAGTACATGTTTCCAACCTGTGGGGATTGGGAATTCCCTTCAATGTTAGTGATGGGCCATGGATGGTGAAATTTCAGCTCAACCAAGGTCGGTTAATGAAACATTAAATTTTTTACTTATCCTGAAGCCATGGTTACTTCTCAATTTTCATTAATGTGTTGTGTAACCATAACCATTTTCAATTTATATCAGGATCTAATATATTAATACATGGCATGGTTTACTTCCACATGATGTCTTGGAAGTCTTGTAATCATATCTAGAAACCATGGCCATCAAGAAGACTATTTGATTATACTATCTACATGAAATTTTTATAAAACCCATACCATGCGTTTTTTAGTTAATCTTAACTTTGGTCAACATCAAACATCAAACCCCACTCTAGTTTTTGTTAACCTCTTCAAACATAAAATAATGATACTTAGAACTCTTCCACAAAAGAATCATGTAAATTCACATAAGATTAATTTTTATTTATGTGTTGACTACAAAAGAATGTAAAATAATGAATATCAACTCAAGTAACACATCCAATAAAATATAATTCATATATTTTATAAAAATCAAATCATGAACATTCTTGGTCCAAATATTCACCCAAAGAAAATTATTGTTCATAACATAATTTACTAGCCCATCTAGTCCAAAAAACTAACAGAACATCCCATAATGACATCATCCTACATCTAGGAATAAACTTCTAGGTAAAAGCAACCACATTTATTTTTTATAACTATAATAATTCATCATTATAATGAATTTTCTAAATAATAAAACCATTTTATTCACTCCTCTATAATCAAACAAGAAGCTCAATGACACATCAATCTAGTTTCACTCTTGAGTTTATTATATTTTCCCTATTACCTAGAAAACCATGGAATAATTTTTAAACTATCAGAATACCAAACTCCACTTATCATATCGACATATAAAAAATAACTCAGAGGTAATAATATCAATACTCATTCTATCAAATCATATAAAAATATGATAACTTTGAAGTTGTATTGAATTGAATCATACCATAATTTCACATTATCAAAATATCATATCCAAAATTTCAATACATAATACCTAGAATTATTATTCCTCCATGACCCATATGAAAAACATCTAGGTTAATGGAGTGAAATTTTATATAAACAATGGGATGGGGATGTCAAATATTATTTCCATTAAATCAAATACCATTTTTAGAGAAATAATATGTTGAGTAAATCTATATTTGATGTTTTTTTTGTAATTATTCCTTTTTTTGTAAAAAAACTTACCAGTGGTTATTATAATATCTAATTAATTAAATAATTTATTTATGAACATGTTGAAAAAAACTCATTGAATTCATGTAAAAAAATTTACTCAAAAAATATACACCAAATTATGATATTAGTATAACCATTTTAATTTTTTTTGCAGCTAATTATTATTTTAAAATTATAATTTTACCCTAATATATGGAATTACAAAAAAATATCATTTTATATTTACAAAGTCATAATTTTAAATTTTCTTACCATTACATTTTTTACCCCCTCTCAGTCATGAAAATAATTGTTTACTTTGGAAAAAATGTTTTGAAATTTTACTATTTTTGGAATTTTTAAAAATGGGATAATATATAAAAGAAAAATTATACAGTGAATTTAATATTTTTTTGACAACTACTATTATGAAAATGTTTCCAAATCAGTCATTGTTTACTATTTTTATAATATTTTTATATTATAAATGTAATTTTGTGTGTAAAAAAATATAAACATTCATAGTTTTTATTTTTATTTTTTTTAAATTTTGTTGTCATTAATCATGGTGGTAAATTTATTTATAGTGAAAAAAACATTCAAAATATCTCCAATTGTACTTATTATAAGTTTTTATTTGAAGTACAATTTTTTATTATTGAAAGTTTTTGAATGTTTTTTTTCATAATCAACTATTATAGTATATAAGTATATTATCATATTTTTTCATACATGTAGATGTAATGTAGTAGATTATATACTATTTTGGATATTATTTTTTGCAATTTCATGTTTCAAACATTAATAAAATAAATGGGCTATCTTTAGGTGATTTTTTAAGACTATTGGATGAGTTTGAAATATTTTTTTAAATTCATCATGTATAATATAAAAGTGTCTTTGTGTCTAAGTATTCAATTTAATATTATATGGGTGTATGATAGGGTTTGTGTGGTATACTCTTATTTTCCCCATACTACAACTCTATGATTTTTTAAAAACCATGATTTTTGGTTGCTATTGTTTCTAAAAAATAGTTTAAAATATAAAAGAAAACTACTAAAAAATCAACTGTTTAAATATTTATGTCATGTTTTCTAAAAATATTTTTCATATGAACAAATTTAAATATTTTATGAGTTTCATGGTTATTATTTGGTAAACTCCAATCACTTCCCCTATTACGTTATTTGATATATTGTACGCAATGACCACCTATTTTTTATTAGTAGAATTTGTTCAAATAAATTACCAAATATAGAACTATATTATTAAAATTTTAAAATCCAAGGGAAAAAATGAAGAAAAAGTGTTAAAAAATGTATTCATAGTGTTAAAATTGTTTTCAATTTGAGAAACCATCTATATTTTTAGAGTGTACTTGGGGTTATTCCATATAGTCTTGATGCACCCACAAAATTATTTTCTATTTTGTTAGAAGTATCCAATACAATTTTTAATTATTATATTTTTATGGTACATTTGGTAAATTTTAAACTCATTAATTAAAATACATAACTGAAGAATAAATATTTTTAAGTAAATTCTACATTAATTTTTTGTTGGAACTGTAGTGATGAAAATTGGAACTAAATGTCCTACCTTATATGGGGAAACATTTTTATTTGAACATGTATTTTAGTGTCCAAGATATGACACCTTGTATACTCTCTAGATATGAATTTGATTCATTTCATACCAAGCCTTTTAATTTTTTTAAGATATTTGATGTGTTGTAAGGGGACAATGGTTATTTCATGGGAGTTTTCTTTGGGTTGGGGTTGAAATTATATTACTAATGTGTTGTCACGACATAATAGAAGGGGGTTACGTCGTGATGAGGACCATATGAATTGATGTCACACCATAATACATTGGGTTACTTGGTAAGGATAGATTATTGGGAGGAGGTTTCTTTATAAAGAACATGTCCATGTTATGAGGGGTTACGGTAGTATTTTGAAAGTGTTCTTTAGGATAAGGAATTAAAACATGATCAGGGAGGTCATGCCTAAATGTGACCCAGTTAAGGGACTAGCGCAATTAGTGGTGGTAGTTATTCAATGAGGTCATCAGAGGTTGTATTTTTAGATCTTCCCTATAGTGGGGCACCGCACTATGACATTAAAGGTAACACCATATGGTTGATTCTATTAAGGACGTTATCCATTGAAAATTAAGGTCACTTTGTGACACATGTGTTGTTAAATTTTTGAGGTCTAAAATAAATTAATTGAAATGTATAAATGTTGTCTGAATGAGAAACACCCTAATTTCTTCAAAGAATAACCACAATCATTTTCCCTCTTCCCTCTGATTTTTGTCCTCTATGTGGTAGATATCACTCAATCATACTTATATATTCATCCCATTTAAAAAAGAAGATATCATATTGGATGTTTGTCCCTCCTATTATATTATTACTTATTGTATCTCACTATTTCAGTAGTTATCACAAGGAATCCATAATTTCATGACTATTTTCTAATTCCACAATTTCTACCATTTGTGGTTAATTAAACAGGTGATATTGAATAAAAAGTAATATACTACCCTAAGGTAGGTAGTCCCAAACCATTCACATTATTTTATTCTATTTTTCAAGCTACATATGACATGTTTTCATGATAACCAAGTACTCTTGAATTTTAATTAATCTATTAATTATTCATTTTTTTAGTTTGTAAGTGGGGAAGTCTTAGAAGGAACACTCATGGACCATTATGAGTTTTAATTCCTATTAATTTTCCATTATTGGTGGTGTTCCAAACCTTGTGTCTCAAATAATGTATAAGCAACCAATAGAGGTGACCTCAACTATGTGGGGGCCCAGTTGGCCTTGAGTAGGTTCCCTAGAATTCTGTTAAAAATGGGAAATAAATTATAAATGGGTAACATACCATTATCCTTAGATGAAATGGGAATTGGGAGAGGTTGTGTATGGGTGATTCACCTAATATAAAATATATACTAGAGTTAGATGATCTTGCAATCCATGTTATCCTGAAAGGTACAAGTGAGTTTATTAGAATTTGTTATTAGTCTTGATGCATTACAAGAAGTTATTCAGTTATATGGTTGTTTATGTTTGGTATGTAAAATTAATATGAACCTGGGAAAGGGTTTGTTTTAATCCAATACTATGTGTGTAATTAATACATTTTTGGTGAAGTGCCTTAATTTAGTGGTTATGTGATATAGGTTGGGTATAATGAAACCCATTAATGGATATATGACTTGGGTTTTGAGTATGGGAAACCATGGATATATTTTAAAAGTTTGTTTAGTGTAATTTCAATCATGGGAACACATGATTTATGGGTTAGGTGCAATGAAAACCATGGACTGGTTATATTATTTGGGTTAGGTGTAATCCCAAATTTAAAAAAATTGGAGTGGTGGGATGATTAAGATAGAAAATAAAAATATAAACGTGATATGGGTTTGGTTTAATTCTAACCATGGATTGATGGATGATTTATGATTTCTTTATAGAAAAATTGGAGTTTATTATTGCGATATATTGGGTGTTCTACCAACCACTCCCTATTTAGTTTTAAGGTTTGGTGTTACACCAACTGGTTTCTACTAGCTTATGAGATGGTATTATTGGTGGATATCCTACCGACCCTTTGTATTTATATAGGAAATGTACAAACATAATAGTAAAACAGGATGAAAAAGTTATGGTTGATCATTGGTGTCATTGAAGTACATGAGGATATAACATGTATTCATTTATGTGTTTTTATTTATACTATCAAATCATACTACCATTAACTTGTAGTTTTTTCAATAGGTCTAGGGACACCATTTTTGGTATCATACTGAGTTATAATCACACCATGTTTAGGCATCTTAATACATGAGAAAATTATTTGTTTTGTGACATAGGTAAGGAATAGGACCTTGGTACTATAGATGGATGAGATGGAGGCGCTTAGTTGGAATTAGGTTATCGAACTAGACTAGAACTCATGATCAATTTTGGATATATCTATTTTTCGTACATTTTTACCATGATATATATGAACTATCCATAGACAGTCTTGGTAAACCTTATATGAATATTTTATGTTACTTACACTCATTTTGTTATAATATATGGGTTTTTTATGTATTTGTAGATAACATGAATAAGTGGTGTTCAGTTTTATTTCTATTATATATTTTGATGAAGTTTTATCAATAATTATTTCATTATGATTCAGGTATTTCTAAACCATAGAGGGTAAGTCTCCCCAATACATACCTAGACCCCACCATTAGTCGATAGCCTAGGGATTATGGGGAGTCGTGGATGAGGTATGCGGTTCATAGTTTGGGCGTGGTGGAGGTGAATGAAACCAAGGATGCTATAAAGTGGTATCAGATGCTTATTTTTGTTTTTTATTTTTATTCATGATATGGCAGATTTTATATACGATGGATTTATAGTTTTTATTTTCCATATACATCATAATATGCAATTGTATATATGGGATTCTTAGGTTACCTGTGATGGGATTGATGTTTTTGGTTTTCCCTTTTATTTTTGGGTTATTGTTTTCATATTTGATGCCTTGTATTATGAATTTTTGAATTATTTTTTTACTATTTCCATGGAGATGTAAGTGGTATGGTTTCTATAATCACGCTCAAAATATCATATCCACATGAAATTTGTGTGTTTTACTAGGGTTGAGCGACTTGATTATGATTTAGGGTTATATTATTTAAAGTGTTCGGGAAAAAGTATATATAATTTACTAATATAACTTGTCCATGGATTTCTAAAAAAACTGATCTCATGTTTCATTTTTGGATTATAATCTTATGATTGGATGTATGGATATTATAAGAATTGATGCCCTTGAGAGTGGGTAAATAGGTCAAAGTGGAGCACTTGAGTTTCGAGACACTTATATTTTAGGGGTGTGTAAATAGAGTAGTGGGATTCCATGTCTATTATTCGTTACCTAAAATTTTTATTTATCTATTTCTGAAAGAGAATTTTTTGGATTCATTCAATTGTAATTATAGTGACATGACACTGATTCATTCTCTAATGATGTTCCAAAAGGTTATTGATTAGAATTCCCCACAAGTATTTGAGCTGAATCTTCGTATTACAGTAACACTGACTATATATGAGCATGTCTGAGAGAGTATGCTATGGGTTTTATAGTCTCTAGATAGATAGATTCAATGTGTTGTGAATTTTATTTTTGTGTTAAGGCAAGAGTTTCATATGCATCACCCATACCTATTTATTTGATACCATGGTCCCCAAACTACTAAGAAACGGGTGGTGTATGTTTTCCAACACTTCAACTAGGGTGTATATATGGATACACTTTTGGTCCCAATCATAGATTAGTTTATGTACTTAGGAATTTCATGACCCCTTCAGTATGTTTACACAAGATTCCCACATTCCAAATGCTAGTGAATTCTACCAACAATTTTAATGATTTTATATCCTTATTTGAAATAGGATAATGGGATAATGGTTCCCCCTTCCCTGGATTTCTCATTGGATTTCATTTAATAGTTTGGGTATCCTTCATAGATTTGAAACATTTTTATGAATCTCATTATGAGTGACATATTTGTGTGGAAACTTTTTAATAAAATTTATTGTTGTCATGAAAGGGTATCTACTATCGATTAGAGTTTATGGTAAAATTGATAATGTAAGGACATATATGTAAATTTAGTGTTTTTACATCCGGGAAGTCTTAATCATTTATAATTGAGTGAATCTCATTTATGAATCATGTTAGGTATAAAATATAATGCATCACATATATATTATAGGGAAACTCATGTGAAGTACATGAGGCATCCAAGGTTCATTTCCTTATAGACATCTTGTTTTTCATATGGGGTTTTTATTTTGATATATTAGGAAGGGTCACTGGTTTAATGTTCCATGAGGACATGGACATAGGTTTAGAGTCTTATGGGGATGTGGTAACATGTTCAATGTCTTTTGGGGATGTTTTAACTGGTTTAGAGTGTTGTGGGTATGTGGTCACATGTTTAACGTCTTGTGGGAAATGGTCACATGTTTAGTGTCTTGTGGGGACATGGTCACAGGTTTGGAGTCTTGTGGGGTTATGTTCAAGGATTTATATTCTTTTGGGGACGTGGTCATTAGATTAGAGTATTTTGGGGACATTTTCTATATATTTTCATCATGTATTGAGATGAATATATCTTAGTATCGCATGGGGGTAGTGAAGTCTAGGGAGAATAAAATTTGGATGGTGAGAATCTGAGTGTGTTCTTGGGGGGGATCGTCATACATAAGGTTCATCACATCCTAGGGGCATATAGATAGATTGATTATAGGATATAAGTTATAAGCCTCGTGGAGGCATCCTATGTACCCTATTTACTGATAGGGACCAGAGCCCATATAGTTTGAGTGTACATGACCAGTACATATATTTACATTATGTGTTATAGATTATTGTGTCATGAAAGGAGAAAAAAAGGATGGTGTGGAGATTATGTATAGAAGATACCTAGAGGATGAGGTTACACCTCTTGTTTATCACATGAAACATCCTATGGTTGTCGCATAGGGTAAGGATATGGATTAACATAATGTACTAAGGGATTTATCATGTAATTTACTATAATAAATAAGGAAATTAGTTTTATTCAATTTAAAGTCTTAAATAATAGACATATTTGGTACATACACAAGGGGAGACCAATATTATACTATGGAATAATGACGGTGTGAGTAGAGCTTATGCATGGATGATGCATGAGTGATGCCAAGGTGATGTGATGGTATGTGTAGGGATCACATGTGGAAGCTTACTAGGTGATGTCATGGAGTAGTGATGTTATGAATTGGGATTATTTGTGGAAGCTTCCAGGGTGTTTTTGGGGAGAAGCGATGAAGTTTTTTGGGATTACGCATTGAATTTTCACAGATTATATTGGGGAGAAGTGATGTTGTTGGGATTATGCATCAGAGATTCCCAATGTATAGGGGCCCCATCCCATTCTTATTATATGAGTAATATCATCCTCACCACACGATGCATCATGTACTTATTTCATAGGGCATCCCATTTTTGTTGCACAGGTTAAGACCACAATTTAATTTTATGTGCAAGGATTACATGTACGTGGTTTCCACATTGATTTTCCCATTATTTCTTCCTTATTTTGGTTTATGAGAGAATCGTGAACTACAGATGTGTTGGAGAATATATTCTGGTATTTCACTTGATGTTGAGGCTTCTTGGGGCTTCTTTTGAGCTTTAGGGATACTTATGAGGATTACACACTAGGGTTATCCATTATATTTACTCATGTTGGATAAAAAGGTAATCTCAATACACTAATGGGTTGGGGGATATTATTTGGGACTACATCTAATGAGGAGGCCATAAAGTGATGCTTGGGAGTTGTAGGGATAAATATGGGGCTTAAACACTAGGGTTACCCATTCTTCTTCCTCATGCTAGATCTTGTGACCATCAATGCATTCTGATGTGTCAGAGAATATGAATGGAGTTACACATGAGGAGGCCCATAGTGGATTCTTGGGAGTTCTAGGTATAAATATGGGACTTGTGCACTAGGTCTACCCCTTCTTCTTCCTTTTTTCAGGTCATGGGGGAATCTCGGCCCACTGATGGGCTAGAGCATATGAATGAGGCTTAGACATGAGGAGGTGGACTATAGGGAGTTTACATAGATATCACCACCACCTAGGGAGGTTGAATATGTTGAATGAATAACCTCAAACCCATGAAGGTATTTTCTATCAAACCTTAAAATGGGAACTAGAACCCTTGTTGTTTATTGAATCTTACCTAGACATGTCATAGATTTTATGGTCATGTGAAAAATACCATTGTGGTTCCTCTTAAGGGTATGCATCTATAACAAAAAGAAGTTACTTTTAAGATCATGCATCCAAGTCCTACATGCTACACATTTTATAGTCACACAACAAGAACTAGATGGGTTATACCATGGTCATCCTAAGTGGATCCCTAGATTGACACATAAGGGATATCATGTTGCTAAAATACAGAATCCTATATTGGTCAAATAGGAAATACTACAATGTATCATCATGTATTAGAGATTAATATAAAAAAGATTCCTATCAATGGTTGGTATGGTACAAAACATTATGCTAAACGTTATGGTATAACTATTATGGGAGTCATGTGGTGGGATTTCGATAATTTTTTTAGGATTTTTCAACATAAGGTATTAGTGGAAACCAATAGGATAATTTTAATGTATGTCATAGGAAAGGGATCATTGGTGTTTGTTGAATCAAGGTATTTTAAAGATAATATAGGTGTGTCTCAACTTATGGAATAATATGGGGTGGAATTTGGGGTTGTACATGTTGGAACTGAAAATTTCCTCGACCCGACGCAAAAATATCACAGTGTGACTCTTCATTTTTAATGGGGGTCGGTGATGGAAGTGAAGAATTGAGGCATTATACCATATATTGGCATTTATCATAAGTAGGGGTGGGGTTTGGGGCACATGATACATGGTATGAACTATTGGGTTCCAAGGTAGGATCCCCTAGTGGATGGTTTCATGAAAAGTAGGTTCCATTCGATGATGAACTTTTGTGAAGGTGTGTTCTATGAATGGATGGATATAAATGAATATAGATAACACTATTTTTTTAAAAAAATAGTTTTAAGAAAAATAAAATATTTCAAGTAGTGGAAATATTATATTAATAGTATTTTTCAAAAATAAATTTATGTAAAAAATCCTCAAAACCTCATTCATTCAGGGAAGGGATACTGTGATGGAATTTGTTATATTTTCATCCATGGGGGAAATGATTTACTTGAAGTCATGAAAATCTTTTGTGTTTTTTGAATTGGGAGAAATATGTTTCATCTCGGCCAGTCTCCCAAAATGGATACTTGAGGGGGGTTTATATGTTCCATGGAAATTGTAAGATAATTTTTATAATGGGATATTATCCTTACTAATGAATCATTTTCATGGAGATATATTGTAAGAATGATTTAAATCTCCATGAAATCGTGTCTCATTGTTCACTGACATAAGTACATGATTGTTTGGAGTTTTATAAAACTTTTTACTCTATTCTCTGATCACCACTGCTAGATAATTTCGGAATCCAAACTTCGAAAGAATATAACGTTTGATCTATATGTACAAATGGTCTTAATGACTAGTCAAAACAAATAATGACAAATGAAATACCCTAAATATTTTATTTTTAAGAATTATAACTTTTAGGATGTATTTTTTGTTCCAATAGTGTCTATTACTAGCATTTTTATTATACCGAGACACCCCAAGAGAGCCAAGTGAATACAGGTTTGTATGCACTTTAGGGAATTGTGAAACACTAATGGGATAAAATAGTCTATGTAGATAAACATTTTGGGATATCCAAAAATGATTGTCATATTTTTTCTATAATCATTTCCTCTTAGAGTCTTTGAGGGTGGATAGGGCCTAAGTGTTTATTAATCTAACATAGCGGGATATATTAGTTATGAATTACACAATTCATTTCAAAAATATTATTCATTTGTCTTGAATGATATATTTGGATGAGGTATATAGGGTTAGTATCATTTAGGATGGGATGAGGCATTCCATTTAGGTTTTGATGAACATTTTTAACATGGAATCATTTTCAGCTATTGTGAACTGAGAACTTATATCTAAGAGGAACCTAAATGAAGGTAGAGTCTCTGGGAAGTTGGATTCTATTATTGGGACTTGTATTGGGTCATTATCTCGTAAAAAGTATAGATTTTATAGTTAATAATAGGGAGATGAAGTGTAGAGTATCTGGAGTGATGATTCTTCTTTTCTTCCTTAGGGGAATAGATCATGTTGAATGACTTTCCATGTAGAAATAATTGTCATTAAAAATCTTAGTTATATCAAAAATTGATGAATTATTTATTATATGGGATGATGAGACACCTATAATAGATTTATAGGTGAATATCACATTTTTCCAGTGAATGAAGTTCTATCCAGACACAAGGATCTAGAGAACGGCTAGGACTACTATAGCAAATTGGTTGCTATGGATCCTCTTTCCATACAATAAATTCATGTGCATGTGGTAACCAAGGTTAGGGGAAAAAGTGTCACTGGGTGGGACACCTCAAGGGATTCATGAAATAGGGGTTCAAGGATGCATTTTAATCCAGATGTATACAATTGAAAAAAATACTACTGATTTTGAATCAATCCATCAAAACCTCGAGGGATAGTTTTTGTACCATCCAACCAATCTTCATCTTTATGAAATAGTTGTGAGTCGCACTCATTGATATATAAATAGTTTCATGATGGTTGAGGAATGACCATAATGTATTTTATAGGGTTATTTCTATCCATATACCCTTAAAATCATGACAAGATGGTACTTATAGATGTACCGAGTGATCGATCGTTATCAGTGGTTATATTATTCTCTGGGACTTATTTATCTTAGATATACAAAAATTAAATTTGGTCTTAGGTATAGATTGAATGACTCGTTATTGAGCACATATTGATTTCTATCACTAATTGGTACCCTTTATTTCTTTTTAGGGGATTATTATACATTGTTTGGGGAGTGGTATTTTTATGCAGGCTATTTGAGACATGACCTATGAATGTTAGGAATATTTTTTCACAATTTACTATTGTTTTTATAGATGATGAAGAGATGTGTCAGATGGTCTTTCCTTATATAATTGATCATATCCATGATATATTTTCAAATTAATTACAGGGATTACTACTATATAGATATATAGAGTCTTCAATTCAGTTGATTCCTAGTATGAATCCCACAACTATTCATCCATATAAAATGACTCTTTCATAGAATAATGGGATAAAATTTCAGTTTGAGGATCATGAGGTGAAGAGATGAATTCTTCCAAGAACACCCAACTTTCGGTGATCCCATTTTTTTACAATAAGTTGGGTTGTTCATTTTGAATATGTGTTGATTATTGATAGTCAAACTAGGTGGAATTCAAGATCTAGTATCCTCATTATCATATAAACAACTTATTTGAAATGTTTAGGGGATCCAAGTAGATATAAAATATTCATTTTAGGTTGGGTTATTATCGGTTTTGGTTGAGGCCTTTTGATATTCCTCACAATACATTCAGGAGAAAGTATAGCCTTTAAAAAAACCATTTTATTCTGTTCAGGTTGAGGAATATAAATAAAATATTTCTAGCCAAAACAATTATGGTATTTTATCCATATTTGGATTCGATCCCGATTATCCTCTTCAATGATATTTTGGTATACTACCAGTCAAGTTGTGATCATGTTGTATATCTACATATAGTATTGAGTACACATAAATAGTGTTTGATGCATGGAAGTATTTTTATGTATTAGTTTTGAATTATAAATTTTTTATTATTGGGGAACATTATATTTTAAAAGTAAAATTAGTGGACCATGATAATTTTAAGGTCATATTTTGTTCTGAAATAATTGTTTAAAATTATAGTTACATGGGATTTTTATGTTATTACTAGAGTTTTTTTTAAGAATTTTATTTTTTAGAATCCCTAATATCATGATTGAGAAATAATGGTGAAATTAATTTGGTTGGATTCTTGTTAGATATAATTTTATGAGCCCAAGAAAATGTTAACATCGATTCCAATCTAGAAGATTCTTAATACAGGTAATAAGTGTATGATGTTTTATAATGTTTTAGGATTCTAGTTCAGATCAGTTCAAATTTAGGACCATTATGTAGTTTTCTATGGATCTAAGTTATTGAGGCCTCATGAGATGAATTATTCTATTCGTGATTTAGATCTTGTGGTTATATTTCACAAAATGAGGTGAGGAAAACACTAATTGTTGGGTGAGATTATTATGGTTTTTATAGACTATAAGAACCAAATATGTATTTTTTCATAAGGTGGCATGATTTGTTCAGAGAGGGGTGGGACGTGTGTCTTTACCCATTGATTTTGAGATGACATTTATCCCTGAAAATGTAAATTTCATGGAGAATTCACTATGAATAAATAATAAGGTGCTTGTGGTGTAGGAGGTGAGTAAGAGCTGGAATTTGATAACTATTTTTGTGGATAAGTACCTCAATGTTCATGAGTATTAGGGAAGATAAATCCTTAGGTACATGGCTATTACAACTTCACTCATTGAGATGGTGAAGGAGTTTCTATGGCATGACTCATATTTTTTGGTGATTAGGGACAATATATATAGTGGAGATCCACCACCTGTTTGGTCAATTAATGTGGGAGAGGTCCTTTATTTTTTCAGTTATTTATTATTCTCTTTGATCATGCATGAGGAGATGATATGAAATTCACATTCCCTATGATGTGTTATTCACCAAAGTCTTAACAAGTTGTATCATGAAATTTGGATGTAATATTAATGGTTATGGATAAAGAAGGACATAGATATGTTAGTTTCACGATGCATGACATGTTATCTACTAAGGGTTGAGGATGAATAAGATAGAGGCCACATATAGTTGTTACTTATTACCTAATTGAATTTGGATAACATGATGGTAGATTTTCTGATGGGATTTCCAATGTATTCGGGTGGCAATGATATGGTATTGGTTATCATGGGCTTATTAGTATAGATCATTCATTTCCTATCAATATGATAGTCTTATTCTATTGACATGTTTGGTCAGTTATCTGTCTAAGGAATAATGTATTTTCACCAGGTACAAATGAGATTCATATTTGATCAAGGTTCCCAATTTTAATGTTATATTAAAAGTGATTACAAAAGGAACATGATACTTAGGTTCACTTGAACACTACTTATAATCCCAAAACATATGAGTAGTCTGAGTGTACCATTATATTATTGAAGGAAATAACTTTGGCATATATCATTGATTTTTTTGGTTAATTGAAAAAACATATCAATCTTGTGGAGTTTTCCCATAGCATGGGTTATTATGAATCAAATTATATCAAATATTTGGATTCCATGTATGTAAGGAAATGTAGATAATCTCCACAATGGTTAGAGGAAGGAGAGTCTACTGTTAACAATAAATGTATCACATAGGAGATATTGGAGAATATTTAATTGATCAGGAAGTATATAGTGAGTAATTAGATCTATAAAATATCATGTGTAGACTTGTAAAACCATCTTTTATATTTTTAGGTGGGAGACTACATATTCCTATGAGGGTGATCTCGATTGATACAGATTCATATTTGGAAGAATGGAAAGTTAGTACCCAGTTTGTTTATTCTATTTTTGCTTTTGAGAGGATAAATAGTGTGTCATATCAGTCAATGCTTCTATAGAGATACAAAACTATGTATGATGTATCCTATCTATCTTAGCTTAGAAGATATTATCTTGAACCTTATCGTATTATCATTATTGACAATGTAAAATTATATCCTAATGTGTTATTCAAGGAATAAATAGTTTAGATAGTGGATTAGAGTGATAAGTCTATGTGAGTAAATAAATTATCTTTGGTGTGTGTACTGGATGTACATGAATTTCTAGGTGGAACCATTAGAGTAGGATTTCGATATACATGTATACTGATCATAATTGTTCCCTATTGAGACATGGAACACAACTTGGGGATGATATTTTATATAGAAATGAGTTTTTAAAACCTATTATATCCTCAAGATATGATTTCAATTTACTTTTCACAAAAAATACATATATTTTAGAGTTCTGTTGGATTTTAGAGGTGTTTTCAAGGCCCAAAATTCAGTTTCGTGGAGTTAGCCGTAGGGTTTGGCTAATATGTTTTTGGAGGTGACACATCAGGTTGTAGAATAAGGGCGTTCTAACATGGTTACAGTTATGTGAATGGATTTCATGTTGTAAGGCATAGGGTTTCACTATGAATCAATATTTATATGTGAGGTTTCATCATGAATCACATGGCCACTCCTTGAGGGGTGATTATAGAGTTTTCAAATTTTGTATTGGGGAAAGGAATTACACCATGACCAGTTAGGCCATATTGTAATGTGACCTAGATAAGGGTGTTTTTCCCTGAATGATGGTGGTTTCATCGTGAGGTCATTAGGGGTTGTGGTTATGGTTTTACCCTATATTGGGGTGTTGTTCCATGACCCAAGGGGCCCCACAGCAAGGGAGACCTTGGGAGGGGAATTGCATTGTGAAAAGTATAGTCACACCACAACACATGTTTTATGAAATTTTTTATTATTTAATTAATTTAATTAAAATTTTTATCTTATAATAAAATGATAACTCATCCTAATTTATTCACGTAAGAACCACAATCCCTCCCCTGTTTCCCTTGGATAATTTTCCTCTGAGTAGCATATCCTCATCGATCATACAAAAATAGTTTCCAATCCTATCAAAGGATATCTATTATATTATAGAAAATGATACTAATAAATTCATCATATTTTTCTCTCATCATTTCAATTATTATGTCTAGATATCCCTGATTTGTGGTAATTTTTTTATATTCCTTGATTTCAAGCATTAAGGATGAATTATTTTGTGATATTTAAGGATAAGGACTCTACTATCACAAGGTAGGTGGTACCTGAACATTATTAATGATTTTGACCATTTATATTCTATATATTCTTTGATGTAATCCCAGTCATGTATTAATTCACATTAATTATTCATAAATGTTCTCATAGTTAACATGGGAATGAAGAAGTCTTAAATGGGGAATAAGATGTTTATCATGATTTTTGATTTCCAATAAATAGTCACCAATGGTGGGGAACCAATCCTAGTGTATGGAGAAATTATATAGGGAACCAATATTGGTGTCCCTTGTAATTTGTTTACCTAGTTTATCTTAAGTAGTGAAATAATATACTTGTGAACAATGAAAAATAAAGGTTTATTGTCTAACATATTGGCAGACTTATATGAATCTGGATATGGGATGAGATTATGTGTGATAGTCCAATGTAATGTATCAAATATAATAATGTTAGGAATGTTTACAACAGATGTTACCCCTTGAGATAAGTGTGTATTTATTGGAATTTATTATTTTTATTGAGTCATTATATGAAGTGATTTTATTATGTGATTATTTATGTTTATCAGGTTAAATGATTATTACCATGGAAAATGGTTGGGGATAATTCCCACCTAGGTTCATTGTTAATATAAGGATGGGTATAGTGATAACCTAGAGTGGTTATATGATAAATTTTTTGTCTAATTTAAAACATGGATAGATTAACAACTTATGTTGGGTGTAATTCTAAATATGTATATATTATAGATGTGGATTGATTTTATTTCAAACCATGAGCACTCTTGAGTTATAGGTTGGAGGTAATTCCAACCATTGAAAGGTTAGGTGATTTTGGTGGGTTTTAATGCCAACCATGGACCTAATTAGAGAGGTGGTATTGGTAAGATTCCCATTATGTATATGTTTATGATATAGTTTGGTTTTCATGTGAACCATGTATAGATGGATGATTATTTCTTGGGGCATGGCCAACATCAGGTTTTTTCTATGAGATGATTTGGGTGTACCAACTACCATTGCAAGATTGATTTTAAATTTGGATATTGTTAAAACTACTATTTATGTATATATGAGAAGATATTATGGGAATATGTCTTTATAACCATTTTTGTTTCTATTTAACCCATTTAGAGTAAACATTGATACTAGATGAAGTAGGTATGGTCAATGCCATGTCTCAAGAAAACACTGGAGTATATGTCAAGTATTTTTTTGGATTTTATTTATTTATATTATCATTTCATATAGTGATGAATTATTATCTATTTTAAATTATTAGGTATATAGTTGGTCGTGTCCCACTGAGTTGTACTCACACCATACTTGGGGACCTTGGAACCCAAGAAGATTTCATGCCCCATGAACCAAGTAAGGGAAAGCACCCAACCACTATAGATGCATGATCGAGGGGAGAATAGTTCTATTTGGGATATGGGAAGAGGCCAAAACATGGTACATGTTTTTGATTATCTCCATTTTTTGTTTAATTTTTTTGACCATAATGTATATAACCATCCGATGGACTATACTGGTTATCCTTCTGTGATTATGTGAAATTTTTTCTACTCATTTAATTATAGCATAATGAGTTGTTATTTGTTTTTATAGATTTTATATAGATATGATTTTTACAATTAGATCCACTATATATTGTAATGAATGTTTGTAAGGTCCTCTATTTTCTGTGTGCGTAATTGTTTTTTTCTTTAGGATTTATATCTATCATGATTAATTTTATATTATTATTAATTTTATTTAATTATGTTTATTTTAGAATAATTTCATAGAAAAGTTAAAGAATATGATAATGTAAACATAATATGATTATTTTTTAAATGAAAGTATGCATAATTTCATATATACTAATCATATCTAATTTTAAATAATAATTACAAATTAATTAGATATATTGGATCAGAAATGTATATATATCATGCATAAAAATATTCTATAATAACTTTGACTATAGTGGTTATTATTGAAATAAATAATGTTATTATTCACATAATAAACACTTCATCATATGTATCACATTATAAATATCGGTTTGTTACTCTATAGTATAATGATAAAAAACTATGGTAAATTTTATGCATAACTATTGATAACACATAAAAGTAAATTTATCATATCACATAAAATTTATAATGATTTATAGGAATAATAAACCTGGAACATATGAAAAATATAATAATACATGAAATATGTAATCTTTATGAAACACATTATTTTAAAATTATAATATAATGGTATATAGTTTCATTGTTTGATACATGACCATTGAGTATATATTCATTGTCACTATATATTCATTAATTGAAACCATTTGTATAGAAATTTATATAAAATTAATAATGATATACATGTTATACATAAATACATGATTTTATGAAATTATTTTAATAGTATAAAAATATATTTCATCTTGAAATTTAGATATTATTATTATCTTTTTTCCTATTTAAATATATTTTCATAAAGTTTATAATACAACTATACATATCCATAGATATAATACTATTCATTATATTAGTAATTTATTCATTTTAATATATTTTTTGGAATATTATCTAAAATAATATAATAGTTATATAATCTCAATGTTTTACCATTGAAAACAATTAAATAAATTATATGTATTTTATTGTCATATGGAATTTCATGTGTAGATGAAAATAAAATAAAATAATCATATATAATTTTAAATATAATATTTTAAAATTAAATAATATTTTTTGAGTAACTTATAATTTTTTTAACATTTGAATAATTTTTTACATATTTTTTAAATTTATACTACATTCTTGATCATGTTGTTATATTGTAAAAATAAATTTGGAATGTTTAAATAATATGTGTAGAATTGAAATAATATTTTATAAATTATTTATTATTTTTATTTAGGAATTATTTTCTCATATTCATAGAATTGTTATCAAAAAAATAATATCAACTAAGGGTAAGGATAACATTATATAAATAATGTGGCCTTTAGAATAATAATGTAGTTATTTTTCATGATGTCCATCACACTAGATATGTTTTTACATGTATTTATTTGAAATATAATTTTTTTATAATTTGAAGAAGAATATTATAAAATGTATTACACATTTTTAATGTTGAAATTTAAATTAGGTATGGGGTGAAATGTGGTAATTTTTTTGTACAAATATTAAAACTTGTTAAAAATGGTGAAATATGGAAATTTTTGGTAAATATGAAATTATAAATATTTAACATGAATAAATTAAAACAACCTAGTTTTATTTTCCTAATATTAGAATTAAACATTTATTAGACTATTAAGGGTAATTATGGGGAACTGTGGGTGTAGGGAATTACTTTAGGTAATGAGATTATAAAATATTCAATAATTAATTTCATAGAATTCAACTCACCTCGCCTATAAATTCCTACATGCTACATTACCTTATCCAATACAGTGTTATTATTTATAGCCATATAGATCTATTTAATAGGTTCTCTTATAATTATTTTTTTTACTTCAGAAGTGTTTTGTAGGTTTGATGGGCCAGTTATGACCGAAGAAGTTCAATTAAGGTATGGGTTACAATTTTTCTTTCTTCATTTCCAATAGTGATTCTTTTGTTATATTATGTTTCAAATTACACATCATATTTTAATATGATTCCTGTAAATCCTATTATTATCCATGTTATTTCCTATGTATGATATACTTTCCATTCACTCTCTTTATTATGTAATTATTATACCGAAGTAAGGAGTCATAATCTCTTGTCTTAATTTTTCTTACTTAAATTATTTTTTTATAAACTCTTTTAAAATTTATTTAATGGATAGTAATATTATATTTCTTTAATATAACCATCCCTTTATATTTTATTAATTATATAATATTCTTCCAATTTCATTATTCCCTTTTTCTTAGCCATTACCATGCTGATGTTTGAGTTCAAATATCCTTTTCATCTCTATTAAAAAAAATGTTTAAGTTTAAAAAACTTTTAAAATCATTCTACACACGATAAAATGAAATTATTCTATGGTATTATCACCCTTTTATATTTATATATTAAATTACATTAATTTCTTCTTCTCCTACTACATTAATAAATTATATAATGTTAAAGTAAAATATTTATATTCATTTTCCAATTATTTCATTACGAGATTATTTTTAAACCATTTTAACAAATATTGGAATTTTAATATATAATCTTAAACATGGTTTATTATAATACTTCAAACCTTTTGAAAATATTATTTATAAATTTATTACTCTCTCATAATCATTTTCAATGTGAAAATGATTCCATGAAACAAACATCATTTCTTATGTTCCTTATCATCTATGAAACTGTGGAAATAAAATATATTTTTATGAATAGATATATCTATTATTGTTTCATACCTTGCTAACAAGAATTTGTTATATTATTTTTTTCTACCAATAGATTCAATTTTAATTCAATTATAAGAAAAATAATTATCATTGTAATATTTATGTTTTCTATGGTGGTGTTGAGGTAATTTAGTTAAAAAATTAATTATGATTTAGTGAGGGGTTCACGTAGCCTCTTTAATTTTCCATTAAAATATAACAAGAAATTTTTATTCTCCACTAGGGCCTTGATTGAATCATGTCCTTGGATTCTCCTTTTGTGGTTATAATTTTCAATAATACATTGAAAATCTATTCTTATGTGCTTTCATAAATATTATTTTATAGGTTACCTTTTGTATACAACCTATCTTATTAATAATATATAATTACTTATTAGGATTATTATTATTCACCTAGAATGTATTATTAAGCTTTTACTAGGACCTATAAAAATAAAAACCAAATTTATTACACTTGAATTAAAATTGAATGTGAATATACATAATGAAAGTTTTATGTTTATTCCCTTGTGAAGATATTATTAAAGTTATTATTTATAAATTGGACATGTTATCAGAAGGGTGCGCCAGATTATATTTATATCCAATATATTAGGTAATGTTGTACCTCTATAGATACTATGTATACGGCATGATTATGATACCAAGGTATCAGTGGGTCTCATTGCCTTTAGTGATATTTTGATACCATGAAAATGGTGGTATCCTTATCATCAATGATCATTGAATACATGTTGAGGATGTTCTGGTCAACAAGAATTTATTATCTATCCTGATTATTATTACCCTTATTGTGCATCTGATCTCACCATTTCTTATATTTCCCAATTTTATAGGAATGTAGGTATGTTTTGAAGCATAGATGGAAAATGAACAAAAGGATATATTTTTGAGAAGTTTAATTTTAATGTTTTGATTTAAATTTCAAGTGGTACATAATGTAAATAAACTCAAAGATTCGGGGAGGTTTTCAGAAAATTTTATTTTACTTTCATATAATTAATGTATGTATCTATTTCACTAGATCTGAGACTATATGAGTTCAGATCTTTAATATTTATGCATACAATTTTTTTTCGATACATAGTTATTTCTACAGAGTGTGTATAGTCTTTCCATTATATAATCTGACCCTTAATAGTATTATATAGCCTTTGGTTTATGGGTAGGTACTCATGAGGTATGTCTACACCACTTATAGAACAGTGGTGGTGAACTGAAATGTGGGAACTAAAATTACATCATTTTTAATAACCACGACTCTCCAATACTAAGTTATTCTATAATTATCATTACACTATAATTTTTTATAATACCCTTTGTATTCAATTCTAAAAAACATTTAGATTTATCTTTTATTTATTGAACATTAATGCTTTACCAAATCATGTTTTTTCCAGAAACTATTATGAAATTATAACCAAATACGACCATAATCATGCATCTATTTTCTATGAATTTTCTTTAAAGCTATACAATCTATATAACCTAAATGTATTTACCATAAGTATTTTCATACTTATTCCATTACTATTTGTGACTTTTATATTAGTTTTCCTTATTATTCTTGTGTACATCCCATTAACTATGGCTTATAGAAACATAACTCACATGACGATCGTGATCACATCACTCATGGTTGTGATTATCCCTTAAATACCTAATATCTTTGTATCTTAAGTATATCAAAAATAGATATTTATATAATTAACATTTAATAGCTATTATTATACAAAAACGTTAAACATTGTAGAATAATAATCACTTTAATAGTGTTATAACTCATCAAAAATCAATAATATTTGTACCTAAGTTTATATTTAGGTATAATCTCACAATAACGGAGAAGGATATCACGATTTAGTGAACCAATAATATTTTGAGAATATAGGGGTGTGTTATAGTTGATAAAAAGGGATAAAACAAGAATAAAAAAAAGCGCTACAATATAAAAATAATTATTAACTATAATAGATTAATAGATATACTATGATGAATTTTCCACTAAAAAAATTATAGTAACAAAATAATTTTTTATTATTTTGTGCGTGTATATCAGGGGGATGTTTATAATTTCCCAAAAACTTCCATAGTCATAAATAATGTAAGAACATGACCATATCTATATATATTTTGGGAACGTATTAAATATTTGAAGTATATTAATAAATATAGAAGTAAATAAATGAATATTGGAATTAATTTTTAAAAATATTAAACTTATTTATTAAAAAAAATTAGTGTTTGAGAAACCATTCAATTATTTGTTGGAGTATTATAAGGGATGTCAACTAAAATTTTATGTATTCTTTGATGGTCTTGGTATTTTTGTGGTGATCTCTTTTTTACACATTAATTCACCACAAAATATACATGTCACCATAGATTTACTTTCTTACCCATGATTTTATAATTATATTTGTTAAATTTTCTTATAATTATATGTTAATAAATTTTTTTATATGTTGGTACTTTATAATAGGAGTGTACTATTTTAAATAGTCTATATATCGGGTTCATTGGGATGGATTAATTTTAATTAATATATTATCTTTTTGTAAAAAACAACGATATAATCAACTTACAACTATATTTTAATGCTATATTTAATGTTCAAATATTTTTTTAATAAAAGTTTCCAAATTAATTCTAGGGATTTAAATTCCATTATATATGAATGTTAATTATTTTTTTTCAAAATTGATATTTAAACAATATAAGGTATTGAAAATTAAGAAAAACATAAAAACAATATTTGATGTGTTTATTTCAAATCTATTGTAAATTATAAATAAAAAAAATTAAAGAGGTAATTTATTATATGATAATAGAAAATAACTAATTGTGATCATGATGTTTTGTTCCTTATTGTGTTTTAAATTCCATGGATTTTTTGAGAATTTTCTTTAGAATTTAATCTAATATTTTTTCATATCCTTACATCATTATTAAGTATTTATTGAAATAATCAGTTAATATAAGAAAAAATAACAATAATTGGGGAAAAAAGAAATACATCCCATAATAATCATCATGATAATAGTTTTATAAATAATTAGGTGACAACACACTCTAAAAAACTACAGCACATTACATCAATAAACCATGAGAATCTAAAAAGGTAACAATATAATTACTTTTACACTATGTATACATGATCAACATATCACTAGATATTTATATTTTAAAAATATTGGAAGGTGTAGTTAATAGACCAATGGAAATATAAAGGTCAAACCAATTTTTTATATTTTTCAAAAATAAACTTATATGGATGAGTGGGAACCTTATATGTTACTAAATACCAAAATCAAAAGTCGACAAAGGAAAAAATTAAAAATTCAAAATACAAATAAAGTTAACACATCTTAGCATTGGGTCGTGTACTTAAACATGTTAATTCCAATTAAAATAAAAACACTCAACCACACCTGAGGACTTGAACCTCCTCAATCTACATACCATAACACAGAATTTCACCATCATCGTCACCCACTATGTCATTGATAAAGAATCACTAGATTAGACAATTGTTGTGTTTATAATAAACCCACTGAGCCTTCATTAATTCAATCATCCATCATTGCCTTATAGTGATTAGGGATGAATCACCAGATTAGATCCAACCATGCCCCCATAAAAGTATTTATATGAACAAACAATGATTATAATCCAAATTCTATTGAAATTCCACAATAGAAACCTATGGTAACGACCAAAGATTGAAGAAACAAACTATTTTCATGTTAGAAAAACTAGTTTGGGCCATCAAACTAGAAAACTACCACCAAAAAACCCCTCAGACCATAGCATAAGGCGTTATATATTCAATTTTTCACCCATCTCCATTAAAAACACAATATCAATAGACAATAACATCATTGATGGAAATTATTCACAAATTTATTATTGTTTTCATAAATGGTGAAACATTATTATATTCCTTCAATAGAATTAAAACCAATGATGATTGTACCTATGAGAATCCATTAACCAATCAAGAAACACAACCCAAAAACACCACAAAAATGGGGTATTGTAAGATAACATCAGTAGTAAGATACAATTTTGTGAAACAAATTACTAAAAATGATCTATGATTACTATAATCAACACTACAATTGGACGCACAACATATATAATGACCCATGGATTTTTTTACCATTATCTTTTGTTGAAGGTATTAATTTTTTTGTTGTTTTGGTGTTTATTTTGAGAACCATGATTTTTTTTGGGTATAAAAATAATTGGGATCCCATAAATGGTATTTTGGGATGGGTATTAAACATCTTGTGGTTTCTCCGTTATTTTGTAGGGTGTTATAGGGAGATCGTGTTTCTGAAAAGTCTGTTTCTATAATAGTCACATGGTGAACATAGTATTCACACTATAAGATTTTTGGGGTATAGGGAGGCCCCCCTCACATAATTGGTTCACAACATGTTCAATATTTTCATTTCATGAAAGTTGTATACAATATTTAAAAAAAATAGGGGGGGTAGACCCTCTTTTTTTCTTGTCCATGAAGTATGCATGTGGACGACCCTATAAATGACTCCCCCATCATCTTTTATCCCATTAGAAGGGGTTTTGAGTTTTAATTTCCAAAAATATCTATGTTAGGGTTCCTATTACTTACTCCAATATTTTTCCCTATGTGTTTTCCAATAATTTTTATTTAGTTTTCTTTGGGTTTTAGTTCTGATTCTTCCATAGAAAGGTGTAATTTACTATTTTAATGAGGCCTTTTGTCCAATGGTTTAATAGACCTATGTAATGTTTTTAGGCCATTAGAAGTTGTTTCAATGAAGGTTTTTTACTATATGATTTTTTAGTGTTTTATCTTAGATTGGGAAACTTTTCCCCTATGAAATGGTTTAAAATGGGGGATTTATTGTGGACTGGGTTTGGTGGCATTATTGGAGTGGAATTTACCCCCTTGATTGAAGTTCTGTGAGAAGATGATGCTATGTGAGTTTTTAGGTTATTATTCAGAACATAATCAAATTGAATAATTATTTATAGTTTTTTAAAACTAACTATTTGTGAAATATTGTATGATAATAGTTCTTGAGAGTGTGGATGAGGTTTGATGGCTTCAATGAGGGTTGGTAGATCATTGTGGTGGTATGACTCCATGTTATTGGTTGGTGGAACCAATGATTGAAATTTATAATAATTTATTTTTATGATCTTGCATGATTACATAATTTCATGGGTTTAGGACCTTAATAGAAGGACATGTTGGGCCCTTGGGTGAGGGGACAAGGTGGCAATGAGACCCTTAGAATAAGACCAGGTTCTCATTAGCACCATGGGTAATTTATGGCTACCTGATAACTATGTCACAATGGGAAATGAACTTTGGTAAATATGAAAAGTGACATATGAGTAGTCCTTATATGTGAAATGAAGTGTAAGATTTCATAGGGTAGGATCCTAGGGATTGTGGTTTGACATGAGAGGCTTGGGGATGAGTGGTAATGGGAGAGATAACTTTATGTATCATGAGAGACGAGGAACATCCTCCAGAGTTGTAGAGATCCTTAGTTTCTAATTAGAGATGGAGAGAGAATTCCCTTCGGACTTGGAATATGGGAGGGAGAGTTGTTTCCTTTTTATATCAGGGTGAGGGATTTACCTTGATATTTGTGAGACGAGACATGGCTCATGGTCCTGGATGTTTTTGGGATATGGAATCATTTTTAAAAGGTGGATTAATATAGGAATTGGACCCTACCTTTTTAGGCCATGTGAAGTAGAATATAATAGTTTTGGGTGGTCCTTGAGTAGTGGGACCTGGAGTAAAGAGGGTTTGGTGAGGTGTGATCCAAACTAGATGATTTGTTCTGGTTGAGTCTTCAAGAAGTGTTATCACTATAGGGAGATGAGCCTAATTTGGTATTGAAGAGAAGAGACTGTGATGTGTCTAGAGGACCCATTGGTTTCCTTGATGTGTGAGTTGTGGTGTATTCAATATGAGGTGAAATGCATCAAATTACCCATTCCCTCAGATCAAACAATTATATGTATGATGGAATTTACTCTATTCATGTGTTGTATGTGCTTGAAGTTACATCCCTTATGTTTTAAGGATGGGTCGGTGTGATTTTTGGGACCTACCTCGTATTAACATGGATGATTTAATGTTATTTTTTTACCTCGCATTAGTAATCAGAGATGGATTGGTCTAATATGTTTGACCTCCTCTATGTATGCAGGGATGGTTGGTTTGATTTTTGTGACCTCCCTTGACTGTGAAGTGATGGCATGGTGTACTTGATATGACCTCCATTGAGTGTGTGAGGATGGTTCAGTGTATATTAATTGGACATTACTATGAGAGGCTAGGGTATAGGACCACCAATGGGGCATAGTCGTGTTCTTGGAATTCCTTTATTTTATAGGATTCGGTTGAGAATAACCTATGATAGGGATGGTAATTAGTGTGATGTTATACAGTACTGATAGAACTTGACCTTAGTTATTATGTAGTGGGTCATGATTTGTATATAGGAAGGTTCCCTTTATTTTTAGGTTTTATGTCAAGATATTGATTCCATTCTAACCACAGTTTTTGGGTATGGGCTAGGAAACCATCATGTTGGAATGAGAAGAATAAATAGTATTATTATATCACAACACTTAAGGTGGTATGGTGGGACGCTATGGAGGACTGTTAATAACATGGTGTCCTGATGAGATTGTGTACCTCATCAGGTATCATGGTGGCTAGGTCAGAACATGATGATAGAATTAGAAAATTATTTATTTATTAATTTTCCTTATGAATATACATACATATGAAGGTTTATATTAGAGGTGATTCATGAGAAACAATGGAGTTTTATGATTAGACCTTGCACATGCATTTTGGGGTATATGAAGACTATATGAATTCTTTTCAGGATAGAACACATGATGTGTAATGGTTCAGGGTTTGAAAACTCAAGGTTGTTAGGAGAATGGGATAAGGACCATGGATGGAATCATGTCTAGTTTGTATAATTTTTTAGGTTTATTTTGTATAAGGGTCTATACAGTGGGTGATCAATGTATTTTTTGTATGAATAAATCTTTTTTATTATTAATGATTGGTTGTCTATTTATTTCTTGTAATCTAATGTTTATGGATGTGTATAATGTTTTGTAATATTTAATTATTTATTACACAATGATTAATGGGAATAATCTCCCCATTATATTTATTACTTCCTCACCACTATTTGGTATATTATATAATATATATAGGCTTACTTGAGACCATATAGTGACCTCACATTATTCAATATTGAGTAGTCTAGGGTGAGGAATCAGAAATGGTATCAATGTTTTTTTATTTTAGGAGATAGTAAATAGGTATTGTTGTAATGTGTTGAATCGATGATGGATATCTATGTAGTGCAGTGAGAACCCATTTCCTGGTACAATGTCTAGGTAACCATGACATGGGATTACTGTTCTTGGTTTTCGATGTTATAGTTGTATGATTTCACATAGTGTAATACATGATAATTTTTTAGTGTTATGAGTTATTTGGGTTGTTGGATGTTGAGTCATTTGATATTGGACCATTTATATGCATCATGGTATGAATATAGAATTCACATGGAATATATATGATTTCATGTGGCTGTTTTATGATGAGAATTTCAATTTTTTAAAGTGAAAAAATAACTTATATGGAATATTCCCATATTACTTGTTGGTGAAATTATACTTAGTTAGGATATAGTGTATTTAAATTTAAGTACATTTCATGTGGATTGTATTATATAATGTTCTTTAAAGATGGAAATTTGTTCCACTCATCACAGGATGTTTGGAGACCTGTAATGATTCAATGATTTAATTTCATTCCCTAGTATTGACTTGATGAAGGAATGGTCTTCCTATGATGTTATTTGAGTATGAGAAATATTTTTCTTATGTATTTTAGATATGTTACTTAAATTTACATCAACAACCTATATTTTGGTTTCTGATAGTGATTCTTGGGGGAATTATACTTTACCAGACTAATTATATTCAAGGATGACCTGAGTGGGTTGAGGAAAGGAATGTTCAATGCCTTGGGATTTGAGATGAAAATAATTATGAGTGTTTTTTGTATTATGAATATTCAAATAGTGCAGGATTAATTGGTTTTTTGGCCCTGTATTTCTCTGTATATGCATTTGATTATCATGGTGTGGTATTGGTGAATTATCAAGGTTCTAAAACAACACCCATGTTGTTGTTTACCAGGTATTTAACCATATAATTTCTGATATGCCATGGTATTTTGTGTGAGACTTATATACATTTGGTTTTTGGTCTCTGGGTTAGGTGTGTGTTCCCGGTGGTGTGTGTGCCGGGTTTAGATGAGATATGACTCAAGGGAGCATGAGTTGAGTGATGCATCTTAGTTGCATGGGAGTGTTCTTCTATTAGGATTAGGTAAGATCAAGTGGGATCATGCTAAAGAACATGTGAATGGTTTCATGGTGGGTTAATCTACCTATAGTGGAGAGTGATTGATGGTAAGACTTTTTGGTAAAAGTATAAATGTGTTTGGGGCATTGTGTGATAGGTATGTTTAGTGACTGATTGTGTTCTTGATCAGGGAACATGCCTTGTCTGGGTCTGTTAAAAAAAATTAATATTATGAATGAACCTTATCTATTATACAATTATAGTGTGGTGGAGAAACTCTTGTAGGAATGGTGGCCTAAAGTTCAGGAAGATAAGATATGTCACTCGATGGAGATAGAAGAAATTGAAAATGAATTGGGTTACCATGGTCTTGTTGACCTGAGAGTGCACCTTGAAGAGAATGTTTATCGTGTGGTGGCATTGGGACCCATTTAGGTGGATTCTCAAGGCATTGTGTGAGGGAATCCATATGGAGGGTAGAAAACCACTGGATGTTTTTATTTTTTTGGTGCTCGAGTATGAGTGAGTAGATCATTTCCACTCACTATACGCATTAATAAATGATTGAGGGATTATTGAGATCAATAGAGTGGTTATAATGATACAAATTTGGTAGTAGAACATCATATCAAACATGAGTGAATGTCCATCATGCTAGATGTGTCATGGGTGTGGCGAGACTAGTCACTAGAAGTTCATGCATACACTATAGTACTGATGTGTGATTAGATATGTTGATATATAGTTCCTTATATAATATTTAATTTAAATTTTTGTCTAGTTGGTGGATTTAGTTATGTGTTGGAATCAGGCATAAGGTGTTTTTGAAATATCCAAGGTTGAGTCAGATTAAAGGTGTGTTTGTTCTTGAGGTGGGGGAATGATGGATGGAGAAATAATTCAGTTATACATTCATAGAATTTTAGTGGGGTTGAAGGTTGGACCACCTTTTGGGAGTTGTATGATATCATGATTCCTTAGGGCATTAAGGAATCATGTTTTTGCTTGTTGTTTAGAGGTGTGTCAAACGCCATGAAATTTTAGAGGAGGTTGGTCAAAGGGGCTGGAATTGTATCTGACTTGGTGATGTGAACACTATAAAATGAGTATCACGTGTGTCACAATTGATGTTGGATTTGGATCAAAATGATGATCTTTTAGGAAACTTTTCTAAAAGTATCTCTTGTATTTAGAGTTTTGTAGTGGAAGCATTTTTTCCATTCAGAGTTAGTATAGGATGATTTATCCATGAAATTATGAAAAATATTGGGTTGGATACATGGTTTTAGGATTACCATGACTTCTTGTTAGAGATAGAAATTATGGTGAGGTGTTTGAAACACCCCATGGGTTTTTAGGATGTAATGTTTTAGTGGATGTTTGAATTATTGGTTGATTAGGGGGTTTTTTTGAGAACCGGAATTTAGACGTGGAATAAAAACTTATGGATACCCTTATGTGGTGTTTTGGATAGGGTTTAAGGCTTAGGTGGGGTAGAAGTTGTTTATAAGTATGTCAAATAATATCGAGGTAGTCGAGATTCTTAAGAAGTTCAGGATCATCCCATTCACGGTTTGAAAAAAAATGATTACATTATAAAATTCTCAGGGAAGATAGAGAGTCCCATGCATCGTTTGTTTATAGAGTAGACACTATGTTCCCACCATGAAATGTTACCTTGTTTTTTTAAATAAATGAGATATTAATCCCTTTTTATTCTTCTCCATATAACAAACACATATAGAGACTTACTACAAGGTCTCTCATCCCAATTAACCCCCTTTAAGAGGTAGTGTTTTTGGTGTAAAAGTTCTTAAATATATAATTTAAGGTTCCTGTTACTTCATTAATTATTCTTTAAATATATTTTTTTTATTTATTTTAGTTCTATTTTTTGTGTTTGAGTACTGATTTCACTTTATCATGGTGGAATTCTCCATTTCTAGGGTTATTTTTCTCAGTTTCATATAGAAAAACCCAAGGTGTTTTCTATACACCAACGATAGTTTTTTAATGAAGGAATGACTCAATATGACATTCTATATAATTTTTCCTAAATTGTATAGAATTATCTATTGGAAAAGGTGTATAAATTTTCACTTTCTGGTGGCATAGGTTTGAGTGTGTGTTGCGAGTGGAGAAAACCATCTTTCTTAATGTTTAGGTGAGAGAATGATGCCTGATGTATTTTGATACGGTTGTTCCCATTTTAATTAAATTATATAATTAATTATAATGAGTTATAATTTATTGATTGTGACATCATTCATGATATAGGTACACCTAAGCATGGAAGAGGTTACATTGGTATCAATGAAGATTGGCAGAATCTGGTAGGGGGTTAACTCTAGGTTCTAGGTAGGTGGATACTATGATACAAACTCATATGGATGTCTATTTACATGAAATCATTATTTCATAATTTATTTGGTTTTTTATTAGGGTAGAATGACTTGTGTAGTCCTTCATTGAGATGACAGGGTGTCATTGAGAACCTTAGGTAATTTTGAATCGGTAAAAAACTATGTCACCATAGGTAGTGGGATTCGGTTTTTTTGAAAAGTGAAATTTGGGCAGTCCTAGGATGTTGTAAGAGATGTGGTATTTCTAATGTTGGGATCATAGGGATTGTGGGAAGACATGAGCATCTTGGTTCTGAGTTTTCATGGGTGAAAAAAACGTATGTCTCATGATTGAGGAATAACTCCCTTTTTAGGTCGGAGGTGATCCTTATTGTGTGCTTGGAGTGAGATGATTCCATTGGAGATTATTGTGTAGGACAGAGAGGGGTTTCCATTGGGTTTTATGCTGATGTTTTTCCCAACAAATATGTGATATGAGACCTAAGTGTGGGTTTTGGGACTTGTTTGAGAGTAGGAATCAGGTTACCAAGGGGGTTTTAGATAGGAAGTGGACCCCAAATATTAAGGATAGGTTTTGGTATAATGTAATGGATTTGGATTTCTATTATATAATTATAGTAGGAGTGATGTTGGATTGTTATGGTGGAACTGGATTTGGAGCTATGGGTTGAGGTTGTCCTTCAAGATATTTTGTAATCGTATTGTAATGGGATTGAGGGGTATTGATGATCATAGACTATGGTGGTTCTTGAGGACTTAGTGGGGACCTTAATGGGTGAGATATGATGTGTTCAGGATAAGTGGATATGTATGGAGGGACTATAACATTGGTATCATATAGTGAGTTGTGTATTGTCCTGCGCTCCCTACCTATGCTATATGTGATATATGTGAACTCAACCATGTCATTGTGGACGGGCTGCTTTACTTATTGTGACATACCATGAGTCTGTGTAGATGGGACTATTTTCTTATGGTTACCTCCCATAGGTCTACAGGGATGGGTTAGTGTTATTATTGCGACTGACATTAAATCAATGAGGATAGGTTAATGTTCATGTTGTTTCCTCCCTTGATTGTGAGGGTATGGGTCAGTGTGATTGATATGAACTCACTCGAGTGTACCAGTATGGTTAAATGTGCTAGAATTAGAAATTACAATGATATTTTTGAGGTGAGGACCATCCGAGGGGATTATTTATATGAAAGGTGGACCATTCCATAGTACGCTTTTGTTAGGGACTGCCAATTAGAGGGTAAGGTCATGGTGTGATGTGAGACTTGATTGAACGACCATGCCTTAAGTGATTATTTAGTGGGTTGTGATGTGGACAATTGATTGTGTTTGGTATCTTTTTGTATTAGGTAAAGGTTTGGATTCCACCCGAACCTGAGTCTTTTGGTATGGGATAGGCATAAATCATAGTGAAAATAGATCTAGTAGAGATGGTATTCTATCATTTCCCTCTAGTTTATAATGTTGTGGGATATGGGACATTGGTCCACACATGGTGTCAATATGGGTATGTGTTCCTTATCAGGTGTCATAGTGTCCTAGTTAGCACATAAAAACTCGATGGAAATGTTTATTTATATATTGTTTTCAGTGGAAAAACATATGCATATAAATATGTATATTAGGAGTTCTTGGGAAGACCCTATTGAGTTTTATGCTCTAACCCATCATAAAATATAAATGGATCGTGCAAATATTTGGGGTTCTTTTAAGGGCAATGAAAAAGATTTTTAGTGGTTTTGGTTGGATTAACTCAAGGGTATAAAGAGATTAGGATGAGTTCTAGGGAAAATAGTAGGTTAAGTGTGTGTAATGTTTTTTAATTTTTTATGGGATCATACTAATGGGAGATAAATTTTTATTATATATTATATTATTATTCATTATTATATGATATTAGTTGTTTATTTATTTTACATAATTTTCTATTTTGTATGGGTACGGTACTTTTTTATTTTTCACTATATTCTGCATTCATATTTATTGTCATAGTCACCCAATTTTATGGATTATTCCTTTTCCAATATTTTTAATACATTGGTGTATGGTGATTAATTCTTAATTCTATGTGGTGACATCAGCCATGAACTATTGAGTCACCCAAATCGGGGAATCGTATTAGAGAAATATATCAAGACAATGCAGTTTTGGGTTGTTGGTATACCATTAAATGATCAATCAACACATCCCAAGAAAACATGAGAGAACACCCAACAGAACCTAATGGGGACTAGTCAATATGATCATGAAACAAGTGTATAGAAGAAGAAATTAAAGGACTCACAAAGACAGATGGATACAGTAACGAAATTAATGAAGTTGTAACTCAAAAAAGTGAAGGGTGGAAAAGAATACCAAATAAAGGAAAAATGGGGAGGAAACGCCAGATAAAGAATGGTCTATTAGGAGAGTGAAAGAGAAAAACTATTGAGAACATAACAAACCCCAATGCCACCACTTAAAGACTAAATAATTAACTTAATGAGAGAGGAGAAGGGAGGGCCCAAAAATGAAAGGTAAAATGGGAGTCCCCGTAGAAGGATAGGCACCATGTTCCCCCTTACAAGATGACATAACATAGAATAATAGTAGTGAGAGATAAGTTATATGATACTACTCAGATTCTCTAAGGGTCCCTACTTGAAATAAAAATTATTTGAGAGATAAGGCATAAAAAGTCTTCAGTCAAATTCAATCATAAAAATGGAAAATTGATTCTCCTAATACACAGAGAATATTTTATGTAGTACTTTTTTACTCCATAATTATATCCAAAAGTCTATAAAAATTCTATAAGAATAATCATTTACTGGTTCTAGACTATGAAATCACTTATCTTGTGACCATAAATGAAAGAATCGTCATTATTCAACTACATTGTGACATCATTTCATATTCAAAAAAATCCACTACCCAATTAAGGTGCACCAACTAGGATATAGATATGATGAAGGGACATCCACTACAAGAAAATAGTTTCTTAACAGTGTTTTCCTCTATCAGAACTAGAAAAAATACATGATAACTATTCCATTTATCTGTGCTACAACAAGAAATGATAATGGTTACCTTTTATCATCAGTTTTTATCACTGATAAAAGGAACCGTTTATCAGCACAATTTTTGCACTGATATGGGGTACCCTTTATCAGTGCTTTATTTTTAGCACTGATAAAGGGTTCCCTTCAGCATCACTGTATTTATAGCACAGATATACTACACCATTTATTAGCTCTTTATTTTTACCACCCATAAAGTAATCCTTTATCAAATGATTTTTTAAAATAAATAAAAATCCAAATACAATGAAATAATTATGTAAATAAAAAATAAAAATGACTTTATTAAAAATAATAATAGAAATTTTATTAATTAAATAAGTTTTTATAAAGTTGAATAAATTTAACATCATTTTATTTTTTAATTTATTATAGATCTAACATGTGGTATGATGATTTCACATATAGATAATTAATTCATTTTAATATACAATGAAAGCATACACAGAATTATTGTTTTTGGAATTTAATAAATTTATATTATTAAATTTATATATTTTTATTTACTATGTTTTAATATTTTCAATATGTATTCATCTGTATTTCAATATATATCCATTTTTTTAATAATTTATATTTAATTAATAAAACAAATCCATTTTTTCAATATTTTTCAATGTTTACTTATTTTTAATTATTCAATTTCTCACATTTTTAACATGTATGCACTTAATATTAAATATTCATTAATCACGATAAAAATATATTTGTAAAATATATATATATATATATACCATTTTTATACATTTATATTATTATGATTATAAATAAATATGAATTACCTTTTAAAAAATAATTTATAAAAGTATAAATAAATTAATATGTAAATTTAAAAATTAATAAATTTATAATAAATTTATGTAAATAATGAATAAATTTACTCTATATATATATAATATATATATATAATTAAATAAATAGATAAATATAAATATATAAATATTATTTTTTTTAAAAAGTATTTATATAACTATAAAAAAATAATTATAAAATTTTAATAAATATATTTAAATAGAGAATATATTTACAATACATATATATTTTTAATATATATATATATAATTATATAATTGTATTTAAAATATTTCTTATTTACAGTTATAATTATGAATCATTTATTAGTTTTTTTATTAGTAGTGAAAAAGAGGTGCTTAATCAGTTCATTTGTAACACTGATAAAACTCGTCTTTTTTACAGCTAAAACAATATCATTGATAAAGATGGACTTTATCAGCACTTCTTTAGGATTGAAAAAGCTATATCTCTATCAGTGCTATTTAATTTATCTTTGATAAAAGGAATCGTTATTAGTGTTTTTTTTCAAGAGATGATAAAAGTGTCCCGGTCTATTTAAATAACATGAACCAGTCACGAACTCATCGTGATACCGAAGGATTCTGTAGCAGACACCCCCAGTCATCACTCATACTCAATGAATCTAAGCTCAAATCAAGTCTCAAATCCAAGGATCGAACAATTTCAAGGCTCAAATCCAAAGCTTGTATGATTTGAGGGTCGAACTTATCCAAGGATCGAATGTTGTTTTCTCTTTGGATATATCTACTTTCTCTCAAATGATTCAAAGCATCAATCCAGGGTATCTTATTTTCTCCTCATCCTCCTCAGTCGTTGATTGCTTTTTTAGGGAGATATATTTTCTATTTTTATCCACATTCTTTCTTTACCGTTGGCATATCACTTTGGTCAAAAATGATTCCAAGCCTGTGAAACTTACTATCAAAGATATTGAAGACTCTTCTTCATTACATTTCTCGTCTTTATGATCTCATGGCCCAACTTTTGATTAATGATTCTCTTTTAGACATGATTTTGGATCATCACTATGGGTCTCATGAATATAATTTTTTGTTTCATTTTTATTATGATAGAGTTTTCTTCTTCTGCTTTTTCTTTATCTCCATTTCAACATCCCCAACAATGTGTAACTGGTCATTTGGGATCTCAAGCAAGTGATTTCCAGTCTCATTTTGATTTTTATGGCTGGATGGCTCTTCTGGGGTGATTTCAGTTATTCTCTTCAACTCGGATTTCTTCTGTTATCATCTAAAACTCTTTGAGGGGGATCATAAATAAACATTAAAATGTAACCCTATCTATTTAATAGGCTGACAACCCTCTATATCCTTTATCCCCTTGTATGTTGTTTATCCTCCTACAATGATGATTAATAAATTGAAAAGTAATTTTCTTTATATTTCACACTACATTGATCACACTACATATATAAATATGGAAAATATTTATATATTTATATGTATAGATTTAAAAAAATACCAATACTAAAATATATAGATATATATATTTTTATATTATATATTTATATATTATGAATATATATAGACACAAAAATCTATACTTTAAAAATAAAAATACATACACACACACACATATATATATATATATATAATAATCATATATTATACATGTTCAATATAAAAATATATATTATAAAAAGATGAATATATATTGTACTATACAAATATATATTATTAAAATATATTATACAAATACATTATACCAACATATTATGAAAATATACTATAGAAATATACTATAAAATTATATTATAAAAATATATATCGTAAAAATATGTTACACAAATTTATATGTATAAAATTTGAAAATAAATTTTTTATGAAGATTCATCTCACTTCAAAACTATTTTTTACAAGTTGAAAATCTCCCATTTAACATAAAACCTTTATATATTTCATAATTTCTATTATTTATTTCATTATGAATAAAATTTATACGGTGTCACCAAAATCACCGTAGAACCCATAATGGCCCGGAAAATGAAATTTTATTATAAATCATGCACTTCTTATGCTTGAATGTAATTCCTTTTTTCCACATATCTAGACATAATTCTTTAATAAATTTGGAAACTATGAATTTTTAGAGGTTTAAAACCATTATCGTTATTATTTATATTCATTTCAAAAAATTATCTATTCCATTACTTATATATTTTTAATTTAAATTATAATTTTGATATGTTTTCAAATATTTGATATATCATTAACAATAAATGTAATAATTCTGTAGGATGTTACATAATGTGTTCCAAAAAATAGAATATAGGTTATCAAATTCATTATATGTTGGAATAATTATAAGAATTTATTTTTAGGTATTATTCATTTTATGTCTACATGTATTAGTTCCACCCCTATGAATCATTGATTATCATCCATTTATATTAAATGACTCTAGTTATTAAAATGTTTTATCAATAACTTTTTACATTTTCTAGTTGATCGAATGATATTTTATTATTCTAATTTATCATATTTGGGTTTCTTATTACTTATTAATTTCATATATTATATATTTATTTGTTTAGGGGATTTAATAAAGACTTTAAGGCTCGTTTTAATAGGGGAAGAACTAGTCCTAGAGGATTTAAATTATTAAATTTGGTATTTTTCCTATAAAAATAGAATTCTGAGGCCCAAAAGATTCATATATCATAACACTTCCTCTCTAAGACCCATTGAATCATATACAATAATGTTTATTCTTCAAAAATATCACCTTAAATGGTCTATCAGTTAGTGAGTAGTACTAATGGTGTAATTCTCAAAAATGGGAGATGTTACTGATTTTAAAGTACATAATATAGTATAATTTTCATCCTCAACAACTTCATCTCCCGTATAGTTATTATTGCATTTCCTTATCATCAAGCACATCCCCCCCCCATATATTTTATGTTTCTTTTAATACTCTGAACATTAGTCATCCCATATATGACTATTGTAGAGAGTATTTCAAGTAAAATTGGTTCTTTTCCACAAGAGATATATGATGTATTCCAAACAATAAAATCATATGATAAATGTACAGGAGATGAGATGATTAGGATGGATATAAAATACACATAAGTAATATTTTATAGGATGTACCTTTCATTAGGAGATCACAATAAGTTAATAATGGTACCAATGTAGATAAATGTCTTATACATTAGAGGGGACCAGAAAGAGGGAATTTGGATTTTTGATAGAGGAACCAAATCTATAAAATAATTACAAAAAGAAAAAGAGTTCACTAAGAAGGTAAATATGTTTTTTAATATACTATGTTTTTTATCATAATGTTATATAAACCTTTCTAAATTAATGTATTATAAATTAATGTTTTGACTAATCATGTAGACAATGAATTTTACACATGATAATGTTACCAATCGCTTGGAAGAAAAACAATAACGAAGTAAATCATTTGGGAATATGTGAATGTAATGTTATGATATACATTCTCTACATTACCAAAAATTAATATCATGAAATGTTTACATAATTTTTATTATTTATAAAAGATTTCTTTTATTTCACAAGATTTCAATCCATATTTCATGTCTTTATACACCAAAACATCCACAAATTTCATCTCCCTTAAAGCACATTTACCCATGTAGTATTGGCATTTACCCAATTTCTTCAGGTTCCCCCCACTGCTCAATCAAAATGGTAATCTTGTTGTTTTCACAGTAAAATCATTATCAAAGGAATTATTTTATTATTTCATATTTATTTTTAATTTACATATTTTTAGTCATATTCATTTAATAAATGTTTTCTTATATTGGTAGATTCTTTTTTTATAGTTGAGGTGGTTTTTTCAAAGCTTCTCATGCTCATGAGATATTGAACATTGAGCCTGAAACTAAGATGATGAAAACAAAGAAATGAATCAATAATGCCTAAAACCATCATGAATAGGGGAATTCACAATAACTAACAAATTTATTTTTCATCATTTTATATAAAATATATAAGTTAATTACATTATCATTTTTACCTAATTATTATTTAGTTTTTTAAGAAGATATGTTGGGAAGTCATATTTTTCATTATACTATCTACAACAAGACACAAAAATAGATAAAATGTTAATTTCTTAAGATGCGGCAATGATTTACATTTCCATTTCTTTTCATTATTGAACTGCCAACACTGGATATTGATTTTATGTTCTTAGAGAAAAATACTTGTTCTTTTTTGAAATCTAGAAGAGTATAAGGCACATGATCATCCTTTTTTCTTCTATATTTCAATAATGATAAATGTTTTTCAGCTAAGAACATTGAGTCAATATGTTGTTTGGGAAGTTCAAAAAATAAATGAAATGGAAATCATATTTATAATTTTAGTTAGGATTATTTTTAGAGTTTCGGACATGTCAGAATTAGCCTCACCATAATCTGATACACGGTCTGACCGGTATGACTGAAAGTGCTTATTTTTATTTAAAATGAAAATAATTGAAGTAAAAAAATACAACTAACATACTCAAAACTGAAAAATAATATTACGATTATTTTAATACTTTATGGAAATGATTCATTTTTTAGTTCTGATGTGTAGAAATTATCCGCACATCAATCTGATACATGATGTTCCTAGTATGACTCAAAATATCATTTATTAGTTTAAAATCAACATTTTAGTTCAAGAAGTGTCACTCATTTGAAAACCAAGAAAACAAGATTGAATTTTTTTAAAAAATTTATGATATTTATCTATAAATCATTTTTGACTTGTATGAATTATTCTAACATTAAATAAATACATGATCTAATCTGTATGATTCAAAGTGCATGTTATCAGTTTAAAATGAAATTTTACTATGAAAGAAGTATGACATGCTCAAAATTAAGAAACCATATTCTGGTTATTTTGATACATTAATAAAATGATCGATATGACATTTGAGACATGTCAGAATAATCATCACCTCAATCAGACACACAATGTGATTGGTATGACTCTAAGTGATTCATTTTATTTAAAATTGACATTAATTTTACTTTAAAGTAAAATTAACATACTCCAAAATCATGAAAACATATTATGGTTGTTTTTATAATTTATTAAAGTGATAAATATTTCATTTGGTATGTGTAGTAATCATCCACATCTTAGTCTGATGCATGGTGTGAATGATAGGACTCCATGTGAATTTTTTATTTAAAATTGACATCAATTTTACATAAAATGACAGCTATCCTACAAAAAAATATGAAAACGCATTATGATTGTTTTAATATGTTAATTAATGGTCCAAAAATAATTTTTGATGTATAAGAATCTTCCAAACCTCAATCCCATACAAGATGTGCCATGTGTGTCTCAATGTGTCCATTATCTGTATAAAATAAAAAAAATTGTTCAAAAAGTGTCAATCGTAGAAAAATGAGGTAAATTCTATTGTATTTTCTTTCTAATTTCGGAAATAGATTAATAATTCATTTTTGATATGTAGTAATCTATATCCCATAAAAATGACACATGTTGGGATAGGTATGAGTCAATGTGTGTGTTTCTAGTTTAAAATGACATTATAGTAAAAAAATACAAGTGAAATACTCAAATCTGAGAAAACAAATTCATATTTTTGGATAATTCATAAAAAAATACATAATTTAGTTGAGAAATGTATTAAAAATGCACAATTAAATTCAATGTATGTTGTGATCAGTATTATTCCAAGCGCATATTTTTTTTTAAAATGATATCAATTTTAGTAAAAATGACAACCGACGTACTCAAAAACAAGAATAATCATTCAGATAGTTTTAATAAATTAGGAAAACAATTCATAAGACATTTTTGACATATAAGAACCATTATGACTCCATCTTTCCATTATCAATTTAAAATTGAAATTTTAGTTGTAAAAGTATTACTCAGTGAAAACTGAAAAAACATGCTTAGATTGTCTTGATAAATTCAATCAAAGATTCATAAGTAATTTTTGATGGGTAGTAATCAATATCATCATCATCATAACGTTATATTTTTATTCCAATAGGGAAAGTGTACAATGGATTCTGTAAAAATGAAGAGAGGACTATGGGGTCTAAAGTAGTGGAGACCAAGGGCATCCCCTCAAATCAAATTCACCCCCTTGGGTTTAAAACTAGATATTGTATGAAGTCAGGTGACATTGGAACCTTAGAAGGCCAAAGGGGAAAGATGGACTTCTACCTTGTTCCCCTCTATCTAAGTTTGGAAAAGGGTAAAAAGGAATCAATATCATGTCAATTTGACACATGATGTGACCAGTATGAGTCAAAGTGCATGTTTCCATTTTAAAGTATAATTTTAGTAAAAAAATACAATTGACATACTCATAAATGATCAAAAACATTAGTATTGTTTTTATACTTCAAGAAAATGACCCATAAGTCATTTTTTCATGTAGTAAGTAGCCACACCTCATTCTTATGAAGGATGTAACCAAGATGACTTATATTGTGTCTTTTAAATATATGAGTTTTATTTATATTTGAAATGCACATCACATCTCTAAAACTGCGAAAATGAGCCAATATGGTTTTATAATAATTATATCTACTATTAATTAATTAATTTCCTTATCATTTTTATCTTATATTTATTTAGTTAAATTTCCTAGTGATAAGGATTGAAGATGCACAAGAAATGGTGTGATGTTAAAGAATCAACCACAACTCAATCTGATATATAGTGTTCTTAGTATGAATCAATGTTAGGTTTAAATTTTACACATTCTATTAATTTATTTCTTTATATTATAACTAAAATAATATTTTTTTTCTTATACATGTGTGTGTTTTTCTTGATAAGGGGTTTTGATCAAATTACAAAGGATGGCTGTTTTTTGGAATGTATGTAATAATATTTACTTATGTAATTGTATAAACCAATTATTGAAATGTCTATAATATATTGTTTTCTAGTATTTGTGTTTTAAATTTTATTTCATTTAAAATATGTATTTTTACTTTATTTTTATGATTTTTTGGTGTTTTTGGTGCTGTGGTGTACTGTTACAGTACATTGCACAGGTGATGTAGTGTGCTCTTATAACACACTACAACATAAAAAATTATCATTGATTGTAAAAGTGAGGATAAAGGTGTCCTTTATTAATGTTTTTAAGAACATAAAAAGGTAACCCTTATCAGTGTGGATAATGGACCAATTTATCATCACTTTTTTATCACTAATAAAAACAGGGGCTTTTAATCTCACTTCGGTAGTCAGCACTTCTCAAGCACTGATAAAGTCCATTTTCAGCTCTATTAAAGCTATATTTTGTAGTACTGGTTATAATATGGTCTATATTATATTACATTCACAAAACATTCAATGTAACTATGATTTAATTAATAAAATTAAATCTAATGTTGAAAATTATACATATAAATATTTAAAAAATAAAATAAAATATCATTATGAATGGTCCATGAAATCCAATAGATCCCAATAACCCTAATAATTTATATAATGACTTTCATTGAATAATTAATGAAAAATATAAACAAATAGGGTCATATATATTCAATATAATATAAATTTAGATGAAAATCCATAATATTAGAAATTTTGTTTTAGGATAATACCACCCATGAACTATGTAAAATTAAATTCTCTTCCATTTCCACATTTATAATAAGATGCATAATTTTTTAATAGAAACCTCTTTAGAAATATTTACTCTCTACATAGTCCAATAAAGAACAATAATTTTTGTTGACACACTAACAACCCAAATTATAGTTCCTAATTTCTCTAAATTATTATTAGACTATGTCCTATAATGAAATAATGTAACATATAATCTTTTTCTATATTCTTACTTGTAAAAAAACAATTATATTCATTCAATAAAGATATTTCCTTAAATATATGTACTTGGAATTGTTTAAAATCTATGCAGATGATATTTTTGAAACAACGTATGGGTTAAATTTAACATTAGGAACATTATATCCTAGAATAAAAATGGTATTTATTACATAGTTATAACACAAGAAAAAAATTAAAACATTTAAAATAATCCATCTTGTTTGGTTTATAAGCTCTAAAATAAATGTGATAAAACATTTCTAAATAGGGGAGTGAGAAATGCAATCAATTTATAATATTTTTTATCAAATGACTGTATTTAATCCTTATGGTGATATCTCAAAGGGAATATCCCTAAATAAAATCCCAATTAAACATGGATTTCATCTCTTCCATGTCATTCTCAAATCCATGAAAAATCAACCTACCAACTTATAATAGGAGAGACAAATATTTCTATCATGTACAATATTATTGATGATTCAGATGTTAATCCTACAAAACAATTATAAAGATATAACCAAAATACTCTTGTAAAATGTTGGTAATTTGAACCATTGAAAGTATATTAATGGTATTATAGGGAAAATACTCATATTAAAGGTTGATTATTTTTCAAACTTTTATAAAATGATTCCTGTAACAATGAATATGATAAGTAATTTTATTTGCCAATTTTTATAAATATTAAATAATAATCATCACATGACCCCCAAAATGAATTTTTTTTATAATTGGAAGGGTATAATAACTAAATAGAATAGTTTTTAGGTATTACATATTCCATTTTGTGAGAAACCATCACTTTGGGGAGAATGTGACAATTGTGTAAAAATCAGAAACCTAAATATGGGATTACATTTTATTACATTGAAAAAATGATTATAATTGGAGGTTATAATGAGGTGTTCCTTATAAAAATTAACCTTTTTACCAAGATGATATAATTGAGTATCAAATTCATATTTTATTTGAATATAAAAATAATTAATAAATAATAATATTATTAAGGTAAAATTGTGGAATAAAATCATATAGGGATTGTTTTTTATATGTTTTTTCATGAAGAAGAATTATAAAATATGATTACACAAAGGGGGAAAATAAAATCAATATGTCACAAGATACATGGTACTTATAAATTCATATTAAAAAAAATAAATTATATCTGATGGTCTACACATTTAGTTAGTAAATTTAATTTTTCTTTGAAATTATTTCAGTTTTAGACCTTTTTAATTTAGAAAATTCATGTTTGTTGTGGGAAAAGTCATCAATAATTATATAATGAATAGAATTATAAAATTATTATTAATATATAATGTAATTTTATAAATGTGATTTTATAGTATCGAAAAACTTATTTTAGAAACTCTTTTCCTAATCAAACATTATTTACACATATTGTAATACATTAATGTCACAATTCATTATTATGTGTATAAAAAACAACCATTTCATTTTTTTGTAATTTCATTATCTTTAATCATGCTATGTAATTTATATTTAAGCATTAATATACATCCAAAATATACCCATTTATATTTATTGTGAATTTTTCTTTAAATGATGTATTTGTTTCTCATAAAATTGTCAAAAAAATATCAATTTTGTTGGTATCTATTCATTGAAATTATTTTTAGGTATTTAGTGGTGGTTGTGGTGTATACTCTTATACCTCCCTCATAATATTATTCAATTATTATTAAAATAAACTTCTATTATTTTAGTTAATTTATCCAAAATGCTGTTAAAAGTGTTAAACTTAATTTTTATATGTTTAGTCATTTATATAATTTAGATAGTATGCTGAATGTTTTCTATTAAGCTGATCATCCCAATAAATTTTATTCCATGTATTATATTTAACAACCTTATATTTATTTTGGGGTAATTTTTTCGAATTACTGTTAAAATATAGAGATCTAGGGATAAAACTTAGATGTACAGTGTTCAAACATTGTACTCAAGTCTTAAACATGTTAATTATTTTGTTAAAATCATTTTAATTTATAGTATCTATTTCATTATTTAAAATTATACTACTGGTCATGTGCAACACTAAAACATGTAATTATTTAATTTTTTTGTCATCAATATCCATTAATTATGTATTTTTATTTAATTTTAAGAAAAAAATAACTTGAGAAACAAAAGATTAAAAATATGGAACACTAGAATAAAAGTTTGTAAGTATAGTATTAAAATAATTTTGTTTTAGAACACAATTCATAAAAATTGTAACACAATTCCCTACCACATGAAATATGGGGGTGACCATATCTTAGTCATAACTATAACCATTTTAGGTCCTATTTATGTAACCCCCAACATATATTTATATTAAATATTGTTTTTTATTGACTAATATTTTTGTGAAAAAATAATTTTGGTTATTATATATTTCTCTCTAACGACCAATAATTATTTATTTTATGGAAAATTTCATATTTTTTACCCTTCTATTTTTATTTACTTAACCCCTTGGAGGAATACCCTATAATCTGTAATATTTACCGATTCACCAAATTGGTTTTCCATTAAATATTTTCAAGTTAGACCCATATATAATGAAGGTCACGCCACACATGGATATAAATTTCTCCTAAACTTTTTTAATACTTATACACAAAATTTATTCACTAAAAATATTTCCATACTTATAACATTATACGTTGTGACCATTATTTTTATTTTCCTTCATATTCACTTATCCCACCAATCTATCAAGAACTATAGGAACAAGAATCATAAGATAACCTTGATCACACCATTCCTAGTTGTGAATCACCTTCAAAATCTAAAATAATTGAATCCAAAATTTATTCAATACATATATTTTCATAGCTAAAACATTACTATTTATTATAATGCCCAATATTTCAAAATATTAGTTGTTGTTTCTGGGCATCGAGGAAGCGTGCGATGGTGGATGATATTTTAAAATTATTTTAATATTTATATGCTCCAAATAAAGAGTGAGGATCTTGAATTTGAAATTTATAATTAATTCATTTTATATCATAAGAAATAATTACCTTGGATTTGGAACCATTATTCATTATTGATGTTGATCATCTAAAAAAGTACATTTCAAATTTCCTTCATTTTTTTGTGAGGAATCAAAAATATAATCCTGGTAGTGGTGATCCAAATAGGATAATTTTATCTCCATTCACTGTGAATCAGTATACAGGTGCTAGTATCAAGAACCTATTATCTTAAATTGTTTTTTTATCACTCATCCATCATTCTGTAAGGAATCTCTCTTCATTTTATAAATATTTAGTGGTATAGAGAATGATGAGATTAGTCGATTGAGAATTCATTGTGTGAAACAATTTTCAATACTCAATTTCACACCATACAAAATAAACATTACCGTATATTTTTAGATTTTGGGTTTGGGATAAAATTATTATTTAATTTCAATCCAATAATTAAATAATATTATATCCTTAAATGAGCACCCTTCCCCATGATAATAAATTTAATTATATTATTATTTTTGGGTCCATGAAATCTTGAAAAAAACAAATATTATTTAACCAACTTGATAATTAATATTTTTCAATATAAAAGGTCTTGGTCTTTTTAAAAAAACTATTTAATTTATTAAAAAATGGATTAATATTTAATTTTAATATTTCATTCAACAATAAATATTTTTAATTGATAAAATGTGAATAAAATAATCCCTCGGTCTTGAGAATAATATTTAGTCAATTAATTAAATTCAAATATAATTCAATCATTATCATCGAAAAGTGTTAGTGTGTAACCCACTGGGTTTCACTCTCATCGACATTATGTGGGTAGCTTAAATATCAAGATTACTATCTAAAAATGGGTCAACACTCCCAAGAGAAGAAGCATTATGTTACAGTGATGAAAACCATATTCAAACAATCACTGTATAATATAATATATTTGTTACACTATATCATCAAACATGTTATAGATATATGTCAATGACATATCTAAAAAGATATTACTTTTTTGAACATATGAAATAAATATGTCGTTATACCATGTCCATATAATTTATTGTGACATTTCTATTCCAATCAATGGGGTGAGATATCAGTTTCCATAAATAGGGGAGGTATAAATACTTCATCGACTAATCAATTAATGAAATTTAAATCATGATTAACCCAACATAACCCACCTCATCAAAAACATATTTCTTCATGGTTTTCATCAAAAAATATAAGTGTGAGAGTCATGACATTATTAATGATAATCATAGTTTCTAATGTCTATTATACATGCTCAAATATAAGAATTTTCAATGGAACCAAAACATACCAAATTTATATTGATGGGTCTCTCCTCTTAATCTGTAGTCCTGGAGATTACTACGTGTGAACATCATGAGAAGAATCATCATACACTTATGAGTACTCCCACATGAAAATATATATACTATGTATCACATCATAGTATGTTATCCAACCACAAAACAATATATAATAATTTCATCATAGAATTTCAAGGTTATCATCATAGGGGGTAACTTCTATGAAATTATAAATGATATGTGTAATATATGACATTATTAAATTAGAGTCAAGTTGAAAAATCAAAAATATATAATTAAAAGTTTTAATAATATTAAATATATAAAATATACATGCAATCAAAGTACAAAATATTTTTCCTACAACACCAACTCAAAAAAACTCCTACATGGAGTAGATTCAATTTCCTACTCACTCCATCCTTGCCTATCTAGGAAAATTACCCCAATAGATAATAATTCTGAACTATGTATTTTTTCAATTAATGTGACCTTTGAAATTTTTCGAGATCCACTATTATAGTATTATCTCAAGAGAATGTGATGTGATATTTATTTTTAGGTACCATGTCATGCTCCTGTATATAGTTGGGGATCTATAATATGTCTTTATCTACCTAAAAAGATATAATATAATTAGGTTCTACAATAGAATACAATACTAGAACCTTCTTTAGGATATTTTAGCTAACAGAACCTCCATTCAAAGTGATTATTTATATCGTTTGTTACTTCATGTCATCTTGGTTTATTTGGAAACTAGCATCTAAATATCCTATGATGACTAGTTCAACACCTCCTCTATAAACCAAGATCATATCATTAGTACGCCTCAGACTCTTAATTATTTTCTTGACATCCATCCAATTTTAGTCATGTAGATCATCATGATATATTATAACCCCACATAATTCATATGAGTAATCGATATTATTACATAGCATAGAATACATGAAAGAACCAACCACTGATGTGTATGGAATATTTGAATTTATATTTCATTCCTCACGTTTCTAATAACACATTTTTCTAGAAAGATGATTGGCATGTGACGCTAGAACCAATCCCTCATAGGATAGTTCTATAATACATATCTTTAGTATCATTACAATGTATGTAATTTGACATTGTTAGAGAAACCTCTAAGATATATCGCGATAGATCTTGATCCACGGAATATATGCTTCCTCACCCAATTCCTTCATATAGAAGAATTTATTCAACAACACCTTAACATATTAAAAGACTAGTATTACATTTTCATTTAGTAAAATATCATCAATATATACTATTAATAAAATGAATTCAATCTTAGTAAACCATTTTTATACACAAGGATCATAATCTATCTTTTTGAAAATAAATTTCATTATAGAATCATCAAAATTAATATTCCATGACCTAGATGATTTATTTAATCCATAAATGGGTTTTTGTAATTTTTATATCTTGTTGGAATCCTTAGGGGTCACAAACACTTCATGTTTTGTCATACATAGATCTTCTTAAAGGTTATCAATAAGGAATGTTATTTTTACATCTATTTTTCAAATATAATGGTAATGGTAAGCCATAAAGGAAATTAAAAGTCCGTTATTTTTTAGTATTTCAACTAGTGAAAATGTTTTTTCATAGTCAATTCCTTTACACTTTGTATACACTTTTTAAACAATTCATTCCTTATATTTATTGAAATGTTTTTAGATCATTCTTGAATATCAATTCGCAACCAATGGCCTTTACAACCACTGAGGATATACCAAATTCCAAACATTGTATTGGTACATGGAATCAATTTTATAATTTAAGTAGTCTTACCCCTTGGAAACATATGTGCCACTTACTACTTTTGTGTAGGTAAAATGATCATTATTATTAAATAATAATGAGTCGCCATTCTAATTGACTAGAAATCCATTTTGTTCTGGTCCTATTTTCCATCTAATACTCAAACTCAGTACTTGTGTCTCTGGAACAAATATTTCAACTATGGGGAATTGTGAAATTTGTTAATATTCAAATTATTTTATATTGTGAGCCTGAGATTCATCGAGATCTATCTTTCTCCCACTATCTCTTTAAGATATAAGTTCCACCAAAAGAAATATAGGAGGTATTTCAACTATAAAATTCTTTTCTAAACAATTTTATAGTTAATTTTCCATTGGTTATTTTGGATATCCTACAAATGTACTCATTTTCCCTTGGGGTGAAATATTGTTTCCTTAATAGGACTTAACAAATGCTTCACAATAGCACAAATGTAAGAAATATAGCATAAGTTTCTTTACATTCAATAATTGGTATTGTATACCATCTGTCTTAATATATGACACTCAGTTTAGTATGAGTGCTTCTGTTTGTAATGTATATCTCTAAAATAATATTTGAAAAATCACATGACTCACCATCGATATCACCATGTCCAATAAGGTGTGGTTCCTATTTTATCTTACTCAATTACACTAAGGCATATATGGAGGATTGAGTTGAAATGGTATCTCGAACTCCCATAAACAATCAATGGATTTTTTAATAAGATATTTTTCACTATGTTATGAGTGAAGTTTCTTAATATTCTTATCAAATTGGTTTTTAACTTAATTATTTTTTCCATTGAATTTATCAAAATAACCTGAATTATACCTCATTAATTAGACATATCCATATATACTAAAATCATTAGTAAAAGTTATGATGTATGAGTACCCACACATTGATTCAATAGGAAATAGTCCCCACACATATGTATGAAATAATTTAAAAACATCCTTTTACCTTTCATCTATTCCACTTAATGGATCATGGGTTATTTTTTCTTATAAACTTGCATGAAATAAACCAAGTAGTTTTAGTTCAAAAGAATCTATATATTTTTCTTAATTTAATTTATTCAAGTGTTTTTCATTTACACGACCTATCTGATGATGCCAAATTTGAGCATGGTATAGGTCATGCGAATTAAAATTTTATTGATTTCCATTACTTGTTTCATGTAGTCCAACACATAAATACTCTTATTTACAGGTCACATACCATAAACAATTCTATCTTTATAAAAGAAACAATATTCATTCCTAAATTTTAAAATATATCCATTTACATCAAGTGTGGATCTAGAAATATTGTTTTTGGTAACTAAAGGAACATAATAAAACCCATTAAAACCATGATTATTCTAGTCGACAATGTGAGGTGGTAATCCATGATAGTTTAAATACTAAGTTTAGCACTTTTTCCGACTCATAGATCAACCTCCCCTCATATGATATTTCTAAATCTACTTGGTTCTAGTATTTTAATACATAAGTGAACACCATAATATTTAAATAATACCAAATTAATATGAATAGTTAAATTTCACTCAAAAATAATTCCCTAGAGGCTTCCATGTGAATCTTTGGCTAGGTGCAGTTTTTCATCTAGTGGAACTTCTTCTCACAGGAGAAACAAGCAACATCATGTTCCATTACATTCCCCTTGACTTTATTCTTCTTGTAAGGGAGTGAAGAATCTTTGGAATTTAATATCATAACATTCCTTTTCATTTTTTTCACTATATAGATGGAAGTATTTGAATACTTTGTTTCTTTGTCTACATGGTGAATAAGAGTTAGAAGAACTATAAGTGACTTCTCAATGTCATTAATATTAAAATTTAAAGAAAATTTAGAGAAACTTTTATGGATATATTCTATAATGAGATTGGTTACTGGTTCTTTGGGGACCTTAAAGCATATATCCTCTAGGTGCTCAATGTAGCAAATGATATTGACTATGTGAGTCCCATCCAAGTATTCTTATCCAATATTTCTTTGAAATATCTCATTGTAATATCAAACCATTCATGTCATGTTCTATCCTGGTAAAGACCATTAATTTGAGAAATAATTCTATGCACATCTATGTTTTTTTCCTATATTTCATGATTTCACTATACATATATGAAAGCATCAGTCACTGAATGTCGAACACATCACTCATATATTTTTCATAGAATAGGAACACTTCATCACCCACCAATTTAACAAGAGGGACTAGAATTGAGTATTCTTTCGTGTAAGATTTCCATTCATGTTTTAGAACAAACCGAAGGTTTCTAAAACACTCCTACATATTAGGTATAATTAAGAGGATTAATATCCCTAATATTTATATTTGGGATAGTTTGGATGATGATCATTCCATTTTATTATATAATTAAAATATCATATTATTAGTACATTTCTTGATTACAAACTATATGAGAAATAATAAATTAATTGATTTTATTAATTCTCCCACTATTTTATCAAGTTCCAATATCCCTTTCCATTGAAATTAGAAATTTGTTCTTCGAAATCTTGTGGCAAGTATCCTCATTACTTTTATTAATGGTCCATACTTTTTCACCGAAAACCATAATAAAGTAATTAAGTATGAGATCTTGTCAACTGTGAGCATGTAGCTTCATGATCCATGGAGTGGATTCCCCTATCCTTGAATCCTATATTGGATTTCCTCAACACCTGCCTCCAATGTTTTATGGAGTACACTATTTCTTTAAACTTCGTAAAAGTTTGGTTATGTTAACCCAAAACCCTCATGAGAAATCCCCCATAAAATAATGTGTCCAGAATTTTTGAATGTACAACACTTAGTTGTACTTTTTAACTCCCAATCAAGTACTAGAAGGATTTGTCTGAGTTAATATTGGGTATTAGAATTTTTATTAGTTTTGTATAATTTTTTTATGGTTCTATCCTTTACATATCATGTAAATATTTAGTGTATGTTACATAATTAATAAAACATGTTGGATAAAACATTTATGCACAATTAATTTATTTAATTTCCATATTTTGACATGAATAAATTTATTTTTTTGATTGTGGCCTTGTATCCATAAAATAAACAGTTTCATTGAAATTAATAATTAAATGAACCATTCATGATTTTTATATAAAATTCAATTTAATGAATGGAAATTAAATCATCCTCTGACCTAGGGGAAATAACTTTGGTTCCTAGTCTTGGAATTAGTTACAAAATCCCCCATAAACCTATGTAAAAACTGAGAAGGAGTCATTAAGGTTCAATCTTTAACTACCTTCACGATCCCTAGGAAGCTCAATCAATTACAAATAATTATAACTCACTCATAGGTGAGGGGAACCTAAGGATTGGTTAAAGGGGGATTTTATAAATATCCTTAGACATGTGGGTCTTATATAATAAAAGATGGATGTATTAGTAACATGCCATAAATTTGAATTTAATAATAAATAATTACAAGCCCTTGAAATAAATTAAATTTAATATATTCCAAAACATACACTAGTCATGGTATAGCTCATGAATGGTCAAACATGGAACATATATTCAAAGTAAATGGATAACATTAATCTCATTATCTATTATATATTATTAAGATAAAAATTCTTTCATTAATTAATTAATTAATTATCTTTCATCTTAATGACCATCTGAATTCTCTTGGAGATAACAATAATTAAAGAATTAATAAAAACTAAACAATAAAACCAACAGTTTTAGACTTATTAAAGTAAATTAATTGATAATTTAATATTATTTAAATACCATATTAAATTTTTTAATATAAAAAGTTCCAAACAATGTAATATGGTTTTAATAATGAAATTTTCAATTAAATTTAATTTTATTCTTTCAGTAATTAGGAGACTAAATGACATATACTATTCGTCTACACGTCATGTAACTCAGTTTCTATGTATTTGGGTACAATGCCTAGAGATTTAGAGTGAAGAATCAGTTATACTAAAAGGAAAGTACATTATATTCACACATAGTATACCTCAATTTCATTGTATCTCGTTCATAGGCCCAGGGCTTCAGTGTGTTGACTCAGCCGGACTACACATATTGTACATACCATATATTCACCATGTTAAAAAATTTTGTGTACCCAATACACTTTCTTGGGTCTTCAGTGTGTATCTCGGCTGATTACATGGTGTGTACATGATATCTATATGTCATGTGATTCAAATTTCATGTGCCAATGTAACCAGTTAAAAAACTCAACATGTTTTTGGGTGATAAACTACACTACATGTGAACTCTGGTTACATGTCGTGTATTAATAATTATGTTTGACAAGATAACTCAGAATGTATCTTAGATGCAACAATTTATGAAACACATGTTGTGAACACTAAATACACATCATATATATCATTAATGATCTATATTTTTTGTCTTTCATGTTGTAATCATGTATAATGACCTTATTTGTTGCGCGATTTAGGCTTCTAACCCATGTAGACTACACGATGTGTACTCCAATACACACCATATAATCCAATGACCATGTGTTTGGTTGAATAGTTAACATGAAACCTACACCATGTTTAATGATTGTGTGGAATGCCATGTATCTGGTAGAATTTCTAGGTGCAACATACTATGGTACATGGTGTGAAATTTTAAGTACACACCATGTAACCCAATCTTACGGACCAAGATTTGAAGTTCCTGAATGAAACTCTAATTGTCCAACATCTAATCTAATACCATGAAAAATAAAACACTGAATGAAAATGCTTAATATTTCGATAAGATGTTAATTAAAATCTGATAAAAACCAAATAAAATTAAATAAAAATTCAACCATTATTATTTATAGATCAATAATAAAATAAATAATTATAAATTTAAAGATGAACCCTCTGATACCATTTTTTTGTTCCAATTATAGAACATTCATGAAATGGTGGGACATATATTAAAATTTATTTTAATATTTATATACCTGAAACCTTGAATGAGGATCCTATAAGTCAAATTTATAATTAATTTTCTTAATTTTTGGAATAAATTATTACTTGGCAAGGAATCTTTCTTGGTTTTTTATGTTGATCATCTAAAAAAATTATTTTAGATTGCCTTTGTTGAATTGGGAGGATCTGAGGATAGAGTCCCTCTAATGGGGATCCACACATTCTTGTTTGGTCTCTAAGAGATTCCAATCAATCCCTAGGTACTATCACAACAACAAAACATTCATGTGTTGTATATCTTGATCGATCATCTATCTCACGGGAAGGAATCCATCTTCTGTTTCTTGTTCTTTAGAGGGAGAAAGAAGGAAGATAGGAGTCAATGGAGAATTATTTTTGAAAAAAAAATTCTCTCTTCTCCATTTCACACCATACACAATAGACAAAACTATATATTTATAGATCTTTAGATTATGTTAAAATAATTATTTAATTGCATGCCAACCATTAAATAATATTACAACCTTAAATGAACCCCTTTCCTATAATAATAATAATAATATTTTGTTGTGGTACATGTTAACTTTCTTAATAAGAAATAATATTTAACTCACTTGTAAATTATTATTTATCATGAGACACAGTCGTGGTCCGTTGAAACTCAAATTGAATTTATTGAATAGCTAAATATATATTTAATTTAATATTACATTCATCATTAATCATTTTTTATTGAAATAATGTGAAAAATATTTATCCCTTAGACTTGAGAAAAATATTTATTCAATTAATTAAATTCAAATATAATTTAATCAAGATCATTACAAAACACTTAATTTGTGAGCCTATAGGATTATTTAACGTTGGAATTAGGTGGAAAATCCTAAAGTCCAATATTAATATCTAGTAATGGGTCAAGTCACCCAAGAGAATTCATTTAATGTCAAAATGATGAAACCATGTATTAGTTATCACTATTTAATATAATTCCATTATCAAAATAGAATATCTAGCAGGTTCCACATCTATATAACCAAATTATTCCATAGATATGTTTTTCTTTGATTATATGAAATAAACACACCATTACACCATGGATAAAGAATTTAATGAAAATGTTCTATTCCAATTAATGGTATGAGATATCATCTTCCAAAATGATAGAAGGGACATATCATTCCATGACATACCCATTAATGACAATACAATCACAATTCACCCTACATCAACATGAACATATGTCATCATGGTTTTCTTCAGAAAATTTATGAAGGTAAGTCATAACATGTTTTATTGATAATATTATTTTCTAATGACCATTAAAAATGCTTGTTGATATGAATATTTGATGACCCAAAAACATTCATATTTCCTACTGGTCTGTATATTCTCATAATCTCCCTTCATGGATATTACCATGTAAGAACATCATGGGAAGAAGCCTCTTCCAATTATGAGTACTTGTACCTAAAAATCTATGTACTGAATGTACAACCATTGTATGTTATCCAACCGTCGAACATTATTTAAGAATATCATCCTTTTACTTCAAGGTTCAAATCAGAGTGGGGATCTTCTATGATATTATAAATGTGACATATACTATGGGACGTTATTACATCAGGGAAAAGTAAAAAACAAACAATATGTAATAATATTCTTTATTAATATTCAATAAATCAAATATAAATGTAATAAAATTACAAATAATTGGTCTTTGGGAAACAAAACAAACATTATCTTTTTATTTAAGTTTGGATACCTAATAATTTGAATAATTATAACCATTATTGAAGTGATCATGTTTATATATAGGTACATTATCATAACATTCGATGTAAGGATTGTGATTTGGTAAAACACTAAATGTAGATGAAGATGAGGGAAGTCTCAATTGTGACTAAAGTGGTAAAAACATGGAATGAAAAAATAAATTATAAAAATATAATAAACTAAAAAACAATTGACAATTAGAGAGGAGTGGACAACAATCAAAATTTATCAATCAGTCTAAAAATTTAGCGGAATAAAGTATGAAGTTTTGGATATGGGTGGGGGAGGTGATTAAATTAGTAAAAAAATGTACATGTTCATGACTAAGGTATGGTCGCAACAATATTTGGTTAACTTTTATTACTTTTTTAAAATCTGTAGATGAACTATTAAATGTTGGATATCAAGTTGTAAAATGTATTACTCAAGTTTTAAAATATAAAACAAATGAATTAAATGAATTTTTTGAATGATCAATCATTCAATCATTTTTTGAAGTTTGATGTGGTTTTTCCTAAATTCTTCTTTACATTGCACAATGGTGTTTTTAAATGTTTTCAAATTAATAAAGATTATCTTTTTTAAATTAATTGTCATAACAAAATTTTAAAATATAAAACTCAAATATTTAGATCAGGAGCTCAATTATTAAATTTGAGAACTAATGTTCTAATTTTTTTTATCATCTATAACAATTAAAATTTTTTAGGATTATCATAGGATTGGTTTGGTAAACTCTTCCAACTATTACCAATGATATTTTTATATGATATTTTTTGTTTTTTTTTTGGAAATTTTATTATTTTTTTAAATATTATTGATCAATTATTGAATTATGAAATAAAATTATTTTAATTTGTAAGATAAATTATTTTTGAATGAGTAGTCATTCAAATATTTTTGAGAGTATCATGTGGTTTATGTGGTAAATTCCTTTTACTTTCCTATAAGATTTTCTTTTTTTTATAAAAAAAACTTTTATTTTTTGGAGTATCTAGTGTGTTATGTGATTCCATAGCCTCACACCCAATGGTATTATTCAATGTTTTTTTGAAATAAAAATTTGTTTTATATAGAATTTTCAAATAAAACTTTATATAAGAAAGTAAACTTTTAAATTTAAAAGTTAACTATTAAAATATTGAAGTCATGTTTTTATGAATGTTTTAATTCATGTATATTTGGGAGTTCCTTGGAACATGTAGGTTACAATAATATTTTTTACTCTCAATGTTATTATTCAATTTATTATACCTTATAATTTCTTTTTAATTTTTGCAAACATGTGTTAAATTATGAAGCTCTATTAATAAAATCTGAAACTCAAGTTTTAAACAGATCTTATGTCTCAACTAACATTTGTTCATTTTGAATGTAGCTTGTAGATTATAAGGTAAATGAATTATATTTTTACCATGTTGTTATTAATTTAATTTTTTAAAATAGTTTTTTATTTCAAGTTTTTAAACAAATTAAAAAAAATTGAACTCATGTGTTGAAATCTGGAACTCTGTTTTTAAATTTGGGAAATAAATTTTTATTATAATGATGTTACTAATTAACTATTGAAAAAATAAACATCTTTATTAAAATATGGAACTCAATTAATATAATTTAATCCATAAGTGTTATATTTCATCAGTATAATGCCTAATCAAAGTATTTTTATTGATCTGTTTTTTAAAACAATATTTTTTGAATAATATATGGTCTAAATGTTTTCCCATGGTATTATTCAATATTTTATTTGTAAAAACGATTTTTAAAAAATAAATGTTAAATTATTCAACACAACAATTAAATTTAGATGTGAAATGTTCAAATATGCAACTAAAGTACTAAAATAAGTCAGTATAGTGTTAAACCGATGTATGTTATTAAAATTCATTCATGTATATATGAGAGAACTCTAGGGTTCATGTGGCATAATACACTTGTTTACCCCATGGTATGTTTCAATGTTTTGTTTGTGATAATTTATTTTGTCATATTTTTTTAATCATTCATTGAAGTATGGAACTGAATTCTTAACATAGGGGTAAACTGTTAAAATATAGAGTTCTTTATTTAGTATAGTCCCATTACATTGTACATTAATTCATTATCTTTGAGTTTTCATTTTTTTAATATGTGTTTTATCTTTAAATATAATGAAAAAATAGTTTCCTATTTGAAAAATATAAAAACTATATAAATAAAAACCATCTTGAACTTACTAGAGTTATAGGTAATCTATTATAGGAAGCCCCTCATAATGAATCGGCTGAATTAGAGGAGGAATATGAAGTGAAATTGGACCAAATAATGTTTAAAGATAAGTTGGAAGAGGTAAAATATAGAGACTTGTATTTTTTATTGAAGAAAATAAATTTTAGTAAGGGAATTTTATTATTTCTATACTCAAAGGTTAAAATGGTAATTTTAGATGCATAATAATATTTTTCATAGTGTTCCATTATATTTGGAGTGGAGTGTTTAATATAGTGTGTTATTTTATTAATGGTAAAAGATGAATGGGTTTTTAATAAATAATATAGGTTTGTTTAATTAATTAGTTAATTATTTTTTGGTATAGTTTTTATATATTAAAATATATCTTCTATTATTGGATTTCATTAAAATGTTGATGTTATAGTTAGAATGTTTCCTTTGGTCAATTGATGACATGTGATCTAGAAATACAGGGTTGTAGGATAGTTGAAAGTGAAACTAGAGTATTGAATTAGAATTTTGAATATTGTAAGTGAAAGCTAAAAGGTATGTTTTTTTAATGATTCTTTTAATAGGGTTTTTCTTAAGTGTTTGGTGGAGGTAAAATCTCTTTTTATAAAAGGATGGATTGACCATAACATTTTTTACTCATTATTGGAATCCTACCTTCTCTCATTTTTTGTGATTATTGTAAGTTTGTTTATAAAATAGTTGACTAATAATGAAGGACGCTGTGAAAAAAAAAGAGATGAATGTGAAAACAAGGATGATGAAAATTTGAGGTAGGTAACTCTATAATTTTATTTTATTAATTATACATGGGTAGATAATGACTATTCTATTTTTTAATGTTTTAATATAGATAATAAAATATAAAAATCATTTTCTATATTTTTGGACTATATGTAATTACATAATTAAAAAAAATAATGTTTTTTGATTTTATAAAATAAAAATAAAGAGTTTTTTTAAATAAATGAGGATTTAAAAATGTTATAAAAAATTACTATTGATATTATATGAATATATTTTTTTCAATAATTTAAGTAGTATATTATTTAATAAACATGGTAGAGTATCATTTCTTTTTGGTGGAATTCCGTTTTGATAAAATTATTACAATATGGAAATTAAATTATGGGATGTAAATATAATAATTATATATATCTTCATGGGATCATTCAATGATGCATGATTTTTGTGAAAGTCCCTCGATGATGAAACATTTTGTAGATGGATTTCATGGAATTAGGTTCGTGCCACACACCGAAAAGAAATACTTATGATCTAATGTTTTATATAGGGGTGGTATACAACCAATATAGGGTTGTTTCACAATGGAAGGGGTTCGTTCCAAGGGTTCACAATGTGTTATAATATTTAATATATTCATTTGTATTACCTCAATTGGGTACTATAGATTATAATAGAGAACATTAAATCTTCTAAATGAATTCTTTTATAAAATATGATGATGAAATTTAATTTTGTGTATTTATAAAGAGGATATATTTATAAATAATATTTATAATTATACGTAATCATAAGAGTATTATTATTATTAAAAGTTTTAATTTAGGCTAGCTATATATTCCTATGGAAATTGATGACATGTAATTGTGAATTGAGATTAATGGTGGTATTGGGAATGAGAAATATCTTTATAAGAATATAAAAATATTTATTTAGTGTGGTAATAGAATTACAATCCCTACAACATAGTGAAATAAAAATAGATTGGGAAGAAGCATCCCTAGTCTTTTTAACAGAAGTAACCGAAAAATACAAGATAACTCACCCATTATATATAATTACAAGGCCAATAAACTCCATTAATTGTGTCCTAAATACCAAGATAATACCATCATGAACTATTTCTCACAATCCATAAAGTAAAATCCACTGCCAGAACAAGGCCCATTTGAGCATGAAATAACATGAAAAAACACGTAAAACGATTACCCTAAGGGATATATATCCTGAAATATGTATCCACCTTGGCCTTGGAAGATTCTGTCATTACTTATGAGTAAGTTGAACCATATGATCTCTTGTTTCATCACACATTGACTACAGAACCTCCCTTTGCTGGCACCCCATCACTATGATATAATTCTCACTACCACAGATCCGAGCAAGGGATGTGATAGATTTTACTAGTGCAATCTAGAAAGCGCGGATAAATTGGGGGTATTTATTAGTTATATTTTTAGCATTGATAAATTTTTCTAATAAAATTATTATTAATTTATATAAAATTATTATATTTATATTAAAAATAATTTTCATTTCTATATATTAAATAAAAAACCCATGTTTGTAATTAATATATATTTTTCGTAATTCAAATATATATAATGCTAAAAAATGTATTTATAAGATTATAATTAAATAAATATTTATTTAAATAATTATATGATTATAATAAATTTTATTATATAATAAATATATTTATAATATTTAGAATTATATATTCAAAATTATATATAAATAAGTTTTAAATAAATAAATATATATATATATATATTTAAATAAATATATGTTTCCAAGTAAATTGGTCACTAAATATATTTATGTGTGAATATAATTGATGTTCATTTACACATTACACCCTCATAACTATTCATTTTTTTCAAACATATGTGATGACTCATTTCTTATGATCTATACTTTACTAAGTATATATCTATATATATTTATAATTAAGTAAAAATATTTACAAATATAATTTTAATTATAAATAAATATATATTTATGTATAATTATTAAATTATAACAAAAATATTTATTATACTTATAATGTTATAAATATATATAATTAAATAAATATATTTACAAATATATCTATTTCTCTTACATTAATTAAAGCATGTATCGTCATTTTATGTTTTAAAATTGTTTAATCACTAATTGGACTTTTCAATGGGGTTTTCTAAATAAATATAGATATATTTAACTAATTATAAAATTATAACAATGATATTAATTATATATAATGATAAATATAAAAAAATATTATAAATTTATAATTATAAATAAATACATAATTAATTTATATTTATTTATATTTATATTTATGGATAGTTATAATTATATATATATAATTCTAAACTTATTATAAATATATTTATTTTACTTATAAAGTTATAAATATATATAATTAAATAAATATATAAAAATATTTATAAACAATTAAATATATTTATAATTCAAATTATAAAGAATACAGATATATTTAAATAATTAATAAATTTTAATAAATATAATAAATATATATTTATAAAATTATAATGCAAAAAATATATTTTTTATAATTCTATAATTATTGAAATAATTATATAATTATATATATATTAATAATTATAACTAAAAATATATAAATATATATATTATACAAATATAAATATATATATATATATATATATATTTATTGTTATTAAATAATTATTAAATTATCAAAATATATACAAATATTTACAATTATAAATCTAAATAAATATAAATATGTTTATATCATTATAAAATTATAATAAAATTTTAGTTATATGTAATTATAAATATAATTTTAAAGAAACATATATTTTATATATATATATAAATATAAATGAATAAGTATATTTTTTTATAGTTATTATTATATATTGATTTATTTATGATACATATAATTTTATAAATATATATATAAATATAAATAATTTAGTATCATTATAGTTTTGTCAGCGAATTCTATTTTACTACTAAAAAAATATACCTTTATCGGTGCTTCTTAGCTAGTACTGATAAAAGGTTTACCCACTTTTATAAATAAACATTAATAGTCACATCCGTATCTCGCACGCCTCAAGCTCTCATGGAAGCTGAACCCTACCACGGACTCCTCCTACTCAGCCTCTGCTTGCTGCCGCCACCAAAAATCGATCCACCAAAACCATGAATCCCCCTTTAACCACCACTAAACCCTCCTATTTTGTGAACATCACCTCTGTCGTTGAACTGCATCTGTTGTGAACCTTACCTCAACTGCACGGTGAACCCCACCTCTTCCCTGAACCCTTCTTTTTTGTGAAGCTGCCTCCTCCACATAGCCCACTTCTACTGTCAAACCACGCCTTTATTTTGAAACCCTTCTCCTCTATGAGCCCACCTCTTCCATGAAACCAACTCCTCAGGTTCTACCACATTGAGTATTTTATTAAATCTCTTTTTATTTCATTTTCATTTCTTCATTCTACAATTTTCCATGATCAAATCGATGTCTGTAACATTTCTGTTTCTAATCAAGGATATTGACGAGCTTCTACGGATAGAATATTTATTGTCCAAGACATCTTGTTTGATGAATTTCTGGTGTAGAGTTTTCGCTGATCAATATATTGAGGTGGGTGTTGGTACATTGGATACCCATTTCCACTAATGAGATAATAATCAATTAATATTCCAGAATATAACGTGATACCTTTATATAGGTATATATTCAAGAATGTTTTGGGTGTGGGTCTAGGATATATACGATCATCCTTATATATCCTCCAAATAAATTGGGTAAAATAAACATGATGATTTTATTGAAATTAGATTGGTAGTAAATACCTTTTTAGAATTTCGAGGATTCTCATTGTTGTATTCTTAATTTTTCTTACATTTCATCTTTATTTCAACAATGTTATTATTTATATTAGACAATGAATATCATTTTATTAATTTTTAATTTCACATTAAATTAACTACATAAGTTAACTTTGGATTGAGAATATTTCTAGATCATTAAATGTTATTCTAAGGTATATAAATGAACTTATATCCACTTTTACGAAATGATGGACTATTTGATCAGTTTAGAGGTGCAAATGTTTTCTATACGATCGAGTTGATATCAAGTCATCATTATTTTATGATGAGGTATTTTGATATACTGAATACTATATTTAGTTGTTCTTTACATGAGTTGTTATTCCTATTATCTTTTGGTTAAGATATTTCTGGAATACACAACCAAAAGTGTTTGAAATATATTTAATCACAAAATGAAATGAACCATTGACATAAGAGAAGGTTTGAGTACCTATAGTCATTTAAATTTTACTTAATGTATAAACTCAAGAAGGGGACCATTTTTTCAAATCTAACATATTAGAAGGATCAAGCTTAGTTAGTATATGATTCAAGCATCAAGTGGAATATGGTTTCCCACATTGAACATATATGCCTTTATGTTCAAAGGTATCATGGCCAAGTGACACATATGTCTTTATCTGTCACTTATTCACTCCTCAATAGTATTTCCGGAGTAAACTATAGGATTCATACTATTTATTCATGAGAGACATGATAATCCTTTTATTTCTTTATATTTTATATAATGTTTGTTATTTTTTATCCATATATCCTTTATAAATAGCATCTCTTGGGATTTATGTCATTGTGAAAATGCCTATGTGGCAATTTTAAAATTATTCTGTTTTTTTAAATGTTTCTATAAAAATTATAAGTTTTCAACATAACTGTTTTAGTTCTAAATATCATTAAAATGATTTAAACACTTGACATGAACTTGGGTTTCTTTCCATGTGTCTCTCAAGTCAACTGATTAGCTTTCATAATGGGATGTGAATTTTTTGAAGGTGTATGTAATGATGATTTCATTTTAACAGGGGTTATGTGATATTTTAAATGTAAATTTTAAAATATATAGGGTAGTATCTCAATTTAAATTTTTTAGATTATTAGATCATGAAATTTCATTGAATCCTTTAAAAAATGTAATTATGGTTTTGTGAAAGACTGGTTGGAACTAATCAGTAAATTTAAAAATGGTTGTTTTATTTAAAAGAGGAATTTGTGTAAATGTTTGGTGTTTTTTCATGGGTCGTCCATTGTGATGTTATAAATAGTTTTAAAGGACACTTGAAATGTAGTTTTTTCATAATCATTTATGTTTTGATTTTTATTGAATTACAAAAACCATTAAATTATATAGGGATGAAAAGTAGATCGATAATAATACCATGGAAAGGGTAAATGTATTTCAATAATTGGAAGGATTAGATTTCAGTTATATGTTCTCTCCTAATGTAAAGTATATAATAAGTCAGATGGTTCTTGGATTGGATTTCACTAAAGGTTTATTTCTAGAAAAAATGGTTTCCAAGATTATATTCCACCATGGATATTAAAATGAAGAGAACTATATATATAAACTATATGTTTTCATGATAAATGGAATAAATGGTATGGTTCCAATCTCAAATTGAGTTTTTTTGGGATTAAGGAGGCACCAAGATAGTATAAAAGTTATTTTAATGCTTTCATGGTATAATCAATGTTCATGTTGTGTAATGTAAATAATTGATACCATATGAAGGTGTATTATGAAGAGATTGTTTTATTTTTAAATTTTTTATGTTTATTAATTTCTCTAAGTTGGGCCAATTATGGAAATACTACTAGATATGATGATAAATTTAGCTAAAAGATCCCAAATGAAGGACCTTGGTTCTGTAAAGTGGATATTGGTGGAAAATATTTAAATATACAAGTATATAAATTTTTTTAGACTTGGTTAATTTTAATATCATTTTTTATGAATTCATTTGGTTAAATATTAATATTACCAAATCAAATAGGATGGTTATGAATAAAGAATCGATGTATGCCAATATTCTGAAAAATGAGTATGAAGATGGAGTGAAAGAGTTCATCAATATTGGAAATGATCATGCATATGACCCTTCCAAAATCCATTGTCTGTGTTTACACTGTTGTTATTATAGAAAAATTATTCCAGAGGATTTTAAATAACAATTGAAATGTCACAGAATTTATCGAAGTTATAAATGATGGAATAAACATGGGGATAAACCAATGTAGTTAGTGGCTGGGATAACACATCATTTTATGGATCATATGGTATGATTTCATGTGTGGAAAATTAAGAAGACTATATCGAGGATGTCATTACAAATTTGAATGATGATGAATATTTTATTAAGTAAATGAAATGGAAAGATGAAGATGAAATTTGTGATTTCCCAAATGAATTCTACGCTTGATGGTTTTGATCTCTAAAAGAATACATGAATTCCCAAATGACCACATTCTATTTTTCAAGTACCAAAAATCACATTGAGAAATACCAATGTGTGGTTCTTCTCGATACAAGAAAGATGAATCTGATCATATGAAAGTTGTATGGTGACTTCCAATCGGTCCTATGTTTAGGTGCTTATATGGAAGTGATGTAATGCCCCGACCCTAGTTACCCAGAGTCAGTGCATTATTACATGACATTTGCATGATCAAAAAAGATCAAGTATCGAAAGACCGATTAGTTTAGTAGCCTTGGAAGTACTAGATATATTCATAAGTTTTATATTACATTACAAAATGAAAAACTACAACAAAATAGTCTCCATAGGCTCCACTCATATCCCTTAGACTATCCCTGCAGGTTAGCCATAATATACTTCTTTGCATCCTGGGAAAAATAAAACATAGAAAGGGCGTGAGCTCAGATGCTCGGTAAGGATAACAATATAGGGGAAACCTTCATAAATAAGCATAAACATTTAAGACAATGTAAGACTAGAACAAAAGCCTTCTAAACATGAACTTAAGAATAATATGGAAAAGATAAAATCAAATAATTCCATTTAATTATTCACATGGATTTTCTACTAGTTGAATAATCACATGTAATATCAATACCCACTTTCATAATGATGGAATTCATAATTCCAGACTTCATAACCATAGAGTCAAGGTCTTGTGCCAGGAATACAAATAAGATTTTTCAAGGCCTTGTGCCAGGACACTAGTTTGTCACATGAGACCTACCGATGCATCAAGGAGCTATAGGGGGCTCCACCCATCACTTACTAAGTCCAATGTATTCCTTATATTAAAAGGTTAAAACATAACATAAACATTCATATTAAAACTAGCATATGGAATTTCAATACTTTCTCCATAAACCATGAATGGTGTGAAAATAACACATAAAATGTCAAAAATATCACAAAACCTTCAATACAATATAGATGTTTTGTATCATAATAAATAAACTTCAATTAAGCTTAAAATCCATCAAAGGATGTTGACTTAGATGAAATTAAAACATTTTTTAGAGAAATATCTCTTTCTAGTTTGAAATATTTTAAAAGTCATATAATTATAAAAGAAAGTATTTATTTTGAAAATATTATTATAAGATTATAAGGGAAGCTTCGATGATGTTATAACAGTATAAAACAGTTTCACCCTCTGTATAAGTTAAAAAACATTCTTACCTTAATTTTTTCGGAAAGGTCATAAGGTACATTGTTTGGGAAACAATGGAAAGATTCCTTTCAAATTTTTTTATAAAAAGTAAAACAAGGGTATAAATAACTTTAATCCATAGTATAGTAATAGTAAAAAATGTTTTGGAATATATTTTTAAAGAAACATGGATGTGGATGATAAAGAGGTCCCAGTAGATACTTACGTAAAAACAATCTCAGATAATAAAGAGATTGTGAAATTAACCCTTACATTTTACTTTTCCTTGTTTGAGGGTAAGTTAAACTCATTTAAAATAGTTTAATAATTGTTATTAAATTATACAAGAACTATATATATAAATATGATATCGTATAATATCTTTTAATATTTCTTTGTTAATGATATTTCAGTAGTATCATCATTTCGGGTGTTAAGTAATTCCATTTCCTTTATATGATTTCTTACGTAAGTAATGTTTGTTATTGATAGATGTATATTATTAATATTAATAATGATATTATGTCTTTAAAAATTATTTTTAATCATCAAATGAAAATTAGTCTTGAATGGATATGATGGGGAATTAATCTCATCGCGTTCGTGGAGATGGTAATCCGTACGTATACACGAGCGACAATATCATTCTTTTGATATTAAAATCATATATATAATTGGATGTTATATCATATATAAAGAATATTTATCATATAATATTTATTATTTAAATCATTTATACTCATTATTATACCCATCCAAATGATGAAGTCTTTGAATAACAAACTACACCATGACCTGGAGACGGTAATCCATACGTATGCACGTATGGTGACTTTTCCATTTATAGGATGGATAGAATAATGAATATGATTGTAACAATTTTATAATAATATCACAGTATATATAAGATACTGGAGTTATTATTTTAGAGTGGAAACAACAAAGAAAGAGGAAGTGGAAGAAGAAATGAACTTGAAAGAGGTGTTGAAATATTTACCTCTTTTTTAGGTTCTTCCTTTTTATTTGATCAAACAGGCTATATAGGTTGGCTTTATTACTGAAGGAAGGCCTCTAAGATGAAGGGAGGATAGTTGGGAGGATATCTGGGAAGGGGTTGGTTGAGTCAAATGGCTTTGAAGATGTGAATTTGAGAGAAGGGGAAGTTCCCTTTTATAAGGGGGGTGAGGCGAACCTTAGGAAAAGATTGAAATATTATTTAATAATAAAATTATTTTCGGTTTATAATGGCTCCAAAATGATTTATTTAAATGATAATGTGGGTATTGGTCTAAAAACTCTCAAAAAATAGGTTTTAGATAGGTTTGTATCACTATATCAACCTTATCTGTTAGATTTAACTCTTAGTTAAATTGTTTGGCATTTACCATGTCTCTTTGTAGTTTTATATTATATAGTTTATAAACATACTATAAACTTCCAAGATAACCCCAAGTGGTTCATTAATGATACAAATATCATTATACAAGTCTTTTGTCTGAACCGTATATTTTTAGGATTATTATATCAACCAATAATTTTTTATTGTTTTTAAGAACACATTTATGTCAATTTTGACATGATTTAATAATTGATTTTTGTTAAAGTCCTAAAAACTTTATTACTTCAAAATAAATACATTTAATCAAACCTAACATGTCATATTAACCTATAAAATTATTGTATTTTATTAAAAGTCTAAAATTAGATTTATTTGGATATTTATAATATCAATTATTTTAATCTTTCATTAATATGGTAATTACTGCATCATCATTGTCTCATAAATAAATTTATTTATTTAATGTCTAAAAATTTAAAATAAAATACCATTATGTAGGAAATATTTTTATATATCCAATGAATAATTATAGTTTAATTTATATATGTTGTAACCCTATATTAAAAATGGTTTAATTATTAAATATTGAATTTAACTCTTTTAACAATTCTTTAAATAAAATAATAATAAATGTCCTAATCTATTTAAAGTGGAAAATATAGGTTCATATTTTATTCCTAAAGTTGTTTTTGGTAGAATTATATTTATCCAATAGAATTAGGACATGTGTTAGGGTAATAGAAATACCATTTTTACCCTTAATTACCCTATTTATTTTTAACCGTGGTAAATAAAAGTAAAAAAGTTACTATTCATCAAAAACTATTTTCATCTTATTGAACAACATTTTACTTACTGATATCAACCATGTCACTAATATTTTTAAAATTAAACTCACAGAATCAGTTAAATTAAGTTTTATACAAATTTGGAAATGCTCTTAGGAGGTGGGTAAAAGACGATAAAAAGTTTGATAAAATTTTATATATTTGAAATCATTATAAAATGAATCCAATGAATTACATTGAAATTATATAGGTATTAAGTATCTATTTAGTCCTAAAATAAATTTAAATAAAATAAATAATTATTTAAATAATAAGTTAGTTTTAAATAATAACTCATTGTTTTTCACTATTTATCAAAAATTGAAAGTGTTCAGAAAAGTACCAAAAATTCACCCTATACTAATTTCGATATTAAGAATCCAAAAATGAATTCAATTTTGAAAGATAAAATTTATAAAATTTAAAAATGTGGGTATTACTATTCATATCGGCTTGTTTGAGTGGTCGTAGTGTGTTAGAATCTCAAAGTTGCGTACAATGAAAGCTATTGCAGTATTCAAAGGGAAACATACCATGGAAGATTGGGTGTTACATTCTTCCCTCCTTCAAATAATTTCATCCTTGAAATTTCTAGAATATTACAACATAAAATTATTTGGGTGGTTCTTCATTATAAGTTACTCGGGTTCCCGCGTTTCCTCTTCCTTCTTATGGTTTATCCATAGAACTTTTACCAGATAAGTCATCCAATATCTTATCACTTGTTCTCTAGTATCAAGAATTTTGATAGGCTCTTCATAATAAGACAGATCATGTTCGAGTTCAATTTTCTCATAGGTGAGTACATTAGTTGGTTCATGCATGTATTTTCTCAACATTGATACGTGGAACACACCGTGATCCTTGGAGATACTTGGAGGCATTGCCAACTAGTAAGCTACAACCCCAATTAGTTCTATAATTTCTAATTGTACAATGTACCTAGGATTTAGTTTACCCTTCTTACTGAATCGTATAACTCCCTTCCATGTAGATACCATCAAGAAAACAAGATCTCCTATAGGAAATTTCAAATCCTTCCTTTGATTATAAACATAGCTCTTCTGCCTACTTTGTGCTGTTTTGATGTGGGTTTGGATAACGTTCACCTTTTCTATAGTTTCCCCAACATGTTCGGGGCCTACGAGTTTTCTTTCACTAACATCATCCCAACAAGATGGTGTGGGACATCTCTTTCCATATAAGGCTTCATATGGTGTCATCTGAATACTTGAATAGAATATATTGTTATAGGAAAATTCTACGAGTGGTAAATACTGATCTCACATACCTTGAATATCGTATGAGAAAGATATCAACATGTATTTTAAGGTATAAATATCCCATTCTGATTGTCCATCAGTTTGAGGGTGGTATGGAGTGCTCAAACGAAGTTCAGTATACAAGGATTTCTAAAGACTTTTCCATAATATTCATGTAAAACGGAGATCATGATCAGAAACAATTGATAAGGGTACACGATGGAGTCTTAAAACTTCATTAAAATATATTCTTGCTAAACGTTCATGTGGTAAATCTTCCTTTATTGAAATAAAATGTGCAGACTTGGTAATACGATCAACAATGACCCATATTGCATCATTCCTTCTAGGTGTCTTTGGTAGCCTCATGACAATGCCCATCGTAATATAATCCCATTCCCACTCAGGTATGGGAAGAGGTTTCATGAACCCAGATTTCACTTGTTTACAAACTATACATCATGACACAAAATCAGAAATCTACCTCTACATGTTGTCCCACCAAAAATGTTCCTTCAAATCTCTATACTTCTTAGTGAAACCAGGGTTTATAGAGAAATTGGTGATATGAGCATCATCCAACAATTCCTTTTTTAGATCAGGTATGTTAGGAACACAATGTCTCTTCCCCAATTTCAAATTTTCATATTCACATATGAAGTCACTCAATCTCCCATCATTCACAGCATTAATTTTCTTTTGAAACTCCTCATCATCATCCTGAGAACTTTTTATCCTTTCTAGTAAAGATGGTTTGGCAACCATTTGAAAAAGTACGGTTGTTTCACCTTTCATGATTATTACCATATCCATTTTCACTAGATCCATGAAAATAGGATCCCTTTCAACTCTCATCTTGGTCAAAACTCCATGATCCTTTCTGCTCAAAGCATCTGTCACCTTGTTTACCTTCCCTGGGTGGTAGTGTATTGTGCAATCAAAATCCTTGAGTAGTTCAAGCCATCTCTTTTCCTCATGTTCAGTTCTTTCTGTGAGAAAATATACTTTAAAATCTTGTGATCGTTATATATCTCACATTTTCTACCATAGAGATAATGTCTCCATATCTTTAAAGAAAAGATTATAGCTTCTATATCAATATCATTAGTAGGATAGTTTTTCTCATGAATTTTTAGCTACCGTGATGCATAGGCATTAACTCTATCATTCTTCATAAGGACACCACCAAGTCCTTTATTTGAATCATCACTATAAAGAACAAACCCATCATTCCCCAATAGTAGATTCAAGATAAGAGCATTAACTAATCTTCTCTTCAGTTCATCAAAACATTCTTCACACATTTTTTTCCAAACAAATTATACCCCTTTACATGTGAGCTTTTTTAATGGGTTAGCCAACTCGGAAAAATTCTGGACGAAAGGTCGATAATAACCTGATAAACCAATAAAACTGTGTACCTCAGTTATACTCATCAATGCTGGCCATTCTTGGATTTCCTTGGTGTTTGAAGGATCAACATAGATTCCAATATTAGAGACAATATGGCCAGGAAAACAAATCTACTGAATCTAGAATTCACACTTCTTAAATTTCCCATATAATTCATTTCTTCTAAGAGTCTTCATAAGAATGTGCATGTTATTTTCATGATATTTAAAGATTTTGGAGTATATCAAGATATCTTCAATAAATACTACTACAAATTCATCAAGATATACTTTGAAAACTCTATTCATTTGATCCATAAAGATAGAGGGTGCATTAGTCAATCCAAAAGGCATTACTGTAAACTCATAATTCCCATACCTAGTTCGAAATGCTATTATTAGAATGACTTCCTTTTTCACACAAAAATGGAGATATCCAGATCAAAGTTCAATCATTGAAAAATATTGAGCTCCTTGAATTTGGTCAAATAAATCATCAATGCGAGGTAGGGGATAATTTTTCTTTATTGTTATAGCATTGATCTCCCTATAGTAAATGTACAATCTCATAGATCCATCTTTCTTCTTAACCAAAAGAATGGGGGCTCTCCATGGTAAACACTAGGGAGAATAAATCCCTTTTTACTCAATTCCTCTAGTTGTTTCATTAGTTCCACTAATTCCACAGTGTCCATTCTATATGGGATCTTCGATATGGTCCTTGAACCAATAATTAAATCAAAGGAAAACTTAATTTATCGTTCTAGATGATGTCTAGGTAAATATTATATAAACACATCAACATATTCTTGCACAATAGGTACATCATCTATTTGAACATTCATTTCCTCACTCACATTTATTTCATTCTCTTCCTCCCCAATAATTGAATTTAGTTGAGCTACTAGGGTTGGATCTAGATAAGAATTAGGTGGTGACATTTCTTCTCTAAATATAAGGTACTCCGTATCATCATCGATAATTGTAACCTCCTTCATCTTACAATAAATTTTTGCATTATGGTCCGAAATCCAATCCACACCGAAGATTATATCAAATTAAATCATGGGTATGATGATGAGATCAAAAGATAAAGAACATTTATATTCCCTAATGGGAACTGATTCACAAAACATTGTTGCAATGATACTTCACTTAGGTGTTTTGAATGACAAATCCCTTGTTAAGTAAAAATTAAAATATCTGATTTTCTTAGCAAACTGGGAAGATAAGAAAAAATGTGATGATCTAGAATCAAATAAATATTTTGATAAACTTGAGTAAACCATTAAATTACCTGCCACCATTTCTTTTGGAGCTTCAACCTCAGCAGTAGTGATAACAAGATCTTGGCCTTGATCCCTTGACCTTTTCTAAGGTAAGTTTCCTTGGTGCCTAGAACATTCATTTGCATAATTCCCCCTTTCTCTACCATTTTAGCATTCAACATTAAAATCCTCTTTCTTCCCATTGAAAACACGACCTTGGTGGCATTTTTCAACACACTTTTAAAAGACTCTCATTCCCTTCAGGAAATTACTAGGGTGTTTCTTCTCACATTTACTACAGGATTAATATTCAAATTTTCCCTTCATCCCCTAATTTCCATTTCCAGAGTGTTCAAAATATCTCTTGTTCTCTTTCTTTTCTTTAAAGTCGTAAGACTTAGAGAATTCATTTTCTGACTTAATAGCACATGAGATGATATCTTCATATGAAAAGAAGGATTGTGAGACTAATGATTGCCAAATAATTGGTTTTGACCCATCTAAGAATCAATCAATCTTACTCCTTGGGTTACGTATATAATATGATGCATGCCTTTCTAACCATGTAAAATTATCCTCATAATTTGCAACATTCTCATCCTCCTTTTGTATCAGACTCAGAAATTGACTCTCTATATCTGCTCAATGGTCATGAAGAAAGTATTTTAATAAGAATATATCATTAAACTCCCAACATTCCATATTTGAAACAACATCATATTCTTTTTTTTTTGAATCAATAACCACCATTGATCTACATCTCCCGTGAGGCAATAAACTTCAATGAAAAAAAATTTCCTTTTGTTACTCCCCAAAGCGTGAAATATTTTCTCCAATGAATTTATCCATTTATCAGTTATTAATGGATTTGTACTCTCATTTAATGTTGGTGGTGTTTTCCTCATGAGGTGGTCTAACATTGATCCTCCATGTTTTAGATCAAGGTGCTCCATACGAGTAAGGTTATTATTCATAAGCTGAGTGAGTTGTCCCAGTATTGTGATAAGATGATCAGTAGTGGTTACTTCACCAGCTCCACTATAATTATCCTGAGTAGGAGGTAAATCCCTACATGTATTATTTGAATTGTTACGATTTCCATTCCTTTCACTAGGCACCATTTCTAAACAATGGAATATAGTAGATTAGTTTACGAATCACAATACATAATTCCAAACTTGTAAAATAGTAAACATAAATTTAACATTTTATAGATATAATCCATAATCATAAAAAAGTTTTCTTTGAGAAAGTATATACTCATAAACCCTTCGTAATGGTTTGTAATGAAAATGTGAATTATCCTAATCATATCACCTGGGAGTGTTGTAACCCAGAGTGTAGCAAGTCCCATTGTCATGCACCAGTTCTCGTTCGAGTCTAGCTCAAAGCTGTGTTTTCAGTTTTAACCCCTAGGTACATCTGTGCCAGATCCACCTCAACCTACTTGTATCCATACAGGGATGTATTTCTTGGAAAAATCACAAAATCTCTACAATACCAAAAATCTATGAAGTTCTTCTATACTGATCCTCAAAATATATCTTAGGATAATGTTCTCTAATCAGAGTTTTTCTAAATCTAGCTTCCAAAGTTTGTGCTAAACTTCCTCTAATACCAACTGTAATGCCCCAACCCTATTTACCCAGAGTCAGTGTATTATTACATAACATTGGCATTATTACAAAAGATTAAGTCTCAAAATACCAATTAGTTTAATAGACTTGGAAATACTAGATACATTCATATGTTTTACATTACATTACAAAATGAAAAACTACAACAACATAGTCTCAATATTCCACAATCATATCCCTTATACTATCCCTACAGGTCAGTCATAATATACTCCTTCTCATCCTGGGAAGAATAAAACCTAGAAAAGGGTGAGCTCAGATGCTCAATAAGGACAACAATAAATGAAAAACTTTCATAAATAAGCATAAATATTTAAGGAAATGTAATACATGAATAAAATCCCTTTAAACATGAACTTCAGAATAATATGGAAAATATAAAATAAAATAATTCCATTTACTTATTCACATGGATATTCTACTAGTCAAATAATCACATGCAATATCAATAGCCACTTTCATAATGATAGAATGCATAATGCTAGACTTCAAAACCACATAGTCAAGGCCTTATGCCATGAATAAAAATAATATTTTGTCAAGGCCTTATTCCAATACACTAGTTTGTCTCATGAGACCTACCAATACATCAAGGAGCTATAGCGGGCTCCACCCGTCACTTACTAAGTCCAATGCATTCCTCATATTAAAATGTTCAAACATAACATAAACATTCGTATTAAAACTAACATAAAACATTTCAATACTTTCTCCATAAACCATTAATGGTGTGAAAATAACACATACATAGTCAAAAATATCACAAAACCTTTAATAAAATTTGAAAGTTTTTTATCATAATAAATTAACTTCAATTAAACTTAAAATCCATCAAATGTTGTTGACATAGGTGAAATCAAAACATTTTTTAGAGAAATATATCTTTTTATTTTGTAATCATTTAAAAGTAATATAATTATAAAAGAAAAAACTTATTTCGAAAATATTATTATAATCTTGTAAGGGAAGCTTTGATGATGTTATAATGACATAAAATAGGCTCACCCACCGTATAAGTTAAAAAAAATCTTACCTTAATTTTTTCAAAAAGAATATAAGGTGCTCTGTTTGGAAAATGACAAAAATATTCCTTTCAAACCATTTTATAAAAAGTAAAACAAGGGTATAAATGACATTAACCAATATTCTAGTAAATAGTAAAAATGTTTTGGAATAAATTTTTAAGAGACATGGATGTGGATGATAAAGAGGTCCCAGTAGATACTTACGTAAAAACAATCTCGGATAATAAAGAGATTGTGAAATTAACCCTTACCTTGTACTTTTCCTTGGTCGAGGGTACGTTAATCTCCTGTATAAAATTTAAATCATTTTTAATAAATTATACAAGAACTATATACATAAATATGATATCATATATGATCTTCTAATATTTCTTTGTTAATGATATTTCAGTAGTATCATTGTTTCATGTGTTAACTTATTCATTTTCCTTTATATGCTTTGTTAGGTAAGTAATTTTTATTATGGATAGGATTTATATTATTAATATTCATAATGATATTAAGTCTTTAATAATTATTTTTAATCATCAAATGAAAATTAGTCTTTAATGGATACGATGGGGAATGAATCTCATCACGTTCGTGGAGATGGTAATCTGTACATACGCACGAGCGACAATATCATTATTTTGATATTAAAATCATATATAATTGGATGGTATATCATATATACAGAATAATTATCATATTCTATTTATTATTTACATCATTTATACTCATTATTATACCCATCCAATTGATGAGGTGTTTAAATAAAAAACTACACCACCACGTATAGACGGTAATCCATACGTACGCACATATGATGAAATTGTCGTTATAGGATGGATAGAATAATTAATATGGTTGTAGAATTTTTATAATAACATCACAGTATATATAATATACTGGAGTTATTATTTTAGAATGGAAACAACAAAGAAAGAGAAAGTGGAAGAAGAAAAAACTTGAAATAGGTGATGAAATATTTACCTATTCTTCGGGTTCTTCCTTTTGATTTGATCAAAAGGGATACTTAGGATGGATTTTTGAATAAAATAAGGCCTCTAGGATAAAGGGAGTATAGTTGGGAGGATATTTTGGCAAGTTTTTTCTGGGAAAAATGGCTTTGAAGGTGTAAATTTGAGAGAAGGGGAAGTGACCTTTTATAAGAGTGGTGAGGGGAAACTTATAAAAATATTGAAATATTATTTTATAATAAAATAGTTTTCGGTTTATATTGGCTAAAAAATGAATTATTTAGAGGATAAGGTGTTTATGGGTTGAAAACCTCTCATCCAATTGGTTTTAGACAGTTTTGGGTCACTATAATAACCTTATCTTTTGGATTTAACTCTTAGTTAAATAGTTTGACATTTACCATGTCTCTATGTATTTTTATATTATATGGTTAATAAACTTACTATAAACTTCCAAGAGAACCCCAAGTGGTTCATTAAAGATACACCTATCATTATATAAGTCTTTTTGCTGAACCTTATATTTTTAGTATTATTATATCAACCAATAATATTGTATTTGTTTTAAAACTCATTTATGTCAAGTTTGACATCATGTAATAATTGATTTTTTTAAAGTCCTAAAAACGTTATTACTTAAATATAAATAAATTTAATCAACCCTAAAATGTCATATTAACCTATAAAATTTGTTTAATTCATTAAATGTTTCAAATTAGATATATTTGATATTTATAATATCATTTATTATAATCTTTCATTAATATGGTAATTACTCCATCATCATTGTGTCATAAATAAATTTAATTAGTTAATGTCTAAAAATTATAAATAAAATACCATTATGTAGGAAATATTTTTATCTTTCTATTAAATATTTATAGTGGAATTTATATTTTTTTTAACTCTACATTAAAAATAGTTTAGTTATTAATCATTGAATTGAACTCTTTTAACTCTTCTTTAAATAAAATAATAATAAATTTCCTAATCTAATCCAAGTGGACCAAAGCGGTTAATATTTTATTATTAAGGTTGTTTTGGTCGAATTATACTTTCCAACAGAATTGGGATATGTTTTAGGTTAATAATTATATCATTTTTACCCTTAATTACCTTATTTACTTTTAACAGTGGTAAATAAAAGTAAAAAGTTACGATTCACCAAAAATTATTTTTATCTTATTGAACCAAATTTTACTTACTGATATCAACCGTGTCTCTATAATATTTGAAATTCAACTCATAGAAGCGGTAAAATTAATTTTTATACAAATTTGGCAATGCTTTTAGGAGGTGGGAAAATGACAGTAAAAAGTTCGATAAAATATTATATATCTAAACTCATTATAAAATGACTCTAGTTAATTACATTGAACTTATATAGGTTTTATGTATCTATTTTGACCAAAATTAAATTTAATTAAAATAAATAATTATTTAAATAAAATGTCGGTTTTAAACAATAACTTAGTGTTTTTCACTATTCATTAAAAATTGAATGTTTTCAGAAAAATACCAAACATTCACCCTAAGCTAATTTCTATATTCCGAATCCAAAAATGAAGTCCATTTTGATGGATAAAATTTATAAAATTTCAAAAAGTGAGTATTATTATTCATAATGGCTAGTTTGATTGGTCGTAGTGTGTTAGAATCTCGATGTTCCGTATAATGAAATCTATTGCATTATTCAAAGGGAAACGTACCATGGAAGATTGGGGTGTTACAAGTGAGGAGACTGTAACAAAATTGACTTGGAACATGGATACAATAAATAAAAATGGGAAACTACGTCACCTGAAAGACTCTCTTTAGTTGAAGAGAATTGATCATTAGTATTCTTAATTTAGAAATGATCTGATAATCCTTAGTCAATTGATATCTACAGATGGATTAATGTAGCACCCTAGGATTTCGAAGTACATTATCTCTTTAAATTAATTCTATATCTTTCACTACACACAACACCGAGTTCGAACGCACCATGACCTACCAAACTAGCCATTCAAAAATCATTTATGAATAGTATTAACAGCATTTTGAATTTTATATACTCCATATAATTTTAACATTCATATTATGTGTTTCTTAGACACAATATAATAACAAATTCAATTTTTCAGATAAAATAATTATTTTTCAAAAAAAATGCAATTTTACCAACTTTTTTTGGAGAACCCTTTTTAAATCCAATATTTGACACTTTTATATAATCAATTAGGTGAAATAAATATCTTATTTAGAAGTAGGATATAAAAATTTATTTTGGATAAATTTTTGGTGTCTTTCTGATAACTTTCATATTTTGATGAATAATGAAAGATAGAAAATTTTAACTGAAAACGACTTTTTTAATCAAAATAATTTATAGTGTTAGATTATTCATTTGAATGGTTTTCAAGTATAATTAGATTATATTTATATCATTTAATCAAATATTGGTCATTAGAAGTAATTTCACAATTAGATTGGATGTAAACACATATCAATCTTTTGATAGGTTTTATTATGAAAAACATGTTTTCTGGTTTTTACAATGAGAATTAATTTTAAATAAATTAATGAAACTCATATGTTTTCAATTTGGTAAAATAAACATCATTTTTCAATTTAGAATATCAAAATTATATTTGGGTATATTTTTGATATTTTTCTGAAAACATTCAATTTTTAATGAATAGTAAAAAACACTACGTTGTAGATAAAAACCAACTTTTACATTTGAATAAATATTTTTAAATAAAAATTTATCTTAAAGTCCAAATTGAGAAATAATACATATATTAGTCAAATTTAATTCATTAGATACATTTTTTAAAAAGATTCGACATATAAAATTTTATTGAACTTTTTAACGTCTTTAACCCACCTTCTAGGCACATTTTCAAATTTGCATAAAACATAATTTTACCACTTCTATGAATTAAATTTCAAAAATACAAGAGACATGATTGAAATTATAGTGTAAAATGTGGTTCAGTAAGATGAAAATAATTTTTGGTGAATAGTAACTTTTGAATTTTATTTACCATGGTTAAAAGTAATTTGGGTAATTAAGTGTAAGAATGATATTATAATTACCCTAACGCATGTCCTAATTATATTGGATAAGTTTATTTTGACCAAAAATAAAACTTAGGAATAAAATATTATCCTATTTGATCAACTTGGTTTATATTAGGGCATTTATTATTATTTTATTTAAAGAAGAGTTAAAAGTGTAATATTCAATGTTTAATAACAAAACCATTTTTAATATAGGGTTATACATAAGATAAATTTAACTGTAAATAATAATTATAAACCTAAAAATATTTTCTACATCATGGTATATTATTTATAAATTTTAGTCATTAAATAATTAAATTTATTTTTTACACAATTATGATTCAGTAATTACTTTATTAATGAAAGATTAAAATAAATGATATTATAAATGTCAAAATAAATTTAAATTTAGGCGTTTTATGCATTCCACTAATTTTCAGGGTTAATATGGCTTGTTAGAGTTGATTTAATGTATTTTTTTTTTGAATTAATCATGTATTTTACTTTCACAAAAACAAAATACTAAATTGTGTGAAAATTGACATAAATGAGTTTTTTAGGAAAATACTATATTATTAAATGATATAATATGTTTAAAAATATAAGGTTCATCAAAAGTAATTTTATAATGATAGATATGTTATTAATGAAACACTTGAGGTTATCTTGGCATTTTATAGTAAGTTATTTAACCATGTAATATAAAAATACAAGAAGACATGGTAAAGATTAAACTCTTTAACTAAGAATTAAAGCTAAAATATAATGTTAATATGGTGAATTAACTTGTCTAAAATTAGTTGGGTAAAAATATTTCGACCCATCCACACCTTATCCTTGAAATAAATCAATTTTGAGCTATTAGAAAAAAAAATCTTTTATAATAAAATAATATTTGAAATTTACTTAAAGTGTTTCTGACCACTCTTATAAAAGGGTACTTCCCATTCTCCTAATTTCAAATCTCCAAAGCCATTTTACTCGGCCAAAACCTACTCCAATATCCTCCCAACTACCCCCACTTCAACCTAAAGGCCTTACATAGATCATAAATCCATCCTAAGTAGCCCTTTTTATCAAATCTAAAGGAATCACCTGACGAAGAGGTAGTAATTTCATCACCTCTTTCAAAGTTATTTTCTTCATTCACCTCTTCTTGCTTTTTTGTTTCTATACCAAAATAATGACACCAGTAACTTATAAATACGGTTAATTTATTATAAATATGGTAAAACCATATTCATTATTCTATCCATCCTATGAATGAAAATGTCATCATACTTGCGTACGTAGGGCTTACCGTCTCCACATCGGCTGTTGTTTGTTATTCAACACTTCATTATTTGTATAGGTATAATAATCAGTATAATTGCTGTAAATAATAATTCTGTATATATTATATACCATCCAATTACATATGATTTCACCATCAATAGAATGATATTATTCCTCGTGCGTATGTACGGATTATCATCTCCACGAACGCGATGAGATCTATTCTCCATCGTAACAATTCAAGAATAATTTTCATTATAGGATTTAAAATACTGTTTAAGAATTTAATAACATTTTGGATATGAATCAAATACATCCTATCCTTAAGAAAATGACTTACGTAAGAAAACATATAATGTAAAATGAATCAACTAACACCCGAAACAATGATACTACTAACATATTATAAACAAAGAAATATTTGAAGACCATATATGATATCATATTATTGTATAAGGTCCTTGTATAATTTAATCACAATGATTAAACTATTATACACAAGGTTAACATACCCTCTACTAAGGAAAAGTAATATTTAAGGGTTAATTTTACAATCTCTTTATTTTGAGAGGTTGTTTTTACGAAAGTATCTAATGATATTTCTTTATCATCTACATCTGTGTTTCTTAAAAATGTATTTCAAAACATGTTTACTATTTACTAGACTATGGGTTAAAGTAATTTATACCCTAGTTGGACTTTTTATAAAATGGTTTGAAAGTAATGTTTCTGTCACTTTCCAAATAAGGTACTTTATGACATTTTCAAAAAATTAATGAAAGAACGTTTTTTAACTTATACGGCAGGTGCGACTATTTTCCATCATTATAAAACATATAAGATTCTCTTATAATCTTATAATAATATTTCCAAAATTAATGTTTTTTATAATTATATTACTTTTAAATGAATATAAATAGGTATTTAACTCAAATTGTTTTTCGATGGATTCCATCTATGGCAACATCCATTGATGGATTTTACATTTGTTTGAAGTATATTTATTATGACACAATCTTCCATATTGTATTGAAAGTTTTGTGATTTTATTGACTATGGATGTATTATTTTTATACCATTCATTGTTTATGGATAAAGTATTAACATTTCGTATTATATTTTTAATAGGCATGTTTATGTTATGTTTGAACCTTTTAATATGAGGAATGAATTGGAATTAGTAAGTGATCTGTGGAGCCTGTTATAGCTCCTCGATGCATTGGTAGGTCTCATGAAACAAACCAGTGTCTAGGCACAAGGGCTTGAAAACATATTATTCATAGTCTTGGCATGAGGCCTTTACTATGTGGTTATGATGTCTGGTATTATAAATTCCATCATTATGGAATTATCTATTCATATTACATGCGATTATTCAACTAGAATAATATCCATGTGAATAAGTAAATGGAATTATTTTATTTATATTTTTCCTATTTAACTGATGTTTAAGTTTAAAGAATTTCGTTTTAGTCTTATACATTGCATTAAATGTTTATTCTTATTTATGAAATTTTCTACTATATTTGTATCCTTGATGAGCATCTGACCTCACCCCTTTCTTATGTTTTCTTTTTCACAGTATGTGAAGAAGTATATTATGATTGACATGTAGTAATATGCTAAGGGATATTAGTGTGTTCAATGGGGACACAATGTTGTTGTTTTTTTCATGATGTAATGTAAAACTTATATATGTATCTAGTACTTCCAAAGATACTAAACTAATCAGTCTTTTGAGACTTGATCTCTTGTGATCATACCAATGATGTGTAATAAGGCAACGAATCTAGGTAACTAGATTTGGGGCGTTGCAGTTAGTATCAGAGTAAATTTAGTACAAACCTTGGAAACTAGATTTAGATAAACTCTGATTAAAGAACATTACCTTAAGATAGACTTTGAGGATCAGTATAGAAGAACATCCAAAACTTTTGATAGTTTAAATATTATGTGGGTTATTTTCAAGAAAATACATCCCTGTCTGGATACAAATAGGTAGAGGTGGATATGGAATAGATGTACCTAGGAGTGAAATCACTAACTAGAAGTTTTAGGCTTGACTTGGCATATCCTAGTACATGACAGTGAGCCATGCTGCAGTCTTGGTATTGAAACTCTCATGGGATATGCTTAGGATAATTTATACTTTCTTTACAAACCATTATGAAGGATTTATGTGTAAATACTTCCTCAAAGAATTTTTTTTATGATTATGGGTTATATGCATAAAATTTTCAATTTACGTTTGGTTTTTTGCATGTTTGGAATTACGCATTGTGATTCATCAAATAATATATTATATTCTACTATTTAGAAATGGTTCCCAATTGAAGGAATCAGAACTCCAGCAATACGCATGATCCAAAGAGTAAGAAGGATCATATATCTCATGTTATTAAGCCATAATTTATACAGGAAATAGTCTCCAATATATTCTCTTCAAATAGATAAAAAGTATCATGTGTTAATAATATAATTAAATAATTCTCTGAGTCCTGTGGCTTTGAAGAGAAGCTAGAAAAGAAAAGGATGTTAGAGAGAAAGACAGATAAAGGGAAGAAAGGAAAGAAGAATTTTCCTATATTTGATGACTTTGGAATGAATAAACTTGGTAAATTATTGAAGGGAATGTGAGTTTGTTATAAGTGTGTGGAAAATAAAACCAATTACGTGATTTAAAGGGTAAGAAAAGTGTTTCAAATTTAAAATGCTTCATCTGTTAGGTGTTGGGACACAACTCGAATCAATATACCAATCATCAAAGTATACCCCAAATGATGCTATTGGATAATAATCAATTTTTGATACTACTATAGATGAAGAGGAATAATTAGTGTTCTTATAATTTTTTAATAATGAATTATGTCATTTGAGTGTTGTATAAATGATGTAATGTTTATATTAATTATGAAAATAAATAAGGATTGTATTGTACTACTATTTCATTGAGGAATTGAGATTATATAATACTAAGAAAAGTGACTAAACATCAAGTTAAACTTTTTGGAAAATACATGGATGAAGGAAAGATAATCCTTAATATGGTCCTGATACTAAGGTAGTGGTTTTTGAATAATATATGGTTGATTTGGATAAATTAGATTGGATATTCTTGACTGCCTTGGAACTAATTAATGGTTTTTTATTCCATCATTGTTGGTGTATTTGAAAATTTTTGGATATAAGGAATATATCTAGTATTCTATAAGGAATAAGGGAGAATGAATGTAATCAATATGTTTTTATAATAATTCAGGGTGTTACCATGTTTTAAGAAAGTACATAATGAAGGTACTCACATGTTATAATGTGGAAAAAAATATCTTCATTATGTTATGTTGGCCTTCCTTATAAATTTTTTGACTATGAGTTTAGACACAAGTATTTCAGATAAGTCTAATGGTTGTAATGGATTTAGTTGGACATTGGATACTTTAGTTTAAGGTTAAAACATTTCATAATATTATTTTTGTATTTTTTATAAAAGGGAAACCCTGAAAGTCAGGTGACAACTCATCCCGTCCAGCAAGGCCACGAGACTTGAGCTCGCCACTGAAGTGCGACAAGGTTGCATCACCTACCACTGGTAAACATGATGTCCTAGTATTTATAATGTAGTTTTTTTAAATGATATGATAGGTGAATTATAAATTAATTTCTTTGAACTCTATACAATTAGGATAAATAGAATATTTTTTAGTTCTATTATCTTTTCGAGTGAAAGATAAGTTTGTGGTTGAAATTAGTTAAAGGAAGGAACTCTACCTGTAATGTATTTTTATCTTATTCTTTGAAGAAATTAATTCTTAAAAATTAGGTAAAGTATATTAAACAAAAAATTTGTTATTATAATACCTTATTTTTTATAAACCAATAATATTTCAATTCATCATAGATTTATGTCTTTAAGGCCCTCAATTTTATATTTATTATTTACTTGTTTGTGATTGATGACCTCAATCACTCGCTATAAATATTAACATATTTCTTTCAATTATGTTTCTCAAATTTCCACTAATGTTCTCATATTCTAAATCCTAATTTGGTGGTGACATTTCCAATTCCCTTTCTCTCTTATTAAACTAAATTGTGTTAACCATGTTCTTGATGTGGGTATTCTACAAACGTATTTTCTATTTTAACATTTTATTTTTGAAGACAAATTTCAAATTTTGAGGACGCAATTTATTGAAGGGGGGGATTATGTAACACTCTAAGATTTAATAGCATGTTATCTCTTTAAATTAATCCATTATCTTGCGCTACACGCAACACCGAGTTAGAACGCACCATGACTTACCAAACAGTCGTTCAAAAAGAAATTATGAATAATATTAACTGTGTTTTGAATTTTTTATACTTTATATAATTTTAACATCAATATTATTTGTTTCTTAGAAATAATATTATAAAAAATTCAATTTTTCAGATAAAATAACTATTTTTCAAAAAATGCAAATTTTCCACCTTTTAATGGAGAACTATTTTTAAATTAATATTTGACACTTTTTTATATTCAATTTGAAAAAATAAAATTATTCTTTAGAAGAAAAACATAATAATTTAGTTTGGATAAATTTTTGGTGTTTTTCTGAGAACATATATATTTTGATGAATAGTGAATGATATTAAATTTTAATAGAAAACAAATTTTTCTAATCAAAATAATTTACAGTGTTAAATTACACATTTTAATAGTTTTTAAGTATATTTATATTTTATTTTTATTATTTTATCCAATATTTTTCATTGGAAGTAATTTCACATTTAAATTGGACATAAACAAATATCAATCTTTTGATAATTTTTACTTCTCAAAAACCCGCTTTCTGGTTTTGACAACAGGAATTAATTTTAAATTAATTAATGAAACTATTATATTTTTAATCAGGTAAAATAGGCATCATTTTTGAATTTTTAATATCAATATTATCATTGGGTGACTTTTTGGTATTTTTGGAAAACATTCAAATTTTTATGAATAGTGAAAAATACTACGTTGTAGATAAAAACCAAATTTTTCATTTAAATAATTATTAGTAAATAAAAATTTATCTTAATGTAAAAATAGATACATAATACATATATTATTCCAATTTAATTCATTAGAGACAATTTTTAATATTATTAGACATATAAATGTTTATTTAATTTTTGAACTTATTTTACCCACCTTCTAGGCACATTGGAAAATTTGCATAAAATGTAATTTTACCACTTATTTGAATTGAATTTTAAAAATCCTAGAGACGTGACTGACATAAGTAAGTAAAATTTGGTTCAATAAGATGAAAATAATTTTTTGTGAATAGTAACTTTTGAATTTTATTTACCACCGTTAAAAGTAAATAGGGTGATTAAACGTAAAAATGATATTATAATTACCCTAGAACATGTTATAATTATATTAGATAAGGTTTTTGACAAAAATAAACCTTATGAATAAAATATGATCCTCTGTTAACAACTATTATTAGATAAGGACATTTATTATTATTTTGTTTAAATAAGGGTTAAAAGTGTAAAATTCAAAGTTTAATAAACAAAAAAATTTAATATAGGTTTATAAAAAAAATTACTATATATATTCAATAGAAAGATAAAAATATTTCCTATATCATGGTATTTTATTTATAATTTTTGGACATTAAATAATTAAATTTATTTATGACATAATTATGATGCAGTAATTACCTTATTAATGAAAGATTAAAATAATTGATATTATAAATGTAACAATTAATGAAAATTGAGACTTTTGATGAATTACAATAATTTTATAGGTTAATAGGACATATTAGGGTTGATTTAATGTATTTTGTTTTGAAGTAATCTAGTTCTTGTTGACTTTCACAAAAACGATATACTAAATGGTGTCAAAATTGACATAAATGAGTTTTTAATAAAATTCTATATTATTAAATGATATAATATTACTAAAAATACAAGGTTCCTAAAAGGGCTTATATAATGATATATATGTCATTAATGAACCACTAGATATTCTCTTGGATTTTTATAGTATGTTTATTAACCATGTAATATAAAAATACAAGAAGACATGGTAAAAGTTAAATTATTTAACTAGGTATTAAATTCAAAAGATATGGTTAATATGGTGACCTAAACTTGTCTAAAAACTATTGGTTCAGAATATTTCAACCTATAACCACATTATCATCGAAATAAAACCATTGTTATCCATTAGAAACCTAAAATAAGTTTATAATAAAATAATATTTCATTCTTTTCCTAAAGTGACTCTCACCTCTCTTATAAAAGGATGCTTCCCCTTCTATTAATTTCACACCTACAAAGCCATTTGGCTCAGCCTACCCCTACTCAAATATACTCTCATGTACCCTTAATTAAACCTAGAGTCTTTACTTTGATCATAAATCTAACTTATCGAGCCCTTTTGATCAAATCAAAAGGAAGCACCCTAAGAAGAGGTAATAATTTCATCACCTCTTTCAAAATTATTTTCTTATTCCACTTCTTATTTCATTTTTATTTCCATACCATAATAATAAATCTAGTACCTTTTAAATATTGTGATGTTATTATAAATTTGTTACAATTTTATTCATTATTCTATACATTCTACGAATTACAATGTCACCATACATGCGTATGTACGGCTTACCGTCTCAATGTTGTGGTATAGTTTGTTATTCAACACGTCATCATTTGGATGAGTATAATAATGATTATAATTGATGTAAATAATAAATATAACAAGTTAATAATTTTCTATATATGATATACAATCCAAATACGTACTATTTCACCATAAATAGAATGATATTGTCACTCGTGCGTACACACGGATTAGAGTCTCCATGAACGCGATGAGATTCATTCTCCATCGTAACCATTCAAGAATAATTTTTATTTTATGATTTAAAATAATTTTTAAGAACTTAATAACATTATGTAGAGGAATAACATACATCATATCCATAATAAACATGAATTACGTAACAAAAAATATAAAAGAAAACAAATCAGTTAACACCTGAAACAATGGTTTAAAAGGAATATTTATGTCGCTTTCCAAATAAAGTACTCTATGACCTTTTCTAAAAATTAAGGAAAGAATGTTTTTAATATATACAGTGGGTGAGGCTATTTTCTTCCATTATAAACCTTCAAAGTTTTACTTTAAATCATATAAGAATATTTTCAAAATAAATGTTTTCTTTTATAATTACGTAACTTTTAAATGAATAAAAATAGATATTTCAGTAAAATAGTTTTTTGATTGATTTCTTCTATGTCAACATCCATTGATTGACTTTTCATTTGTTTGAAGTTGATTTTTTATGATACAATTTTCCATATTTTATTGAATGTTTTGTTATATGATTGATTATGGATGTGTTTTTTATACCATTCATGGTTTATGGTTAAAGTGTTAACATTTTTTATGCTATTTTTAATATGAATGTTTATGTCATGTTTCAACCTTTTCATATAAGGAATGAATTGGAAATAGTAAGTGATGTGTGGATCCCACTATAGCTCCTCGATGAATCAGTAGGTCTCATGAGAAAAACTAATGCCTTGGCATAAGGCCTTGACAAAATCTTATTCGTAGTCTTGGCATGGGGCCTTGATTATGTGGTTATGATGTCCAGTGTTATGTATTCCATCATTATGAAGTTAGCTATTGAAATTAAATGTGATTATTTTACTAGTAGAATATCCATGTGAATAAGTGAATGTAATTATTTGATTTATATTTTTCATACTATACAGATGTTTAATTTTAAAAGGATTATGTTTTAGTCTTATATATTTCATTAAATGTTTATTCTTATTTATGAAAGTCTCCACTATATTGTTATTCTTAATAAGAATCTAAGTTCACCCCTTTCTTCTATTTTATTCTTCCTAGGATGTGAATAAGTATATTATGATTGACCTGAAGGGACAGGCTAAGGGATATGAGTGTGTTCAAAGGGGACACAATGTTTTTTTTATTTCATGACGTAATTTAAATCTTATGTATGTATCTAGTAAATCCAAGGCTACTAAACTAATCTGTATTTTGAGACTTGACCTCTTGTGATCATGCCAATGTTATTTAATAATGCACTAACTCTGGGTAACTAGGGTTGGGGCATTATAAGTAAATCCTTTTTGTTTTCAAAGAAGTACTCACAATATACTACCTGTTATATTGGTAAATTATAACATTCCATTATGGTTATGCATGAAATAAAAATACGTCATGTTATATATTATTTTATCAAAACAAAAAAATAGGTAATGATATTGAGGTTTATTTGTCTCCATTAATCGAAGATTTCAAATTATTGTAGGATTCAGGTCTTACATTGTATGATGCTTACATAAATAAATATTTCACATTGAGATCCATGTTGGATAAAATGATAAATGACTTTATTGATTATGTAAATATGTCAGGATATAGAATTAAAGTAACTCAGGGGTATCCAAACTAGGAACAAGGTACATGGTCAATTAGTTCAAAACATTCATTGAAAAATGTGATTCTAGGACGCCATAGATTTCTACAGAGAACGCATAAGTACCAATCTTGGACGACGTCATTTGACGGATGTTAAAAAGAGTAGGCAACATCATCTCTAATTATAGGTGATCAATTGTTTGAGAAAGTAAAATATTTGGACACTGTGTTTGGAAATACATTTTCAAAAAAACAAACAAAACCTGGTCATAAAAATAGATATGTTTTTTAATTACCATACTGGAATTGTATGTATGTCAAAATTTTCACTGATATAATGCATGTTGAAAAAAATGCATGTTATAGTGTTATAGTCACACTGCTAACTACATTTGAAAAAACAAATTATGGAATTAAGGTTTGATTGGAGATCGTTGACATGGGAACATGAGAAACTTGGAACTAGTGAAGGGTGAAGAGAAAACATTTCTTCCTCAAGCTACTTACACACCTTAAAATAAGGAGATATATTAGTTTTGAAATTTCTTGAATTATTCAATCACTAATGGAAATCTAACCTTTCCCAACGCTTCTATACCAACGGTTTGTAAAAACCATTGGTATAGGTCCCATTTCCCGATGGTTTGGCCAAACTATTGGGAAAGTTCACTTTGAGGTCACTTTTCCAAACAATTTGCCAAAACCGTTGGGAAAGGGTATGGATTTTCCAACGGTTTCGCCAAACCAATGGGAAAAGTCCACATTGTGGCCACTTTTCCCAACGGTTTGGCCAAACCATTGGGAAAATTCCACTTTGAGGCCAACTTTCCCAATGGTTTGGCCAAACCGTTGGGAAAGGGTGGGTACCTATCCCAACGGTTCTCAAAACTGTTGAGATAGGCCTTTCCTAACGGTTTGGAGAACCATTGGGATAGGTGACCTTATTTTTTAATAGTACATTTGTCAAATATCATCAAATAAATCAATATATAAATTACATATAAATATATATATGTGTATATTTATCCAAATATATTCACAAAGGATACTCTAGGATAGTGGTTAAGTCATTGATATATAACATGGAGGTCGTGGGTTCAAACCTCCGTTGTAACTATTTTTTATATATTTACCAATCCCAATAGTTTCTTCAAACCGTTGGGAAAGACTTATCCCAACGGTTTGGAAAACCGTTGGGATAGGTGTTTCCCCACGCCAAATCACCCAATGGCTCCCCAAACGGTTGGTATAGGTTATACCAACGGTTTGGGGACCTATACCAACGGTTCCAAATAGTTGGTATAGGTAATTTTTCTATTATTGAATGGTTAAAGAGGGGTATTTATCTAATATCAAAAACATCATGTCAATGACTGATTTAAAGTAAAATGGGCTGAAATCACAACACTATGGAAAATATGGCCTTTATGAGCACTAGAAAAGGGCATTAATAGTGATTGAAAAGAGCTGTTAATCGAGGCCAAGATAGGGGGTCCCTTTTACCAATGCCTAGAAATGTGATAATAAAGGCTCCTTTTATCAATGCTACAAAAAGATCGGATAAAAGGGTCTTTTATCAATTCTTTTTTCAGCACTTATAAAAGACTCTTTTTCAGTGCTTTTTTAAAAGCACTGATAAAAGTTAATAAACCCTTAAAAATGAAAAAATTATTTCTGTGCATGTGATTTTTTCAGTGCTTGAATCCCCCTCCAATAGCGCCCCACATCCCACCACAGCCAGCATGCCTCAGCCACCCCCTTTAATAGTGATATGCTTTATTCCCCACTCGCACACGCGACCGGCTTCTCCCTAGATTCAATATCCAGACTGGTTTCCTAAGCACATAGTCCTTTACCACTCCACCATATTACTTTAATATTCATTTATTAATATATCTATCTATTTATATATATATAGTAATATTTACTCATATATTAATATATATATTTATATTAATATATATGTAGTTATGTTAATATATATAAATATTTAGTTATATTAATATATATATATATATATATATATATTAATATATATATATCTGTATATTAATATATATGTAGTTGTATTTATTTATTAAAATATTTATTCATATATTAATATATATTTATGAGATTAGTTTCAAATACATTTAAAAAATATATTGTTTTTTGCGTGTTTATAAAAAAATAAATACATATATAAAACACACAAACACATATTATATGTGTATTTCAAAGTATAATTATACATATTTATATATATTTTCTAATATTATATGTTAATATGAATTTTCATATGTTTAGAATATATAGATAATATATATCAGTTTTTCAATACAGACGAACATAATTACACACACACACACTTTATATAAGTATATAAATATAAATATTTTATTATTTTAAATAAAATGGTTATTAGTTTTTTATTTATATAAGCCTTATATATTGAGAAATATATTTTATATATAAATATTATTAATTATTTATTTATAAAATTAAATTTTTATTGGTGAATATATAAAGAATATGTATATAATGTTATATAATTGATTATGAGTAAAATTACTTTATGGAAAACAATAAAATTTAAAATCCAGAATATCTATATAAATGTAAACTCTCAGAATAAATTCAGTCCTAGTGAAAAGGGTCAAAAAGACCCCTTAAAACGAGGCTGGAATTCCGTTGAATGATAAATAAATTGGGTATCTGGACTAAAAACCAAGTTTTTGGACGACTTATGTGACTTTGTTTCCTTAAAAAATGTTACATAAGGTTCCCTTCGATCATGAGCGGGTAGAGCTCATCGGAGGCTTTGATTTGATATGTTGAAGAGCTGAAACGGACACCCGAAACAAATGTTACGGTCGTTTGATGTTTGATTTACTTTTTCAACTTATTTTAAATATTTTATTAATTTTTTGATTTTTTGTGACTTTAAATTGTAATTAAATAGTTATTAGTCGATGATAATTAGAACAATATTAATTAATAATTTTTGAAATGTATTTTATAAGCCATTTTCACAATATAACTTATATATTAAGTGGAAATGTTTATTTATACTTATCTAAAATATATTTAATAAATATGTATTATATTTATATCAATATCAATATACATATATATTTATATATCAAAATATTATTATTTTTGTTTTTTTTTTGAAATATATCCTTTATCAATATTAGGGAAAAAATCGTTGATAAAGCCCCCCTTTATCATCGCTACTAAAAAAAGAATTGATAAAGGGGGCCGCTTTAACAGCGCTAAAATAGTGATGATAAATGGGGTGCCTTTATCATTTCTAAAAAATCTATGATAAAGTGTAACTGTTAACATCGTTTTTTAGCACTCATAAAGGCACCCCCATTACCAGGGCTTTTTTTAGCGCTGTTAAAGGGTGTCACAGTGGAAACCCATTTTTTGGTAGTACATGAGTTCCATGTTTTGATCTAAGATCTAATGCCTGTAGATTTATGTTATATTTTTCCCTATAATGTCCTTAATACATTAACAAAGCACTATTTCTTCTTCGAATCTATTTAAATAAAAGGTATAGTCCCGAAAAAATTGTCGACTATGGAAATAGAAAATTCTATCATATTATCTTATTTGTAAATGTGCTTCTCTCCAACATTATTTGATATGATGGTTAATTTGATGGTTCACTTGGTGAAATATATTTGAATATATGGACATGTAAAGAATAAATAGATGTACGCCATTGAGTTGTATATGAATATTTTGAATGGGTATGTCAAACATAGAAGAAATCCATAGGGTTGTATAACAGAAAGAAATATTGTTGAGGAAGTTTTTGAATTATTTAATGAATATCTGTCCGACGTGGAAACCATTGGTCTACTGAAATCACTTCACACTAGGTGTCTTATGGGTGAATGAACATATAGAATATATTTTGTGACAATAAATATTATAGATTGGCAGTAGGACCACCTTTACCTTTTTCATAATAGTTTTTAGTATTCCTCATATGTTGAAACACCCAACAAAAATTTAGGTATTTGAATCCATCAATGTTTGAAATATTGATATCAAATACACATAATCAATAGTTTAGATCATGGTTTCAAGACTATATTTTAAAGGAGTTAGATGAACATTCTGATTCAATTTCAGAACAAATTTGATGGATAGCCGGAGGACCAACTGTGTATGTATTAACTTATAATTATTATGTAATTAATGGCTATATTTTGTATGCAAATGATCATAATGAAGATAGTAACATTAAAAATAGTGGAGTTACACTAGCGGCTGAAGCGATTCATATTTCTAGTACTAATAACAAAAATCTAATTTATGTGAATATTTCATATTTTATCATGATCAATCAAATATGAGAGTTGGATTATACAACATTCAATGTGATGATTTTTCTATATAAGTGGGTTTATAACAAGAGTGTTGTTAAAATAGATGAACTGGGATTCATGAAAGTTGATTTTAGTAAAGAAGGGTACAATGATAAACCGTTTATAATGGAATCATATAAAGTACATGTATTTTATGTTCTATATCTATCTAACAAAAAGTGGTAAATTTATTTGCTATCGACCAAAACCACTGATGGGTTATATAAAATTTCAACTGAGGATGACCCTTTCATGGGGAAATCACAAACACTTCTCAGTGGTCCGAATGTAGATGGAATTTTCTATGTCATAAGAGACCACAATGAAGGTATTAGGATCTTATTTATAGGGGTAAAATCCCTTTAACCTTTAAAAATGAAATAGAGATTTCAATAACCATGTTACATTTTTAGTAATATATTTCATGTTACCTGATATTATTAATCATTTTTTGTATCATTTATGTACTCTAAATTAAATATCAAAACACTTCTTCAAATAATGACATTAGTATGTGATGGTGCTCCCCATCCAAAAGAACAATGGGTCTCTCAACATGTTGCTTCTTTTAATGTAGAGGAACCACCTTCTACACGTGATTATGCTCCCATTATTGAGGAATAATGGGTTTCACTACCTACATTGGCTTCCAGTGCAGAGGTAAAACAACCATTTGCACATTCCAATGCTATCACTCTATAAGATCATATGGAATATGTAAATTTATTGGAAATGGTAGTTTATGAAGTAAAAATGATGTTGAAAAATAGGAGTGTGGTAGTTTGACGGTTTTATCAAAAATAATTAAGGCGAAAGTCAAATTCATCAAATTTGAGGTTGGATGGAATGCGCAGGGCCAACATGTTAACACAAACAAAGCCACATTCAATAGTTACATTGGAATCATCGCTCTAAATCATGTTCTGATTGACATAGACTCGTGTAACCATGTGTTCCTAGACATAAGACACATATGTGGGAATAAATTATTGTAACATTATCATATAATTTTATTATTTTACTAAATAATAAAATAATAAAATATTTACTTACCCTTCATCATCCATAGTGGAGTGTATTTATAGTAGATGACTCCAAAAATAAATATGTATCAATGCTAGCTGGAAGGATTCATAGATAATTTCTCACAATCCTAAAAAAACATCATCTTAGAGATGGTGAAGGTAGAATAAACATGCACCTAATGATTTTCTATGAACAGCTAATAACCCAAGATTTATGAGATTCATTTACTAGTCATTGTGAAGATGTGTCATATCAGGTACATTGTGGCAAGTAATACGTTGTTTGATGATACATGTATTCATCAATTTGATTGAAATTTTTTTATTTATGTAAAAATTAATGAGTGCTAGAAATAAGAAATGGGAAATAAAACCAGCGTACCCCAAACATAATGTAAGGACAGGTTACACATCACTTGAAAAAAATTTGGTACACATTTTAAATGAACTGTAATACTTTTATGTTACATGACACAACATCATAATTATGTTCCTCTATTTATATGCAGATAGATTACTCCAAATCCAAAGCCTTTTCAACACCATGCCATGTACTATAAAAATAGTCACAAGTAAATAAAGACGGGATTCTAATAGATGAAAACACAAAAAAATTGTGGAAAACCTTGGAATGTATTACATAATAATTTTTTTTCATAAATTACTATTTAATAAAATGGATCACTTATGTTACAATATTTTCTATCTGACATGTTCACAGGAATCATAAACACCTATACTTGTTAAACACATGTTGTTGGTGGCCTTCAAGCAGATAAATAAGTATGGCCGCGTCAATGGTGAGGTTTTTGGGGGTAACAACGCAATCATATTTTGAGAAAACAAAACAACAGGGGTATAAATGTAAATTAATAAAAAAAATACGAGAGAAATAATATCTACCATTGAATAATAATTCCAATGGTAGAGAGAAATGATGGAAACTCTTATAGGGGGAGGCAAAGAGAATTATAAACTCAAGAAAAACCATTGTTTCGAGATCCCATTCCGCCCCCAAAATCTAGGGGCTGAGTAATTCCCTACAAAGATATGTTTTAGCAGAGGTAATCAATGTTTTAATAAATTTTTCTCTGAAATGTGAATTCAACAGATACTGATACCTTTCTTGTACTAATATTCAACAGGATGATAATGACTATGATTTTTGTCTCTCAACACCAACACATCGCCTTGCAGTTAGGGATATGGTGGTCAATATCCAAAACAAAATTCTACATAGTACACCACTTCAAGAAGGTCATGTTTGAGTGTCCATTAGCATAGCCCATAAGATGAGTACTATGATACATGTTCCAAATCATGAGGAAGGTATTCATATGGTCAAAATATTTGTTATAACATTCATCACATGGGCTTCATGTCTGGTAAAAAAATATGATGACAAGGAGGTATTCATTTCCAATTTATTTATCATGACAAACCTTTAACAATTAATAAAAAATATATGTGAACTAATTAATTTCATTAAAGATTGAAAATAGGAAGGGGACCATATGAAGCACCGACTCAAAACCATCTAAAGGATCGACTAATTGATACAAAAGATCTACTAAAAGCACCATTACCCAGCCTGTTATGTACAAATATTTACCATCATTAATGGTCCATGTGGATTTAAAGATAAATGATGACCGTAATATCATAGTTTATTTTGAAGAAAATATGTATAGAGAGAAAGATAAATATATAATTAGTGTTTATAGTGTATGTGAAATCCTCAACTATGATTGGCTAGGTGGCTTGGTTTTAAATGTATACATGAGGAATGTTCTCATGATTTGATTTTCAAAATATTGATATATTGTGTTAATTATGACTGAATACATTTCATATTTATAGAAGGTGTATATATGAATAAAAATTGAAGGGATTTTCCCATGAATGAAAATTTGGATTCATTAGTCCTCACCTTCCCTCTAAAGAATGAACAAAAATACAATCCAAAAAAATGATGAAATAGTGGATGGTCTAATAAAATCATTTGAAAGAAAAATTTTGGATGACATAATATATTTAATACTAATGATATAGGGGTAAAAATATTCAATTTAATCATATAGAATATATTTTCATTTCATTCGTTACTTATTTTTTATTTCTGTTTTTAGGTAGCATTGGATGCTTATTGTAGTATGTTTGGATACTCCAAAATTTTTTTCTTGGATTCAATGCATGGATATCAAACAAACTATCCAAACCTAAAGGAGTTTTTTAATTTTTAATACATTACATACAATATGTTATTACTAAAAATCATGTTATATAATTCATATTATCTTTTAATGAGGATTCTATTTTGATAATGTGGTGCATCATTGTTGTGAAAAATAAGGAATGAGGCCAAGGGATAATCACAACAAATAAGACAAGTTCAATGAATGGATAAGTATTAGGGTATATAAAATATAATTTCACTATCGAAATATAAATAAAAACAAATTAATTATTATACTCAATTTTATTACAATATCCGACATAGACTATTGGAAAAGATTATTATTATTATGTTTGTAAACTTATGTGAGATATCATATACGATGAATAAACTCGCATCACTAATAAGGTATATTTTAAGATAATTATTAATTGTTTTAAAATATTTATTATCTACTGTGCATTTTAATTTTTCATTACTACTGTTATTGTCGAAAAGACACTTATTCATAATAAAATATAGATGTTCTCATAAACGAATGGGAAACATAACTAGTGGAAGAATGCAAAAAAATAGCTTGAATATGTGACTTCAATAGAAGTTGTTGACTGTTTCATATTAGGGTTTAATTTAAATCATTTTAGTAATAGTCACATAATAATTTTTTTCTTATATAGGTGTATTCCTTTGTTTGAGTTAGGGCGATTGGTTCAAAACTGATCATGCTTATGAGAGGTTGGACTTCAAGTCTGCAACTGTGATAATGAAAACACATAAATGGTTCAAGAATTTATAAAGGTAAACTCCAAATAATTATGTAATTAATTAATTTTTTTATCATTTTACTTACTCCAATATGAGAAAAAATGAAAAATTTACTAATATCACTCAAAGTGTATCTTTTTATTTAAAATTCACATTAATTTAAGTAAAAACAAAAAGTGACACCCTAAAAACCAATAAATACATTTGTATTATTTATTTATTTTAGGAAAATTATATATTAATCAATTATTAAGTGTAGGAATCGGCTGTAACTCAATTAGATGCACAATGTGGCTAGTATGACTCAAATTATTTCTTTTTGTTTAAAATTGGCATTAATTTAAGTAAAAAAGAACAAGTGACATACTGATAATCAATAAAAAACATTTGTAATAATTTGATAATTTGTGACAATGATCCATGAGTCATTTATGATGTGCAAGAGTCACAACACCTCAATCCAACACATGGTGTGACCGGTATGACTTAATGTGTCTGTTATCAGTTTAAAATTAACATTTTAGTTCAAAATGTGTCACTCATTGAGAAAAAATGAAAATTTTCATTGATTATTCTAATAATTTAGTAAAGTGATTCATAAGTCATTTTTTATTTTTATGAAGCATTCTCATATCAAATAGGTTCATGATGCAACCAATATGACACAAAATATGTTTGTCCAGTATGAAATGGCATTTTAGTAAAAAAACACAAGTGGATTATTTAAAACTGAAAAAGACATTTAGAATATTTTTAAATTTTAATATAATGATCTATTAGTTATTTTCGATGTGTCGGAATCATCACCACCTCAATACCATGCACGATGTGGCTAGTATAACTCAAAGTATCTCATTTTATTTAAAGATGGCAATAATTTAAGTGAAAACAACAACTGACATTCTAAAAACCAAGAAGAAACATTATGATTGTTTTAATACTTTTTTAAAATGATCTAAATGTAATTTGTGATGTGTATCAATCATTTGAACCTCAATACGATGCACGATGTGGCTGGTATAACACAAAGTATCTAATCTTATTTAAATATGACATTAATTTAAGTAAAAACAACAATAGTCAGACTAAAACTGAGAAAACACAGTAGGATTGTATTGATATTTTAGGATAATTATACATTAGTAATTTTTTATGTGTTGGAATCATCCACACCTAAATACGATGCACAATTTGGATGGTATAACTCAAAATGTTTCTTTTTATTTAAAATTGATACTAATTTAAGTAAAAATATAATGTTGCATACCAAAAACTGAGCAAAAAATTTTGAATTGTTTTTATATTTTAGGAAAATGATATATTTTTCATTTTTGAGATGTAGGAATCAGCCGCACCTCAATCTGATGCATGGTGTGGCCGGTATGACTAAAAGTGTAAGTTATTAGTTTAAAATTTACAGTTTAGTTCAAAACATATTACTCACTAAAAACTAAGAAAACATGCTCCGATTGTTGGAATAATTTTTGGAAAATGATTCAAAATAAATTTTTAATGTGTATGAATAAGTCTCCAATCAAACCAAAACATAATGTGACTGGTATGACTCCTAATTTTCATTTCAAGTTTGAAGAGACATTTTTGTATAAAAAACCTAAGTGACATACTAAAAAATGAGCAAACACATTTGGATTGTTTTGATACTTCAGAAAAATGATCCGTTAGTAATTTTTGATAGGTAATAATTATTGAAACCTCGATTTGATGCATAGTGTGACCATTATAACTCCAAATATTTCATTATTTAAAACTGGAATTAATTTTAGTAAAAGAACAAGTGACATACAGAAAAGCAAGAAAACGCATTCGTATAGTTTTTGATATTTTAGGGAAATAATATATTAGTCATTTGTTGTTTGTAAGAATCATCTTCAACTCAATAAAATTCATGGTGTGTCTTGTATAACTCAATGTGTCTATTTAATTTTAAAATTGACATTTATTTTTATAAAAACATTAATTAACATACATAAAACCAAGAAAAAAAATTCAGTTTCCATAGATATTTAAGTAAAAGTCTCTATTATTAATTTTTGATTTTTAGGAATCATAAGAAACTCAATATGAATCATGGTATGGCTGGTATAACTCAAATTATTATTTTTTATTTAAATTTGTCATTATTTTCAATAAAAACAACATGTTACACACTGAGAACCGGGGAAACACATTTGGATGTTTTAATATTTTTAGGAAAATTATCTATCATTAATATTTTGATGTGTATGAATCAGACACACCTCAATCTGTTACATGGTGTTTCATGTATAACTCAAATTGTATCTCTTTAATTAAACATGACATTAATTTAAGTAAAAACCAACATGTGATAAACTAAAAACCAATAAAATGCATTCTGATTGTTTTTATAATTTAAAATAATGATCCATTAGTTAGTTATGATGTGTAGGAGTTATCCTAACCTCAATTAGATTAAAAGTTTGATCGGTATGAGTGAAAGTTTTTGCTATCATTTTAAAATTGACATTTTATTTCAAAATGTGTCCCTCACTGAAAACCAATAATGCATGCTCTGATTTTCATGATAATTTAGAAAAATGATTCATAAGTAATTTTTGATTTGTATGAAGCAGTATCATGTCAAAATGACACACGATGTGACTGGGATGACACATAATGTGTGTTTCATGTTTGAAATGACATTTTTGTAAAAAAACACATGTTATATACTGAAAACTAAGAAAACACATTCAGATTGATTTCATACTTCATAAAAATGATCGATAAATATTTCGTGATAGGTATGATTTAACCAAACCTCAATTTTATGCACGGTGTGATGGGTATAAATCCAAATGTGTGATTATTTGAAATTTAGAGTTAATTTAGTAAAACAACAAATGAAATACTCAAAACGGAGAAAACCCGAATGGTCCAAAGGCCTTAATTTTTTTATTGATTTTGATAACCTCCCTTTCCAAGTATGAGGGAGAACCCTTACAAGGTCTGTAGGCTCAGAGATTACATGTCCCATATGGTTATAAGATTACATGACCCGAAGGTCTTAGGGAATTCAACCAGACTATCAACAAATAACTACCCCTCCCCAACATCTACATCATGATAGTATCTCTCCACCTTCGCATGGTCGTCTGGCTAGGATTCTCATGCAAGCACAAGCTAGTCCCGAGGGCATTTCCATACCCTCTCATTCTGAAAAATCTATTTGGATATGGTCTAGTGAGTGCACCTTCTCTGAATCCTCTTCTGGGGATTCTTCTTTTTTGTAGTCTGTCTGGGGAAACTACATGTGACCCGAAGGCCTTGAGGTGGCCCAAAGGCCTTAAAGGTGGCCCAAAATCTCTACTGACCTGAAGGCCTGGGTATCTCTAAAGCCTTAAGGACCCCAAGCCCAAACCGGTGGCCCTAGGAGAATAGTTCCAGCTACTACAGTACCGAACAGTAACTGCTACAGTTCCTACTATAGTACCACACAATATACAGTTCTGTTACAGTACCTGTACAGTGTACAGTCCTGCTACAGTACCTACACTGTTTACAGTTCTATTATATTACTACTAAAGTGTCTGCTATAGTACTACTACAGTACTACTACAGTATCAAAAATATGCCTCAACCTGGTTTTGAACATGGGTCTTGGGGATGAACATAAGGATACATCACCAACTAGGCTAAGGCTAATGTTCCAAAACTGAGAAAACACATTTGGATTATTTTGATAATTTAGGACAATGATCCAAAAATCTTTTTTGATGTGTGGAAATCAACCATACCTCAATAAAATTCACATTGTGACCGATATAACTCCAGATGTGTCATTTTAATTAAATATTGACATTTTTTAATGTATTCATTCATATTAGTGTTTACTTTATTTCATTATAGAATTACTAACATAATATAGTTTTTCAAATATTGGCAGAGTATTTTTTTCAAGTTAATCTTATTTACTCGACAAATGATACTGCATGAGAAAATTTTTCTAGAGGGACTCACGAGAGTCAAAAGATGAAATATTAATGGTTTAGAATGTTTGTTGGATAATAGTAAATGTAATTATATAATTCATTTGGTTTAAAATTTTAATAGAAATGTTTTTTTATTTATACCTTGGATGAACAATTTTTTGTTTATGATTTCAATAAAATGTATATAGATATGTTTGAAATTATAGCATTTTTTGAAATTACAGTTTGAATATAGCATTTGAAATTTAAGGATTTTTCTTTTTGGTGTGCTCTTATATGAATAGAACATTGCAGGTAGCTAGTCCTTTATCAATTATTTTTTAGAATGAATAATGTACCCCATTTATTAGTTATTTGTAGCACTAAAAATGTGGACCCCCATTATCATTGTTGATAATAACATCACTTTTTACTGCTATTGAAAGCAACTTGTCACTCTATTAGAGGGCATATATGCAGTAGTGGCTGACAATCATCATGAGCACTACTGATATACAACATTTAAGGAATACACCTTCTAGAATCTACCATGAACATTATTGGGCCTTATATGGGATGCTGGAAAATGAAATGAATTAATATATAAATACCAAAATCTATCAAATAAAAAAAAGAAAGCAGAAAAACATTATCTTTAATTACCAATGATGAAGCCTAAAAACACTATTTTCATGAACAAAACCTAATTTTCAATCATTAATAGACATGAAAAATGATTGAAAATAACCACCTCATCTAAAAGCCTTTCTTCATTTGTATAATTCTCAAGAGGAATCATTTAGGTATTAAAGGACTTCATCATACACATGATCAAATCTAGAAACCACACAATATAGAAAATTAGAAGACTCGTAGAAAATGATGAAGGGCAAAAAGATAACTATTTCCTCATCTAAGGGAAGAAAGAGACCATGATCATCAATAATATAAATCATAAATTTTTCCAAAACACAAGCCAAGATAAAGATAATTTCTATAGTTTAAATATAAATCTAGGCTTTGTCCATTATGTCTCAGGATCATAAATTCTCCAAATATAATACCTAGGAAATAAAAAATAATCAAATCACTGACACATTGTAATGGCTCGGACCTCAATGGTCCATTAAATTGTGAAAATATAGTGTTGTATTTTTTGGTGGATGTCACAGTGACTCATTTCAAGAGTTTTCAAAAAATAAATTTTCCAACGTCAACTTGTCTAACAATTAGTTGTCCACTAATAGCTTACAAGGTCACTTAGCAAATAGTGAGTCAGGACTGGTGAGTTGGGATGGACATGTTAGAATAATGACTCATACCGATGACTCACGATATTAAGTCATGAATGTAGGACACCAGTGGTGAGTCCTCTAATGGTGGCTCATCCAATGGTACCAGTGACATGTCCAATGGTGATTCACCTAATGATGAATCATCAATTGTTAACCTGTCAAATGGCAAGTCACCAAATGAAGACTCATCCACCAATAGCTCATCCAATAGTGAGTCACCCACTGGTGACTCATCAACCGATAGCTCGTCCAACAGTAAATCACACTGGTGACTCCCAGTAGTGACCCATATAACGGTGAGTCATTTGGAAATTTTTTTCAAAATTATATTTTTCTTCTGGTTTTTCCTATTTCACCACTTTAATGTTTCCTTTAATGCTAAATGAGTTTAATACCATATTTAGTGGTTGTTGGATCCGTTTTGAATTGTATCTATCTTCTAAAAACCAGATTCTTACTTTGACTATCAATCCATGTTGTCCTAGTGTATATCCACCATTAACAAATTTTAAAAACTATTTCTCCCATTAATAAAAGATGTGACATTTGTAAGGTCGGGATCATTTTTCCTTGTGTGTTTTCCTTTATCTTGACGAGGCGGCCATAACCTTTCTTCCGTGTAGAGCTATGAGTTGTGCCACACATTTTTGGATCACGTTTTTTTGGAACTTCCTATTGTGTACATCCTCCCTTCTACCACACAATTAGGAAGTGATTATCATATATTATTCAAGGTATGGATCCCTTTATCTCTCATTTATTTGTGTATCATATAGGGTGGGTGTATTAATATCTCCATTATAAAGGTAGAAGAATACAAAATTAATAAAGATAAATGAATTAGTTTAATATCAACATGAGGGGCTAGGAAAGGGACAAATGATCATACTATTTTCTTGATATTTTGATCATTATGGTAAATTTTATGGGCTATATTCCTGTTGAAAATTATGTCCATTTGTGGTTCTTTTTTGCACACGTATGATGGATTGTGAATTCTTATTTTTTGTCTTTTATTGGGAGACTATATATATATATATGAAATTGATTAACCACATATATTTAGTTAATGAAATGGATACCCTATAATCAAAATTGTTGTGTGATAACCATTAAATTAAAGAGTGTAATTAAATAGGGGATGCCTTATTAAATCTTGAATTTGTGCCCTGTTAGGTTTGTATGATGTTTTGGGTTTCAACATTATTTTTTGATGTGGGGTGGTTTTGATGGTGTAATGGAATCTTAGGATAAGAAGTTGACTGATTGTGGAAGGGATGAGTAGTGTTGTGTACTAGGGAAGCGATCAGGTTGTTTTATGTTATGTTATTGGGTGTGGCTATAAGTTGGGGGTTTTTGTTATATGAGGATGGATTAGGAAGAATGACATTAAAGAATAATGTTGTAAGTGGTCGGTATAGGTAATTCACTCATTGTTTCTCCATGTGTAGCATGTCCAAATATTCAATCCATGTACCAGGATCAGTTATGTTATAATAAGAATGTGTATTAAGTGGAGTGGAAATATTAACTAGGTTAAATTAATGTGGTTCTTCTTCCCTCGTTTGTGTTTTTGTATGTGGCCTATTATGTTTTGTTCTTGGTAGTTACCGAAATAGTAATGGAATAAATAAATTGTTTAATAATTAATTAAAATTTGGATAAATGAATCGGATGGGGTGAGATTTGAGTAACGACATATTGTGTGGTTATGCATTTTGAGATTGAAGAAAATGTGGTATTGTGAGTTGGTTGTTGGTTGGAAACCCATAGGTTGGGAATGATTTTTTTTTATCATATATATATATATATGTGTGTGTGTGTAATTTTTTTTGATTCCAATATGCACCCCAAACTAGTTTAATACTATGTGTCTAACACACCCATCATCATAATAGATGGTGTATTTCCGAAACATCATAGTGGGAGGATGGATGGTTGGGTACCAGCTCTTCCCTTATCCCTCTTCCAAGAGTTGATAGTCAAATATTCTTTTGGATGGTTTTGGTTTTTGTGGCCAACGTGTGTGTGGTTGAGTTTTGCGTCCCAGGTCTATTCAGGATGAGATGTGTTGTGATTTACCAGGTGTCTTCCAGATGAGGTGTGGCTTGTGGCCCATGTGTTTTTGTGTGGGTGGTGGTGTAGTAATTGGACCAGGTGTTTTTGGTTGGAATGTGATGTGGTATGTAGAACATGTTCCTATGGGAGGGATGTGATGATCATTATTACACTAGGTGATAGGACTATGTGGGATTCCTAGGTGTGTGCAGTCGGGTTTTAGTGTGGTATGTTTGGAAGATGTGGGAGAACCCAGACGTGTTCCATTATGGTCAGAGAGAGGATAATCAATAGGAATGTGGTGGAGGGTACCCTATCATCAATGTTCTTAATATATTACATTACATGTCTTTCTTTACTTTGTGAGTATTCTTTGGTATGGTGGGGATGGTTAGTATACCTTGTTAGGTATTGTTAGTTATGGTGTTTTCTTATGGTAGAATTAGTATGCTACTCACACATATTGATGAGAAAATTTAGGTATTCCTAATGAGTATACTTCTATTCCCATACTTCCAATATAAACTAGTTCTTGCATTTCCAGGATGACTACATGGACTGTGTTGGGCATTACTGGCTCAAACTTAGGGAGATCTGGTGTCTCACTGTTTATCCTTTCTTTTGGTACATGTATTGGAGTTTTGATACATTTTTAATAGTTTTATTTATAATCTGGCATGTGGGATGGATTTTGGATTTCTATTATATATTTCATGGAGTTGTTTTGAGGTTGATACATCTTATCTACCAATCATATTTTCTTATAATGGGTAATGCCTCCCATATTGTCAGATCTTTTTACCTTTCTTGCTAATATACACCACAGGGCCTACTAAAGGCATGGATCAGGGGTCATTGTCTCCCATTTTTTTATTTCTATCTTAGGAGGGGCTTCTTTGGAGGGAGAAGGTCATGAATGAATGGTATCAGCGGCTGATGGTTGTGAGAAAGGATGGAGTTTGGGGTTTGGTATAGTGAGGATTTCATATGTTAGTAGGGAAATAATGTTATGTGGCCATGGTGTATGATATAGGCTAAGGAAGACCAACTAGGGAAAATTATTTTAGTCCCCCCATGTGATCTGATGCAAGGACACTGATCCTATCGTACGACCTAGGGAGAATACACTTTTTCATGGTATGTACCTGGGGAAAGGTACATTCATCATAATTACTTATGTTCATATCTAAATTGTTTTGTTTTAGGGGATTTGAAATGGATAACCTAATGAATTAAATTAGTTAAAATTAATCTCAAATAAAATTACATGCTACTCAGGATTATGAATTTATTTTTTACCTTTTTCAGCTACAGAAACTTGTCAACATTTGTGTCTAGATCGAGAAGTTGAGGTTCAGCAGGCCAATCCAGTTGATCAGCGGGGGGTTGATCTAGTGGAGGAGGATGACCTGTGGTAGAATACATTATGTTCTATCAAATATTATACCATGGAAAATAATTAATGTAGTGTTTCATAGATGGAGAAGGTGATATATATCAAGTATCTTGAGTCCACCTTCAGCTTGATTCAGGCTTCGATAGAGTATTGTGTTCATTTGGTAGTGATCCAGATGTGGTGAGCTACATGTCAATGGTGGATGTTGTACCTGGGGGATTGGGAGGAGTCTGACATTCTGTGGGTCTATTTTGAGAAGGAATTATGAGCATAATTTCTTTCATCGACCATTAAATATGAGAAGAAGTGATTGTTATACTCCATCCATTAGGGGAGTATGTCAGTACACGATATGAGGATTAAGTTCAATTATCTCCTTATTTTTTCATGAATGGATTTCTGGATGAGCATCCTCATGTGAGATTCCTAGAGGAGGAACTTATTCCTTCTATCTAGTATGCGATAACACCCTTTAAATTTTTGTCATACATTGAAGTCCATTAGAAGGTGGAGGTAATCAAACTAATGCACTTGTGATGAGGACTACCTCAAGAGGGGAGCTGGAAGAGTTCTTTGAGAGGCAGAGCCACTATTAGTAGATCTTAGGTTCTTGTACATTTGAGTTTTTTATCGGAACAGAAGTGACCTAATCAATTTCCCTTGTAAACTTCTAGTGCTAGTTGTTCCTATTCCACTCCTACGGGTTTGGGACTGATGTTTTTTTATATGGAGTTTATGAAAATATTAAAAATTAGTTCCCAATGTCCATTTGATCTCATTATGGTAGAGTTGGATAGGTTTCTTGAGACCATCAGAAGCTGTTTCAGTCTAGGAAATTTTAGTAGCAAGGACATCAGGCTCTCGCCCCACCAAGGGGTGATGGAGTAGGTAGAGTCTGACCTCTGGGTTTTCCTCAGGGACCTAAACCTGAGATTAGTCATTGAGGCCATCTTTAGTTGAGGGTAAGAGGAATTGGGGGTGGTTAGTTGTACGCCATAGAGGTAGCAGTTCCCTCAGGTCCATATATCATTATTGCTATGATCATCTTTTTTATTAACCTTTTTTGTTCTTTGTTTGATTTAGGATCTTCACACTCCTTTGTTGTAACCAATATTTCCCATGTCCCGTGATTATATGTAGGGAGGCCTCTAGTTTCTCTAGTGTTGATTACACTAGTTGAAGTTCAGACCAACTTGTTTCACGTGTTCAGGGGATGTAAACTGATGATAGGACAACATCAGTCCCATGATAATATAAGCTTGATGCAAATGCAACCATACAATTTCATTCTATTCATCGACTGGTTGTATTCAGTGAATTCTGTTATCAACTTCTTCAAGGGAAGAGTTCTATTTTTATACATGGATGGTCTGTGAATGGCTTTCATTGGTGAGTTGAGATTCCATGTGGGATGATAGTGTAAAGTGCCTCTTCATTCATTGTTGGTCGATCTGTCAGTAGTGTCATTGGATTTTAAGATGGTGGATATTCCCAGATTTTATAGGGATTTCTTGGATAGTTTTCTTGAGGATGTTGCGATATTACCCCCTTGACATGAATTTTAGTTCGGGATAAACTTATAAGCTATTTCTTGTCCAATTTTGATGGATCCTTATTATATGGAACCGTCTATGTTGTTGGAGTTGAGGATACAAGTTTATAAACTGATGAAGAAAGGATTTATCCAGCCTAGTGGGTCGATATGGGGTGCTCCAGTGTGGTTTTAAAATAAGTAAGATGGTGGTATAAGGTTTTATATAGACTGTCAGAGGCTTAATCAGGTGACAGTCAAGAACCGTTACCCTCTCCCAAGTATAGATGATCTGTTTTGACCAGTTGAGTAGAGAAAGTTGATTTTCTAAGATCAATATGCATTCTGGATATCTCTATTTGAGGGTGAAAGTGGTAGATATCCCAAATACTTCTTATATATGCATTTATGGGCACTTTATGTTCATATTCATTCCTTTTGGTGTTGAAAATTCACTATCTGTGCTCATGGGGATTACGAACTCTGTTTTCCATGAGTTCTTGGACCGATTTATCATCGTATTCATTAATTACATCTTGGTCTACTCAAAGTTAGAGGAGGAGCATACCAAGCATCTCAGGATATTTTTGAATGTCATCTGACACCACCAGCTCTAAAGAAAGCTATCTATGTGAAATTTCTACACATGAGAGGTGATTTTCCTAGGACATGTGGTGTCATAGTAGGGTGTAGCAGTGGACCCATTAAAGGATGAGGCGGTTTTTTCTTGAAAAAAACCAAATAATGATGTAGAGGTTCACAATTTTCATAGTTTGTTAAGCTATTATCAGCTATTTTTACTCGATTTCTATTCAGTTGAAGATCTTTTGATAGCTCTAACTTGAAAGGAATAGAATTTTGTGTGGATATAGCAATTCAATGTAGAGCTCAACTATCTAAAGTGGAATTTGGTCAGTGCTCTAGTTCTTTGGTTTCTGAAGGGGTAATGTTCGAGGTGTTTTTTGATTCGTCCCATCTTGGATTGGGATGCTTCTTGATGCACTAGTAGGGAGTTATCTCTTTTGGGTTGGGGATGTTACGTCCTCATGAATGTCACTATGCCGCACATGATCTAGAGCTACTAGAGGTCGAGTTTGTGATGAAATTGTGGAGACACTCTCTCATTGATGAGCACGTTATGGTCTTTATAGATCATAATAGATTGAGGTATATCTCTCTCTTGTGAAATCTGAACATGAGATAATGGAGGTGGATGGATTTTTATCAGGACTATGATTTTGAGATCTCTTACACCACGAGAAAGGGTAATTTCATGGATGATACTTTGCTAATGAAGTCACCGAATGAGGTATTTCATGAATCTGTAGATGATTGGAAGGCGATAGAGGAGTTTGTTGCCATATAATTCGATGAATGAATGGAGGGTGTGAAGGCCTATTTTTTTAGATGAAAGTGAAGTCTTTTATGATGAAGTAGGTGGAATATTATCATTGGGGAGACTCATAGGAATAGTTGATGCATGATCATGTTGAACATGGTGGTTCTCTAGAGGGATGGTCATAGGATGGTTAGAATGAGATGTTATTCTATGGGAGGCTTTTTGTTCCAGTGGAGATGAATGAGGGAGTCCTCTGTGAGTCTCAAAGATGACTTTTAGCAGTGCGCCCGAGAGTTTCCAACATGTACCATGTCTTGAAATAATATTTTTGGTGGTTTGAAATTAAATGGGTTGTAACAAAGTTTGTGGTAGAGTGCTTAGTGTTCCAAATGGTGAAGGATGAGCATTGTGTTAATATTGGTTTGTTACTGGCCTTAGATGTCCCTATGTTAAAGTGGGAAGACATCTAAATGGATTTTGTCACAGGGTTATGAAGAACCCAGGGAGGCTATGATGCTATCTTGGTAGTAGTGGATCGGTTGAATAAATCAGATCACTTCATAACAATCAAGTAGTTCAGTGCAATGGATGACATGGAAAAGAGGTATGTCGATGAGGTAATGCAGCTTCATTGAGTTTTGAGATCCATTGTCTCGGATCTAGATACAAATTTTACCTGATGTGTCTAGAGTTTATTTCATCATACATTGGTCACTCGGTTATGCCTCAATACTGGTTTCCACCCTCAGACTAATGGGAATACAGAACAGACTATCAAGACGCTCAAAGACATATTGCGGGCATGCGTCATTGAATTTTGAGGATATTGGGTATGACACTTTCCCTTGGTATATTTTTCATATAATAATATCTATCACTCTTCCATTGGCATGGATCTATTTGAATCTTCATACGGATGACCATGTCATTCACCTTTGTGCTGAGAAGAGGTTGGGAAGACAGTTTTTCTTGGCCCCGTGGTTGTGCAGAGCATGACAGAAAAGGTTTAAGTTGTTTATGAAAGGGATAATGTGGTGCAGGACTGACATAAGTCATATTCTAATCGTAGGAGAAGGCACTTGGAGTTCGAGGTTTGGGACCACATGTTCTTGATGTTTTCCCCTCGACATGGGAATTGGAGGTTTGGTAGGGGGAGTTAGCTTTCTCCCAAGTTCATCAGACCCATCTAGGGGTTGGGGTGCATTGGCAAGGTGGAATACTAGGTAGAACTACCAATGTAGTTAGAGTGGATTCATGAAATCTTACACATCTCCCAACATGGTCAGTATATTCATGATGAATCCCATGTCATAGACTGGGGAGAGATGGATATCGAAGATGATGTATTGTACATGGAGAATTTAGTAGGTATTTAGGATCATTGAGATAATTTGTTGTGTATATGGACCATTGGTTTTGCTCACATGTTGTGGATTCATGGTGGCCTGGAGGATAGTACTTGGTATTGGGAAGTGTATATGTGATCCTAGTACTGAGGTTTGTTTAAAGTTTTGGGAAGTTCTATTTTTCTTGTAATGTAATGTTTGAACATTGTTTTCAATGAGATGATTTTTTCCCTTATACCACAATGTGTGATAAAATACCAAACATGTGAAGAGAGGAGAACACAATTCCTAATTGAGATGAAATAATTGTGATGATATTAAACCTATGTGGGTTAGTCAGTTCCTCCTATAGTGGATAGTATCCAAACATGGAGTACATAATTCCCTGATTCCTATGTTCGGGATAACATGGTTGTTATTTTTGTATGTTTTCCTTCGTGTTCATTGTGTTAGTAGATTTCAAAGGTTGTGTTCGTGGATGTGGAAAATTTCAACTCTAGTTTTTGAACAATATAGGGTGGTTTATCATTGAACATTTTTGTGTTTGGTTTGTAGAGATTAATTAAGCGTGGAAAGATCCTTGAGAGGTATGTCATGGAGTGGTTGTTTTGTACCCTCTTTCTTTTGGGATTTGTTTTGAATATTTGAGGGAATGAATAGTTTCAGAGGTATCTGATGTAATGTATCTATCCTCTCTAGTCCATTACTTTTTAAAAATCTAGTGTTTGAAGTGTTTTGGGAGGTCATTGTGTCTCATTTCAAGAGTTTTTTAAAAAACCAATTTTCCAATAGTAGATCATCTAATGGTGAGTCTTCCCCCAGTTGCTCGGACCGCATACTCATCCAATGGAAAGTCAGGATCAGTGAGTTAGAATGGTGACTCACACCAGTGAATCATGATGGTAGGTCATGATGATAGGTCGTCAGTGGTGACTCGTCCAATGGTGTCTCATCTAATGGTGAGTCACCCCACAGTGACTCATCCACTGTTGAATCATCCGACAGTGAATCATCCACTAGTAACTCATCCAATAGTGAGTCTCCAAACTGTGACTAATCCACTGATAGCTTTTCTATTGGTGATTCACCCCACAATTACTCATCCACTAATATCTCATCTAATGGTGAGTCACACTGGGGAGTCGCATTGGTGACTACCAACAATGAGTCTCTTAATAGTGATTCATTTCTAACAGTTTTTCATAATTCCAATTTTCCTCCAATTTTTCCATATTCCCCCCTTTGATGTCTCCATTGATGCTAAATGAGTTTAATATCATATTTAATGGGTTTGTAGAACCATTTCTAATCGTATCTATATTTTAAAAACATGATGCATACATTGAATTCAAAACCAAATAGTATTTGTCATGATCCACCATTAATGGATTTTAAAAACTATTATTCCTATTGATATATGATATGTCCTTTCAAAATATGATATAATTTTTTCCTTTTTATTTTCCATTTCCCTTTACGAGGGGCCTGTAACCATTCTTCCCCAAGGATTTATGCAGTGTGCTACACCTTTTTGGACTACATTTTTTCCTTGAGGATCTTCCTACAGTGTATGTTCTCCTTATTCAGCACCACCAAAAAATGTTAAACATCTATTCTTCGAGGTATATATCCCTTCGTCTATCATTTATTTGTGTATCATATGGGATGGGTTTGTTAATGTCTTCATTGTAATGATAGTAGAATACCAAATTAATAAAGATAATTGAATTAGTTTATGATCAACATGAAAGGCTGGTAATGTGATGATGGATTGTACTGCTTTCTTGATATTTTTATCATTATTGTAAATATTATGGGAAATATTCCTACTAAAAATAATTTTTGTTGGTGGTCCTTTCTTGCGCACCTTGGATTTCTTATGAATGATTATTGGTTGTCTTTTGTTGAGAGGTTATATATATATATATGTGTGTGTGTGTGTGTGTGTGTGAAATTCATTATCCAAATATATTTACATAAATTATTGGATAATCTATGATCAAACTTGTTCTGTGATAAACCCTGAATTAAATAGTGGAATTAAATAAGGGATGTTGAATTAAATATGGAATTTGTGCCTTGTGTAGTTTGTATGGTGACGAATTTGTGTACATGGTTGTGTGATGTGGGGTTATTTGGAAGGTGTTATGGAATCTGAGGTTTGGAGATTGACTGATTGTGGAATGGATGAGAAGTGTTATCCTATGGGGTTGTGATCGGGATTTTCTATGTTATGTTCCTAGTTGTGGCTATAATTTGGGGGTTTGTTCTTATGAGATAATGGATTGGGTGGAATGACATTGAATATGGTTGATGGAAGGGGTTGGTATGGGTAATTAACTTGTAGTTTCACCATGATTAGCATGCCCAAATATTCACTCGGTGTCTCTGGATTGGTTTCTTATAACATGAATGGGTGTTAAATGGAGAAAAAATATGATGTGGGATAAATTACCATGGTTCTTCTTCCACCATGTAACTTTTTTTATGTAGATTGTTATGTTTTTTGATTGGTAGTTTCTTGGAACGTAATGGGATAAATAAATTATTTAATAAAGAATGTGAATTTGGTTGAATGAATTTTCTTGGGTATGATTTGAGTTTTTACATGTTGTGTGGTTGTGCATTTAGAGGTAGCAAAAAATGTGGTGTTGTGAGTTGTTTGTTGGTTGAAAACATGTAGGCCTGTCTTGATTGTTTGGTATCATAGATATATATGTATGTATGTATGTATGTATGTATGTATGTATTTTCCTTTGTGATTTCTTTATGCACCCCACCCTTGTTGATAGCAATGTGTCTAAAACCCACATCATCAAAGGGGAGGGTGTTTTTCCCAAACATCTTGGTGGGAGGATGGATGGCGGGAATCCCTCTCTTCACGGATCCCTCTTCAATGATGTGATAGCCTAAGATTCTTCAGGAAGGTTGTGCTTGGTGAGGCCTAGGTGTGTGCAGGTGAGTTGTGCTTCCCAAGTGTCTTTAGGATGAGATGTGTTGTGCTTCCCCAGGTGTCTTTGGGATGAGTTGTAGTTTGTAGACCTGATTTTCATGGGTGGATTGTGGTTTAGTATATGTCCTAGGTGTTTACAGGCATGATGTGATGTGGTATGCAGCCCTGGTTTCTTCGGGTGGGATGTGATGATCTTCATTTTAATAGTTGAAAAGACTATCTGTGAGGCCATGGTTGGTGCAGACGGGATGTGGAATGGGATGTTCAAAAGCAATGGGAAGCCAAAACCTTTTCCATTAGGCTGTAAGAGTGACTAATTAAGGGGAAATTGGTGTGGGGTATCCTATCATTGATCTCTTTACTATATTACTTACTCGATATTCATTATTTGGTGATAATACCTTGGTAAGGTGGGTATGGTTAGTATGCCTTGTTAGGTGCTTCGGGTTATGCTATTTTCCTACGAGAGTATTTGAATTCTTATCTCACTTTTTCATGAGAGAATTTGGTTTTTCCAAATATGTAAACCTGTTTTCTCACCATACATATATAAAATTGGTTTTATGTTTCTAGGTGGACTACATGAGAGATGTTGGGCAATACTTGAACAAACTTTGGGATAGATTTTGTGTCACTGTAGAGATTTTATATTGGTACATACCTTGGAGTTTTTATGAATTTATAATAGTTTTATTTTAAAAAAAAATTCATGTGTGATGGATTTTGAATTTATTTTATATATTGTATGGTGTTGTTTTCAGTTTGATACATCTTATCTTCTAATATTTTTTTCTCATAAAGGGTAATTCCTTCCATATTGTGAGATCTTCATACACTTGGATCTAGTCGCCACCCTAGGGGCTACTGGAGGAAGGAATCAGGGGTTATTATCTCTATTTATTAATTATTATATTTGGAGGGGCATATTTGGAGTGAGGGGGTCATGACACACATATCCTCTATGAACATGGTATGTAATTCCTTGTGAATATATACCCATAATAAATCCATTCCATTCGAATATAAAAATTCACATCATGAGCCACTGGTTTGTCAAACCCCATCGACTATTTCAACTTTCTTTCTTGCTACAGAGTAATCGATGGTTCTTCGTTTTAACCCTTAATCTCTCAGTGAATGACTTCTAGACTCTGCATATTCGTCTTCCATTTTTCACCCCCTCCTATGTTACCAGATCCCCTAATTTATGACTCCTCATTGAATGATATTTTTATCAGAATGATTCCATATTTATTAGTTGGAATTTATCCTTTCCCAGAGATTCGCATAGAAGGGTTTAACCAGGGTTTGATAGAAAGATCCCTAAAACTAGTGTTCCCAGAAAATGCTTTTAAGAAAACACCCTTTCAGCACTAGTGGATGTTGGTTGTGAGTTTCTGCATGTATCTCCATCCAGTTACCTTGATTTGTGAACTACGTTGCTTAGTGAGATCTATATACCCTAGGCGGGGTTTTGATCATTCACTGAAAATACTTCTATAGAGTATTTTTAATAGACTTAGTCTCATCACTCTTGATCTTTCAGAAAATGGTGTTTTTATCTTTTTAATAGGTTTTTCAGCTTCCACTCTGGTAGTGACTCCCCCTAAGCAGGTGTGAAGATTGACCTCCTAGGTCTCTTCTTACCATTATTTAATCTATCCTTTATTTATTCTATTAGATATTCTATGGGATATTTCTTATTTGAGGATGTTCAAAAAACTCATTTGATCAACACTTCAGTGGACATGATCTATGTGGAGAGGTTTATCTCTATTCACCTCTTCTAAAGATGATTTTCCTCAATGTGGGAGAATCATTTTCATGGTCATATAAGATCATTACTTCCTTTCTGGTTTTCTACTTCTTAAAATTAATTCTTTATGGTCATTCTTTATCCAATTGTAGAAGATATGGTTCACAGTCTCATCTATCTTGCCGTAATAAATCTACTATGTTTATCTCCTATCCAACCTCCCCGAATGAATTTATTTTTATATTGGTCTGTCCTATTCCCTCCCTTCCTCGCCTCTCTACCCACAACGTTCACTCAAATATATTTTTTAACCTGTCCCCTCAGATACCTCAATAGCCCCTCTGGTCTTTCCCTCAATTTCGGCTTCCCCCCTCCTCTCTCTTCGACCCTCATGTTTCATCCAACATGGATTTGGTAATTCATATACCACCAGTGAACCACTAGAAGAGCTGTTCTTCCCACCATTTCAATCCACCATAGAGAATGTAAGGTGGTGGAAAAATTTTCTTCCCCTTCTTTCTGCACTCTTAATAATCTGGGACCTTCAGGAGCTGAATCATTGCCTACCTCTAATATGTTTTTAGTTTCATATAATTCCTCCAATATATCTATGAAAATTTGATAACTAGATCCTCTATCCCCCTTCCTTTCACCCCCTAATAGTGTTGTTTCAACTAGGTCCCAATGTAGATTCCTAGAATTCTTATCCTCGTCTACTATTTCATCCCATCTGGTAGTTTCCAAACTCTCCAAACCCCTCTATTAATGTTCACTTTAATTATTCGTAATTATGGTTTCTTTGGAATAAGGTAAAGATAATATTTCATCTCAAATGATATCCATAATATAAAGTCCCATATAGTGTCCATGCTGGATCCAAAACAACCTCATACTAAGATGTCATACTTATCTCATATAAGTATGATAATAAACTTCATGAATGATGCCCCTCGAAACCAAATCATTTTAGTGTTTTGGAAATCATAAATTTTAATGGAATTCATGGGTTCATTTTAACAATACATTACCACCAATATAAGTACAGGTACATATAAATTCTTCCATACTTTCACCTATACCAAATGTGATACTCGTGAAATAGAATCCTTGTGGAAGGATCTATCATCAATTGACCACAAGGTGTTACCATGGTTTTTGATAGGTGACTTCCACATTATTTTGGATCCTTATGAAAGGAATATATGAGTTATATACTTGAGTATGGAACTCCTTGAATTCGGTCCATTTATATCTTTAATGAGCCTTGTGAATTTGGGTTCGTCAGGTAACCATTTTAAATGGTGTAATAATCACTGAGGTTGGGGGAAAACCTATTTCCGACATGAAATATGTTTGTATAACCATCATGTAATATCAACCTTCATGGACATCAAGGGTTCCTCCTTGTTAGGGATCTTTTTGATCACTCTCTGCTTCTGATCCATATTATTATCGATTTTTGGATGCTTCAGGGATTAATCTAGTTTAGGGAATTTGATTGTTGGGTCTCCACAATAATTTGAGATGACAGAAATGAGATATTAATACATGGGCCAAAAAAACATCCATCTAGACTTATGGATTAGGAGGAGTGGAAATCTGATATTTTTTTCTCGAAGATAACATTTAGGGGGAATGTGTTGAGGATATTTTCCATGAAATGACTCCAATAAAACACAGGTTGGAAGAATGAATTCTTATGACAGAATTATTGGCTCGAAATTAGTCTAGGGTTAAGTTTCTTAAATAATAAGAGAAAAATAGGCTCTTCTTCATTCTTACATCATGGAAAAAATTTAGGTCTTCGAACAAATTTTTTTTTAATATAACGGAACTTATAATTCTGATCAAGACAAGGTTTGAGTTATGAAGGATTCATTCTTTAGGTCTTTTAGTTTTTGTCATGATCCTCGCATGAAAGGTCGGTACCTATCTGGCTAGGCTGCTATTTTTTTAAACGTACACCACATGGTCTAAAACAAATATAAATATATCCTAAAGTTAGTTTTGGATGAACAAGTTATTAATTAGGCTACTCTCTTGATTAATCCAGCTGACACACCAGGCCTAGATAGATTCTATGGATCCTTATAAATTTCATCCCCAGATCCAATTGTGTTTCTTTGGAGAGTCCATAAAGGATTTGTTTCACAGGGGCTATATTCCACTTGTGTCTAGTGTCACCAAGATAGTTATTATACAAAATATTAAATATCCACATTCATTATACAATTCAGGCCGATAAACCTTTATAATTTTTTATAAATGTTTTTAGCTTTCACAATAAACAATAGCTTATCTTATCAACTTCATTAATGGGTCTTAAAATAACAAAATGGATTCTTCAAGGGAAGGATGATTCAGGGACCCATATATGTACCATAATAAATGATCAATGATCTTAATAAAAGGGTTTTAGGATCTATCATTGCAATAAAACTAGATATTGAGACATACAATGGTCGACTCGAGTATCCCTTTATTATAAGCTCCCACCCTTACATGGTTTTCTCTAGAGGGGTGTTTGATCTATTATTTAGTTTCTTTATCTCTCGGTTGTTGTCGACTATGTTAATGGGTAAAAACTAGGGATACATCAATTTTGTTTGTGGTTTGAGGAAAGGAGACCCCTTATATAATAGTACCTTAATTCTTATATAAAATTCACTTAAAATCTTCATAAAAAGGAGTATCTTTGAAGTCAATGTTTCCACTTTTCGGTGGAGGTGAACATGTCTTAGTAAATCATACCTCATGTTTGAAGATGACAACATCATTTTTATCGATGTAAGAATGCTTTCAAACTGGTGAATCAGTAATAACCTTGATGATTATTTCATGTGTAGTGACAAACATATTAATCAATAGAAAATTATCATATATATTTCAAGTCAATGTGTGGACAGAAGGGTGATATTTATTTAATATATCCTAGGAATCTATATGAAGAACTTTCCAATGGATTATATTGGAGTTCATATTTCCTCCCCATTGATTCTCCTATATCAAACTGAAAAGGTGGTTACTGGGATCAATGGAGGAATCACAAACTCAATGAACCATTATTATTTATTTGGTTGAAGAATCGACCGTGTTAACTAAATAATCTCTTCAATACCCTTGCATGACCACTCTATAGTTAAATATTCAAATACTATCATTAAAAACACTGATAACATCAGGGATGATTTTATTTGGGATGCCCATTCCAAGGGAATCATCATTGGGCTTCATGGGCTAGGTTGGAAAGGCTGGTGAGAGAAGGATGGACTAAATTCAATAGTATCATTGTTACAAAGCGAGAAATCAATCCAAAACATACATGGGAGGTTATTGAAGGCAGATAACTATTGGGTAAATTCATTTATTAAAAATATGGCATAGAAATGGGGAACCAGAGGCGAATGCCTTTTTCCATTATGGTAAGATCTATAACCTATTAATCTATCATTTGAACATCATGTGTGATTTACTATCACTCAAGGAGATATCAACCTTTGAAACCATAATTTTTATGGCTATAAAATTTGTTTCCCAGGATGTCAAGCCCCAAAATTAACTTTCAAGCATTTATGTAGGAATATGGAGTTCATCCCAACTATTTGTGACAATGATCAACGAGCCAAGTTTGTGCTTATTGACTTTTCATATACTGATGAAAAATGTATTTTCACCACATCATCATATGGTATTTTATCTATTAAGAAATTTTGTAGGGTTCTTCAATGGATGATTAAGATGGACTATTGGGGAGAAACTCTACGGTGCAAAGGCGTTCTCCCAATGTTGGTCTTTGTTGTTTGGAGGTTTAGACACCATGATGTTCCAATGGATGATAATATCTAGAGTATGGGTATACATCACTCCTTAAGGTGAAATTGTTGTAGAAATAATAGTTTTGAGTCCTATCATCACCTATTTTATGAGATAAAATGGGCATAAAATGTCCGGTGTACCTTTCGTAGTTTCATAGATATTCATTATCATAATTTTAGAGGTAATTTTTTTCTGGATCTATAGTTTGATGGATTAGATAACAACGTTAAAGTGATGATAGTAAGAATGATAATTCTTATTTGACAGTTATAGTATGTTTGGAAAGAAGGGAGTGAATAAAAATTCAAGTGGATTAAATGTTCAATGATGACCATTTTCTCATAATAAAAAACCTGCTATTTGATCTGGTGTTACCGTTTACAGAAAGGATGGTATCTCCCTCTCTTAGTCTTGTCAAGGCTACTGGAAGATCAAAAAATCATTCCCTTAACCCATCCCCGGGCACTGAATACCACAACTTCCCTCTAGTTCATGCTTAAATCTCAATATATATGGGTCATGTAACATGATAGAAATGTAGTTTGGTGGTATCGTTCATGACACCCGGGACTAGTTATCATTTATTACAAATATGTTCTTGGGTTTTCAATCTCTTTGATGAAAAATCCAATGATATGTTTACTTGTATAGAGATTTTCCATCTCAATAAAACCAATCTTTCCATTTTAGAAACTAATTCCATGGTGCATTATAACTCTATGTGTGGATGCATATATCCCCTTGGAAGATTACTTATCATGTGTGCAAGTAAAGTATCCTCATTACTAACAACATTGTAATTACTGACACATGGAATGAGGGAAAAAAGGAGGATAACTTTTTTTCTTCCAATGACCAATGAGATTCTTCTATTTTTTTGTTATTCATGTGTTAGATCTCTCCCCATAGTATGTGTTCATATTGTTAGAGGTGTTTCTCTTGGGATTCACAAATTTAGACCCCAATTATCACATTCTTCATTTTATTCTTGAACAAGAGGTTAGGCTTTCCTCCTCTTTACTGAATCAGAAATTTGAGTTAATAGATACACATATCCCTCCTTCTATATAATATCTAAAATATCACTGCACTAGTTTTTCCATATCTCAAAATATTAACACCCAACACATTACTAACCAGTAAAGACATTGTTGGATTTATCCCACAATATAAAAATCACCACTGTTACCACAATGTGATTAAACCATTTATTTGGGGTTCCTAGTTATCCCACCACATTAATGAAAATTTCAAAATATAGGGGTCATCAATATATGAGTAGGAATTTTATTTTTGAAGGAAAAAATCATAAGAATGATAGTAGAAACAACTATTAGGAGAATACCGATAAAAATAGTTATCTAAATAAATCTAGCATCTAAAATTAAATGAAAAAATATGAAGAATAGAAAATTATTGTGCCCAAATCTGAGCCCAAAATTCTAAATAAAAGATTGAATCCATGCCCCAGATTCTAATGGATGGATCACAACTATTTGGTAATAACATGAACCATGAGAGAATTTGAAACCATGTATTGTTCATTATTATGACGAGAGTCATAATTTTAATTGTTTTTTTATATTAATTTAGTGACGAGGTGCACTAATCTTCTACTATGTGTCTGCCACCTATGATATATGGATTGGTGTGGTGAAACATCTAATGGTAGTTTGTTTTTTTTGGATGGTTATCTAGTCTATTTTTATTTCCCCTCACCCATGACTATATTGGGATTTTGTAGATAAGATGTTTGATGTTGTGAATAATAGTGAGATAAAAAGTTGGGGTTTATTTATAGGGAAACTTTTCATTTTTTATAATGACATGAGTTATAGATGTAATAAATATATTTGAATTCAAGCACTTTTTGTGAGATACGGTAAGATATGAAGTACTTAATTATGGCTAATTTTTACATCTACATAAAACAGATGTAACAGTATTCTGAATTCACATTGAAATGATTTTGTGTCATGGAATTACCTACGGAGTATGCTTATGCCAACCCCTTTTTTATATATATCACATTGTTGATTTATAGGTGTGTGCTGGTGGTGGAATTGGTCATTGATAAATTAATATTGATGAGTATTTTGAGTTTCTATATTGATTTTTAGGCCTAAATTAATTATATTCTATGGTTACGTCATCAATTTTCATTTTTTTGTTATTTTTATGCATGATATTTATTTAATTTGTTATATTTATTCCATATATGATTGTTATTTTAATTTATTTATTGTTATTGTTTTTATATTTGTAGGGTAATACCTCCCAGTTATATGTTTTACATATTTGATGATATCCACTAAAGGCTTTCTGATTAAAGGAGACCATGGGGTAATAAAAAACTCATTTCTATATTTGGAGGAGTTCTAGTGGGATCTAATAATGAAATATTACTATAAATGTGAGATTTTCTAGATGAATTCTAAAATAGGTAGTAAAGAGAATTTGTTTTTTTATTGGTAAGACAATAGTATATCTGAACACATGATGGGACATATAATAATGAATCATATTAGGCATGACAAAATTATACATTTCAATGTATGGATTCTTATGGTATTGTTTACTGTCTCTATGTTACCATATTAGGTGTGGACACATGTCATGTATTTTTAGGTTATGATGATTGGGTATTGTGTAAATAAGAGATTAGTAACCATAGGGTATACCATGAAATATACGATTGTAATTATTTTTTATTATATATTTTATAAAGGGAATGATCATTATTGTGTGATAGAGGAGGTGAAACAAGCACCAGATTCATGATAAAGAATTGATGAGACATATGATAGAAAACAAAAAAAATTCTGAAATTAGTTTTTATAAAAAATTTATTATAATTCTTATGATGGGAAGAAAGAGTGAAGGATTAATGATGTGGACCTATAATTTCATATTTTATGGAGTCATGATGAATATTTTGTTTCTCTAAAAATTATTTTTCATGATATACTAATAAGGAGCGGTACTGTGACATCATGATCCCAACCCATGACCTTGGTTATGATTAGAATACCACAATACTAAGGTATAACCCCTTGGAACCAAATTTTGGTAATAAATTCTTATAGTTTTGAAATGTAGTAGGGAAAACATAACCTTAAATATCTTACCCTAAAATATAAGAACTCAAATGAAAAGTATAAATATTATTCTTTATAAAACCATCCAAAATTTTGAAAACTATAAAGAAAATAATTGGAGAACATTGCAACCAACAATATCTTCAAATATGTTTGCAATACCAAGAAATAAAAAGGAAATATATGGTACAAAAAATGAAATTTCAAAATGAAAAACATGATTTTTATAAAACAAAATCTCCAAAATCAATCACTTAAGACTACAACATCACAATTCTATTCTAGTGACGTAAGAGGTCTTCTTATTTCCTAAATTATATTGTAAAATTAATTAATACACACCTAGATTCTTATGAAAGGAGAGATTATATAACTCGGTAGAAAACCCCCAAAGAATTTTAACATATACCGCATCCAACAGAATTTTGTTTCTCACATTTCATTTATAAAAATTGGGAAATATATGATAAATAGACAGGACCATTATAAGCTATATAAATAACCCACACAAAAAATCCATATTTATTTTAACCCTTTATTTAAATAAATAAAACCACACCACAACTCATACAAATTTGTTGCAAACACACACATACCCATGAAATACACCAATCCCTCTCCTTTTGGAGCTAATACCCCAACATAGTACGTCACTAATCAATTTGAGACTAATTTATTGGTCTAAAATATTGATTAGAACACCATTCCTCTTGACCCAAGTCATTAGTTAGAGGTATAATATAAATTCCCTAATTTTGAATCTGAAAACCTTGTTGGAACTAAAAAGGCCATTTCTATATATATCCTAAACCTACACCAACTCATGCCAATTCCATGACATAATTATTTGAAACCATCATTCCCAATTATACATTTCATCAAAACCTTTTGTGAAAACCCATAATAAAAATAACTCTGTATAAAATATAAGTCTACCGTATACAAAAATAATTATTTTTAAATAAAATAATAAAATATATATTTTCACAAAAAAAAAATTGTAATCAGCCAAAAATTAGGTCTAAAACCATTTTACCCAAATATAATTCCTCATAATGATTTATCAAAATTTTTGAGAAAAAAACACAATGATTAAACTTTTTGAAAAATAATCCTCCAATTTATTGACATTAGTGGAGTAAAGAATAGTCACTTACCCTAAAAAACGTCTTCAAGATGACATCACACAATGAAATTATATATCCAAAATCTTATAAATCTCAAAAAATAGTTTACAATAAAATTCCTATCTAAACACACCCTAAAATATCTGAGCATAGAATCCTCATACTAGGGTTTTTCCTAAAGGAAAATGAGAAGAAAAGTGAGGAGAAGGTGGTAAACAAGTATTATCTTTAATTCCTAATAAAAACACTCAATGAATCAAATAGGGGGAGATTTAAAATAAAGAACATCCCTAAAATAATTTAAGGAAGCATTCAAGTTTGAGAGACCCAGTAGGGACGCAAAATATGAGTGTCATAAAGGAATTTTCAAGTTAAATATATATATTTATTGATTATTTTTTTAGTTGGTAATGGTTTAGCTATATGTATTGGTAAAGAGTATGCCAAAAATTTTAAACCCCCTACTTTCGAATTGATAGGGCATCATGGTTTGGTCGTATGGTTCACCCAAACCATGTGCTAACTGTGAGCATAAATAGTGTCCCTTATTTTTTAATAAATAATTACATGGATATGTCTCATAGTTTCCCCTAAAAATCACAAATTTTTTACACTTAAATAACACTAAAATAAAATTGAAATCCCTATAGAACATCATTCTTCCAACCCAAACATTTTCATAACATAAAAATATGTAATAAAATAGTAAATTCTTAAAATTGGGGGTGATATATTTACCACAAATTGGGATTTCCATCCTTGAAATTCAAGAGGTTGATGGTGCCATTAAAAATATCTTCCACTGTTCTTTCATAAACATCTCTCTCATGAAATTATCTTCACGAAACCCAATCATGATGTTATGAAACACACAACATAAATATACATCAGTTTCACATGAGCCATTATTTCCTTCTCAACATAAGAATCTCAGTTTGAGAAAATGTGGAAATTTTAATTTGGGTAATGTTATACCAACTAAGTTTTTGAATAGGGTTTGGAATATACTTTTGTTGTTGAGATATGTGAAAAAGGTCACGTGCTACATTAAATCAGTTAGGTAATGATAACTGTTACAAAACCTCATCAATATGTCGATCGGCCTTAATGTTCCCAAGGGTTGAAGGGATTCAACACCAATTTTTTTACCCTAGAGAAAATTAATTAATACTGTAAATACTAATAATGATAGTTTATTTCTTACATTTAATATAAAACCCATGTAATAGTTATTCTTTATATTAATTTTATTTTTTGTGTATCTTGTGATATAAAAAAATTATTTGGACCGAAACAATGAAATGTGGAATGTTTCTTGGTGTACCAAGATTTGTACGGGATTTGTAGTAATTTTTCAGTAATCATGATATTGTTCTCTAATTATTGATTATTTGATTTTACATAGTGGGTGCACATTTCTCCATGACATGCATGGTCATCCAGCAAATAATGAAACCTATTTTACCCTTGGGTATGACTCACACGGTCTACACATGGTTTGGATAAATGATTCAGCCAAACCATGTGATATATAGTGGTATATATAGTGTAATTTATATGGTTTTCACATAGTTTATAAAACAATGTAGTCCGACCATTAATAATGACCTGGTTTTAAATCATTATTTTCTTGTTTCTCCCCTAATAAAATTAAATGGAGGTAAAACCCCTTTTCATTCCTTCAACTCATTCAACCAGTATAAGTTTTTTCTATGGAGTTCCTTCTTCCCATATACTTCACATATGTGAAACTATTTTGTATATTTGAATTATATTTCTAAAGGTTAAACCCATATCTCCTCTTTTGTTCACTTCATTCTTTTTTTATATCCATTTTTCATCAGGTTTCATTCTACCCCTAAACCATACGAGAAATGATGGTTGGAATAGAGTTTGTTGTTACATTATTATTAGTGATTTTGGTTATTAGTAAATTTGAAAGATCACTAGTCTCCTATTTCTATATTAACCATCAAATGAGATTACTTTCATCTTGATTTCCAATTGAACGGGGTAGTAAATATATTTGGTTTTCTTTATTTGGCATGTCATTTGATGGTTAAGGTTTCTAATGTTATATTTGATAGATTATGTACATATGTGATATTTAAAAGAAATATATAATTTTTTTGGATTGGTTTTAATTTTTGATAATTTTTAGTTTCTATGGGTTTTGATTTTAAAAATAATGTTTGACTTCCAAGTGGTTATAAAATGGTTTGAATGGAATACCTTAAATGAGTTTTTGTTTTGATTGTATTTGACTCTATTTTGGTCTTGACTTAGGAAAAGGAATGGTTTTGTTTTGTTAAATAGGTTTAAATGAAAATTGGTTGATACTTAAGATATATTTGAATGTGTTTTTAAAATGGTTTTTTATAATTATTTTGAAATGGGATTTTAGAGTAGACATATAATGGATCAGTAAAATGACTATTTTAATAAGGTATGTTTGGAACGTCCTAAATGAACTTAGTATAATTAATTTCATACCATAAATGATACCTTGTTCACTATTTATATACATATAGGATAGGGAAGACAATGTTGGGACTATTTCATACATGGGCATTAGAGGTGATGTGAGATTTATGTTTTACATTGATATCGATCATGTGACTTAATGATTATTCACATATTACTGTTTCTTCCATCTTATACCTATCCAATGAGTAAGAGGTATAGATTTATTCTATAATATAAAAATCCACAAATTATATAGTGTCCCCCATAGAGATAATGTTTAGGCTTAGGGTGTTCTCCTAGGAAGCCAGTGTGAGGGTATTTATATGGATTTGGTTGGTTTGTATGTAACATATACTAGCAGTTATTCCAATGTATTTGGTAAACCCAAGGAATGTCTTTCCATAGAATGTAGTGTGTTTCCCATGATACAATATAACTTCCATTAGAGACCATCATTTCTTATGTCCTCTAGTTGTATTTTCACACACAAAACCACAACATGTTCCTATTTCTTGTTTACTCATTTCTTATTAGTGATGTGGTGCCATGGGTTTAACGTTTTCGTTTTTTGGAAGGTCTAGTCTGGGACTGGTTTCCTTGACCAACCCGCTAATGGATCTTCATGGGTGGTTTTATTTTGTTCTCAATAATCCATAATGTGATTTTATTTTAAAAAAATGTTATTTGAAATAAAAATATGGTGTCTTGAAATATCAATGTATTATTTCAAAAGTGGGACATATTTTATTAAAAAAATCGATTTATTTTAAAACAATTTATTTCTAATTATTTTCTTAAATGTGTATTTAAAATTATTATTTTATTAATGTAAGAAAATAATATAGATTTTTTTCCAAATTTATCATTTCAATTTTATAAAAAATAATGAAATTGATGTTTATAAAATGGCCATACATGTGACATTAGTTTATATATTCTTACAAATGTAAAATATATTTTTTATTTATATTTAAAATAGGAATAAATGAAATGTTGTTTCAAGGTAATTACAGAAATAATTTGGGGGATCTTACCTGGTTTGGTTTCACTTACCCAGTATATACACCATCTTGTGTGTGGAGTGCTTATATTTATATTCATGTTTCCTAGCATTGGCCTCCATTGGGTTTTGTGTTTTTAAGCTTTTTTATGATTCCCATTCTGCGATGTGGAGTATGGAAAAGGGTTATGAAGATGATGGTTGATCTAGTTTAATTTTTATTTTTATTGGGAATGTATTTATATCAATATCAATGACCCAAATATCTTTTGGTTTATTTATTAGGCACTTTTTCTCTTTTTTATAGTGTATGGTTCACTCTACTTATTCATATTTTGTGCTCTATTTGTCTATTTATTTACTTTTAAGAAACTCCTTTTTTTCACAGGTTTTTGATCTATGTATTGGACATGTCAGACATCTAGGTGGAAACTATTTTAAGGCCATTTCGATTATGAGGGCGAAATCATTTTCACATGGTTAGTTTTATTAATATAGAAATCATTTTGATCATAGGGTAATTATGAGCCTACCCTTGAACCATTCCAAGGCCTAGTTTGGATGATTAATTATGGGGTTTCCTAGTTTGGTTCACGATAAAATGGTATTAGACAACCCTCTTTCTATTTGGGGTGTGGTTTCCTAGAAATGATCCCAGGATCATCATTTGATCTATAGTGGAGGGTGTGGGAAAGTGATTGAACAACTTTTCTTCACCCAACACCCTGAGTTTATATAGGTAGTGGGGATTTTGGTGTTGCTTTTCTAATCATTTTTGATAAATTTTAGTTGATTTGGAGATTATATGATTTTATCTTAATTTCACATGAGGGTATTTATGATTACACAGGTAGCCACGTGTTTTAGAGGTGAAATTGGTGAACAAAAATAAGGTTTCATGATTATAACACACATCCAAATAAATAATAGAGAGCATATATAAATGGTACTAGAACCATTCCAATCCATGTTTCATGGTTGGCCTATATTTTACCATACTATGCAAGAAAACATTGAACACTGTCTTTTCTCATCTAGAATCATCTTATTGGTTTATGTGTTCCTCAAATTTAATTTATTGGAGTTTCCCATTTGTACGAGTTCAAATAATGAGTATGTTACGTAGCTATTGTTTTATGTTTTTTTTAATGATGTGATAGAGATATATTAACCCTTTCTTTTGGGAACAAGTTTTATGTTTTGCAAATTGGTTTTGAAATAGAAAATGAAAATTTTATAAGTTGGATTGTTGATAAAATATATTTTATATGGGTTGTTAATGGAATCTGATACAATTGAAATATATTAAAGGTTGAAGTGAACTGGGACATTCTTTTTTTTACACGATCATCAGGATGAACCTACCCATTATTTAAGAGTGCTTTCTTCGCTATTAGACTATGCCTATATGGAGGTCCAAGTGGTGGAGTCTGAATCTTCCATTTCCTATGACCCCATAATTTTTTTCTAAATCATCATCCACCATTTTTTGTGGTGATAATGTACCTATTGAGAAAATAGTGTGGATGTAAAGGATAGAGGGATATTGCGACTCTCATGGGATGATCCTAGAAGGGGAACCACCTATGGTTTCCTCCACTCCCCTCCTATCCCATCCTTATCGGTGATGGAGCCTATCCTTGTCTTGACTCCTCTTCCCCTAGATGATCTTTCATCCAGTATCCAAGGATTTAGTGCCTTTGTGTTTGAGCACTATGCAGATGGGGTTCTATTCTAGCAGGATGGTCTGGTCCTAGGCCAGTGGGGTTCATTGGTGTTGGAATGTGGTAGGTTAGTCACTGTCAACCATATTCAATACATGGAAGTGCATGGTTCTGTTGGAAATCTTGGTTCTAGCGATGTCCCCTTTCATATTCATTTCTATTTTCATCTCATGTTTTCTCCACGGTTTTGTTCAGGTCCAGATAAGGGTGTAAGCACTGCTCGACATTTTGATTTGCAGCCCCCAATTTTGGCGCTCAGAGCCTTCTCGATGAATCCCCTTTCTTTATTCTTCTCCGACATCGGTTCAGCTCAGTGGGTTTCTACTTTTTAGATTTCTCATGGCCTTGCTTCGGAACATCGAGTGATAGCGGTTCTGATATTGGATACCTCTTCGGCATCCTTGACGTGCTCTAGTGGAAATGGTGGTGGTTCTTTGTTGGGGTGGTGCTTGTTGGAAAAGCCTGACCGTTCGACACGAAAACACAAGCGAGAATGGAAAGATGATTGAAGGAAAAAAACTTGAACACAAATGATGTTTTGTGCACCACCAATTGGGATGCTTTTCTGGAGAGGTTTTCATTTCATTATATAGGCAAAAAAACAAGACGTATTTACAACATAATTAAAACCACGCGGCAACCTTAATGAGGTCAAACCGCGTTGACTCATCAATGAGGGGGAGAAAAAAAACCGGTGAAATAAATTCTTAATAAAAATAGTCAACAATCACCCCCCTAATTTTTATTGCGTTCTCTGGATCTCAACGACGCCGATCTTCGCACGCAACTTCTGAAACTGGCGCGCCCAAGTGACTTCGTGAGAATGTCTGCGGGCTGCTATTCCTCCCTCGAAACCTTCTCCTTGCTCGCCGCCGGCTTCTCTGCAATGAATGTGGCATGCAAGTGGGCGGGCTTGGCTCGTTGTCCGTAATGAAGTGTAACTCACCAGGGTCGAGCTTGCGTTGTGAAAACCCAGGCGGTGTTGTCGGACTGATAATGTTGCCGATGGTGCGAAATCGAAGCGGGGCGTCATCGTGATCAATGTCCAGTGCTTCTGCCATATTGGATGGCGGTGAAGCAAACTCCACTGTGGTTGATGCCACGGGTATCACCTTAACCACATCAGGTGTTGCATCTTCTGCTAAGTTCGCACTAATGGGTTTGAGTGATGAGCTCTGGTCTCCAACAGTGTTGTCGGCCTCCACATTCCTTGGTCTACATGTCTTTGTGTGTTCGACGGTAAATGGATCCTCACTACTCCACACAGCTTGTTCACCATGAGCACTCCAATCCCACTGTTTTTCCTCGTCGAAGGTGACATCGCGCGTTACATGCACGCGCTTGCTGACAGGGTCATACACGCGATATGCCTTGGACCTGAACTCGTACCCGACGAAGATCATCGGCGTACTCCGGTCATCCAGCTTCTTCAGGTGAGGCTTCACATTCTTAACATGCGCGATGCAGCCAAAGGTGCGAAGAAAGTGCACCGTCGGTCGTTTTCCATGCCAGGCCTCATACGGTGTCATTCCGTCAAGGCTCTGAGTCGACGCTCAGTTAAGGATGAAGATGGCGGTGGAGACAGCCTCACCCCAAAACATCCCGGGAAGACCCTTAGCCTTCAGCATGCTTTGAGCCATAGACACCACAGTTTGGTTGTGTTGTTCAATGACCTCACCCTGCTGTTGTGAAAAGGGAACCTTGAGTTGTCGTTGTACACCACGATCAGTACAGTATTCACCGAATTCTACTGAAGTAAAATCGTCACCGCGATTAGTGCGGAGAACCTTCAGCTTGCGCTCTGTCTCCACCTCCACTGTGGCTTGAAAGTGTCTGATTGCTGCTGGAGCCTGGTCTTTGCTTGCAAGAAGTTTGACCCACATGTAGCGGCTCATGTCATCCATGAGTAGAAGAAAGTAGCGGTTCCCGCTTGGCGTTGTTGGCGTGATCGGCCCAAAAAGATCACCGTGGACAAGGTCGAGGACTTGTTCTGCACGATGCTTCACTTTCTCGGGGAAAGACGCTTGTTGCTGCTTCCCAGTGAGGCAGTTGTCGCAGACTTGATCTATTTGATCAATCCGCGGAAGCCCTCGCACCATATCGTGTTGAGCGATCTTGGGCAGAGAATGGGAGTTCAGGTGGCCGTACCTTTCATGCCATCGTCATGCCACCTCTAACCCCCTTGTTGACAAGCATGTAGGTTGTGCAATGCTGAGTCTTAGCTTGTACAGCCGGTCGGGGAAGCGCTGCGCCCTAGCCAGCAGGCGTCGTTGCTTGTCCCGAATCTTCATGATGCCTCCCTCGATCAAAACCTGACAACCATTCTCATCGAGTTGTCCGATGCTGATGATGTTGGCGGTGAGGCTCGGGATGAAGTATACCCTCGTGAGTGCGTGGTGCTCACCGGTTTTACAAGTGAATAAGATTGTCCCGCACCCCTCGATATTGACGACAGATCCATCACCAAACTTCACGGTGTCGCGGATCCTAGAGTCAAGCTCAGATAAGGCAGCACGGGAACCGGTCATGTGGTTTGTGGCACTAGTGTCGAGGTACCACAGGTCGTCGTCGCACGCCTCCCTTTGAGCATGTTGTGCAAAGACCTTCGCCTCGACCACTCGGAGAGGACTGCAATGTGGTAGTGAGGAGTTCGAAGTGGCAGATTGTGGTGGTGGTGTATCGGGCATCGCAGTACACGCCCTTACCATAAGGAGTGTTGGCTCGTCGTCGTCACCATGGGTTAGAAGAGCCTTAGCATGTCTCATCCTGCTGCGACAATCGTTGGCCCAATGACCCATTTTTCCGCAGTAGAGACATTGGTCTCTTGAGGCGTCATGACTGTCCTTGGATCCCCTATCATCCCTTCGTGGTTGTCGGCGACGCCAGTTGCCAGTCTTGGAGTCGTTGAGGGGTCCATCCCTCGCTGGCCGCTCCTTCATCCGTGCATCCCACTCCTCCTCGGTGAGGAGAAAATTCCCTCCATAGTCGATGGTGGGTGCCGGGTCAAAACGGTCTTCCGCCGCTTTGAGTCTCCCTGTTACCTCCTCCACAGAGAGCATAGAGATATCGAGAAGCGTCTCAATTGAAAGGGCAATTTAGGAGAACCTGGAGGGGACGACGCGCAAATACTTCTCAATGACCTTTTCTTGAGGCTCCAGATCGCCGAGGATCGTGAGTTGGTTGACCATCCCGGTGAGCCGCATTGCGAAGTCGTCCACCGATTCGCCGTTGTGAAAAACAATGCCTTCGTACTCCTTACGGAGCTTTTGAGCATTGGCCTTGCGAATGCGATCAATGCCGATGCGCATGGTCTTCAAGGTGTCCCACGCTTCCTTGGCAGTTTCCTTGACGGTGAGAATGGAGATCATCTCCGGCGGGACAGCGCGGAGGATGGCCTCCAGCGCCATCTGATCTTCCTGGAATTCTGCACTGCCATTGTCGACGGCATCCCAAAGACCGCGTGCTTGAAGCATGACCTTCATCATCAAGGACCAGTCGCTGTAGTTTGTCTTCGTGAGGATCGGGTACGTCGCCGATCCCCCGATCTCCTTCACCACTCGATGTACCACCAGAGGGCCGCTACCGCTGTCAACGGGGGGTATGGGACGTGCCGATGATGTCTGGGAGAGTCGGGGCGATGAGGGCTCGGAGTTCGGCATTGTGGATGAAGTCAACCTCCCTCTGATACCAAATGTTGGAAAAGCCTGACCGTTCGACACGAAAACACAAGCGAGAATGGAAAGATGATTGAAGGAAAAAAACTTGAACACAAATGATGTTTTGTGCACCACCAATTGGGATGCTTTTCTGGAGAGGTTTTCATTTCATTATATAGGCAAAAAAACAAGACGTATTTACAACGTAATTAAAACCACGCGGCAACCTTAATGAGGTCAAACCGCGTTGACTCATCAATGAGGGGGAGAAAAAAAAACCGGTGAAATAAATTCTTAATAAAAATAGTCAACAGTGCTGGACCTCCACGACTGTTTGCGCTTCGAGTTCCGATGACGGCGGGTCACTGATGGTGGGAAACGCTTTATAGCCTGAGGTAATTATATGTGATCTATGGGATCTGTGACGCAATGGGATGATATGCATCGTGATAGTTGTTGTCTGTATTTTTGGGTGGGTCGGTCCTATATAGGGTTCCTTGACAGGCTCGTTTATGGTTATTACATTTGGGTGTTTTATTTTGATTTTTGTGAGGGTCTGGTCCAGGACTGGGTTCCATGGATAACCCTCTTATGGATCATTCTATGTTGGTTGTCACTTTTTCTTAAATTGAACATATTTTATAAAAAAAAAATTGGAGTTTCCTTGAAGGTCCAAATAATGTGTTTGGGAAATAGTGGTTCTTTCTCAATGGTATGAGCTATGTCCTATGATTTTTTTTTCAAGAAGAAATTTGTTCAATGACATTATCCTAAGGATTAATAATTTAGGAAGGACATTAAAATTTTTCTCCTTCATCATAGAGAATGATCAGCGAAGGATTATGATAAACATTTCTTGAGGTTAGTGATATTCTACCTTGAGCAAGTCGATAATGGTTCTTAGAATGATCAATTATTTGAGAGAGTTTTTTGTTCCAATCTTGGGCTGATGGTGTCTGATTTTGGCATAGTTTATTTTAAGTAACAATTATTAAGGGCTTTGTTAGTTAAATATAATGAAACATGGAATTCATTGGAGGGTGGATTCTTATCTTGGGGTTTTAATTTGATATTTATTAAAAATTTATGGGCTATTTATTTTATAAATAACGATGAATTATGGTTCTGTGTATTCATTTTTTAGTTGGGCAACTGTTTCCAAAGGGTTTAATGTTATTCTAAAATGTGACTATTTTAAGGACTGTTTCTTGGGGGTTTACATATGGTATTCCATTATGTATGTGCTTTTCTAACAAGGACTATTGTGGCCTTAAGGAAATTTAACTCTATTCAGTATTGGTTCTCATTTTTTTTAGTTTATTGTGGTACGATGTTATAGGGTGGGGTTCTTAGTTTACCAATTGAGTTTAGTTACTCGAGGTATAGAGCCCATGTTGTATCATTTTAAGGCTTAGTGCAGAATGTTTTAGTAATGGTTTTTTTCTAAATAGTGTTGGATAACCTTCTATGTATTTTTCCTTTGCATTTGTAATTTGTTTGTGAATGGATGTTGTGTTTGGCGATAGCTTGTGGTTTTGTGAGTTTTTGTACTAGTTGTGCATCATCAGGATATTTTTATTTTAGCTTAATATATTCCCCTTATTAATCTATCTTAGATTAATTCTAAAAGGCGTGGAAACATATGATTTGTCTTCGCATCCTCAGAGTTTTTCCTCTGTGATCAAAAAGTGTTTCACTTGATGATTCCTCTTCTGTTTTGTGGAATTGACTATTTTTGGTGATTTAATTCATTAAGAAATTATTTTTTACACTATCTGACCTTTCTCTTCTAAGGTGTGTTATTTAGGCATTTATTTTCATATATAAACATTTACTAGAGACTTTATAGGGATTGAATGTGGGATAGTGGGGGATTATAAAACCATATTTCCTTATTATTATTTATATTAAATTAATTTTGGAATATATTGAGATTTAAAAAAATCTATTTTCATTTCGATATTTGGATTGTTTCAACACATTTCATGTATTGTGCATATTTAATATTAATATTTTAGAGACATTCAACAATGATATAATTATTGACAGTGTGATTATTCATGGATATCGAATGGTTCTCTAAGACATGAAAGGTCTTTCAACAAACCTTGAAACCAATTGATTTTTATTGCGCTGACTCACATGGTTCTTTCACACATAGGAGTAATTATGTAACAAAACCATGTAATTTCAATTGAAGTTTTTAGTGGGAGACACATGGTTGGTGAAAATTTTAAAAACCCATGAAGCCAAAAAATGTAAAATTCCCAGGTTCTAAAACCAAGGATTCATATTTTTCCCTAATCTAAATAAATTATGTAAGCCCCACTTTTCATCCTACTCATTGTTCAACTCAAATAGGAAACACATGGGTTGTTTCTACTTCCCATCAACATCAAATCTGATCCTCCCTTTTATTTATTTCAAGTTGAATTCTATTATTAAATACCTCTTATCCACTTGATTTGTCATTCTTATTCATCAATTCTCCTTTTTCATCTGTTTTTTTTTCACATGTAAAACCTAAGGGATGTAATGATTGGATTAGGTTTTTGGGTGAACTTATTATTGTGGGTTTTGGTTGTTAGGGGTCATGGAAGGCCTCTCATTTCTTGATTGGATGTTCTCCATCGAAGAAAACAAGAACTATCTTGATTTTAATTTCATCCATCAATGTTATTTTTTGTGTTTCCATTATTTTTCATATTATTTGAATTATGGGGTTTATAAAATTTTTATTTGTATAGATTTGTCTATATGTGATATTCAAATGGATTTTATAATTGTTTTTTACAGGTTATTTACAAAGAGTAAAGTATTGTTTCAAGATGAATTTGATTTTAAAAATGGTTTTTGAAAGACAAGTGTTTGTAAAAAGAATTCAATGAATTATTTTTAATGAGTTTGTTGTTTTAAGATTATTTAACCTATTTTGGGTTCTTAATTGGGAAAATGTAAGATTTTGGATTGGGGAATGGTTTTAAATGAAATTGGGTTTCCATTTCAAATGACTATGAATGAGGTTTTAAATGGTTTTTATTAAAAATTTATTATGAAATTATATTCTAGTGGAGTATTTAAGTGGCATAGAAAACCATGACTATTTTGATAAGGCCCCTAGGGAACTTCTTAAATAATAATTTTATAAGGAAAATGATACCCTCGATGATTCATCCTCTTTTGATTTATTTTTATGATATAAATGACATGGTTATCCCTATTTTTCATGACTTCATTAGAGTTGTTGTGATATTTATGTTATGATTTTATATTTATCATGAAACTAATGATTTTTACCCTCGAGTTATTAAATTAGTGGTAACTAAAGGAACTGAGTGAGAGGTCCATATTTATGCTACACTTGTTTTGGATGAAATATATACTCACAGTTTTTCCAATCTATTTGGTGAAGTATAAGACCATATTAATTTAATACCTAGTGTGTTTCCAATGATACTAGATTAAATCCATCATGTAATATCACTTCTTGTTTCCCCTAGTTCGATTGGAACACATGTGAACACAACTTGTTATTATTTCATGTTTACTCATATATTATTAGTGATATGGTGCCTTGATGTTTCATTTTATTAATTCTGAGATATAACATATATTATTAAAATTGTCTTCAAAGTGTTTTAAAAATTCAATTTATAGAGTTTTTATTTAATGAAGATTTAAAATGGGAGTTTTAAAAGAGGATTCATAGACTGAATAACTGATTTAAAAGTAATTTTTTATATATTTTTTTAAAAACAAATGGATGTTTATAAAATGTTCTTAGATGTGTAGTTGGTTTTTATATACATACATATGAAAAATATATTTTCTAGTTTAATTTCAAAGTATAATAAATTAATTTTATTTCAAAAATAGTCACATGATCTTAAAAGTGGGATCATAATGGGTTTTGTTTCACCAACCCTTTTTATACTCCATTTAATGAATACCATTTGTATGTATATTTTTTGGTTCCCTATAATTTGATTCATTTGGGTTTTGGGTGGTCATGTAATTCAGTGATGGTCAAATCTAGGATGTTGAGAATGACCACTAGTCATGAGGATGATGACCAATTCCATTTTGGTTTTATATTGTTGGTTATGTCTTTGTATCAACTTTGGTGACCAAAATATCTTTTCATTTATTTATTTTATTTTGATTATATTTTTTCATGTATATTAGTTGATTCGTTTATTCGTTTCACATAATCTATTAAGATATTTATCTGGTTTTTATCTTCACTTTCTTCAAGGTCATATTATCTTTGTGCGACCAATGTTGTATTTTTAGGTGGAGACTGTTTTGTGATCATTTTATTTCATTTTGTGAAATTATTCCCACTTATTTAGTTTTGATTCATTGGATCCATTATTTATTTTAGGATGACTAGAAATTCACATCAGGCCTTTCCATAGATTGGTTTATGTGCACGGTTTAGGGGTGACATGGACTAGTTCAAAACATTTAATAATAAAGGAAAATAATAATGATTCAAATAAAATATATCATGGATCATATCAATTTCCATTTTTTTCTAAATAAATAAAATATCATTAGAAATGTATTGAATAAGATTTGGTCCAAGAAAATAACTTTTCCCAACTTCTAACTAGAAAATTGTAGATCAATAATGAATAACACACAATGATCAAAGTTGAATCATTTGAATTGTTTATAGGTAAATGTAGTTATATGAAACTCTAGTAAAGGGCAATGGTACTCACAGGAATAACTGAAGCTAATTACACATACTATAATACTAAAGACTGATATTTAAATTTATGTCTATCACTTTCCATCAATTTGGGGGTTTTATTCCATGCTCATGGTTAACTAGGTTCCCATGAATTGTTGAAATGTCTTCTAAAACCGTGAAGGGAAATATTGGGTCTCTCTTAGAGATGATGGAAATTAGTGCACCATGGAAGATCAAGACTTCACAGAGATATATCTTTTTTATATTATTTCATAGAATTTATATCCTAAATGGGAATGAAATATGTTGTGTTAGTGAGTTGGTAAATTATCACCTCAAAATGTTCCACCAATTTGGGAATGAGAGTCACTAGAAATAAATCCATGTCATAATCCTGGTATATGAATCCTATATGCATGTCAATGATTCCATATATTTATATTCATTGATCCCATACTTCTATGAAAAAATCATCATAATACTTATGACATATATCAAATTACACTAAATTGATCATGGATACTATTCATTCTTAATGTGTTCATTGGTGATACTATATTTATAAACTCACAAAAAGATCTGGAAATAATGCACTAAGACTAGAAGATGAGGGTCTTTAAGATGTTTATGAAAGATATTGTCCATTCGTACCAAAATGGAAACTAGAACATCAATATGGCCCAATGGAATGAAATTTTTTCATAATATCCAAATAGACTTTATATGCAATATTAATCATATCCTCTTTATTGATTGAATGATAATCGCAACTCATTTATAGAATGAAACATATTCTTTCATTATACTATCCTCACCCACACAATAACCAAAATAATTTCTAGGAGGTCACCAATCAAGGTATTAATCTACAATATGAGGATTATTTAAAATCTTGGTTTCATCAATAACCCCCAGCGTTACAATATCTGACTAATAAAAGGTACTTCTACCCAATTTCATTAAATATCCTATTACTGCTGGATTCATGTCCCATTCCTAAAAAAACAAATAACTCCATCAATACAAGTGAATATAATTTACCAAAAATAACATTAAATATGAATTTGAATACTATAAACCAATACATTCAACACATTATATACTATATAACAATCAAAAACATTTTAGACTCCCTGAAAACAAGACCATATAAATGGTAGTTGAGAATTGTGACAAATTTAGTGCCCATGATTTGTTTTTTCTCAACAGTTATTCTGATTCTCATCACATTAGGCATCATTTGAACATGATAAACCAATTTTACCATCCACATAATGCGTTAATTTGATAATAAGTAGTACAATAAGGAAAATAAAATTTACTCTATAAAATTCAAATATGAAAATACATCAGCAATATATTTCCATGGAATAATAAAATCACTACTATAAATTTAAGCCTATCACAATAAAGATCCTTAAAATCATCAAGAAAAACAACACAATTTTGTTAAATCTCACGAAACTCTAGAATTCAAAATAATAGCATGAATATTCCCTACAAGTTAGGTTGTAATATTCCACTTATCTACATCATATCAAACAAATGCAGCAAACATAATAATATACATATGTAGGGTTTGAGTATATAACCTAGTAGGAAATCACCTAAAGTCTTCACATACACATGACATTAATAAGAACATGTTATATCACCTTTTATATAAAATAATAGAAAATCATAACAAAAATAAACAAGGCCAATGTAAACCACATTAATAACCCTAACAAAAAATCTACTTTTATTTAACACATTATTTTCACAATGAAAACCACACTATAACTCACAAAACTATGATTTGAACACAACTACCAATGAAATGGACTAATCCCTCCCCTCTAGAAGTCATGCCACTAACCCAATCTATACCTCATCAAAGAGGGACTAACTGAAGAACTGAAACATGACTGTTGGACCACATCCCTCCTAACCCAAGTCATCACGAGGTTGTTTGATCAACAAGCACCAATTGTGATAGTGATAAGGAATATTGAACATATAAGGCATGATCCATGTAAATCTAGACCACAATCCAACTCTTTAAAATTATATTAAAAAATTACTTGAAAACTTATTTCAAAAAATATATATTTCCTCAACACCATAGTGGACACACACACTCACACTAAATCCACACCAAATCCATGTTTTTCACATGCCAAAATCATCATTTTTAAGAAAAAAAACACCCAAAAGTAAGTTTATCAAACACATTTTGGTAATCACCCATAATGATTATCTAAAAACATTTTTCACAAATAGAATATCTCACTAATATTTGTAAAAAAAATTCATTAAAAAATATTAATTTCACTTTAAAAAAAACTTTATTTTATTTAAATAAGTGTAGTGATAAAATTACACTTACCTCAAAAAGGTGGGAATGATGAAATCAGATTTTCCCCTTGTCATCATCTAATTTAATTATTTATTGAAGAAGAAGGGAGACAAAGCAGGGAAAACAACAAAGAAGAAATGCCTAAGGGGGCCTAAAATAATGAAGACCAAGGGCATCCCCTATAATAAGAATTGCACCCTCTGGGTTCAACTGTAGTGGGTTGTAAAAGCAGGTGGTGCCCGAACCCTGGACCGAAATCTTGGATAAGTGGTTCGCCACCTTGTTTCCCTCGCACCATGTGTGCCTCAGTCGAGTGTTTCTCGAGAGGAGGACGTGACACTTCCTGATGGGGTAAGAGATTGACCAGGGGGAAGTGCCATTACCATGCAACGAGTTAAAAAGAGTCAGTGAGTCTTTTTCTGCTTCTTCAATAATGATACCACCTTTCCCACAAAGAGTAAGTCCAGAGAGAAACATGATTGCTTCCGATTTAAGAGAGGAGCCATGGCTTAGGAAGGCCATGAATGCCAAGACCATGTGACCCCGAGAGTCTCGTACCACAACACTGCCCCTCATGACACCTGAAATGCATGAACCATCCGTATTGAGCTTCAGACTAGAGTGAGGAGGTTGCCATCTAACCCAATGACCCCTAGGACAACTGACAGGGAGGCCAGCTTGAGAGCAGGGGAAGAGAATCTGTAGAGAGGGTGCATCCCGCCAATTATCTAAGCACCTGGTAAGATCAAGAATAAGTCTGCGAGCACAGGTGGAGATAGCTTTTCCAGACGAGCCAATACCATCGAACATAGCCTTGTTCGTGGCATGCTAAATACACCACATTCCAGCATGAAGAATAAAGGATCTTGCAGTGTGCTCCACTCCCTTATCACCTGAGCCGAGAAACCAACGAGCGAGAAAGGGGCCATCAATCGGGGGATGAATGATAACAGAGGTGAAGTCACTGAGAGAATACCAGACCTCATGCGCCCATTCACATTCGAAGAACATGTGTTCACTGCTCTCCACCCTGGGGTCTTTGCAGCACATGCACCTGGAAGGAAAGCAGACATTACATTTTTGTATGTTTTCATCCAATGCGACATCATTATGCCTGACCCTCCAAGTAAGAAAGTTATATTTCGAAAGGATTTTCTTGTTTTAGAGAAGGGCGTTCCATTGGTTGTCTTGTGGTTGAGGCATAAGAGCACGATGATAGTCCTTTGAGGAGAAGGTGCCTGCGTGCGAGGGAGTGAAAATGCACTTGTCTGGCTCCGCTGAGATATCAATGAGGCGAAAAGAATTCAGCTGGTCCTTGTTGAGAACTTCCTTGATGAAAGCATGAAATCTGTTGGCCTCCTCGTTTGTGATGTTGTGCGCTGGACAACCGAGAAAACCAAGGAGATCACCCAGCTAGTTATAATGCCAAAAAGAGACTTTTCCTTCCCCAATTATCCATCTAGCATGCGGGCTAATGGCATAGAAAAGGGGAAGAAACATGGACATAAGGGGGGACTTGCATGCATTAATACTTAGCGTAGAGTCCACCAAGGAGCCACCCATTGTGTTACCCCATAATGTCCAACATTCATGAAGCTCCCAGGCCATTTTAGCATGAAGGCAGAGGAGGGTGTTAGCAAGACTCCGAACATTGATCCCCCCTTCTTGGATGGGCTTCGCCATTTTCCACCATGACACCCAAGCATGTTTCCCCTCGTCCCGAGTGTTTCAGATAAACCAGGCAAGAACCTTGTCAATTTTTGAAATGACACCTTTGGGTGCTTTAACACAAGAGAGTGCATGAACAAAGGCGCTGAGAAGAACACTAATAACTAGGGCAATCCGACCTCCAAACGAGAGGTACCTGTTTTTACAGTTCAGAATTCTCTCGGAGATCCGGCACACAATGAAGTCAAAATCATGGATTCGAAGTTTGATGGGAGAGATAGGGGCACCAAGATAACTCATGGGCCATCACCCTTGTTGAATTCCCAAGAGGCCACAAATGGAGGCATCACGGGAGGAGGCGCATCCCCAAAATATGAAGAGTTTGCTTTTGTGTTTGTTGATAGTTTTCCCACTCCAATGGTAGTACTCCTCCAAGACATGGGTCGGCCCTCGGATGGATTTCCTAGAAGCATTTAGAAAGATGAGGGTATCATCAGCGAACATGTGGTGAGATATGGTTAGAGATCTTCTATTTCTTCTATACGGAAGTATCTGCCGCTGGACAAGCTCTGATGAATGAGCCGACTGAGGATTTCTTGGGAGAGGATAAACAAGGTCAGAGAGAGAGGGTCCCCCTACCTTAATCACCTTGTAGCCTTGAAGAAGCCATGAGATTTTCCCATGAATTTAACGGTCAGCCATGCAGAGCTGAAACCCTGGAAGAAAAGATCAGTAACCTGGGTGGAGAATCTCATACCTGAGAGGATCTTATTGATGAAACCCCATTCGACATGATCAAAGGTTTTGTTCATATCAAGCTTAAGAACAAGGTTGGAGCCATGCGCCTTGGTGTTGATGTCGTGGATCATTTCTTACGCTAAGGCAACAACACCCTGAATTGTAATACCTCTAACAAATCTATGTTATTCCAAAGAGATCCAGAGGGGCAAGTGAGCCTTGAGTTTGGTATTAAGGATGCTCGCTAGGACTTTGTAGGGGAAGTTGCAAAGGCTCACAGGACGATATTGATGAATAGACTAGGGGTGATACATTTTTTGAAGGACCAGGGACGTGGCACACACCACTTTGGGGAGAAATCCGCCCCAGAATAAATCTTGAATAATCGCAATGAGGTCCTCTTTAATGACCTCCCTGGCGTCTCTGTAGAAGGAGCCTGGGAAACTGTCAGGGCCCAGAGCGCTATCAGCTTTGAGCTGAATAATAGCCTCATGGACTTCTTCTTTCAGAAGGGCCGCCATTTCCGCACTAATCTGGGGAGAGACTTGGGCAACAATGGTGGCCAGTAAGCATGCTTCTCTGCCTGGGTAGCCCACATGCATGCAAGGGTTCGGGCCCGACAAAAGATCTTTGAAGTGAGAGTGAGGGAGGCTCCCCACCACTTCTCTGTCATTCGAGAACGACCCATCATGCATCAAGATATTGGGGAGAACCTAGTGTTTCCTTTCTATGATGCATGCATGAAAGAAATCAGTGTTTCGGTCACCTTCCTCTAACTATCTGATCCCCGCCCTCTCCCTAACCATCCGCTCCTAATGAAGAAGTAAATCAGCAAGAGATTCCTTTTTCCTGGAATGCTCTTCGAAGGACCAGTCATCATAGGAGCCCTCCAAACTTTTCTCAAGATGATTGATTTCCTGCACAGCATCGACCGTATCCTTGTCCAATGGAGGGAGTAGGCTGGACCAGCCGTGAAGTTTACCTTTGAAGTTCATGAGTTTTTTTTGAAAGGCCACCCATAAACTCCCCCGAGTAGGTCTCTCTGACCACGTCGAGAAAACCCGGAGAACTGGCCCAATGCTAAAGGTAGCAAAAGTGTTTCTGCCTGGACTGACCTACTGAAATGTTGAAGAGGATCAGGGAATGATCAGAAAGGCCGCGCACCATGTGTGTGACTTGGGTATCAGGGAAGAGAGAGATGGCGTGCATGTTGGCCAAGCACCGGTCGATACGGCTCCATGAGCGGCGAAGGCCTTGTTGGTTATTGCACCACGTGAATTTTTCACCGCTGAATCCAAGGTCGGTATGCCCATTGTCGGCCATGAATTTAGCAAAGTGCTGGCATTCCTGATAAAGGGTCCCCTCCCCTTCTTTTCCTTTGGATTCAAGACGGCATTAAAGTCTCCTCTAAGAAACCAAGGGTTGCTTCCCGGGTTGAAGAGAGAAAGATCCTGCCATAGAACCTCGTGTTGATGAGCATCCCAACTCCTGTAGATGAAAGAAGCAAAAAACACTCCTTTGTCATGAGTGACATTTGTGGTAACATGCTGGTCGCCCAAGTGAATGAGATCAACTAAGATTTTTTTGATGCTAGAATATCCAGATATGATTTTTGACCGGTTCCGCATGCATGTACTCATGCATTGAGAGCCTTTTGGAGAAGTCGGCAATACGAGAGCCATTTTGCTTGTGCTCAATAACTGCAATGATACTGACTTTGTGTTTGCGAACAGAAGATCAGATGAAGTCCGTTTTCGCCCGAGCCCCAATGCCGCGGGCAATCCAAAAGATTACAGGAATCATTGGGCGGAGAGCATCCCAGAATTGGCCCTGGAACTTATGGCCTACGAGGAGCAAGCGGGGGAGATGCTCATCGGCTTCTTATCTTGATCCCTCATGCATCTGCCTGCACTACAAGGGGGGACAGGGGATTAGGAATCACAAGGTGTCTTAGAAACCTGGCCTCGAAGAGGGGAAGAGGAACAAGAAATAAGATGATCAGACTCTCGGGCGAGGGACACAGGGAGAGGAGGAGGAGGAGGAGGAGGAAGGAAAGAAGGAGAGGGGGAGAGAGGAAGAGGGAAAGGAGGGGGCAGGGGGAGAAGGGGGAAGGAAGAAGGAGGGGAAGAGAGACCGCCCAGAGGGTTTGGAGGGGGTCTGAGAGGAAAAAGAAGGCTGAAAACAAACCCGGGCTCTAGGAGCCTCCTAAACAAGAAAGGGTCAAGGCCGCTAAGAAGGGTTGGGAAGGAAGGCTGAGAAGGGAAGAGAGTCGAATCCAAAATCAAGGGGGACCTCGAAAGGGAAGAAGCCTGTACAGAAGCTGGAGGAGGAGATTCAGGGACAGGGAATGACATCTCAGTTGAAGACGAAGCAGGGGAGTCTCCAATGCACTGCCGAAGACCAGACGATGGAGCACCGACCTGGCCCGCATCTTTGAAGCCACGATGACTACCCCGAAGGTGATTCCTGCACACTTGAATGGAGTGGAATTGAAGACAGTAGGAGGAGAAAAACCTCGAAAACACTAGAACAGAAATGGGTTTCAGCTTGGAGAAGGAGTCTGTCACTCGTAGGGAGATGGATTCAAGAGGGGGGCTCGAGATGTCCATTTCCACGCAGATCCGCACAACCGACGCATCAAAGAAGCTCCGGGTGCGCTCGTCAGAGCAAATAAAACCCCCCAAGGCATCCCTGATGATCTTCAACAAACCCTCATTCTGAAAGGGAAGAGGAAGGCCATGAAGGCAGACCCAAACCGCAGCAGAGGGACATTCCTTCCCCTTATGGACATCCAGCGACCAATGGGTAAGGTTGAAGTGCCATCGACCGAAGGAACGAGGAGCTCTACAACCGGCCAGGATGAAGTCAGACTATGAGCTGAGAACAATGCAGAAGGCATTACGGTGGATCGACGAGATATGTGTCGGAGAGAGCAAGTCCCACGACCGAACAAACCGCTGAAAGGCTAATAGAGGAGGTTTCTCGGATCCAAAACGAGCCACCAGCGTCCACTTGAGATAGGCATGTGCTTCCGCAATGGCAGCCGCCGGGACCTCCACGGAAATAGACCTACCTGCGCGTGAGACCAACGACGAAGGAGGGGCCACCGCTGGAAAGCACAGCTGGGAAGAGCCAAAAGCTGAGGAGCGGAGAGCGTCTTTGAAGGAAAGACCGCCAGAGGGGGCACCGCGGGAGGAGCTATGATCGGCCAACAAACCTAGGGCAGGGACCAACCCAATCGAGTCTGGATCAAAAACCGTCGGAGCGAGCGACGAAGGCAGGGAGCCACCAAGAGAAGGTATATCATAAAGTAAAATGAGAGGATAAAAGAGGAGAATCTGATAAGAATGTCTTACATTTGATCCCTAATCCAAACACTCCTTGATTCGAAAAGAGGGAGCTATGGGATGAACAGATTCCCCATAAATCATCCATGGAAGATATCGATATTGAATTCCTAAAACACTTAGAAGATATGAATGTTGGGGGGGGGGGGCGAATTTGAGATTAAAATATATTTTTGGGGGTTTTATGAATCCACGTAGTGTTTGACTGTACTTTTTTATTCAATAAACAAACCTTGTGAAACCCACTACGAAAAATCTACAGAGTAGCTAGGTTTGGATGCACAGTTTCACCAAAAAAAATAAACCAACAATGTGCCTATTAAGAGACCCTAATTTCTTCTCACAACCTTACCTACGGATCTTAGGTGGTTTCTGCTATATGTGCACTAACCATGTGCACATCGATAATTCTATAAGATCTCTAAAACTCTCAATAACATCACAAATACAATTCCAACCACTTCATGGCTTAAAAATATATAATAAATTAGTTAATTACATAAAGCTTGGGTGTTTTATGTTTAGGAACTATGTTGGTGATTTCCAATAAATTTTAATTTTATAGACCAAATTCTAAATTTATTTTATAAATGAGTATTTAGTCATGAATATCATGGATAATTGATAACATGAATTTTTACCTACACAATATTATAGTTTTTTATATAGGAGTATACTACAAAATTCCAGAATTTTATAAAATATTATAATGATATAACCTCATATAATGAGTTAAGAAATCATTTTTTAGTAATCTCTTTGACATTACATTGAATTTCCTATAAAATCCTATATACTATGTAAATATTTTTAGGTTCATAAAATAGAAGAGTTAGCTGAATTAACTACCCTATTCTAGGGATGTCTAGAGGAAATGATATACAATATACTATTAGATATATGGATATTATATTCATATATTCTAGATTATATATATTGAAATAAATCAGGAGATAACTACTAGAGCAATCCTAATCATTTACTTTGACTACTTCTCAACCGTATCTAGGTCTCCATTGTAAAATATTGCATATTTTTAAAATATAAAAATTCATGGCCATATGAACCACATATTGATTGAAGGCAAAGAGAGGAAGGAAAATAGGATCACTAAGGAAGATGAGATAAATACTAGTAGATTTAATCTATAATGATGGATAAAATAGAGGGAATATATGTATCTAGTGTTTTTATTTAAAACTATTGTTCATTGTAATAAGTTTTTTATACCGCTTCTTTAAGTTCATTTATTAAACCAAATATTTTCCAATTATTTGAGCATCCGGTATAAAGGTTTTAGATATCACTATAAATAATTAGTCCATTTTGAGACTGATCAAGGTTATTAGGGGAATTCTATAAGTTGGATAAGGTTATAAGAAATTATTTTCCTTTATGGTATATATTCTTACTATAATATAATGTTATTATTATCATGGATTGTTTGATGATGTACAAGAATGTATGTATTATTATTTTAAAAGGGTTATCTTTTCTAACCATGGGAGATTATGGACTTTTAGGAGGGGAGATGTAGTATTTTGGTGGAATTGATGTATTGGGGCACAAATTATTACTTATCAATTGGTGATCGTGATATTATTTGCATTTGAGGTAGAGGAAAATAATATTACTATAGTTACACGAGAATTTGGGAATGTTTTTCTAAAAGAAGTGAAATGGTTACCACTAAAATGATATATTTAATATGGGATAGATTTATAATTTGGGGTTTCATCCATGTATATGGAATCTTATGATATGGAACCAGTTGTATTATGTTAATTGAGTATTAAAATTAATGACACCTTATATTAGTAATTTTAATGACATAATGCAACTTAATGGGTAGGTTAAGTATTATTTTACAAAGAAAGTTGATAAAAGATTGGGGGTATACATTGAACAATAATGAAAAAACTATTAATGGTAAAGAAACATTTTCCATTGCGTATATTTATAACCAAATTGATTAGTTGAAAGGTGTAAGTGAGTTCTTAAAGATAAATTTACAATCTAGAAACCCAAAAATGAGAGTAAAATATTAGAACATTTCAAATATAAAATTTGTATGTATCTTTTTCAATTTTCAATTTTATATTATATAATTTAGTGTTTATAATTATCTAGTAGTATTTATCATATTGATAAAGTATAAGTTTCAACATTATTTTCTTCTATTTTTTTGGTGGTCATAGATTGAATTGTTTTTATAGAGAAATATCTCTTAGAACTTCTTTGTATTTATTATTTATTAAAGAAGAATTTATTTATGGAAAATTATCATAGTGATTCTTTTATCCAAGTAAAGTTCAAATATTTTGGTATATTCTATGGGATGGAAGTGTTTTAAAAAATCTAGTAAAGATAGAATATTTATATTCATAGATACCACTCTAGGATGTTTTTGAGGATAAAATTTCATTATGCATGATTGTATGTTATATGATGTTTCTGCCTATATTTTATTGGATAACGAAACCCTTAATTTTTCAAAGTAGAAGAAAATTATTTATTAGACAACTAAATATGAAACTTCGTTTATAATTTTTAAGGATAAGTTGATATGTGCTCTAGTTATTAGATTAAATAGGGATGATATTTTATAAGGGGTGTATTGTGATTACACTCATAATGTTTTGAGTTTTCTTTTGATATAAACTCTATTGATTATTAAACATGGTTATAGAAATTTATATACTAATAAAAATAACAATGAAAATAATACTTCAGAGTGAATATAAAATTTTTTAATCTTAATTTTTGGATACATTTGTTTCTTGGAGAAAATTTTATGGTTTGTATGGATCATAAAAGTTTGAAATATGCATTCTTCGATAAATATTTGAACTTGAGACAAAACATATGGGTGATTTTACTTAGGATTATTATTTTGAGATTATTTATACTCACAGAAATGGGAATCTGTAAGAACATTCTTAGAGAAATAGATCATATAATGATTTTTCTCAAGAATAAATTGGGGAATAAATGCTGGTGGCATAATTGGAATCTATGCCTCTTGAAAAGGATTATGTGAATTAGGGATCATATTTGTATCAATTAATGAATGAATTTTATTTATAGCAACAAGTGAAGGAGTCTCAGATCATGGATTTGATGATAAGGTTTAGATGGAGTGTTTTTTGTAACACTCTAAGATTTCATAGTAAGTTATTTTCTTTAATGTAATTCAAATAGTTTGCGCTACATGCAACACTGTGTTCGAGTACACCACGACTTACCAAATCAGCCATTCAAAAAGCGGGTATGAATAGTATTAACTGCATTTTGAATTTTTTCTAATCCAAATTATTTTAACATCCATATTATATATTTTTTAGACATAATATACGAACAAATTTAATTTTATAGATAAAAAAGTATTATTCAAAAAATGAAATTTTACAAGATTTTAATGGAGATACATTTTTAAATCCTATATTTGACACATTTATATATTCAATTTGATGACATAAACTTCTTCTTTAGATGAAGAAAATAAAAATTTTGTTTGGATTAATTTTCTGTGCTTTTCTGATAACAATCATATTTTGAGGAATAATGTAAAATTCTAAATATTAATTAATCAAACATTTAATAAAAAACAATTATAGTGTTAAATTATATATTTGAATGGTTTTGTGGTAGAATTAGACTATATTTGTATCATTTAATCCAATGTTGGTCATTGGATGTAATTTTACATTTAAATTGGACATAATCACATATCAGTCTTTTGATAGATTTTACTTCTCAAAAACCAGCTTTTGGGTTTTGACAACGAGATAATTTTTTAAATTAATTAATAAAACTTCTACATTTTTTAATTATTTGAAGTACAAATCATTTTTGAATTATAAATATCAAAATTATCTAAGAGTTAATTTTTTCTATTTTTCTGAAAACTTCCAATTTTTAATTCATAGTGGAAAACACTACATTATTGTTTAAAACCGACTTTTTATTTAAATAAATATTTATTTTATTTAAAATTATTTTATGTAAAAATAGATACATAATACCTATATAAATTCAATGCAATTCATTGGAGTCATTTTATAATAAGATTAGATGTATAAAATTTTATTGAACTTTTTACCGTCTTTTACCCTCCTTCTAGGCACATTTATAAATTTGCATAAAACGTAATTTTACTACTTATGTGGATAGAATTTCAAAAATTTGAGAGTCATGGTTGAAATCAATAAGTTAAATGTGGCTCAATAAGTTGAAATTTTTTTGGTGAATAGTTACTTTGGACTTTTATTTTCCACGGTTAAAATAAATAGGGTAATTAAATGTAACAATGATATTATAATTACACCAACACATGTCCTAATTATATTGGATAAGTTTTTTTCGACGAAAAAAAACCTTAGAAATAAAATATGATTCCTTTTGGTCCACTTGGATTAGATTAGGACATTTATTGTTATTTTATTTAAAGAAGAGTTAAAAGTGTCAAATTCAAATTTTCATAACTAATTTTTTTTAATATGGGGTTATACATAACATAAGTTAGACTATAAATATTAATTAGAAATATAAAAAGATTTCCTACATCATTTTATTTTATTTATAATTTTTAGACATTAAATAGTTAAATTTATTTTTGACACAATGATGATGGAGTAATTAACTTATTAATGAAAGATTAAAATAATTGATATTATAAATATCAAATTAAATGTAAATTGATACTTTTGATTCATTCCAAGAATTTTCTAGGTTTATATAACATTTTGGGTTTGATTTAATGAATTTGGTTAGAATGAAACAAGTTGATATGACTTTAACAAAAACCAAATACTTAATAGTGTCAATATTGACATAATTGAGTATTTAAAACAAACAATAATTTATTAAATTATTTAGTAGTAGTAAAAATATAAGGCTCTACCAAAAGACATATATAATAATATATATGTTATTAATTAACCACTTGGGGTTCTCTTGGTTGTTTATAGTAATTTTATTAACCATAAAATAGAAAAATACAAGGAGACCTGGTAAATGTCAAACTTTTTAACTAAGAGTTAAATCTAAACATTAAGTTTAATATGGTGACCTAAACCTTTCTAAACCCTATTGGTTGAGAGGTTTTCGACCCATACCCACCATATCATAGAAATAAATCTATTTTTAGAAATTAGAAACCGAAAATGAATTTATAATAAAATAATTTTTCAAGATTTTCCTAAAGTGACCCCCACCTCTCTTATAATAGGGAACTTCTGCTTCTTCTAATTCCACTCCTCCAAATCCATTTGGCTCAGCCAACCCATAAAATAAAATCCACCCAACTACTGTCAATACGTCATAGATGCCTTCCTTTGATCAGAAATCCAACCTAAGAATCCATTTTGATCAAATCAATAGGAAGCACCCAAAGAAGATGTAATAATTTCATCACCTCTTTCAAAGTAATCTTCTTCTTCCACATCCTCTTTCTTTGTTTTCCCCATAACATAATTATAAATCCAATACCATATAAATACTTTGATGTTATTATAAATTTGTTACAACCATATTCATTATTATATCCCTCCTATAAATGAAAAAGTCACCATACGTGCGTACGTACGACTTACCGTCTGCACGTCGTGGTGTAGTTGTTATTCAACACTTCATTATTTTTATGGGTATAATAATGATGTATTGATGATGTAAATAATAAATATAACATGTTAATTATTCTCTATATATGATATAAAATCCAATTATATACGATTTCACCTTCAATTTAATGATATTGTTGCTCGTGCGTATGTACAGATTAATGTCTCCACGAACGCAATGAGATTCATTCCCCATCGTAACCATTGAAGAATAATTTTAATTTTATGATTATAAATAATTTTTATGAACTTAATATAATTATGGATATGAATCAAATACATCCTATCCATAATAAACATTACTTATGTCACAAAACATATAAAGGAAAATGAATCAGTTAACACCTAATACAGTGATAGTACTAAAATATTATTTACAAATCAATATTAGAAGATCATATATGATATCATATTTATGAATGTGGTTATTGTAAAATTATATAACAAGTATTTAACTATTATACATGAGGTTAACATACCCTCGACTGAGGAAAAGTACAAGGTAAGGGGTTTTCATCTCACATCATATTCCCGTGAGATTCATGCAATATTGCCACTATTTACTTTTGTATGGTGTATGTACTACCCATGATTGTATTAAATTTGTAATATAATATAATTTATGGGTATTTAAAACTTCATTGTTTGATCCTTATTTTATGGGGTGTATGTTTTGTAAGTTACCAATCAGTAAGCAAATTTCTTATTTCGATTTCCACTCCTTGGGTTTCACGCAAACTTCATTGATTATTTTACTCCATGATTATGTGTGAAATCACTATTTATTTATTTATGTAGTAATATAAAATACCCTTTGTGTGGAAATACTTTTGATACACATAATCACTCCATTTATAAATTCAGAAGTCATTGAAAGGAACTTGATATGTGTAATCTTAACTCAATTTTCATTCATTGAGTTAAACATCCAATTCATTGGTGTTGTTGTTACAAGAATATGTGTGAATGTATTATGATTGATTTACAAGTAATATCCAATCATATTGAGTGTATTTATATTTTTCACACAGAATTATGTCAATTTTTTTATCCTTAACTGAATAATACGGTCTTTATAAAGGATTTCATCTCAATTTACATTCTATTGAGACTTCATTGTTGTTATGCATAAATTAACTTTTATATGGTGTATATACTATAATTTGAAACATTATATCATGAATCCCATTATTCTCAGGATATTATAATGTTTTTATTACCTTAATTATTTTTATTCAAGCATCTCTCATTTGGTTAGAAACTCTAACTAAAATATTATTTTAAATGTTTTGAAGATTTATTCTTCTAAATATTTCTCATTAATTTCCATTTTTTTAAAAATGATTTTATGGTTTTATTTATATGAAAATGAATGTTTTGAAATTAAAATTCCTTTCAAAATTTTCAAAGTGACATGGTTCACTTTGATTCTAAATCTCTTCTAAATGACTTTGATAAATAGTCTTACTTTTAAATGTTTTATAGAAAAAGAGGATACTTCTTTCATATAGTTTTACTGATTATTTTCATCAATATCAATATCCTTCACTGTATTCTATTCTTGATTGAGGTTGATTTATTATACTTCAATCGTCCATATTGTATTGAATATGTTTTTTTACTATGGATGTGATATTTTTATACCATTCATGGTTTGTGGTTAATGTATTAACATTTCATATGATAGTTTTAATATGAATGTTAATGTTATGTTTCAAAATTATTATATGAGGAATGCATTGGACTTAGTTAGTGATGGGTGGATCCCGCTATAGCTCCTAGATGCATCGGTAGGTCTCACGAGAAAAATTAGTGTCTTGGAACAAGGCCTTGACAAAATCTTATTTGTAGTCTTGACACGAGGCCTTGACTATGTGGTTATGATGTCCGAAAGTATGCATTCCATCATTATGAAATTAGCTATTGGTTTTATATGAGATTATTCGACTAGTATAATATACATGGGAATAATTAAATGGTATTATTTGATTTATATTTTCTATATTATGCAGAAATTTATGTTTAAAAGGCTTGTGTTTTAGTCTTATAAATTGCCTTAAATGATTATGATTATTTAAGAAAGTTTCCGCTATATTATTATCCCTACTGAGCATCTGATCTCAACCCTTTCTATGTTTTATTTTTTCTAGGATGTGAAGAAGTATATCATGATTTACCTGTAAGAATAGGCTAATGGATATGAGTATGTTCCAATGGGACACAATGTTGTTTTTCTTTATTTCATGATGTAATGTAAAACATATGTATGTATCTAGTACTTCCAAGGATACTAAACAAATCAATCTTTTGAGACTTGATCTATTGTGATCATGCCAATGATATGTAATAATACACTGACTCTATGTTTCTAGGGTTAGGGTGTTATAGTTGGTATTAGAGGTTTTTTAGTACAAACCATGGAAACCTGATTTAGAAAAACTCTGATTAGCGAACATTACCCTAAGATAGACTTTGGGGATTAGTATAGAAGAACATCCAATATTTTTGGTAATGTAAATATTATGTGGGTTTTCAATGCAATACATCCCTTTCTAGATATGAGCAGGTAGAGGTGGCTCTGACATAGATATACCTAGCAGTAGAACCTGAAAACACCTCTTTGAGCTAAACTAAAACGGGAACTGGTGCACAATAATGGGCCTTGCTGCACTCTTGGTTACGACACTCCTAGGGGGGGTACGCTTAGGATAATTCACATTTTCATTACAAACAAATTTTAATGATTTTAATATAAGATGAGAATAGATAGCCTTGGTTAATCCTAAGGTGTTTTGGATTGAAAATAAGGTGTTATGATATTCTCTTAATGATTTTATGAATATTTCTACTCACACAATGCTTTCTGGTTTTAGTCAATGGATGGATTCCAAGGAAGTCATAGTAACCTTGAACATGATGTACAAGGTGGGAAAAGTGGTGGAAATGTGAAATGAAATGGAATTTTGATAGGCGTAAAAGATATCGTGTTCATGCCAAATCAGTTTTTCAAAAATATGATCAACAAAATATATATTAACCAACTCCCATACTAAAAAAAGAAGAGAAAGGTGGTGAATGATAAGAGCACTAGCAATGGAGACAATAGAGAAAAGAAATCTCAATTTCCACTATACATGAAATTGTTGAAGGAGACACTTAGGAAAGTGTTTCAATGGAACAAAGAAATGATTTATGTGTGGGAAAGAAGAACATAAAATAAAGAAATTCTGAAGAAAAATGAAGAGTAGTATGGAAAAAAATAAAAATGTTCCCAATAATCCATTTATACTCATTTACCATAAATGTAGGGGACCTGGGCATTACCCGAGTGAAGGCCCTATTCTATAGGATAACCCCTTGGTCAAGGATGATCATATGTGTAAATAAATGGATGGAAAAATGTTTAAAAGTATTAATGATATTTGTTTATGGGATTACTTTGGAAGAATATTCTCTTGTATGTGCAACCATACAGTTTGTTATTTGAAAATGTTATTTGAGGAATAATTATCTTTTCTTTTTTGGATATAGTTACAAAGATAAATTTGGGTTTATATGATCCTTGAATTTGAGTGAAATACATGTTATTAATTTTTAGGTTGAAGATGTGAGGTATGAGATAAAATTTGTGGTTAAATTATATTATTGTCATTTCGATGAATTAATCTCATTTTGGGAATGTTATAAAATATAGTTTTTGAAAAAGTACCACACGCAGACCGTGTGACAACCCATCACGTTGGACAAAGCTGTAGGAATCGATTCCACAACTAGATTGCGATTGGGATTTATCTCCTACCACTGGACTACATAAAGTCCCTGGTTAGTATGACTAATTATTTTTAGTTAAATTGTCTTATTGATCAATAATAAGTTGATTTGGGGTCCTATGTTTTATCAAATGGTTATCCTTGTTATAGGAAAATGATTTGGTTATTATGTGATAAATTTTATTTTGGGATAAGCATGCTCTATTGGGAACACTTTATGCGTAAAGAAAGTAGAATACTATGGAATTTCATTTGAGTAGTAAGGAGGGATTTTTTTTATTCTGGAAGAATCTATGTTTTTATAGAGATTCATGTTATTAATGGAAATGATTAACTAGTCACATAGAATATGTGAATTGGTTAATTACACTTTTGTATAAGACCTTAAGAGTAGTTGATGTTAATTGAAGATAAATGTTAATATTTACTATAAATGACTATGTGATTAAATTCTTCTGATTGGATTGAATTGAAGGATTTTATGGGAATTTTTTTATTGAATGGTATTTATTGAAATTTGGGTATTGTTTGTTCAATTTTGGAAATTAGGATTAATATTTATTTCTATAAAGGATTATCCATTTTGTGGATCATCTGATATTGTACTAACCATTTGGATTTGGTTAATCTCTAAAGACAAGGGAACTATATAGTTCATAATATTTGGATTATGTGATTCTCTAGAAGTTGATTCTAACGCTTCAGGTGTGACCAAGTCATCTTGAATACTCATAGTTTGGAGAAAAGATGAGTTAGTGGTATAAATTTATTAATGGATGAAACTATACGTAAAAAGTAAGTATATCTTTGAAAAGAACACTTCAGGTGATTCCAACATCTATTACCCTCAACAACTTCCCTGAAAATGATGACCAAGAGAAAAAGGTTTCTTCTGAACTCCAGAAACTCATTGTGCTCAGGGATAAAATTAAAAATGATTTATTCGAAGTTAAGTTGCTTACCAATAGTGACATGAATACCAAATTATTTAATGCACTTTAAAGAGCTAAACAATTCAATAAGCCTCTATCCATTCTAAAGGATGGAGACTTTATCTTTGATGATAGACATAGTCTCTCAACACATATTGTCTCCTTCTAAATGAATATTTTCAGCGGACCCCGAAGAAATGAAGAGTTGATTGATGGCATTATCCCAAAGCTGGTCACTAATTCAAATAACACTCTTCTATCCTCGACTCCAACGATATTGAGATAAGATAAGTGGTCTTTGGTCTTAAAAAAGGAAGCTCTCTGAGGCCTGATGGTTTCACTAGTCATTTTTTCTAATTTTATTTGGAGGTCATACGGGATGATGTGTGTAAAATGGTAAATTATTTCTTCACAGAGGGATCTCACACTCAAGGAATTAATGACCAGTTCATTTCTTTAATCCCAAAGGTGGACAATTCAAGTGATATTGGTCAGTTAAGGCTTGTAGCTCTTATCAACACTATCCACAAGACCATCAAAAAAAATCCTGGAAATTCACCTCACTCATATTTCTAAGAGAATTGTCTTATTGAACCATTTTGGTTATCTCAAAGGTAGAAATATTTAGGATTTCCTTATAAATTCCTCTGAATGTATAAATGTCCTTCAGAAGACCACACGGGGTGGAAACATTGTTCATAATCTTGGTATTTGGAAGGATTTTGACACCATTGACTGGGGTTTTATTGGACATATCCTGGATGAGTTTGGCTTCCACAACAGATTTATTCATTGGGCTAATTATCTGATTTGATCTGCTCATATTTCTATTTTGGTTAATGGATCTCTGGAGGGCTACATTAAAATATCTAGAGGATTGAGGTAGGGATACCCCCTTTCTGCCATTATTTTTTCAGTTGTTGAAGATTATCTCAGTCGACTTATCCTTGATAGAGTTAACAAAGGAGATATCAAATCAATTCGTGCCGCCCGAGGTATCACTGTCCCCTCTCATCTACTTTTTGCTGATGACATCATTCTGTTTACTCAGGGAGATATGAGGAACATAAAAAATATCAAGATAAATCTTCTTCACTATGAAAAAGATTCTAGTCAGGAGGTCAATTTGAGAAATTATTTCATTTTAATTGGGAAAAACATCTCGACCACAAGGAAGAAATGCATGATTCACGAGTTGGGCATAAGAGAGGGGTCCCTTCCTTTTATCTACCTTGGGGTCCCAATGTTCATTGACAAACTTGGGACCTCTTACATTGCTGATGTTTTGATCCATGTTAGAATAACTCTATCCACTTGGAAGGGTAAGTCAATCTCAATGGCAGGAAGAATCTGCCTGGTTAAAAATGTGATTATCTCAAAGATGGTTTAATACTTCATGGTGTACTCCTTTACAACATCCACCATTAAATGTATCAACTCCCTCATAAGGAACTTTTTGTGGAGTGTAAGTATACTTGAAAGAAAAATTATAACAGCTCCATGGAAGATTTTCTACTAGCCACATACCATTGGAGGCCTGGGTATTAAAAATATTGAACTCTTCAACCAATCTCTTTAAGCACAATTCATTTGGAGACTTATCAATGATAAATACTGATCCCTTGACTTCCTCAGAACAAAACATCTTAAGAAGATGATTTCATAGAAGATGAATTATATTTAATCCTCAATTTGGCTTGGTCAAAAAAATATTTTCAAGGAGGTTAAGATGCACTCACAATGGTTGGTCAGCGCACACTCCTCCCTCCAATTATGGGAGTATAACTTGACTAGTACCCCCTTGATTGATAGTGTGGATATATAGGATATATATAAACTACAATGCCAATATTAAAAACCCGATTCAGCAGTATAATCAGGTTCCACCTCAGATTTCCCACATGGTCTCCCCCTATGATTTTCAAAGGATAGATGACATTCTAATTTGGGAATCGAGCTCAAATGGAATTATGAACACTAAACTCTTCTACAATAATCATCTGCAGGGCAGCGGAAATGGAACAATTAATTATAAGAGAAAATGGATACAACCAACAAGATCTACACTCCTTTGGAACCTCCATCTCAACAAATTTCTAGTGAACAATAACCTACAACAAGTTGTGATCTCCTTCTGCCACAGATGTGACTTATGTCATCAGCATCGTGATGATTTAAACCATTTTTTCATGTCCAGTAAGACCACATATTCTCTTTGAAACATGATCTACAACTGTTTTTGGATTTAACCTCCGCATGTGAAAAACATTGTGGACCTCCTACTTCTTATTACAACAACCCAATTATCAAAGAAGGATCGAATACTCTTCCTTGCCGCATGCGTTGAAGTTATTCACGTTAGTTGTAAGAGAATAAACAGGGCTCGCCATAAAAATAATGGAATCAATTACATTATGGTGCTCTCTGAAATTTTGTTTACGACTCAACAATGAAATTATTCACGTGCTGAAAAATGTGACAACTCAGTTAGAGATTTCACTGTTCTGAAAAAACTACACCAGGAAAGTAACAATCCTTAGCCTCTTGGAACCATGGAAGTATTCTGGTTACCTCCTTTTGGAGGCTAGATTAAATTTCACTCAGATGGAGCCTCGAGACGTAATCTAGGACCAGATGGATATGGATTTGTCTTTATAAATCATGATGGAGACTTCCTTGATAGAGTTCATGGTACATGTGGATAGGCCACGACTCATAAAGCAGAGACGATGGCTCTAATCAAAGTAGTTGATTTTTCTCATTGAAGGAATTAGAGGAAAATCTGGTTTGAAAGTGATTCTTTCACCATTGTCCAAGCAGCTAGAATTGGTTTGATTAACCTTTACTGGATGCTTACATCAAAATGGATTATGTGCCTTGACATACTTGCTTTAATGCATTATATCATTACAAATGTCTATCATAAATCCAACCAACATGCTGATTTCCTTGTCAACATAAGAGCCTCTGGTGATACTTGCACCGATCATTCCAGAATTCCTCGTGATATGCTCTATATATTTTACAGAGATAAATGTAAACTTCCTTCCTTCATACTATTGTATCCTAGGGTTTTCTTTTTTCTAGTTATATGAATCCCTGTTGCTTTCTTTTCTAAAAAAATGTTGTCCATTTAATTTTTCTAATGGGAAACAAATACTATTTAACCCATTAAAAGTTTCTGGTTTTCTTGTTGTTAACTTTCCCATGATCATGTCATCTATCACTCTCCATCAAAACTTGACACTTAGTTTATCTTCCTCATCCATATTTTCCTACATGGAATCCAATTATGGGTTATCTCGGGTGACATTTGTAATTCTCTTTCATTATTTTAAAGTGATAGTTTTATTAACTCTTTTTCTAATTTGGGACTTTCAATGAAGTTCCCAAGACCAATTTTAAATTTGCGAGGATGCAATTCCCAAAAGCAGGGAAGAATGTAACTCCCCAATATTTCATAGTATGTTTTTTTCTTTAATGTAATTCAAATAGCTTGTGCTACATGCAACACCGTGTTCGAGCACACTACGACTTACCAAACTATCCATTCAAAAAGTGGGTATAAATATTATTAACTGAATTTTGAATTTTATATACTCCATATAATTTTATCATCCATATTATTTGTTTCTCAGACATAATATAAGAACAAATTTAGTTTTTTATATAAAAGAAGTATTATTCAAAAAAAGAAATTTTACCACATTTTAATGGAGATACCTTTTTAAATCCCATATTTGACACATTTATATATTTAATTTGACGAAATAAACTTCTTCTTTAGAATAAATAAATAAAAATTTTGTTTGGATAAATTTTCTATTATTTTCTGATAACTTTCATATTTTGAGGAATAGTGTAAAATTCTAAATATAAATTAAAAACAAAATTTTTAATCAAAAAAATCATAGTGTTAAATTATATATTTGAATGGTTTTGTGGTAGAATTAGACTATATTTGTATCATTTAATCCAATGTTGGTCATTATAAGTAAGTTTACATTTAAACTGGACATAATCACATATCAATCTTTTGATAGATTTTACTTCTCATTAACTAGCTTTCTGGTTTTGACAATGAGAATATTTTTTAAATTAATTAATACAACTTCTATGTTTTTAATTAGTTGAATTTTAAATCATTTTTTAATTAGAAATATAAAAGTTAGCAAAGAGTGATTTTTTTCTATTTTTCTGAAAACTTTCAATTTTTATTGAATAGTGGAAAACACTACACTATTGTTTAAAACCAACTTTTTATTTAAATAATTATTTATTTTATTTAGATATATTTTAAGTCAAAATAGATAAATATTAATTATTTTAAATCAATTTAATTCAATGGATTCTTTTAATAATAATATTAGATGTATAAAATTTTATTGAACTTTTTACCGTGTTTTACCCACCTTCTAGGCACATTTGCAAATTTGCATAAAACGTAATTTTACCACTTCTGTGGATTGAATTTCAAAAATCCGAGAGATAAAGTTAACATCAGTAAGTAAAATATGGTTCAATAAGATTAAAATATTTTTTTTGTGAATAGTAACATTTAACTTTTATTTACCACGGTTAAAAGTAAATAGGGAAATTAATGGTAAAAATGATATATTAATTACACCAACACATGTACTAATTCTATTGGATAAGTTTTTTTCGACCAAAATCAACTTAGGAACAAAATATGATCTGCTTTTTTCTACCTGGATTAGATTAGGGCATTTATCATTATTTTATTTAAGGAAGAGTTAAAAGTACTAAATTGCATTTTTCATAACTAAAAAATTTCTAATATAGGGTTACACAAAAGATAAATTCAACTACAAATATTCATTAGAAATATAAAAATATTTACAACACCATAGTATTTTATTTTTTATTTTTAGACATTAAATAATTAAATTTATTTATGACACAATGATGATGCAGTAATTACCTTATTAACGAAAGATTATAATATTTGATATTATAAATATAAAAATAAATGTAAGTTGATACTTTTTATGTATTCCATGAATTTTATAGGTTAATATGACATGTTAGGGTTGATTTAATGAATTCTTTTTGATGTAATCTAGTTGATAAGACTTTAACAAAAACCAAATACTAAATATTGTCAAAATTGACAAAATTTGGTTTTTAAAACAAGTAAAATTTTATTAAATTATATAACAGTACTAAAAATACAAGGTTCATCAAAATGAATTATATAATGATATATATGCTATTAATGAACCAGTTGGGATTCTCTTGGTAGTTTATAGTATGTTTATTAACCATATAATATAAAAATTCATTAAGTCATTGTAAATGTCAAACTATTTAACTAAGAGTTAAATCTAAAAGTTAAGGTTAATATGATGACCTAAACCTATCTAAAACCTATAGGTTGAGAGTTTTTTGACCCATACCCACCTTATCCTAGAAATAAATCCATTTAGATCCATTAGAAACCAAAAATGAATTTATAATAAAATAATATTTCAAGATTTTCCTAAAGTGTCCCTCACCTATCTTATAAAAGGAAACTTACCCTTCTCTTAATTTCACTTATCCAAATCCATTTGGATCAGCAAAACCCTACCCAAATATCCTCCCAACTACTATCAATACATCCTAGAGGCCTTTAATTGATCAAAAATCCTACCTAATGAGCCCTTTTGAACAAATCAAAAGGAATCACCCAAAGTAGAGGTAATAATTTATCACCTCTTTCAAAGTTATCTTCTTCTTCCACTTCCTATTTATTTGTTGTTTTCATAGAAAAATAATAAATCTAGTACCTTGTACATATTATGATGTTATTATAAATATTGTATAACCATATTCATTATTCTATACATCCTATGAATTACAAACTCACCATATGTGTGTACGTATGACTTACTGTCTCCACGTCGTGGTGTCGTTGTTATTCAACACTTCATTATTTAGATGGGTATAATAATGATGTATAATTGATGTAAATAATAAATATAACATGCTAATTATTCTTCATATATGATATAACATCCACTTATTTATGATTTCACCTACAATTGAATGATATTGTCGCTCTGGCGTACGTACTGATTACTATCTCCACGAACGTGATGAGATTCATTCCCCATCGTAACCATTCAAGAATAATTTTCATTTTATAATTAAAAATAATGTTTAATAACTTAATATAATTCTGGATATGATTCAAATACATATTACCCATAAAAAACATGAATTACGTAACAAAACATATAAACACTAATAGAATTTTACACTTTACCGACGGTTCACAACCGTTGGTAAAGGCCTGGAAACCGTTGGTATATAGTATACCAACGGTTCCCTCAACCGTGTCCAAGTAAGCTGCAACAATAGGCCTATACCAACAGTTCTGTGAAAACCGTTAGTATAGGTGTCAAAATAGAAGGTATACCAATGGTTTTCTACAAACTATTGGCTTATGTGTGTTAAAGTATAACATATACCAACGGCTTTTGAAACCGTTGGTATATATGTGTTACACTTATACCAACAGTTTACAATCTTTGGTATAGAGGAGATATGGCAAGACATAAGGCTATACCAACGGTTTTGTTATAACCATTGGTATAAACCAATACCAACGGTTATAACAAAACCGTTGGTATAGTTATATTATAGAATCATTACCAATGGTTTTGAAAACCGTTGTTATACTTTTGCTTAACTCCACAGCAACAGACCTATCTCCCCTCTCCAAACCTACAACAACACAAATCCACAGAAACATAGAAACACACCTCCCCCTCTCCAGACCTGCAAAAACACCAATACAAAATCCCCATCCAAAGTTTTCAAAATTTAGAATTCATTCCAGAATTTAGAAATTTAGAAATTTAGAAATTCAAATGCAATAACACCCATAAGAGAAAAGCCTACAAGTTATAGGAAATGCAATAACACCCATATGAGTATTCCAAATTTAGAATTTATTCCTCACTCAAACCACAACACCAACACACATAAGAGTATTAAAAATTTAGAATTCTTTTCTCAGTCAAACCACAAAACCAATACACATAAGAGAACAAACCTACATGTTATAGGAAGCACATGGGATGTTTAGTCATGGTCTAGGGTTGAGTATCTTAAAACCAACAGAAAAACATGGGTAGAGTGGACAAGGATCATGATACACATAAGATAGACAATGGTAGTGGTCATGTGCTTAGACCTAGGATGAGTTATAGGAAGCACATGGAATGTTTATATTTCTTTATTGATTATGTATCCATGTATAAATGGTTCCTGATGTGTTAGTGGGAAACATTGGCCAGTCTCGACATATGAGATGGGTTACCAGAATAGCCTACATGTTTTTCATAGATATTTCAATTAGAATAAGGGGGTATGTGGCTAATTGTAATTTGCTCTCCTGGGTGTGATGTGAGATGAATCCCCATCTTGGGTAGTGGGTATGAATATTCAATTAAGTCTTTGGTATTTGGTTCCCAAAGGGACTTTGGTTTGGTCCTAGAACCCACTGTTTGAGGATGTTATTAAGGTTATCCATGGGTTAATGGTGTCACCATATGTATTCCTCGCCATTGGGGTATTTGTATGATACTTTGAAACTTATTTTTCAAGAATCTATGTGTATCCTTGTCGACCAATTTGTTATATGGTATGCTTGAGTGTTCATAGGTTTCATATGAAATCACTCTATGATATTTATTTGTTGTATGTTATTGTACAGAATGAATGACCCGTGATTGAGAATTAGAACATGAGTGTTGGTGCATGTTCATGATGGGATGTCAGACTCATTCCTAATATAATTCATGTTTTTCTATATATACTATGACCCATTCTGCTTCAATATATGCCTTGTGAATATTTTCTTCTAATAACGTATGAACAATAGACCATATTTTATTTTATAAGTCTTAATTTGAAGAATCTATGTGTAGCCTTGTGAATATTTTCCATATGCCAGTTGTCGTTTTCACTTAAAATGTTGTCCATTTCAAACAAAAGTGACACTTTGAGTGATACCAGTCACACCATGCCTCAGATTGAGGTGGGGTTGACTCGTACCCATCACAAATGATCCATGGATAATTGTTCTAAAGTATCAGCACAATCTGAATGTGTTAGTGTGTTTTCTTGTGATTTCAGGTCATTCTGATATCGTTCGGTATGTATTTGACAGTAAAACGCATGTTTTGGTCATTTACGACACACAAAGTGTGTTTTCAACCACTACGGTCACATGAAACCTCCGATTGATGTGCTGTCTACTTGACCATTTCAAAATTCACCCACCCTTTCTTGTCACCAGATATTAGGTCATTCTGAGGTCGTTCGACCAATTTTGACCACCCCATGCATGCTTTTCAAGCGCACCAAACAACTAAAAAACACATATTCAGCCATGTTGTGCAAACCACACTTATGAATGAAGTGTTGTCTCCTCATACACCTCATGAATAATAATTAGTGTGTTTTTGTGTGATTTAAACTCATTCCGATGTCATTCGGTAAGCATTTGACCGTTAAATGCATGTTTTGGCCATTTACGACACGCAGAGTACCTTTTCGGCCACCGCGGTCACACGAAACCTCCGATTGATGTGTCTTCTGGCCCACCATTTCAAAATTTATCCACCCTTTATTTTTGTCTCATTTCATGGAATTCTTAGGTCATTTGGTTGGTTTTGACCTCCCCACACATGCTTTTCAAGCACACCAAACTCCTAAAAAACACAAATTCAGTCGTGCCGTACAATCCGTGTGTCCGAAGGATAGGTTGTATCCTCTTACACCGCATGAATAAAAATTAGGGTGTTTTTGTGTGATATCAAGTAATTTAGATGTTGTTAAGTATGCATTTGATCATTAAACGCATGTTTTGGTGATTTACGACATGCGTAGTGCGTTTTCGGCCATCATGATCACATGACCCCTCTGATTGACGTTCCGTCTGGCCGACCATTTCACAGTTCACCCACCCTTTGTTGTTGTCTGATTTTAGGGCATTCTGAGGTCGTTCGGCCGGTTTTGACCACCCCATGCATGCTTTTCAAGTGCGCCAAACACCTAAAAACAAATATTTAGCCGTGTTGCGCAAAACACACGTCCGATTGACGTGTTGTCTCCTCATACACCTCACGAATAATAATTAGGGTGTTTTTGTGTGATTTCAAGTCATTACGATGTTGTTCGTTATGCATTTGACCGTTTAACGCATGTTTTGGCCATTTACGACACGTGGAGTGCGTTTTCACCCACTTCGGTCACACGACACCACCGATTGACGTGTTCTCTGGCCAACCATTTCAAAATTCACCCACCCTTTATTGTAATCTTATTTCATGGTATTCTGAGGCCGTTTGGCCGGTTTTGACCACCCCACGCAGGCTTTTCAAGCGCATGAAACACTTAAAAACACATATTCAGTCGTGCCGCATAAATCGCACGTCCGAATGACGTGTTGTCTCCTCGCACATGTCACAAATAAAAATTAGGGTGTTTTCTGTTATTTAAAGTCTTTATGATGTCGTTCGATATGCATTTGGTCATTAAAAACATGTTTTGGCCATTTACGACATGTGGAGTGCGTTTTCGGCCATCGCGGTCACACAACATCTCTGATTGACGTTTCGTCTTGCCGACCATTTCACAGTTCACCCAACCTTGGTTTTTGTCTGATTTCATAGAATTTTGAGGTCATTCGGATGGTTTTGACCACCTCACACATGCTTTTCAAGTGCACCAAACACTTAAAAAACACATATTCAGTCGTGTCGTGCAAACCGCGCATCCGAATGAGGTGTATTCTTTTTTTACACATAATGAATAATAATTAGGGTGTTTTCGTCTGATTTCAAGTCATTATGATGTCGTTGGGTATGTATTTGACCGTAAAACACATGTTTTGGACATTTACTGTTGGAACCATGGCTGTTCTATGTAGGAATTTGAGTTTGGTTTGTGTTTGTTGTCAATCCTCAGTGGAAGTTCAGAATGTGTGTCAGCAAAGTGATCATACAGTTCAAGAAGACAACAGTATTGAAGGTGGTGTTGTTTCCCAGTGTTTTCCAATTTTTTGGGCCTCAAAATCGGAAAATGAAGACATGGATTTTCTGCAAAGGGAGGTGCGCACAAAGAGGAAGTGGTGCGCGGAAGATAAGGGCTTTGCACGAACTACTTGAGATGGGCGCGAAAAACAGCATGGTGCACGAAATAGTGGAGCGATGTTTTTCACGAAAATAGTGTTTTGGAATCAAAATGTCGAAAAATGGAAAAGGCATGGGCTGCGCGAAATATCTAGAGAGGTGTGCGGAAAACGATATCTGTGCGAAAAATTACGCGCCGGATGAGAGGTTTTCGTGACAAAGGGGATTTTGCATGCATGGGACTCAGATGCCTATAAATAAGAGGTGACCCCTCTCATTCCATGTGGTTGAAGACTTAGAGAAGATCTGAGGTCTGATGCACGAAAAAGGATCACGTAAAGGGGCTTGCGCGAAATATTCTAAGCTGCGCGAAAATTTTCGGGATGCATAAAAAATGAAGAGCTGCGCGTAAAAATTGGGTTCGCGCATAAAAGGTTCAGTTGCACAAAAAAGGGGGGTTTTGCGAGAAATATTTTTCTGTGTTAAAAGTAAAGTTTGCGCGCAATAGGAAGGTTTTGCGTGCAAAGGGTTGGTGTTGCGCGCAATTGTCAGTGAAGTTTGTCTGCACATTCTGGTTATCCGGTTCAGTGGTTCTGTGCGTTCTAGTGCATCAATTCCAGTCTTTGATGCCAGTAGAGTCTCGTGCTAAGAGGAGACAAAGACTTCAATTCAAATATATTGAAGAGACCTTCACGTCTATAAACTGAGTGTGACTTAACCAAGGGCAGTGAGCCAGGGGGAGTCAGCGGGAGTGACCCAAGGAACGCAACGAGCTATCCCTGAACAATTGTAAAGGCAGTGAGCCTGGGACAGAGTGGCTATGCCCGAACCATTGTAATCCATATCTAGTGAAGATTAGTGGAATTAGGTACGACCGGAAACTTTTCGGAGTATGCTCCTTGGACGTAGCCCTTAGTGGTGAACCAAGTAAAATTTGATGTGTCACCTCTTTTCCATGTGCATGTTTGATTGCTGATCATATCCATCACACAGGTTCAACTAGTTCCTTCCAACGTGGGAACAAGATCCTTTAATTTAAAAGAAAAAGTTGACACCCTGATTCACCCCTCCCCTCTCAGGGTGTCCCGGGGTCCTACAAGTGGTATCAGAGCGAGGTTGCTGGCGTTGAATCTGTCCTTTGTCACCATGGAGAATGCAGTCAATGTTAGGGGAGTCCCTCTCTTCAATGGAAGTAATTTTCATATCTATAAGAACAAGATGAGATCTCATCTAAGATCTCTTGGAATGGAAGTTCTGTTTTCCACTGTGCAAGTAATACAAGTCACTGATCCAACAGGCCTGGCTATGACTGACACAGACAGGAAAATTCTTGATGCAGATGCTAAAGCACAAAATGCACTCACCGTAGCTCTTTCTGATCAGATCTCTCTAAAGGTGATGAGTTTCACCTCATAAAAATCCATGTGGGATAAAATCGAAAATATTTATGAAGAAGATAACAAAGTGAAGGAGGCAAAATTAAAAGTCCTACACAATCGGTTTGATGATCTGAAGATGCACCCAGACGAGAATGCAGACTCATTCTTCAATCAAATTACTGAAGTGGTAGGAGCAATTCGGGGTCTAGGTGAAGAAATCAAAGACATTGATATTGTAAAGAAAATATTAAGAAGACTTCCACCCCTGTACAATGCAAAGGTGTCAGCCCTTGAGGAAAGAGATCTTTCCAAACTTTCTCTGGATGATCTACTGAGCAACTTGGTAGCATACGAAATGAGAGTCAAACCAGAAGATTCTATGACTCGTGTGAGCAAGGAAATGGCGTTCAAGGCCATGCATAAACTGAAAATCTCAAAATATAGTAGCGTTGAAGATGATGAAGAAAAAGAGATTCTTTCTCTCATTGCAAAGAATTTTCAGAAGGGAAAAGGTAAATTCAAAGGGAAGTTACCTCTTACATGTTTTCGTTGTGGAAAAGTTGGGCACATTGCCTCTCAATGTTTAAGAAAGATCAATGATGAATATAGTGAGGATGAGAACATCGAGAAGCCTCGAAAAAGATTTTTCAAAATGATAGACTTCAAATCTAGAAAGAAAATACAAAGGAAGAGTTCTGTCTGTGAAGAAGAAGATGAGGATACTGATTTTTGTGAAGAAGAAGAACCCGAATTTAAAAAGGGAAAGCATGCTTCCATGATGGCTAGGGTTGAAAATTCAGAACCCTTGATCAATAAAGACAGAGATAATCAGATTATTTCTAATGGTGATTTAAAGAATCAAATTAAGTATGCTTTTTCCAAGATTCATAATAAATGTAAGAGATGTAATAAGTGGAAGGAAATGGTGGAAGAATCATCAGAATATGTTGATGAGCTTGAAGTAGAGATTGAATGACTAGAAGAACTAGTGAGAGTTCAGTCTTCAATCCTTGAAAGCACAGATGATGTAGTGGAACTAAAGCTTAAAATTGAAGAACAATCAAAGGTCATAAATGACCTTTCATCCAGACTAGAAGGGAAGTCCAAGACTGTTGACAGACTTTAGGAAGAAGTTGTTACTCTTAGAAGTAAAATTGAATGTCAATCAACGAAAAATGAGGGAAAGAATAAAACTCATTTCAGAAGATTTTCAGATGTAGAATTACTAGCAGGAGCCAAGTTTGGTTCATATGGGGTTGGAAAAATCTTAAGTGATCAAAGACCCACTTACATGGGAAATAGTGGAATTGGCTGTGAAGATGAGACATCAACTGCTGGAAGTAAAGAGAGCCAAAAGAACGACAAGATGAAAGTTGGATATGCTGAAACATTACCTGAAATGCTGAAAAAGAAACCCTCAATCCAAACTAAAAGAAGAACAGAAAATTATCCTCAAACTTTCAGAAATGACAGGCAGTTCAAATATTCTCCCAAGGAAAAGGCATGAGGAGAAATTCAAGTGAAAAGTCATTTCCTCTCATGAAGTGTCAGTTATGTGGTTATCTGGGCCATAACTTGTCATAATACGAAGAGGCAAGGAGCTACTTGAATGGGGAAGATCTGGGAAGTCAACAAAGGAGACCGATTTCATATCCTCCATATTATAGAAGAAATATCTTCTATGGTTACTGTTTTAATTGTTCTAACTGTGGCCATAAAGCTATGTATTGCAGGCAGCGGTACGATAGGAGAAATTCATACAACACTAAAAGACGTGCCAGTTTTCATCCTCCTGATGATGTTGTTCTCACAAACAGTTTTCCCCTCTGGAAGAAGATTATTGGTATGAAGACTCAGATTATGTGGAAGAAAGTATTAAAATCCCATCAGTATCCTATGCTCAATCCAATATCTCATGGAAAGAGAAGAAGAAGATCAAGAAATCCAATTTTGCAGTAGTAGACCTCAAAGCTACAAAGATCAGCAGCACCTGGATCCTTGATAGTGGATGCTCTTCCCATATGACAGGAAATGATGACCTTTTGAAGAACATTGAAAAGAAGGTTGATGGAACAGTACGGTTTGGTAATGATGGTGCTCTGAAGATTAAAGGCAGTGGGAATACTGCTCTCGCCAACGGGGAGCTGAAGAAGACTGAAGTTCTTTATGTGGATGGTCTATGCCAAAATCTCCTCAGTGTAAGTCAACTCTGTGACTCGGGGCTCATAGTAACCTTCAATCAAAAAGGATTCACTATAAAAGGAAAAACAAGGAATTCTCTTATGAAAGTTTGTAGGACAGATGGAAACTTATATCAGGTTGACAACAAAGTGAACTCTTGCTATTTGTCTGTTGAAGAAGAAAACAATTTGTGGGATCGAAGGCTGGGGCACATTAACCAACAAGACATGGAAAAGATATCTAAGCTGAATATAGTCATGGATATTCCCATTCTAAAACGTGAACGAGAAAAATTGTGTGATGCTTGTATTCGCGAGAAGCTGGTTTGTAGTTCATATCGGCCAAAGAAGAAAAGGGCATCACATCTTCTTGATCTCATTCATACAGACGTATGTGGCCCAATAAATGTTGCTGGAACCTATGGAGAAAGTTACTTCTTCCTTTTCATTGATTATTATAGCAGAATGGATTGTGTAATGGTGATTAACAGGAAGCGACAAGTACTTGATTGCATGAAAACTTATTGCTGAATTGCCGAGAATGATACTGGACGGACAATAAAAGTTCTGCGATCTAACAATGGAGGGGAATACACGTCCATTGAGTTTGAAAATTACCTAGAAAACATGGAATACTGCATGAGGTAGCTGATGTGAGAACTCCCCAACAAAATGGAGTTTTTGAGCGTCAGAATCAATAGGTCAACAATATGGCCAGGACTATGTTAGTTGAGAGTGGTATCTCTCAACATTACTGGAAGGAGGCTGTTGAAGCTGCAGTGCACATTCAGAATAGAACAGGGCTTTATATGGGAGAAACAAAGACACCATACGAATTGTGGCATGGAAAGAAGCCTTCGTTGAAATAATTCCATGTTTTTAGAAGCAAATGTTTCATTCGGAATAAATAAGGAAACCAAAGAAATTTTGGTGACAATGCTGATGAAGGAATTTTTCTTGGGTATCCAATGAACAGAAAAGCTTACAAGTGTCTCAATAAATGCTTGGGGAGGATTGTGGAAAGCAATGATGTTAAGATCATTTAAGGGAAAACCCCAAGTGCTTCCAATAATATCTATGATGATAATATAGAAGATGATGATGAGTGTGAACATAGAGTAAATACAAATACCGAAATAGAGGAAGGTGAACAAATCACTCAGTAGTCACATCATGATGTTGACTCAGAAGAGGAATCTGAAGAAGAAAATGTGGCTGAAGAGAATGGATATGAACCTCATAGGAGAAATCAAAGATCTGCGATTAATCCATCCAACATAATTGGGGACAAAAGTGCACCCACTCAAACAAGAAGGATGAGGAATAATGCGCAATATGAATTTCTATCAGTTGTGGATCCATCCTCATTCGAAGAAGCTGCAAAGGATGAATCCTGGGTGAAAGCCATGAATGAAGAATTAGATTAGATTGACAAGAATCAGACATGAGATCTTGTCTAGAGACCCAAAGGTCACAATGTGATTGGAACAAAATGGATAATCAAGAACAAGTTTGATAAGCATGGAAGTGTTATTAGAAACAAGTCTCAACTGGTATGTAATGGGTATTCTCAGATTGAAGGTGTTGATGTTGAAGAAACATTTGCTCCAATGGCTAGACTGGAGTCAATCATGCTGTTCCTCTCCATGGCTCTCCAAAGAGGATATAAAGTATATCAAATGGATGTCAATACAGCATTCTTAAATGATGTACTCGAAGAAGAAGTCTACATTGAACAAACAGTGGGTTTTCTTCTTGGTGATAATGAATCAAAGGTTTACAAGCTAAATAGATCACTTTATGGCTTGAAATAGGCACCACGGGCATGGTAACCCAGACTAGATTCTTATCTCAAGAAGCTGGAATTCAAAAGAGGAGGAGTAGATCACAATCTCTATGTGAAGAATTCTCCGAAAGATCAGTTCATGGTTCTCATTTACATCGATGACATTATATTTGGTGGCAGCAGGCATAAATCAGTGGATGAATTTTCCAATCATATGAAATCAGAATTTGAAATGTCAATGATTGGAGAGCTCACGTATTTCTTGGGACTGCAGGTCACTCAAAGGAAAGACTGAACTTTTATCTCTCAAGAAAAGTATGCAAGAGAACTGCTGAAGAAGTTTAATATGCAAGACTCCAAACCAATTTCTACTCTGATTGCAGTTGGAACTAAACTTGGAAAGCATGAGGATCGGACCTCTATAGATCCCACAATGTACAGGAGGATTATTTGAAGCCTACTGTACCTGACAGCGACACAGCCAGATATTGTCTTTGCCACATGTCTTGCAACTCGCTTTCAGAGTAATCCAAAGGAGGAACATATGACAACAATAAAAAGAATCATGAGGTATATTCAAGGTACTCACAATTATGGCTTATACTTTGCTATAGGAAGTGACTATAAATTATCATCATTTTCTGATGCTGACTGGGCTGGCGATGTCGTGGAAAAAAATCCACCAGTGGTGGAACATTCTTTATTGGTAATAACTATGTCGGATAGTTGAGCAAGAAACAAGAAAGTACTTCTCTTAGTACTGCTGAAGCTGAGTATATATCCGCCACAAAGGCATTCACACAACTACTGTGGATGAAGCAAAAACTTACAGATATTGGTGATGAGGTAAATCAACCAATGGTAATTTTCTGTGATAACAAGAGCACAATTGATCTTACAAAGAATCCCGTTCAGCATTCTCGTACAAAACATATTGAAATTAGATATCACTTTATCAAAGAGAATGTTGAACAAGGCGTGATTAGAATGGATCATGTGGGAACTGATGAGAAAGTAGCTGATATCCTGACGAAGCCATTGTCAGCAGATGTGTTTGAAAAGCATCAGTTGAACCTCGGTGTTCAACCACCTCCTACTACATAAGGAGGTTCTGGAATTCCTCTCTCCCTGTTTATGATAACTGTTTTTATCTGTTTTTGGATGCGATGCCGGTTTGTTGGGTAGATATTATCCAAGGGGAGTATGGCTTGAGATGACCAATGAATAAATTACCAGTCTTTGGGTTTATTGACAATGGGGGAGAGAAGGAATAAATTCAGGATTTTCAGTGGACATGTAATGCTTCTGTGAAACTGTAAGAATTCTGTGTCGGTGATAGGATGAGAAGGAATTCATTCGACATGTAATGCTTCTGTGACACTATAAGAAAATTTCTTGGGCGTTGTTGAGAATTCCAAAACACGGGAACCCAATTCAAGCTTCCTCTCTTTTTTTCTACACCGGGCATTGCTCACGTAGACTTAGAGTGTTGGCTGAGTTGATCCTTGCATTTTTGGATTTCATGGGGATGGTGCTTTTTTTGAATTTATTTGGTGATTGCCAACAAACCCAAAGGGGTAGATTGTTGGAACCATGGGTATTCTATGCAGGAATTGGAGTTTGGTTTGTGTTTGTTGTCAATCCTCAGTGGAAGTTTAGAATGTGTGCCAGCAAAGTGATCATACAGTTCAAGCAGACAACATTATTGAAGGTGGTGTTGTTTTCCAGTGTTTTCCAATTTTTTGGGCCTCAAAATCGGAAAATGAAGACATGGATTGTCTGCAAAGGGAGGTGCGCACAAAGAGGAAGTGGTGCACGGAAAATAAGGGCTGTGCGCGAACTACTTGAGCTGGGCGTGAAAAACAGCGTGGTGCGCGAAATAGCGGAGCGATGTTTTTCGCGCAAATAGTGTTTCAGTATCAAAACGTCGAAAAATGGCAAAGGCATAGGTTGCGCGAAATATCTGGAGAGGTGCGTGGAAAATGATATCTGCATGAAAAATTATGCGCCAGATGAGAGGTTTTCACACCAAAGGGGATTTTGTGCGCAGGGGTCTCAGACGCCTATAAATAAGAGGTGACCTCTCTCATTCTGTGTGGTTGAAGACTTAGAGAAGTTCCGAGGTATGATGCGTGAAAAAGGATCGCATAAAGGGGATTGCGTGAAATATTCTGAGTTGCGCAGAAATTTTCGGGATGCACAAAAAATGAAGAGTTGCGCGTAAAAATTGGGTTCGCGCATAAAAGGTTCAGTTGCGTGAAAAAGGGGGGTTTTGCGCGAAAAATATTTCCGCGCGAAAAGTAAAGTTTGCGCGCAATAGGAAGGTTTTGTGCGCAAAGGGTTGGTGTTGCATGCAATTGTCATTAAAGTTTGTCTGCACGTTCTAGTTTTCCGGTTTAGTGGTTTGATGCATTCTAGTGCATCAATTCCGGTCTTTGATGCAAGCAGAGTCTCGTGCTAAGAGGAGACAAAGACTTCAATGCAAATATATTGAAGAGACCTTCACGTCTATAAACTGAGTGTGACTTCACCAAGGGTAGTGAGCCAGGGGGAGTCAGCGGGAGTGACCCAAGGGACACAATGAGCTATCCCTAAACAATTGTAAAGGCAGTGAGCCTGAGACAGAGTTACTGTGCCTAAACCATTGTAATCCACATCTAGTGAAGATTAGTGGAATTAGGTACGACTGGAAACTTGTCGGTGTATGATCCTTGGACGTAGCCCTTAGTGGTGAACCAAGTAAAATTTGATGTGTCACCTCTTTTGCATGCGAAGGTCTGATTGCTGATCATATCCATCATACAGGTTCAACTAGTTCCTACCAATTTGGGAACAAGATCCTTTAATTTAAAAGAAAAAGTTGACACCCTGATTCACCCCTCCCCTCTCAGGGTGTCCCGGGGTCCTACATTTATGGCACGTAGAGTGTATTTTCGGCCACCGCGGTCACACGACACCTCCAATTGACATGTCATTTGGATGACCATTTCACAATTCACCCACCCTTTATTGTCGTCTGATTTCATGGCATTCTGAGGTCGTTCAACCAGTTTTGACCACCCCACACATGCTTTTCAAGCGCACCAAACACCTAAAAAACACATATTCAGTCGTGCCGCAGAAACTGCATGTCCGAATGACGTGCTGTCTCCTCATACACCTCAAAAAAAAAATTAGGGTGTTTTGGTGTGATTTCAAGTCATTTTGATGTCGTTCGGTATGCATTTGACCGTTAAACGCATGTTTTTTCCATTTACGACACACAGAGTGCATTTTTGGCCATTGCGGTTACACGACACCTCCGATAAATGTGATGTCTAGCCGACCATTTCACAATTTACCCACCCTTTTTTGACGTCCGATATCATGGCATTCTGAGGTCGTTAGGTGGGTTTTGACCACCCCACACACACTTTTGAAGCGCACCAAACAGCTATAAAACATATATTCAGTAATGTCATGCAAACCACACATCCGAATGACATGTCTTCTTTTAGTACACCTCAAGAATAATTATTAGGCAGTTTTCATGTGAATTATAGTCTTTATGATGTCGTTGGTAATGTATTTGACCATAAAACACATGTTTTGGCCATTTACGACACGCAAAGTGCGTTTTCGACCTCCGCAGTCACACGACACCTCCAATTAACGTACCGCCTGGCTTACCATTTCACAAGTCACCCACTCTTTATTGTCATCCGATTTGAAGGCATTCTGAGGTCGTTAGGCCAGTTTTGACCACCCCACGTACACTTTTCAAGCGCACCAAACACCTAAAAAAAATATTCAGCCGTGTCGCGTAAACCGCGCATCCTAATTACATGTTGTTTCCTCATACACCTCACTAATAATAATTAGGGTTTTTTCGTGTGATTTGAATTCATTCTAATGTAGTTCGTTATACATTTGACCGTCAAATGCATGTTTTGGCCATTTATGACACGCGGAGTGTGTTTTCAGCCACCGCGGTCACACGGCACCTCTGATTGACATGTTGTATGGCCTACCACTTCACAATTCACCCACCCTTTATTGCAGTCTGATTTAATGGCATTATGAGGTCGTTCGGCTGGTTTTGACCACCCCGCACATGCTTTTCATGCATGCCAAATACCTAAAAAACACATATTCAGTTGTGTCATGAAAACCGTGCATCCGAATGATGTTCCTTCTACTCGTACACCTTAAGAATAATAATTACGGTGTTTTTGTGTGATTTCAAGTCATTCTGATGTCGTTCGGCATGCATTTGACCGTAAAATGCATGTTTTGGCCATTTACGACATGCAGGGTGCGTTTTCGGCCACCGCGGTCACACGACACCTCCAATTGACATGAAGTCTAGCCAAAATTTCACAATTCACCCACCCTTTGTTTTCGTCAGATTTCATGGCACTCCGAGGTCTCTCGGCCGATTTTGACCACCACACGCATGCTTTTCAAGCGCGCCAAACACCTAAAAAAGACATATTAAGCTGTACCGTGCAAAACACACATCCAAATGATGTTTTGTATCCTCTTACACCGTACGAATGACCCATGGATAATTGTGTTAAATTATCAAGATAATTCGAATATGTTTGGTCAGTTTTCCGTATACTAGTTGTTTTTACTTAAAATGTTGTCCATTTTAAACAAAAGAGAGACATTTAGAGTGGTACCGGCCACACCGTTCCTTGGATTGAGGCGGGGTTGCCTTGTACACATCTAAAATTACCATTGGATAATTTTCCTAAAGTATCAACACAATCCAAATACGTTTGGTCTGTTTTTTGTGTGTCATTTGTTGTTTTCACTTAAAATGTTGTCCATTTCAAATCAAAGTGAGACACATTGAGTGATACTGGCCTCACCGTGTCTCGTATTGAGGCAGAGTTGACTCATACCCATCAAAAATTACCAATGTATATTTTTCCTAAAGTATCAACACAATCTGAATGCGTTTGATTGGTTTTCTGTATGTCAGTTGTAGTTTTCACTTAAAATCTGGTCCATTTCAAATAAAAGGGAGACACTTTGACTGGTACCGGCCACACCGTGCCTCATATTGATGTGGGGTTGACTCTTAAACGTCACAAATTTCCCATGGATCGTTGTGATAAAGTATCAATAGAATCCAAATACATTTGGTCTATTTTTCCTATGTCAGTTGTTGTTTTCACTTAAAATGTGGTCCATTTCAAATAAAAGTGAGACACTTTGAATGGTATCGGCCCCACCGTGCCTCAGGTTGAGGTGGGGTTGAGTCTTACACATCACATATGACCAATGGATTTTTTTTCCTAAAGTATCAACACAATCCAAATATGTTTGGTTGGTTTTCCATATGCTAGTTGTTTTTACATAAAAGGGTGTCCATTTCAAACAAAAGAGAGACACTTTGAGTGATACCGGCCACACCCTGCCTCAGATTGAGGCATGGTTGACTCGTACACGTTACATATGATTCATGGATCATTTTACAAAAGTATCAACACAATCTGAATGCGTTTTTTTTGGATTTCTGTATGCCAGTTAGGCAAATCGTGCAACAAAAGTGATAATATCATATACTAAAACTATAGACATTGTGTATGATGTGCATCCCCTGGTGCATGGTTGGGGAAAATAATGCACATTGCTTCTAATATATATCCCTATATTATTGGTAGATACCTTGGGGGATGGAATTTAATTTTTTACTAACCGTTAGGCAAAGCGTTTTTCTACACCGACCGGGGTTCTGAGCTCCAAACAAGTCCCAGAAGCCCCATAAACCATTATAACATCATTAGGATTCCACATTTGGTAAAAAAATAAAGTGTTATACTAAATTCAAAAATATCCATACAAGAGTGAAAAACCATGTTCAAAAATAAAGAGTTATACAGAATTCAAAAATGTAATGGATCAGTCTGCCCCTGGTCACCTTCAACATCACCACTATCATCATCAGCCTCATCCTCGCCGCCATCTCTGTCCTTGTCTTCGTACCCATCATCGTCCCCATTCTCATCCTTGGCCCCATCCTATCCCTCAGCCTCATCCTCATCCTCATCCTTTCCCTCATCCTCTTCAGCATCCTCATCATCACCAGGAACATCATCATCTCGACCGCCACTAGAACTGCCACCTGGTTCATTGGATAATGCACCCATCAATGACATATATGTATGACAAGCCACGTTGGACTTTGGTAGAAGTGATGAAGATAAAGCTTTGATTAGTTTCATAAATTCTCTCTCCCTCGTTTGAACTTGTTATTCCAACTCTGTGATGCTTTTATCAGTCTGTCTTGCATGCTCTTTGACCTTTTACAACTCGATGGTACTATAATGGATACCTATAAAGGACCAATACCTTTTTGGGTCTATATTCTTACCAGGTCGGTAGCGTACTCGACCAGAGTGCTCATCTCCCAAAACCTGATATAAATGATCATGTGAACCAAAATTGTCTTTTACCTTTGAATCAAGGGCCTCTAAAGAAGCTTGTTAAAAATATTAATAGATCATTAAATTTAAAAATAGAAATTAAACTTTGAAATAAACAAATTAAAACTTACAATCTTTTCTTTTGTAGGTTCATTAACCGCAGTTCCATCTTTTTTCCTTCTACTCGAGCAAAAAAAAATTTCTCAAGGGAGACGTCCTTCAATATTCAATTTGTGCTTCTGTAATGACATTGAAAAAATATAAAGTGCAAGTATAATCATATATTCAATATTAAATAAATCACATAATTTAAGTAGGAAACAATAAAAAGGGCATGTCCTAAAGAAAAATTATAAACAACTATATCGTACCAGCTACCTCACATGATCTGACATAGTAGTACGTCCCAAAGTGTGGAGGTATTTCTTTGAATCAATGTTTTTTTTCAGAATATTACTAAATAATTTTTAATAATAAATAAGATAATATAAATGAAAAATATGAAAAATTTAATTTAAATACATCAAATGGGATTAATACTTTAAATTTGGCGGTCGCCCAATAGGTAATTATTTGATGATATTTCTCTATCAGGAAGTCATCCACAATAGGTACAATCTCCAACTCTTTGCCTACCCTATCACACTAGAAAACATATAGCTCATGCTTATAAGCTCTCCAATTCTCTCCTAGCTCCTTTAAACATGGTGGTCATGCACCTTCGCCATCAGAGAAGTTAAACCGAAGCTGGCACCATATAGGTTAATTCATATAAATAAAAAAATACTACACTAAATCCAATAGATTTTTACCTATATTTGTGCCCACACATTATTCTTGACCTTGTGTGGTAGATGTCTCCATGATAGAGGGATGACCGGAATGATGTCAGAGTATTTGGATAGCGTCGCCAAAACACCCCGACATTCCTACCCATATTTATCAATCATCTTTCCATCATCATTTTATTCAACCATCAACTGTATCTGGCGGTTCCATACCACATGCAATGAGTATTCCCCCTCCCCCACCTCTTATCAGTAGATGAATCTGTTATTAAAGAAAAAAAATATCAGTACAAGTTATAATAAAAATAAATTTTGGTATAAAAATTTGTTAGAGTTATAAAAATATACATGTAGTAGTCGAATCAATGGGCATCACTGGATGTGCAGAAGCTAAAGGAATATCATGTACAGCTAGAGTGTCCCTCATTGTATGATCCTCAGCCACATACTGTGTCAGAGCAGGAGTCAAAGAAGGTGGAATATAATAGATGGAAGATAATGAACCAGAAGTAAAAGATGATGGAACAAACATCTGGCCAACTGGTAGTGTAAACATTGGAGGCCTAAATATCCCATGTGTCCCTAAAGTTACACCAGGATCAAAATGAGGCATAGAAGACACATTTGTGGTAGGGGAATAGTCTAATTGGGTATGATCTGTGGATCTTATAACTCTCACACCACGAGCCCTCGTACCACCGACCTCAGTACCGGGACAACCAGATGATCGTCTAACTCTAACACCACCCCCTCCTACCACCAACCTTTGTAATAGGAGCAATATCAGGCTCCTCGTCGAATATCTCTCATCTAGGAGGTGGATCCTAAAAAAATTTTAACACAAAAGTAAACACATGATATTATAAGTTATCGAAATATATATATTTGAAATAAAATACTCACAATAGGGATGCGTGGGGGAATTCCCATCTGTGTCATGTGCCGATTATTTTTCATCATCTTTTTCCACCGTATCTCTTCAATTGGTGTCATTTCCTACAATGAATATATACACATGCCAACATGGCTAGTGAAAAGCACCCCACCATCATAAAAGTGAGTGTTTTACAAGAAAGAGACATAATATTCAACGTACTGTGAGAAACATATTTAATTGAACCCAATGTTATATTAGTTCAGTCATCTTAGGAAGGAAATTATCACTCATGACTAACCATGCCACTATAAACAACCCGGAGTGTATGATTTTTCTCTCTGATCTCAACAACATCATCACACATTCTTACCATGATGTAAATCATGTGGAATATGGATGATATTAACACAAATTTCCCAGCAATACCAATCCTTCTAAGAACTGAATATTTATGGATGATATTAACACATAAGTCATTTTGAATCAAATTTGATTCACTGTCAAATCCCAACACACACACCAAAATCAAATAGAAAACAAAATTCATACACACCCAAATCAAAAAAGAAAACCAAAATAGTAGATGAAAAACATTAAAATGAAAGCATCACTTACAAATTAGAAGTGTAGAACTAATAAATTTTGAAGATGGATCAGAATGAAGGATTTCTGCAGTAGGGTAAACATAATCTCGCTTCTACACTTCACCTAAATGAAAACATAAAACAAAATTATTAGATACAATATCACTTATAGATTACAAGTGATGAACTGATAAATCTTAAAGTTGGAAGGATTTTGGCCGTAGGGGAAAGAAAATCCCAATTTTCCCTTCTCTTTAGGTCTGTAGTCGCGCGGAATGGGGGAGGCCATGCCTCTATGAATTTGGGGAAAAAATTCCAAATGGTTTGTAAAAACCATTGGTATTTGTTGATTTAAACCTCTCTATACCAACGGTTTAAGAAAACCGTTGGTATAGAGTATACTTTTAGCAACGATTTTTCAAAACCATTGGGAAAAGATGATTTTAACCATATTTTACCAACAGTTTCCTTAAAATGTTGGTAAAAGTACACTACAACAACAGTTAAGAAAAACTTTGGTATATAGGCGTTGGGAAAACCTCCCTTTCCAGTAGTGAAAGGAAAATAAATCAGTTAACACCCAAAACAATGATACTACTAATATATTATTAACAAATAAATATTAAATGTTCATATATGATATAATATTTATGTATGTATTTATTTACTAATTTAATAACAATGATTAAAATATTATACTGGAGGTTAACATACTCTCGACTAAGGAAAAGTACAAGGTAAGGGGTTTTCATCTCACTTCTTATTCCCGTGAGATTCATGCTATACTTCCATTATTTCATTTTGTGTGGTGTATGTACTATCCATGATTGTATTCCTTGTGTATTATACTTTAATTTATGAGTATTTACAATGTCATTGTATTATCCTTCTTTCATGGGGTGTATGTTTCGTAAGTTACCAAATCGGTAAGGGAATTTCTAATTTCAATTTCCACTCATTGGGTTTCACGCAAACTTCATTGATTATTTTACTCCAAGATTATGTGTGAAATAACTATTTATTTATGTATGTAGTAATATCCAAACCCCTTTGTGTGTATATACTTTTGATACACATAACCACTCAATTGATAAATTCTGAAGTTATCGATATGAACTTGATAAGTGTAATCTTAACTCAATTTCCATTCATTGAGTTAAACTTCCAAGTCATTGGTGTTGTTGTTACAAGAATATGTTTGAATGTCCTCTGATTGATTTACACTGAATATCTAATCATATTGAGTGTATTTATATTTTTCACGCATAATTATTTCATTGATTTATCATTAACCTATGAATACGGTCTTTATAAGGTATTTCGTCTCAATTTACATTCTATTGATACTTCATTGTTGTTATTCACCAATAAACATTTATATGGTTTATATACTGTACTTTGACATATTATATCATGAATCACTTTATTCACATGATATTATAAAGTATTTATTACCTCAATATTTTGTATTCAAGCGTCTTTCATTTGGTATGGAACTCTAACTAAAATATCAATTTAAATGTTTTAATGATTTTTTTTTCTAAATCATTCTCATTGACGGCCATGTTTTAAAAATTAATTTAAGGATTTATTTATATGGACATGACTGTTTTGAAATTAAAAAACCTTTCCAAAGTTTCAAAGTGGTATGGGACACTTGGATTCAAAAATCTCTTTTAAACAACTTCTTTGATAAATAGTGCGACTTTTAAATGTTTTCAAGAAAAATGGGATATTTCACTCAAAGGGTTTTAGTGATTATTTTCATCAATGTCAATATCCTTCATTGTATTTTATTCTTAATTGAGGTTGACTTATTATAATACAGTCATCCATATTGTGTTGAATAAGTTATGTTTGACTATGGATGTGCTATTTTTGTACCATTCATGGTTTATGGTTAATGTATTAACATTTCTTATTCTAGTTTTAATACAAATGTTTATTTTATGTTTCAACCTTTTCATATTAGGAATGTATTGGACTTAGTAAGTGTCAAGTGGAGTCCTCTTTATCTCCTCGATGAATCGGTAGGTCTTTTGAGAGAAATTAGTGTCTTGGCACAAGGGCTTGACAAAATATTATTTGTAGTCTTGGCATGAGGCCTAGACTATGTGGTTATGATGTCTGACATTATGAATTCCATCATTATGAAATTATCTATTGATATTACAAGTGATTATTTGATTAGTTGAATATCCATGTGAATATGTAAAAGGCATTATTTGATTTATATTTTTCATATTATGATGAAATTTTTGTTTAATAGGCTTGTGTTTTAGTCTTATACATCGCCTTAAATTTTTATTCTTATTTATGAAAGTTTCTACTATATTGTTATCCTTACTGAAAATCTGATCTCACCCCTTTCTATGTTTTATTTTTCCTAGGATGTGAAGAAGTATATCAAGATTAACCTACAAGAATTGGCTATGGGATATGAGTGTGTTCAAAGGGGACACAATGTTGTTTTTCTTTATTTTATAATGTAATGTAAAGCTTATGTATGTATCTAGTACTTCCAAGGCTACTAGACTAATCAGTCATTCAGGACATGATCTCTTGTGAACATGAAAATTATGTATATAATGCACCGACTCGGGGTAACTAGGGTATGGGAATTACATTTTTGACACCCAAATATTTTAATATAAATATTTCTTTAAAAAAAAATATATTTTTTTGGTATCTTCCTTCATACGAAATGAAAACTAAAATAAAACATCGATACTTTTAATTAATATAAAATAATTAAGGGAAAATATAACAATAAAAAAATTCCTTTTTGAATAGGATGGTATAATTAAAAACAAACTAATTTTGAAATCTATATATAGAGAAAAATAAATGTGTAATATTTAAATTTAATTCACTAAAACATTTTAATTAGTATAGATAAAGAACTAATAATATTATTTTGTGATTAAAAATGTACTTTCATAAAAAACTCATTTTAGTAACTAGGTACTTTTATTTTAATAAAATAAATAAATAGAGGTTTAAAGATGGTAAAAAATATATATTTGAATAATTGAGTAACTACAATTTAATTAGTAATTGATTGGAAATAATAATATTAATTATATATATCAAAAAAGTTAGTTTCCCAATAAAATTTATTTTCATTATATTTTATATTTCCATTTAAAATCTTCATTCCATAATTTTAGAATTTTAATTTTTAAAAATTAACATCATATTTGGATTTAACATGTAAATATTTGTTTAAGAGTAATCTTCAATATTTTTCTGAAAAATTTCATTTTTAGTTTATTACTACCAATTTTCATTTTTACAAATACTATGTTTTTTATAAAATTATTAGGATATATAAACAACCTAAAATTTATGAAACCTTTTTCCCTATCGAATAAGTCTTTGATAATTAAAATTATTCATTTAAAATATTAATTTTCATTTTTAAAATCATTGATTACGATTTTCGAGTTCAAGCAATATTTCACACCCATAAAAAAACTATATTTGGTCATTTATTTTCATTGAATGTTTTTGTGATAGATTTTGAATTTGGATGGATTAAAAATATAAATAATAATTAATTTTTAAATTAAAAAATTATTATTATGGAAGTAAATAACTAATATATTTTTATCTTAAATAGTAATTTTCTTCTCAAAAGGAAATCTTTTTTAATAATGAGTTTTACGAATAATGTGAATTAAAATATAAATACATTTTTCTCACCATTATATATTTTATATAATAATTTGTTTCCACATTTTAAATCCAAATTTACAAATTAGGTAATAAGGTTATTTTCATTTTTACTATAACATCCCATTAACCTTTTGACAAGTATGCCTTAAACCTTGTGCTGATTTTACTTTTTCGTTGACTATATAGGGTCGAGTTTGAATTGGGAGGATACCTATAATGGTCAAGTCAAAGGTTTGTTGGAATCTCACCTATAAACGACTCTTTTTTTGTAGGTTTTGTAAAGATTTCATGTTGGGAAACAGTGCTACACTTCGTGTAATGGCTCTGCATACAAGTCGTGAACTGCTTCACGTTATGATGGGTACACGTTGTGAGTTTCCATTACACACCATGAAGGATTTAATGAGAGATTTTTATCTTGGATAATTATTTTTACTTCTAAATGGTACACATTTCTATGGTTATGAAACATAACGGTTTCAAGACTTATATTGGTATTACACGTCATGTAATACCCAAACTACATTTTTTATGCAGGCAGTATGGCTGGTTATTTACTTTTCCTCTGGCTAGAATCACCTCCATCGACCTAAATCATTACCCATGAGATATTGAAGCCTTACAACCCTCCCAAATTAATTCCTTTGGTTTTATATCACCATTAAGATTACATTGTCACTCTAGGGTAAGTGTTCTCCCATGTTCTTATTGTTTCTCTCTTTCTCCTCTATTGGGTTTTCCATTGATCATCCAGGAATTGATAGATATTTTCCATGTGGTGTTGGATCAAATTTCTAGGTTGAGTTTAGAGTTCTTATACACATTCATTCTTATTGAAGGTTATCATTGAATGTGTTGTGTTTCAAGAAGGGGTAGTTGGTTTAGTCTCGATTAGCCAAAGTTGATTTACCATTACTTTCTTGAATTATTTCAATTTCTAATTTAAATTAAATTTCATAATCATTATTTCAATTGATTTAATGAAACCATATTTTAGTAAGTGGGTAGATTTGAAACGTTTTGGGCATCATGTTTGGAGAAACCCCCAATTCAATTGAATTGGGTGTGTTTTATGGAATTTGTTTAATTTAAAATACTTAATTTAAATAGATTTTTTAATGGAAATGATTTCAAATAATTTTTTAATTTAATTTAGTAATAAATTTTTAAATGATCGAATTTGTTTTAAAAGGATTTTAAACATTTGATAAGGGCATAAAATTTTATGAGAGAAACTTAGTGGTTTTATCTTGCGAAAGAGTTATGTTTTTCTTTAAAACATATTTTGTTTTTAAATGGAAAATTGGAATGAAATGGAAGAATGAAATTTTATTTTATTTTAAGCAGTCTTAAAATGAAATTCTCGTTAATGATTATGTAGGATATAATGAAATCATTAGGTAGTTAGTGAGTTATTTGGACACACACTACGCTATTAAAACATTCTAAAACATACATGCAGCGGGTTACATCCTCGGTGGGATGGTGATGAGTCACCTTTGGACAGTGCCATCAAGACATTTGTATACACATTTTTTTAGTTCACATAGAGAGTATGAAGTCCAATTAATGTAAATACTATTGTAAATATTTGGAAGATGACCATGTTTCTCATTTGTGATTTATATTTGAGATACAAATACATTCCAATGATTTGGAACTGAATTACAAGCCTGATGAATTTATATAAATTGTTCTATATAGTGGTTTTATTTATTCCATTATTTTAGAATTATTCCCTAATTTTAAATCATTTTCTTAAAAAATATATTTCTATCATTTAAATTATATATCATGATTTGTGTAAATATTCTTTAAAATGAAATATCTGTTTGTATCTAAAATTTAAATCATTCATTTGGTTAATCATTTGTTGGAATCTGTTATGGAATATGTGGTGAGAATCTCCTGGAATTTTTATCTCAAACCCTACTTTTTCCATCGTGTGTTTTTATACTTTCTCCTTCCAGGTTCAATTAATGGAAAATGATCATTTAGAGGTGGATCCAACTGTTAAACTGTGGTCTTGGTGGGGTTTGTTTCTAGATTTTTAGTTCTTTTGGTGTAGTAATTCGGGCTTCTTTATGACATTTTTTATTTTGGTACATCACTCCCTGCATAGTTTCTTTGATATGAATATTGTGTTGTTTTCTATTGATTCTGCATTGTTAGTGGAAAAATAATTCTCACATGCATTTGGTATGATGTCAGGAGATATTCATTGACTTGTGGGGATAAAAATAAACCTTAGGGCCATGTTAGGGATGGATTAATTATCAATTTACTATAGTAATAAAGATAGTTTGTAAAAATTTGGTATCATATGTAGGTTTGTCCTTTGACATAAATTTAGTATGAAATAGTGAAATCTTGTTGGGACAGAGAATGTAGCTGTGATTGAGTTCATGTCCATCCCTCACCCCAAGGAACCTTAAATTCCCTAGGGAGGTTAGGGAAAGATGTCTTGTGTATTAGTTCTAGTATTTTTCCTATTTTTATTTGGATAGAGTGTAATTGAAATATTATTTATCTCTTTTTTTAGGAATTGTTTCTCTTGTCACTCTGATTGAGTGTTGTTCTAATTTCTTTATTTTGTCTAGTGATTTTGTGTAGCATCATTCCTCCAAGTAGATGTGTATATTGGATCTAGGAAGAGGTAGTTGTTGGGCCTTAGTAAGAGAGTCATGCTGTAGATCCGAGTCTGGTTATGGTGAATGTGTGCATTATCCAATCCCCCAGACAAGAACTAACTCTTATTCTCATTCATGTTCTAGCTATGGATCCTCCGGGGGATGTACTTAAAAACCATTCTCAAGAGTTCCTTCTCCATAAACCACCAGTTTTCAAAGTCCCTACAGACCCTCAACATGCTGAGGAACAGTTTTGAAATATAGAACTTTTTTTTTAGTTCATGGAACCATCAGACATAATCAACATGAAGTGTTCCACCTTCATGCTGGAGGGACCACTCATGAGATAGTGGGACATGATGGTGGAGACAAAGAAACATGATGGATTATAGTGGAAAGATATAAAAATTATTTTCACTAAAAAATTTTAACCAGAATCAATGGTATTGGCCAAGGATGTGAAGTTTTGCAGGATTGAGTTGGCTGGAAGAACCGTAACCAAGTATACAAATCGATTTTTTAAGCAGGTGAATTTTTCCCCTGAGATTATATCTAATTATAGAGTTATGAATCAACTATTCTAGTAGGGACTTCGATCCGATATATGATACTAGGTTTTCTTATTGAAGCTACTCACTTATGTTGGATTGATGGATATGGATATGATGGTTGAGATAAACCTAGCTGGGAAGTTAGGGATGACATGAGTTCCTTTTTCTCCCAGTGGTAGTGTTGGTTCCTTCAAAGGAAAATATATGCATAATGATTCTCATGGATGTTATCAAAGGTAGGGTAAATCCATAACTCCTTCAGTACCAAGGAGTAGTTATTTGATTTTATATCAGTGTGTAAATACAAAACATTTTAATAGGGTTTTCACATAGGAACCCGAGAACTGTAGATCCTACAGATGTTTAGGGCACTTATAGGGATTCTTACATCACTTATCTACTATGTGTAGTGGATCAGGATCATCAGCTCCTCCTAAAACTGTGGGTAAATCAGATGCTTGATGTATAAAAGGATCTTAGCTAAATTACTTATAAATTAATCTTCTTCACATAGTGGAAGATTCTATGGAGGAAGAATACACGAGTCTAACAACTATGAAAGGTTCCATTATAATATCATCATCATTAGCCAAAACTCTTTTTGATTCTAGTGCATATCACTAGTTTATTTCAACCTCTATTGTTATTATGCTAAATATTTCTTGGGAGATTTTATATTTTTCAATGGATATTACTACACCCCTTAGTATGAATATAGGGAAGGAGTCTCCGTAGTCTTGTATGTGCGTTCACTATATCTGATGTCGAGATGACATTGAATTTTTTGGTTCTCGACATGAAATATCTTAACATTATTTTCGATATGGATTGTAATATTTCCAATAATTCCCATATTGATTGTTATCTTCGATGAGTCTTCCTTACTACACCTAGTAGTGCGCCTCTTGTCTATAAAGGGGAATGAGAACTAAGGTCGAGCAGATCTGGAACATCTTATCCCAAGGTGGGGAGAGTAATATCAGTGTTTTCTATTGATATAGAGTATGAATCATTGAGAAGTTATTTTCATCTAGTTTTCATTGTGTTTTCATATGTGTTTCCTTATTATTTCTATAGTGCGATATTGGTGAGAGAGGTTGAATTTTCTATTGACTTAGTTCCTAGTACTCAACTAGTCTTTTTACCCCATCGTACCACATGCCACCAGCTAAACTGAAAGTGTTGAATTCCTAGTTGGATGATCATCTAGAGAAAGACTTTATACACTCGAGAGAGTCACCTTGAGAAACACATGTTTTCTCAACCAAGAAGGATGATGGTTCCCTTCTATTATGTGTTGATTATTGAAATCTCAATCATGTTATAATAATGAACAAGTATCAGTTGCAATGGATTAATTATGTGTTTGATTAGCTAAAAGGGGAGAGGTGGTTTTCAAAGATAGAACATCAATATGGAAACCATAAGTTAAGGATAAAAGAATATAAAATTCATAAAACTGCTATTAAGAGTAGGTATTATTATTATAAGTACCTTTTTCATTCCATTTGTTCTGACAAATGCTCCTACAATTTTCTTGGATTTAATGAAAAATATTTTCATGAGAATCTGGATAACATTGTGGTAGTATTTTTGGATTACGTCTTTTTTTACTCCAAGTCCAAGGAGGATCATGTGAATGATTTGAGAGTAGTTCTTAGTCAGCTATGAAATAAAAAACATTATGACAAACATTCTATGCGTGATTTATGGATTTTGGAAGTGAAATTCTGGGGATATATGGTGATAGAACATGGTATATCTGTTTATCATCATATGGTTAATGGTGTTATGACTTGGCAGAAACTATGAAATGCCTTTGATATTCGAAGATTCATTGGATTAGTTGGATATTACCATTTTTTTGAGAAGGAATTATCAAAGTTGGCTTCTCTGATAAATTCTCAGACTCAGAAGGGGTGAATTTTTCTGGGGATAATAAATGCCAGAATTATTTTTTTGAGTTGAAAGATTTTTTGACCACTACACTGGTCCTAACTCTACCACAGGCCAAGCCTGACTATATGGCCTTTTTTGATGCATCAGGTTAAATCTTGTATTGTGTTCTTATATAGGGAGAATATGTAGTTTATAATTGATCTCCTCATCTTAGGCCTCACTAGAAGAATTATCCAACCCCTAATCTTGAACTTATAGTTGTGATCCATGCTATTAAGAGTTGGTAGAAGTACATTTATGGTGAAAGGTTTACTAGGTATTCTGACCATAAGATCATGTGTAATATATTCTCTCATAAAATATTTAAATCTCTTCTAGTAGAATTGGGTGGATTAACTTTAGTCGATCAATGATTACATCCCATATACATTAGGAAATGGGAATTCCATTGCTAATTCATTGAGTAGGAATCTTCAAACATAGGTTGTGAAAGAATATTTTGACGAGTGGAGTTTTATGTATATTTTTGAACAGTTGTTTATTGGTGTTCAGGAGAAAGAGGATGAATTTTCTTTATCCATCATTCACTTGAAATCTACACTTCTCAAGATGACTCTTCAGGAACACAAACTTGATGAAAAATTAAATAGCATAAAATTCTCTCTTTATAGTGGGGAGACTAATTCCCAGTGGTCATTCTCCAAAGAGGGTGTTTTGTGTTATCAAAATTGTTTCATTGTGCCATTTGCAAAAATGAAATAAGTGACGGGGGATTGCAATAATTCCCAGTGGGATGTACACCCATGAACCACAAAGATGTTCTATTACATGATGTGGTAGTTCTAGTGGCCAGGAATGGGATGGGGAATTGCTGGGTTTGTTTCCTTTTTCTATATATGCCAATAGGTGAAATCTGTGCACCAGAAGCCTTCAGGTTTGCTTCAGCCACTTCCAATACCTACCTATAAGTTGGATTAGATCTCCATGGACATTCATGATGGGTTTCCGTGTACCAAAAAAATGAGAAATGTGATATGGGTTTTGATTGATAGGATGACTAAGTCGGCTCACTTCTTACCTATTCATGATATAGCCAAAGTTGAGAAGTTTATAAATATATACATAAAGAAGATTGTTTGTTTACACAGAGTTCCATCTTATATAGTCTCTAATGAGGATCCTTGGTTCACATCTCTCTTTTAGAGATTCCATCAAGAAGAACTAGAATCTTAGGTCCATTTGAGAACAACATACCATCTGTATTCAGATGGCCAGATAGAAAGTGTTATACAGATTCATGAGGATATATTGCATGCTTGTGTTCTCGACTTCAGCGGGGTGTGGGATTCTCATTGGGGGATGATTGAGTTATCTTATAACAATAGATTCTAGTCCATGATCAGAATGGAACCTTTTGAGGACTTATATGGATGTCCTTGTAAATATTAATTGTGTGGGTCAAATATTTTCAAAAGTTCATTGGTTGTACTAAACATGGCGCATGAGACGATATCGAAGATTTAGATCATTCATCAGAGAATGATGATAGTAAAATGCCAATATAATCCTTTTGTTGATTGATAACGTAGAACTTTTGAGTTTTCTGTTGGTGACAAGGTGTTCTTAAATGTCTTACCTCAGTTGGGTCATCGAAAAATTCATAGTAAAGGGATACATGCGCCTCATTTTCTGGGACCTTTTGATGTTGTTGATTAAGTGGGGAAATTTTATTACTATTTAGAACTTCCAAAATAGCTAACACTAATATATAATTTATTCTATATTTCACAGCAAAGAAAGTATATCTGTTACCCATCTCATGTTTCAAGGAGGGATCTTGAGATTGAACATGACTTTTCTTTAACTGAGTAGCAAGTTAGGATAGTTGATTCTGAGACCAAGGTACTTCATTGGAGGTTGACACATTTGGTTTCTATAATATGTCAGAAATGTTCTAATAATCATAAAAATGAGAATGTGGGGTAATGATGAGAGAGAATTGGACTCATTTAATTGGCATGAAATATTCTTCATTGGCTTTCTAGAAACAGAATGTTTTTATGATGGGGGGGAAGTGACATCCTTTTATCTTTTTGAGAGGTACATATTAAAAATTGCCATAGTTTTAATTTTTTATTGACCTGGTAGGGTCGAGTTTTAATTGGGAGGATACCTATAATAGTGAAGTCATTGGTTTTTTTGGACTCTCAACTTTGACCAGATTTTTTTACAGTCTTACAAAGGAACTCACGTTGTGTAACAGGGTTACACATCATGTCATAGTTCTACATACAAGTTGTAAACGACTTAAAGTTATGACGTGTACATGTCGTGAATTTCCATTAACCATAGTGAAGGATTTAATGAGTTGTTTTTATCTTGGATAATCATTTTTATGCTAAATTGTACGTGTTTCGATGGTTATGAAACATAAATGTTTCACATCATGTATTGGTATTATAGATCATGTAATACCTAGACTTATTTTTTTAAATATGCAGTACAACTAGATATTTCTTCTTTTTATACTCCATACTCAACTCCCTCAACCTAAGTTATTTTCCATGAGATATTGAAGCAATCCAACCCTCCTAGATCCATTATTTTGGTTTTTAATCACCATTACGATTCCAGTGAGAATCCTGGTTAATTTTTCTCCTATTTTCATCATGTTTCATTAATTATCCTCTCTTGGGGTTTCAAAATTTCATCCTATAATTGATGGATCTATACCATATTGTGTTGGATCTCATTTCTAGTTGTGTTTCAATGTCTTATACACATTCATTCTGATTGACGGGTGCTTTTGTGAGTGTTGTGTTACGGGATGATATAGGTGGTTCCATCTCGATTAGAAAAATTTGAATAGAAATTAATTTCTTAAATTATTTAAATTACAAATTTAAATTCAATTGCATAAAATTTATTTAAATTTATGTAATAAAATGAGATTTGATTGAATGGGGGTTTTTGAAATGGTTTGGGCATGATGTTTGGCAAAACCCCCAATTGCACTAAATTGGGGAATGTTTTATAGAATTTAGTTATTTTAAAATGCTTTATTTAAATTTCAGTTTTGATGGTAATGATTTCAATTATATTATCGAATTTCATTGTGGAATGAATTATGAAAAGATGGAATTGGTTTTTAATGGATTTAAAACATGTATAAATGGCTTAAAAATGATTTGATAGAAACACTGTGGTTTTATCTTGTGGAAGAGGCATGATTTTTTTTATTAAAAATGGTTTTGGTTTTTAATGGAAAATGTTCATTGAAATAGAATAATGGGATTTTAGTTTATTTTATGCTGTCATAAAATAAATTTCCCATCCATGATTTTGTATGAGGACATGAAAGTATTAAGTAATTAGTGAGTTATTTGGTCACACTCTATGCTATTACAACGTTCTAAAACATACATGCACCGGGTCATGCGTCCAATAGGATGGTTATGAGTTGACATCAGCCAGTTTCATTGGGATGTTTGTATACAAATATTTCTAAGTTCACTTCTAGAGTGTGGAGTCCTATCACTAAAAATACTATCGTATCTATTTGGAAGATGACCATGATTTTCATTTTGGGATTTAAATTTGAGATATATATTTATGCCAATTGTCTTGAACTTATTTACATGCCTCTTGAATTTAAAAAAACTATTTTATACAACAATTTTATTTATGAAATTATTTCTTAATTATTCCATCTTTTTTAAATCCTTTTCTTAAAGTATATATTTCCATCATTTAAATTATATAGAATGATTTTTTTAAATATTATTTAAAATTCAAACCATGTTCATCATTAAAATAGAATTAATTCCCATGGATAATCATTTGTTGGAATCTTTTATGGAATCTCTGGTGAGACCCTTCTGGGATTTGTTTCTAACACCCTACTTTTTCTTTTGCTTGTTTTTAGACTTTATCTGTTCAGTTTCGTGTAGGGGAAAAGGATCACATAGACGTGGACCCATTTGTTAAACTTTGGTCTTGTTGGGTTGTGTTTCACTATTTTTAGTTCATTGATTTAGTATTTTTGGCCTGTTTATACCATTTTATACTCTGATACATCACTCCTACCAAATTTTATTTGATATTCATACTGTCTTGTTTTTATTTCCTTCAACATTGCAAGTGAAAAAATCATTTCCACGTACATGTTTTATGATGCCAGGTGCTAGTTGCAGACCCATGGGGATTAAGAATTCCCTTCGAGCTATGTCAGGGTTAGCTTAATTATTGGGTTACTACAGTACCCAGACTGGTTCATGACATTTACTCATAAAAAGTAGTTACCAAGGGTAAGAATATAGTTTCTATAGTAAAGTTAAATTAATTTAAAAATTATTTTAAATAAGTATAAGAGATATAATAATGGATAAAAAAATGTCTCAAAATGAGTGGTTAAGGCTTGTCTCTACAAAACCTCACCCATATTTTATTTTTTCACTTTAGTGTTGATTTTCCTTGTGAAATATTTTATCTGTTTTAATATGAATTTATATTTACAAAAAATACCATTCCCTCCACTTAAAAGTGGGACATTCCACCACCCCATCCAAGATAGTCTAAAAATTATGAATTATCTTGAAACTTCACCCATTTTAATTCTCCTATACTCATTTTACACTTCCCTAAGTCTTTGGTTGTATGATGTCGTCCTAATTCCCCCATTTATAAGAAGTACCTTTAGATAATATTCCAATTATAATTGTATGTACCAATCAAGCTATAATCCTTTTACTTCATTATATTTATCCTAAAACATATCATACTAGTAAAAAATGATGCCATAAGTGTTATATTTTTATTGATATTTTTTTTTGTGTTTATGTAATAAAAACTATCCACCATTCACATTTTCACATAGAAACATAAAAGCACCATTCAAGAATATGTGTAAACAACCGCCTCCATAGAGAGTTGATTTTCATATTAATTGAACACCATAAATGGATAGTCAAAAAGGAATATCTGATTAATAAATCAGATATTTAAAAAATTACTAATATAATGGAATTAAAAATCAAATTATACATTCCTTATATTCAATGGGAAAACAAAATGTCATCGATGAATGTGTACAAACTTCTTTTTTTGAGTGATGTGTTCTATTTTTCTTTACCTCCTATGATGGATGGTTCTAAAAAATATATGATTAATATCTAAAATACTAATGATTATTATATATATTGAATATAGTTAGGAAAGTGTGACAAAAAATTTAAATTCACTATAAATTAAACTTTTGTTATGAGTAGATTCTTTGAAACAAACTTGTTACGATTCTTTTTCTCTTAAAAATTGCCCATATTTCACATAAAATGAAATTGGGGATTTATAAATCATCTAATATATATATATAAATATATTTTATATTATCTTATTCATTTACATAGTATCAAAAAATGATCTTCGATTTTATCCTTACAAACAATTTTCTAATAAATAATATTTGCATCATTTAACAATAAAAATAACCTATAACTAACTAATTAATATATAATAAATGATAATATTAAAATATTAAAATCATTATAAATATTATTAATGTTCTTAAATAGATTATTAATATAGTTAATATTATTATACAATTTGTTAAATGACATTCATGTGAGTGATGAATTATGGTAAATGGCTTCTCATCTAAAGTTTTGTTCGTCGAGATTTTTTAAAAACCCACAACTTGTTTTCTTTTCTGTGGTGAATATACTACCAATTTATGATTTTTTTTTCACACATAAAATGTTTATTAATTGGATTATAGATCCATATCATTCATTATATTTTATGCAATTGTGGTTTAAGGGTTATTGATAACGTAAGGGTTTCATCAATAATATCATTTTCAAATTGAGATTACTAAATCGTAATCCATCTAGGGAATTTTTATTCTATATTAATCTAAAAATACAACCAATTTTTGATTTTTTGTATATTCTTGGGATTTCATATTTCTACTCTCAATTTAATTTCCCTTGGAAAATAATTTCCCAATGTTACAGTTGTAAGTGACACTAATCCCACCTCATCATTACGGTCATGAACCTTCATCCTCAATGTTCACCTTAATATTATAGATTCCATTCTCCCGTATTCAATAATTGATTTTTCCCATTTTCTACTATTTTTATTTCATTTCAATATCTTGAATGATGTTTTTTTATCATTATCTAGTCATATCATTTAAACAAATGAATTAATTTTTAATGTTTTCCATAAAAAAACTATCTTTAGTTGTTATATTAATTATTCTGTATAAAGACTTATTTTCAAGTTTAAAATAATTTTTCAATGATTTTTGTTCTTATTAATCAAGATTATTAATGATTTTTAAAATAATAGGAAATTTTTTTATATTTTTTAGAAATTAAAATTATTTTTTTAAAAGGAATTATCAATTTAAAAAAGTTTTTTTTTCAGGAATTATTATTGAAGATAATTTTTAAAAGTAAATGTTTTCAAAATGTTTTCACATTAACTCTTTGAAAAATATATGTGAATTTTTCAGTGATTAATTATTGATATTTTTTCTAGATATTTTTTTCAAAAGTTCATTCTTTTCAATTTTTCAGAATTTATCTTTTCAAAGGTGACCCAAATCTTTTTAGTTTTATGAAAATGTTAAAAAATCATCTATAAAGACTATTTAAAGTTTCAATTCCATTTTACTCATTAATTATATAATATTGAGCTTCAATATGGTTTTTTTATGAATCACTGTATAATTTCACTTTCAATATACTCATTTTGTGTGATTTATGTTTTGGAATAAATTGATCTACTTTCAATATCAGGATATGTGATACCATTTGGAAATGACATGAAAAATATTTTATTTCTTTTTTTATCATGATATGATAAATAATTGATATTTTACGGCCTAAAAAATTATTGATGATAATGGTTGGGTTCCCATATCTCCCACTATTGCAAAGGTTATGTTTTTATTTCTCATGAAATAAAAAAGTGTCATCAGTTATGAGATACAAGATAATAATGAATTCCATGTTATGATACCTGATTCCATAACAAACTATGAGTTATCATACTCTATTAAATTATAGGACTATACCAAATTAATCATTTCATGTCTGCTTTTAGTGATTTATTCTTAATCCTCCACTAAAAATTTGAAAAAATAGCGGCGCTTTCATAAAAAACACTTCTATTTTTTAAACTTTCATAAAAAAGGCCACATCTCCTAAAACCCCACATATCCTCCAAACTACCCACTCTAGATTCTCAGCCCTCACTACCACCCCATTCTCCCATGAGCCATCTCTACCTCCCATTCACCCTCATTGCCTCATTAATAGAATACCCCCTTTTCTTCACCCCATTCCCCCTCACCATTGATCGCCCCTGCTTCCCAAAGATCTCACTGCTACCCCCTACCCCAAGCCCTCCCTGCCACCCCTTCTACCTTGTATCCATCCATTATAATATCCCCCTTTCCTCTACCCCATTTCACCTCACCACCAAGCCCCCTCTCCCTGAAGGCCTCCCATATCTCCCCCGAGGCCTTACCAACCCATTCCCCCTTTCCACCATCTCAACCACCTTCTCACCACTCTTATCCCCATTTTCATCATTCCATACCCCTCACCACCTTCCCACCTCCCTTCGCCTTGAAATCACTCCATAACAGGCCCTCATGGACACTCTTTATTCCCTCTCCATAGTTTCTTCGCAATATCTCACCAATATGTTGATGTTCCTTCCCAATTTATCTTTCCCCAGGCCATCGAACCCTCACAGTGTGTTCCTCAGACCCTCACTACCCCTCCCTAATCCATCACCACTACTCCTCTTTCCATTTCCCCATTCTTCCTAGCCTTCATTCCCTCTCTATCATTCCCTCACTACCTAGCCCTTGTTACCAAGAAACTGAGCTAGTGGGTACTCCAAAACAATATATAGTATTTAACCTTTTATGTGGTGAGAATACATTTTACGGTTTCTTAGTTTTCTATTTTAGAAACATAATATCCTGATCAATTGATTGTTTGGAGGGTATTTATTTGAAATTCATTGTTATTTGAGCACTACCATGATGGAAATAAGAATATAAGGTTTAATTAATTGAATATATTTTATGAATGATATATTAATTGATTTCATCACCAAATGAAAGGATTTAAAAAATTCACTAAACATATATCTTCCATGTGAGATGTTACTGGAAATTTGTGTTTTGAATATATTGGATGAATTAGAAACCCTGAACATTTTATTAAAATATCCTAGTAGATTCTGATAACTCATGGTAACATCAAAATTTTTTAAGGATAAATTTAACTTTATCAAAATATTTATTATAAAATTAAAATATCATAACAAATTAATCCTAGAAAATTTGATCTTACTACTATCACTTTAAATCCATCAATAAACCAAACCTAAACTCCATAATCAATAAAATTAAATATAATTTCTCCCCTATAAAACTGTAGTAATTTACATGTTTTAATATAAATAGAAAATATGTTTGAATTAATAAGAGGAAATGAGAATTTGGGAATAGGAAGAAGAACTTATATTCCTTTCATAATTTTTATGTTCTGGGATGATTAATTTAAACAATAGAAAATGAAACGATTTACATATTAGATATTATAATCCCAAATGATTCTAGGCTATGAAATGATCCAAATTATTTCCACTATAATTGGATATTTGGCTATAAAAAAACATTGCATACATATAAAAAAGTGTTATTTTCATTATATATTATATGCATCTGAACTAAAATATAAGAATTCTTTTTTTCAGAAGTGAAATCAAATTAATATCATAGGGAATTTTTTATATTGTTTATTTTGAATAAATTAGTAATTACTATTTAAATGACATAATATATCTTATTTTTTTAATTTTATTTAATTTTGTGTAGGGAAATCATTATATATTGATAAAACCTTGATCACATTACTATGGAACACACATTAGTATGATAAGGTTTTGGAGGAGTTTTTCAATATTAGAATATCCAACTGGTCTGTTGATAAGAAAATAATATGTCTATTACCTAAAATAAAATTTAGAATATTATTGAAGAGAAAATAATTTTATGAAAACTAGATAGTGATTAAATTACTTTCTCATTATTTTTACTCGATTTGGCATGGATAATTGAACATTATAGAATGTTTGAGTACTGATTTTAGTCCAAATAATGGGATCCCAAATTCATTGAAAATGGAAAATGAAATAAATAACCTTATAAATGATACTTTACTAATTGTAAGGAAACAAATTCAAAATCAAAACATATCAGAAAAACCATTTGAGGGTGTTACAAATAGTAATTTGAGAAATTATATTTTTTCGGATGATAAGACAACCAGATCATGATCATAACATATAATTGGATCATCCTATTCATGATGTGAGAACATTGTAGGAGAGAAATTCACATAGAAGTAAAAACATTTAATGATTTATTTGATAATTGATATGAAGAGTTTTATGGTGGATGTATGAAATATTAAAAAAATTCTTGTACATTGATGTTGTACCATATCAAATGCCTATGTGGAATTAAAAATAAGGTGATGTACATGATATTGGAATTTTTGAATGATGAATTTATTGAGGATATGGTCCCAAAGACTTTTTATTTTATGAAAAAATTTAAAACAATATTTTTATGAATCATAAATAAATAAATTCTTATCATAATGATTGTATTCTCTATTGGGGAGAGGATTTAAGTATATTGGATTTAAATAAAATGTACATCTTCTAGATGGAAGTAAATGGGTAATGTTCGATGTCTGAATCAATATACTATAATAAGGAAAAATAAAAGGAACACGCCTAATTTTTTTTCATTAATTCCCATTAAAACTATGATTGAAAAGATTATTCGTGTCATCGAAAACCACAAAGCATGTGAAGTGGCATTATATAGATAATAACCCTGATGAGTTAATGTGACATATAAGAGATTTGAAATTGTGGAATATTTTTTTTATTAAAAAAATATTTATCATACGATCCTTGGAATTATAAATAAGGATTTTCTCTGATGGATTCAACTCATTCCAGACTTTGAGTACCAGTTATAGCAATCAGAAAACTATTTTATTCCCTTACAATTTACCTTCTAGTATGTGTATGATAAAAACGTATTTGTTTTATTGTTTTGATGATTATATGAGAAAAACAATCCCTAAATTTGGCATTGATGTATATTTGAAACCTCTAAAATAATAATTAAAGGATTTATGTACAACCATGTTGAGACTTATGAATATTCTTAAACAATAATGTTTAAAATGCACACTACTCTAATATAGACCAATAGTGACTTCCCAGGATTTGGAAGCTTATCTAATTGGAACACATACAGGGGTTTGTATTATCCTATTTTTAATTTTGATTTCGATATTTAAGGACTACCTTATTGTAAAAAATGGTACATATCTTATCATCATACATTTCTTGATGAATATCATAGATTTTGGTTAAAAATGATAAAATTGAATAGATCTATTGATTGTACACCACCTCCAAAGTTTTTTATAGGTTCAAAAATATTGGCACAACTTGTAAATGTGGAATAATAATATGGGAAGGTGCATAATTTTATTTATAGTGGGAAATGTGTTCTAAGTACATCATCAATTGAAATCAGAACACAACAATGTAATAGGAAAATTGTATTCTTTGAACTCTAATATTGGAAATTTAATTTTTTTTCACCATAATATTGATGTTATGTATATTTAAAATAATATATGTAAATTTTTTATCTTTATAGTAGTTAATGATAATGGAAAACCTAGTGGCCGTCTCAAGGCTCAAGAGTAATTACAAACAATGAATATAAATTGTGATCAATGGATAAAAGAGATTTAAAAGTATTGTTTAACAATTGTTTCACTAAAAAATATGGATAATGATATATTCTATTGAATTTTAAAACATGGGAATGTAGGTTATTGGTGTTAAAGTAATATATCAAATTTTTTAAACATAAAGCAACACAAGTTTCATGGATTTAAATGTCATGATTCACATATTTTTTTATAGTAGATAATACAATTATATTTTCATAAATTGTTACCTAAAATGGTTACTATAGTTATGCTTAATTTTTACACATTGTAAGGAACAATGGGAGAAGAAACTATAATCAACTGAGATTCACAACCTTTAAGATATATTTGTTCAGACAATTTATCCAAAGGATATGATTATTCCCCCATCGTTATTTTACTACCATGATCCATTTAACTAAACATTTTGTCAAGGAAACTATATTATGAGGTCACATACATTATTAATGAATTTATCCAATTAAGAGGTACATTATTTAGATATTTTTTTTATGTAATCAATTCCAGAAACATCATTGAATATTTATTCATGTTTTATTAATTTTATTTCACAAATACCTTGGTTATTTGATATCATAAGTGAAAAATAAATAAAAAACTAAAGGATCTATTTTCGAAGGCTATTTAGTAGAGGAGTGTCTTACATTTCATTCAAGATACCTAGCTGAAATTGAGACAAGATTCAATCGAGTTGGAAATGTGCCCAACATATTTACTCAATATTAACTACATAGGAAATTAAAAATATTTCCAACTATTGGATGATAAATTTTGAGGATATAAAATAATACATTAACATAAATGGAATTATTAAATTGATATAGATATGTGCTATTGAATTTTAAAATTTTAGATCAATTTTTTGAAAATATTAAGATACAAATGAAGAGATTAATGGGAATGAAAAAACCAAATGAGAAAGATATTACAGATGATCTAACAAAGAGCTTCTAGAATAGTTTACACATTGTGTTTGTTAATAAATATTGAATATGTATATTAGGTTGAAAATAATATTTTGTAAATATAATAATGTATATTACATTTTTTTATCTTTAATATTGATAATCGGGATGAGTTGTTAGAATAATTGAAATCTCTAGATTAGTGTGCTATAAAGCAAGCAAGAAAGTTCAACGCCTCCAATATGAATGGATTGAAATTTAATAAAAATGAAGGAGAAGATGGTTTAAAAACAACAAATAGTGGTAGATTTATAATTTTTGAATTGTGATACTATGGAAAGTCAAATGATGTTATCAAAATAAGTTACCAATGTAAATTTTTAGTTTTTTATTCAAATTCAAATGGGTCGATACTACCTAGGGTATTAGAATAGTTTCCTTGTAATTTACTTATGTCAAATTGTCTCATTTGATGAATGTTAGTGATTGTGATTTATATGATTCCTATATATTATCATCATAAGGAAAAATGATATATTTCATGCAATATATTGTAGATTAAGGGTGGAGTGTAGTTTTTCACATAAAACAAAGAGGCTTGTGTCATATGGGAAATGGAGTGGAATATTTGACCTCCAACATTGAATCTCATCAACAGAAATAAACTATCTATTTTTCCATAATGATATCAAAAATAATAATCTTGAAGCGTTGGATAAAGTAATGATAGAGCAGGATAATGATATGAATAAATGAAAAAATGACTGTATGTGGAGTCATGCATTAATTAATAAACCTCTTATTTTATATGATATTAATTTCTAGTACTGTAGATATGGAATCCTATATAAATTTTTAAACATGACTAATTTTTTAATTTTGAAAATGTAAATGTTTTTTTGGTATGTGAATTAAATTATCATAATTCATATGTATATTATTTTTTGAGTCAATTTACATATTTTATCCCTTTTATATTTGTTTTTATGAATAAAATTTTTAATATATATGTTATAAATATATTTTTAATTGGTTAAATTAAAGAAATTCATTGGAATATGTCTTTCATTGATCCTAGTTGGCTAAAAGATAACATTTTCTCGACCATAGAGACACCTGATGATCCATCGGGCTCTATCGCTATAGCATATCGGACCCCCTCGATTTTCCCCTTTCAACATTTTACACACCCTTTGTATCTATACTGTCAGTGTGTAGTACACCATCCCACTCCATCCTTCCAGTATCTAGAACATTTCATATTAATTTAGTAGGTTGAACATGTGGTGACACAATAGTGGGGGAATGTGTGGTCTCTCTATTTTTATAACATGGATATTAGAGGGTAATGTTTGTAAGGAAAAATTTTAATTTGAGTGAATTTATTGAAATTTTTTATAATAATAAATATTATCTTCATAAATGATTGAAACTATGTTACTATTGAGATAAATAATAACTGTTTAGATGTATGACATCTGAACATATTGAATATCATTGCTCCCTTTGATATATATGGGGTCCCCTTAGATGATGATGCATGATTATTTTTCCATATTCAAGGCTACTTGGCAGCTGATCTGATTACCATTCTGATTACATATTCCAATTGGAGAAATATTCCCAAAACATGTAATAATAAAGACTTTTATTTCAATATAAATGTAATATTATACATCATAGGTCAATTGAATTACATTATTTAATTAAATTCAAATATTTTTAAAACAAGTCTCTTTTATAGATAATATTACACTTTACGAATTGTTGATGTTGTCACAGAAAAGTGGACATTGAAAAATTTTGGTATGAAATGGAAAAAATTTAAATGGATATTTAGGAATAAATTCAACAATACATAATTGACCACTCAACCATATAATTTTAAGGTATTTGGAGGGGTACCTAGAGAATAGTGGAAGGTATTTGTTGATAGCCATCCTCAAGATATGAACATGATGTTGAGAAATATATTATTATATTAATTATAGTTTACATATATATATGATTTTGATAAGGAGATGACATTTATTTCATTAAAACTAAATTAAATTATATTTATTTTATGATATTATTATAAAAAAGAATCATGTTAAGCTAAAAAAATAATCCCCCATAGAATCGAGTTAAACATTTTTTCCAGAAATTGATCAACTATGGTAATATTATCATTCATTTAATTATTTATCAGATAAAATTATCATTTTATATTTTAAATAATTGAATGAATTTTTATTAATATAGTCAAATAATTTAGGTCACCATGTCTCTTGAGTAGAAAATCTGTTGGTTGTTCATGGGAAATATGATGGGAGTTAAGTGAATGAAACTTCCAAAGCATTTGGGGTAATAATTTGTTTTTTATTGTAATAAATTATTTCCAGTTATCACATTCATAATATGTATTCATTTAAATGTTAATGATATTTTATTTTTACGAAAAAATAAAAGAACAATTAGATTCCAATCCCAAACATTCCTTCTCTATCTCCCAACATAATCAAGTTACTCAAGTCCTTTGGAAGGAGTATCCTCATTGAGTGCATGGGATGGGGTTGAGACCATTACCATATGAGGTATTCAGTAGGTCATTAGGGAAGAAAAAACATCTTATCATAGTTGTAGTTACTCACTACCACAAGATTCTCAAATGTAATTTATATCAATTTAAAGCAAAATTATGAAACAAGGGAGAAAAATCAAGCAATATAGGGATTATATAAAGATGTAGGATGTGAGGGTTGATTCTCTATATAAATAATTATTTTAATTATTTAAAAATACAACTAGATATCCCACTAGTGATATTGAATTGATTTATAGTGATAAGGTACATCAAAAAACTACATATTCATTTAGTACAAAAAATTATTGGTTTTATGTATAAATTTAAGTATACAACATTATTTAATTTTCTAGAAAATTTTAATAAATGTGTCAATCGCATGGAGTGGATAATGAGATAGAGACTTTGTAGATCCTAGTTACTCGAGTTGTGATTAGGTTTGACATTAGATTTGATGATGGTGATTTTTAAATAAACTAATGACAGACTAACTAAACTCATTATTCATCCTTATGATGAAAATATAGTTTTCAGGTTGTTACTGAGATAAAGAGGTGTCTCATGGATTTTGGTTTTTATTTTTGTTATAGTAGATATTTAACTCTGTTTATTCTTTATCCTATGTTTTTATCCTCTTAGACAATGATTTTTCTCGTTTTCTTCAAGCTATGGAAGTATTTTGAACATATTTTTTGGTAGGTAAACCATCCAATCTTAAATATTTTTAAAGATCTTATACTAGAAGAAGAAAAAGGATGATTGAATTTGAATGAAAACAGATTTTTTTCCTCTAATAAATGCTTTTAATAATCTATTTTATATAAAATAAACAAATATTCTATTAGGAATAAATGTGTTTATTTTATAGTTATTCAGTTTCATATTATTACAATATTTATACGTTCTTATAACAAGTAATGTATTGTTAATATTATCTGAAGTAAAATAAAAAAAATATATATATTTTTTGATTTATTGTTTTCTATGTAATGTTGATATGTGTTTTAGCTTAGCAATTAAACATGTTTAATTTTTCTCATACTATACTTCAATCATTTTTAACCAACATAATTTTTAAAATTATTTTACATAATTTATATGATATATATTTGGATTGGTAATTATTATATCTATTTTACATAATGTGTTAGAAATATAAAATTTGTTTTTAACAGAAATTTTCAAGAATATATTGGTGAATCTTATTATATGGGAACATAGTTCATGTTGGTTGAATACTTATGTCATTGTTGATTATTATATAACCTATTTAAGGATTGTAATAGTATATTTTATATAAAATAATATTTTATTTGATTGAGAATAAAATTATTTAACACGATTATTTCCTAGTTTCATAATATTAAATTCTTTCTGCATTCTTATAACACACAATATGACTTATTAATATTATGTGAAATAAAAAATATATTTTTAGTATTTTTTTTTGATTTTATCCTCCATGTTATGTTTATATGTGTTATAGATTAACAATATAACTATGTTTAATTTTGTTTATTATCTACTTCAATCAAGGTCAAACTACAAAATATTTAAAATTATTTTACATAATGTACATGATAGATATTCAGATTGTGAATTTTTATAAATTTATTCCTTTAATGTGTTAACAATATAATATTTGAGTTTAAATGAAATTTTCGTGAATTTATTAGTGAATTTTATTATATGGGATAAGAGTTGTTATTTTTTTATACCTATTTCATTGTTGGTTATTATAGAACATGTTTAAGGATTATATTTATGTTATTAATATCAGGTTCATATCTTCTATTTCTCAGAATGTAGTTTTTGAAGCATGTATTTTTTGTTAGATGCAATATATAGAGGTTTTTTTAAACCGACACTATAAATGATAAAAAAAATTGATGGTAGTTTACATTATGGACAGTTATGGTACATTTTTTGTATTATAGGTTTAAACTAGATAAAAAACCTTCATATTTCTAAGAGTCAAAACTACGGTTAAAAATAACAATAACCACTGCTAAAAATTATTTTTCCACACTTCCCATAAACTTACATAAAATGAGAGGAACTGATGTGAGTTGGATGTTGATGAAAAATTAATTTTTACTTTTAAAAAACTATTATAGAAAATATTTGTTACAGATTAAAATACCACCAATATAAAAAATAACTACCTCCAGACCCCAGTTTTGTTGTAATGTGTGTGTTGTGATTATCAATTCAGTAATGGGTCACAATATGTAAAGCCTGAGTCACCATGTAATTGTTCACCAAATATTTATCCCTATACCAATTTTTAATGTTTTTCTAAGATTTTTTTTGTTCCATAATTCATTTTTATGTAATATTTCTATGAAACACAATATTTCCTTAACACAGGCCTACAATTATTCTCTATAGCTCGTGTTTATTATCTCACAGTTTTATACCATGTTAAATGTTTGTTCATTTGATATTAAATGTCATAATATAATAATTTATGGACCAATATTATTATTCTATATTATTTTTAGTTATATATTTCTACCATACTCATGCATCGAATATTCTTATGATCTAAACCTTGATTATATATTGATAAATGATTTCTTTAAAAATCATTTTAGCTCACACATTTATTATTTTTATAATCCCCATTATATAAAGACATTTTAATGTTACAAAAACTATTAAAGGAAGTCTAGTGTGGTTTGATTATGGATAAATATTCACAATTATCATAAAATAATTTTATTATATAGATGACCCTCAACATATTTTTTTAATTTATTTGGATGGATTACTAATTTTAAGATGTAAATTTTAACTTATATAAATGATGTAAAATAATGACACGTATTTCTAGATTAATCTCGCTCTTTAACAGGCCTATGTGTAAAGTATTAATTTTTATCAATAGAATTTGGAGTGAGGGTCTGGGTAGTGGGGTTTGGTATCAGAGTAGGGTTTAGTTTTTTAGGGATTTAATTATTTATTTTTTTATATTTTGATGATATAGGATTAATAAAAACTCCATGGGAATGTTTAAGTGTAGGATAAAGTCTAAACAATTTTGTAAATAAATTATTTTTTGGTTTCATGGGAATGGAATTTCCACATCGATACTAAAATTGGATGCAGGCTCGGGAAAACAATTCACCTATGGGTGATAACCCTAAAATGGATTGTTCGGTGTTAATATAATCTTCAACAGACACATGAGAAATAAGCATAACTTCGTATATATCTTGAAACTCCTCATGAATATTCTTTGGTTAACCACATTCTCTTTAAAAAACATTTAAAAGGTTTTAAAATGGAATTTGAGGCTGTAATATTTAACAATTTTATTGAAGAACATAAGAGGAAAATGATCAAGAGCAACCTTTATTAAATCCTCAAGCTTCATAATTTTTCATATATATGTAATTTATGAGTTATTTATTTTATAAATAAATTTATATACATTTAATTTATGTATTATATAAAAAAATTCGCTTATTTATGTAATGGATGGTTTAATAGAAATCAGGTTAAAATGAATTTTATATGGAAGGATGTGATTCTACCAAAGAGAAATCACAATGGATGTGAGTAAAAATATGAAATCTTTTGGTTATTCTCACTCAACTGTCCAATGTTATAAATAATAACATAAACCATGTTCATGTCTCAAACACACAAGGGAGCGAGTTACTTCCTTCAATTCCTTTATGGATCAATGACCACCTACTTTAGTGGGTATTCCAATGCACAAATCATTGAATATTGGGATAATGTGGAAGGTGGGTAATTTATTCCCTAGTGCTCAAACCAAGAGTATTTTTTAGATTTTTATTATATAAAAGGTTAATCCGGTTTATTGTAGAATCTTACAAATAATATGACTCCTATGGATGAATTTAACTCAATGAGATGGGATGAGGTCAAGAAAATATCAATCACTAAATATATTTATTGATCTCTTCGCATGAAAAAGAAGAGACAATTCCTAGATTTAGAACAAAAGGAAGAAGAATCCATTTGAAATTATGAGGCTAACTTCATGAGAATCACAAGGTGTGCATCCAATTTTATTACTAAAAAAATAGTAATATTGAATGATTCTTTAGTATCCTAAATCGGAGTCATTGAAAGACATTTTTTATTAGAGACTTTAATAGATATGAGAAAACTATATGATGTACACATAAAGTAATAATGGAAACTACAGAATTTCTCCATTAACATAGGTCTAATGACAGTAAAAGAAAAATAGAGTTTCATAAAATATCAAATGATAGAACTCATGGGGTAAATAAATTTCAACAACCTCTATGAAAATAATATCAAAATAAGTAGCCAGAAAATTTATTCAATGAATCAGGAAGATGTTTTACCTATGGTAGAGAAGACTATCGTGCATGTAATGGTCCAAAATAGGTAAAGATTCTAGTCAATGGGGTGTCAGAAAAGAGGGCTCCAATTAATTATCCATCCACACATTAACTATTCTAATGAAATTATTTTTTTAATTACAAAAATCAGTTCCTAAACCTAAGGGATAAGAAGGATAATAGGCACCACCAACCTCCTAAACCATCAGAATATAGAAGAGCTTATGAAATCACTACTGGTAAAGTTGATATCTTTATTTAATTCATATATTTTATGGTAATTTAATAACATTATTAATGTATATTAATTGATTATTATTGTCTATATTTTAATTGTTTAACTTTTTTTTTTGTGTTTTATAGTAGGATACAATGGATAATTCAGAAAAGGAGAAAAATGAGACACAAATTTTGGAGGATGACCATGGAGCACTTATAAAGAACAAAACTGATGAACCATTGAAAAATGGGGCCTTTGGAGTAAAAAAATGAAATCAAACATCATATAATCATGATATATAATGTACCAGTTATTTTAGTGAAAATATGGAAACCTTTTGAAGTAAAAAAAAGTATTTAAATTTACACATGGTGTAATAATTTACACCATGGGTAATTTCACAGGATGTAATTTTAATTCCCATATTCTGTATATATTCAACTCTTGTCAAAATATATGATATGGGACCCACCTCTAACCACCTTGGGAAAAATCCATAATGATATATATTAATAACATATCCCATATAAAGATTATAAAATAAGTTCTGGAAATCTTTTGTTAAATATATCGAAAGACTGAAGCATGGATTGAGAAATTGTGTTATGAAGGGTCCTCCCCTTGTTCATCTACCTTCTCAATATAAATTATTTTTATTTTCGCATTTCCTATAATCCTATAATCACTAGGATGATGGGGGTAAAATCCACATGTTATAGGGTTATGTAAATAGAACGGGGAAGGTGTTATGGACTTATTTCATATTATTTATTCATGTATTTATTTTGTTTTGATTCATTAATCAAAGTCCAATCCATTTTAGTTTTATTTTACCAGGATATTTGATATTTGAATATAAAATGAATTTAAAAATTTCACAACTAAAACCACAAATAAGGAATGAACATTTTTAACATTATGGGAAATAATCATTAAATACGGTATCAAGAAAAACATGATTCAGAAAAATCCTAAATTACCAAAAAAGGGAAATAATGTATTTCCACTGTGATGAGGGGTACCATGACAATTGGATATTCCTTTTATGAACTCTAACAAAAATCAAAAATTAATAAATCTATTTTCTTCAAAATAATTTCACATGAACACTAAAATTATAAAAACTTATATCTTTTTCAAAACCTATTTTCAAAAAGATCCAATCTATTGTGCTTTAGTTTCTTCATTCATTTTCTCAAAATAAAATCAATAAACTTCTCTTTCACCACTTTATCCAAATTAATAAAATTAAATCTTCTGAAAATACAATCAATATAATTTAACCATCTCCATGGATCTATCTCAACCTTCTACTTTACTCATTTTAATTAATTTGTTTAATATGATGAGTTTTTATAAATTTATATTTTTAATAGACCTATATAGAATTTACGAAACCCTTTGGGACAATAAGAAGTGGACCATAATATTGATGTTATTTAAGGAATAGTTATCTTCCACACATAATTGTAGAAATTTTCATTGGATTTTTTTTATTCTAGGAGACCTACTATAACTATGAAATTTCCTAATAGAATTAAATTGAGAACCTGATGATTTTATTGATAGAGAAATCTTCTGTTTGATTGAAAGAGTATATGATATCTACAAGAAGAGGATGAATTGAAGTTTAGAAAATTAAACCATTTAAAATCCAAAGACCACCTTATCAAGTTTACCAACCTCATTTTTTCATCGGATGATCATAGTAACATGTATCTGAATCAAAATAAGTCTGGTAAATAATAATATTGAAATGTTTATTATAAATAACTTTCAATATAAATTTTATAGTCGAAAATTAAACAAGTATAACAAATTAATTATTTGGATTTATATAAAAGTAAGATTGTGTTACTAAATATTTTAAAAAATAGTAACTACACATTAACATTAATAGTTATTGAATATATAAATAATATCTTAATATAACCAAAATTTTTAACCTAACCATATGGTCTATCATTCCTTAAAAAGAAATACCTTATTCCAATGATCAATAATATCTGTCATCCAAAACCATAGCATCCATCAATATGAGTATCACTATCATATACATAATCTAATAACCTAGAATCCCTTGATTAGCTAGACCAGTATCTTTAATCATCCTATCCCTATAATCCCTTGATTATAACATTAATTAAATTAAGGAAATACAAAAGAAAAAAAATGTTATAATGAATTTATAATACTGAGATAACAAAGAATATCTAAAAAGAATTTAATTTTTAAGAACAACGTGTTTAGGTAGATAAATATTATGATATGTAGAGATGAAATTGAGTCATCTCCTAGCTCCTTCAATAAACTACTATTTATAGGCATCCCTCCAATGGTCAAATTTCCATGAATCTCATAGTTGGTTTAAACGATCTATAATATTCTTCACATGAAATCTTAACAAATAATAACTTAATTTGATATATTTTCATACCACTATTATAATGATGTAATATATTACATCTGAAATAAATAATTCCAATAATCTAATTATAAATTTTTTAAAATCTGATCAACCAAACAGTTTTCATTTTGATGAACTGAACAACGGTCAATGCGATGAACTAAAATACATTCAGTTTGATGGATATAAACTATAGTCAGTTTGATGGATATAAAATTGGTTTGTTCGATGAAAAAAAAAATTATTCAATCTGATTGAAAAGACCCCAGTTAGTCTGATCAAAAATACACTTAGTTAGTCTTATGTATTAGAATTTATGAATATATGTTTATATTTTATTAGTTTAGAGATACTTCTTTATTTGATAGAAAAATAGAATTAAAAAAATTATAAAATACTTAGAACATATATTTTCAGTAAAATATAATTCTAATAAAGTGTTTTTGATTTTAAAAATTAAGGAAAAGAAATGTAAAATGTATATCCTTTCAACTCAATAACATGTAGTTGTAGGATAGTTGTTTCCCATGTTAGAGTTTTTGAAAATATAAAGATCATTTTTATTACTTTAATATGATTTTGATTTTATTTTAAGAGTGGATTGTTTATCTCCTTAAATACTCTATATTATCCAAAATAGGAAAATTACTTTTTATTTTTCAAATCAACATGTGTTCACCTATCACTGCAAGTCAGGCTATGGAGATTTTTGAAAATTAAATTCTATTATATAGGTCTTAACACCCAACCATGAGAATTTTTTAGCTAAATGGTTTGAGAGAATAGAAATATTTGTTAATTAATATAATGAAGAAATAGATGAATTTATTATTCATACCCAAGTTACAATGGTTATTACATAATAAGAAATCATGAGTGATGTCTATCTAATGGATATGTATAACTATTTAATTTATGTGAAATAGTTATAATTTTGAGGAAACAATTTATTTAATATGAATGAATATAACACCCCCACTATTTTATAATATATTTTTTATATAAATTATTATAATGTGTTAGATATCTTTTTTTAGATGCAACAAAGAACTTATCAAATTGTGATACATTAGATTAGAATAAAGTCATAGGTAATAAATATGACCGTAATAATGCTTGAATTAAAATGGTGGTTATAAATAAAAGTAACCAAAATTTTACACCAATGTATAAATTAAAATAAATGGGTCATTTTTAATATAAATTCAATGAAAAAATCAATTATTATATCTAAACAACTAATAAGATCATTTTATGAGTAAAAATCAATTTTCCTAAAAATTGACCTCTTAGGCATTAAATATTTTTATTATAAGAAACTGAATATATTATGGTTTAAAGATGATAAAATATATTTTTTATTTGAATATTTTTTTACAATATTTTAATTAAAAAATTAATAAGAAATAGAAAATAATGATATTTAATTTTTTAGAAGATATTTTTCTATTAAAAAAATATTTTCATTATATTTTATATTTCAATTTAAAAGTTAAGTTCCAAAATTTTATATTTTCAATCTAAAAAAATGAACATCAAATTTTTATTCAGAATTTAAATATATTATTAATACTATTCATTTATATTTTTTATAAAATGTTTTTTAGGAAGATGCTAAAAATTAAAATTTTCACATATACCCATATTTTTATGACATAATTTGGTTATAACCAAAAGATAATATTTATAAAAAAATTTACAAATACAATATTAATTTGATTATTAAAATTGTACATTTTAAATATTATTTTTGATTTATAAAACCTATGTTTATGTCTTTTATATAATTAATAGTTTAATTTAATAAAAAATAATTTTTTTGTATTTTCATTTAACTAAATATTCACATGGTGGATTTCATTTATGAATTTCATTGAAATCTTAATAACACTTATTTATTAGTAATAATTTAGTAAATTTTAGGGAAACCAACATGGCTATGTTTATAATAAACATTAATTTTTTTCTTTATGAATAAACTATCTTTCTAAAAATGGTTTCCATGCATATTGTGCAAGAATATATAAATTTATTTTTCCCACCCTTTGAAAATTAATTTTTTATATTTTTTTCTATCTTTGACATAATAATTTCCAAATAAGTTAATATGTTTCTTTTTATTTTTATTCATAAAAATTAATAACCATGTTTAAAAATTTACATTCCATTGTAATGGTAAATAAGGATAAAAAGAAATTAACCCTGTGTAAAAGAGATAAAAATGTTAACAAAATGTATCCAAATTACTTGTTGAGGTGTGGATCTAGTTCAAATTATCCTCAATAAATTATTTTCTACTTTTTATTCCACTTTACATGTTAAACATGTGCTTAATTTATATTAATAAGTCATGTTTACAAAAATATTATTCCCTCAACTTATAATAGTGGCCTTCCAAAACCCCCATGAAATATAATCAAATTTACCTTGAAAAAAAATATTTTACATCATATAAAATCCTATTCAACATCATTCTGATGGAAAAATTAATATGGAATAATTCATTCATCTCAAAGAAGCATGTCAAGATAATGTGGAAATTATTAACAAATATACAAATCAATAATTACTTTTTCTTCTTTATTTATCTTTATCCAAAAACCTATCTTAATAATTAAAAATATATGAAATTATAATTATTTATATACTGATATGTCGTTATGTTTATGGAATAATCATTACCCCCCTTTCCCCGTTTTCCCCTTAGAAAAATGAAAACAATGATTGTGAGTAAGCGTAGACTATCGCCTCCACAGAGTGACATGTTTCATTTTCCCTAACCACTCTAAAAGGCTATTTCTTAAAGGATATTTAATTAATAAATATTATATTTATAATCTATTTTTGATGATAAAATAATAATAATATTCTACCTTCCTTCCGTTTTATGGGAAACTAAAACCTTATTCATATGTATATGAGGAATACTAAATCCATGAACGACGTGTTTTATTTTTAAACACAACCTTAAAAATCTAGGTTTAAAATATATATGATGAATATATATGATTTAAAAAATATATATAGATCACAGTTTTGGTTCTAAAAGTATGACATAAAAAATAGGTATCATTATAAAGTAATATATTGTTCTCAGTGGATTATACCCAATAAGCTCATCATGGATCTCATTCTCTCAGACCATTCCCATAGTTTCCATAAAATTTATTTTGAGATTTATAAATCATTGAATGATAATATAATATATTTATTAATTTATTAATGATGAACTTTGTAACAGAAATGCTATTTGGCATCCCCATTACAAAAAATTGAAAAATAATCAGAATTATAACCCCCAATAATGAAAATGAGAAATAAATAACTAATGAATGTATAATAAATTATTACAACTGAAAAATAAAATGGGTTATAGATATTATTATGTTTCTCAAAAGGTTACAAATTTGGTTAATATTATTATATAGGGGGTTAAATAACTTTCACGAATCCAAAAAATTAATATAAGGGGTTTCTAAAATAATATTTTATTCTCTATGACTTATATCATATCCACTTGTTGTTTTATTTTGTGTGTTGTATATAATATAAATGGATATAATTTTATCCTAAATTTAATGTATATAAATTGGTTTAAAGAACCATATAAGGTACAATATTTCATAAAATTGTTTATCAACGGATGCCAAAGGATGCAAGGGGAGTATTTCCTATGTCATTTTCAAATATAAATTGTATAACACACCAAGATTCTATGGTATGCTTCTTTTTAAATAAATTAGTAAGTTGCATAGCATGCAACCCCGAGTTCAAGTGCACCATGACCTATCAAGCTATATGTTTAAAAATATTTAATGCATACTATTAAAAAAAATTATGAAATTTAATTTTTTTTTCAAAAAAAGCCTTTATTTTTTATTTCGGAACATCAGAATTATTTTAGGGTGAATGTTTGGTATTTTTCTAAAAAGATTCAATATTTTATGAATAGTGAAAAATAATGTATTGTCGTTAAAACAAAGAATTTTCATTTAAATAATTATTTTACTATAAATTTATTTTAATGTGACAATACATTGATAATAAATATATTAATCCAATATATATCATTGTAATAATTTTATAATAGTATTAGATATAACCATTTATTTAACTTTTCAACATCTCTTTTACCCTTTTTCTAGCCACATCTACAAGATTTGAATTAAATGTAATTTTACAACGTATTTTAATTCAATTTAAAAAACATAATTGGTTTTAATCTGTATAAAAAATTTGGTCTAATAAGATCCAAATAATATTTGGTGAATTGTAACTTTTCGATTTTATTTATCATAGTTAAAGGTAAATAAGGTAATTAAAGTTAAAAATAAAATTATAAAAACATTATATTACACAAAAACATGTCATAATTTCATTGGATAAGTGTTTTTCGACAAAAATAAACCTTAGGTCGAAAATATGATCATTTTTAATCTGCATGTGTTAGATTGATGCATTTATTATTTTTTATTTAAATAAGAGTTAAAAATGTAATGTTCAGATTTTAATAACAATATAACTTTTTATATGAGGATTTATAAGTTATATGGTTAAATTTAAATAGTATTTAGAAATATAAAATATTTATCAAAATAATGGAAATATATTTATAATTTTTGGGAAAAAATTATTAAATTAAATGGTGAAAAAATAAGGATACAATAATTGAATTATTAAAGGAAGAATTAATGAAATGATATTAAAAATATTAACATAAATATAATTTAACTTAATTAATTAAATACATGAATTTTATAGATAACATATAAATTTTAGTGACATATTTGATGTATGTTTTCGAAATTATCATTTTGATATTATGTTTTAAAAAATACAAACATTGAATAATATCAAATTTGAAAAAAATATAACTTTAAAATAAATAAAATGTTATTAAATGATATACAATTTATAAGAATCTAAATTTCAGAAAAATAAATATTATAATGATAAATGTTTCCTAAAAGATCCAATTGGGGTTATTTTTTCATTTTATAGTAACTATATCTACCGTGTACTATAGAAATACTAGTAATCACAGTAAGAGTTAAACTATTAAGCCATCGGTTAAATCCAAAACATAAGGTTATACTTGTTGCCTAAACTTGTCTAAAAAACATTTATTGATAGTATTTATACCAATAATCATATAATCCTAAAAATTACTCAATTTTAATCAATTTCTAAACCAAAAATCAATTTATAATAATTTAATAATTTTGGTGTTTTGAAAAGTACCCCTCCCCTCTCATCTAAAAGAGCACTTATCATTATATTTTATTCACACCACTAAATACCATTGGCTCAAAAAAAACCTACCCAATATCCTTCTTAAATCAATCAATTCATCCAAGAGGCCATAATTTTTGAATAAATCCATCCTATGGATTCATTTTGTGAAAATCAAAAGGAGACACTCAAAGAAGAGGTAATTATTTTACAAATTCCATTCTGTTTATTTTATTCTTTTACTTCCTCATCCTATGTTCATTCCATAATAAATTAATAAATCTATTATTATCTATATGATGATATTTTATTATGATTTTTTTTGTAACCATATTCCTTTTTTATCCATATGATGAATCACAACATCACCATGCGTGTGTACGTACGACTTATTGTCTCCACACCATGGTGTAATTTGTTATTAAACACTATTTTATTTGTATGGGTATAATGATGTTTATAAATGATATAAGTAATGAATATAACATGATAAATATTCTTTATAATTAATATACCATCTAATTCCAAACCATTTAACCATCAAGAGGATGATTCTGTTGCTCATGCGTACGTATGACATGTCGTCTCCAAAATGTGGTGAAATTAATTCTCCAAGTTAAAAATTGAATAATTTTTAAAAAATGTATATGAAAAGTAAAAATAAGAATTATTAACCTTATATAATTTTTTTTGTTAATAAAATACATCCTTTTTTAACAAACATGACTTACAATTCAAAACATGCATAGGAAAAGGATGCAGTTAACACCTAAAACAATGGTAATAGTGAAATATTATTATAAAAATCATATAAGAGGATCATATATGATATCATAAATATGTATATGGGTTGGATATAATTTAATAATATACTTTTACCATGAAATAGGAGGTCAACACACCATCGAATAAAGGAAAGTACAAGGTAAGGGTTAATTTCACAATCTCATTATTATCCGAGGTTTTGTATACGTATGAATATACTTGGACATATTTATTACCCATGTACATTCTTCTCATAATTCATTTTAGAATATTATATAAAATATTTTAAATAAATCTTACCCATGTTTGACATTTTATAAATCATTTCAAAATTATTATTTCTATCGTTTTCTAAATGAGGTACTTTATGACCCATTTTGACAAATTAAGGAAAGAATATTATTCAACTTATACTACACAAGAGGCTATTTTATACCAATGTGAAACCTTACCATTTTGATACATAACTTAAAAGATTACATGGATATATTATAAATAACCGTTTTCTTTAAAAATTGTGCGGTGTTTAAATAATTCCATAGTAAAAAAGGATATTTTCCTCAGATATTTTTAATGAATTTATTAGATTAGTTTCATCTATATCAACATATTTGTTTTTGGATTTTATGATTCATTGTGGTTGATTCATTATGAAAAAATCATCCATATTGTATTAAAGGATTTATGATATGTTTTATTGTGAATTTGATATTTTTATATCATACATGGTTTATGGTTAATATATTATCATTTCATATGAATGTTTTAAAACGAATGCTTATGTTATGCTTCACCCAATTCATTTGAGAAATGCACTGCACTTAGTAATACATGTGCATAGCCCGCTATAGCCCCTCGCTACATTGGTAGGTCTCAAGAGACAATATTTTTTGGGTTTTTACCTGTTTAGGAATTTTTTGGAATATTGCCTTGACGGTATAGTTATGATGTCCGAAATTATGCACTTCCTCATTATAAGATTTGTTTTTGATATTTCATGTGATTATTCATCTAGTATAATATCTATGTGAATGTTTAAGATGATTTTTTATTATTATTTCCATTTTATGTTTAATATATTATTAAAATCCTTGTGTTTCGGTTTTAAACCTTGCCTTAAATATTTATTCTTATTTATGATAGATTCACCTATATTGTTTATCCTTAATGAGCATTTGAGCTCACTATATTATTATGTTTCATTTTTCCCTAGGATGTGAATATGAATGATATGAATAACCTAAAGGGATTATCTAATAGATATGAGTGTATACAAATGATACACTATGTTGTTTTTCATTTTATTCTAAAAATATGTTTGTGTCATGTTTTTTAAAGATACTAAACAAGTCCTTCAAGATTTGATTAATTGTGATAATGAAAATGTTGTAAAATAGTTCACCAACTCGGTGTAACTAGGTTTGTGGCATTATAGTCGGTATCAAAGGATTCTTAGTAAAAACCATAGAAACTATATTTTGAAAAGGATTTAATTTGTTGAAACTACTCTAAGATAGACTTTGAGGATATGTATATAAGAAAATCATAAATTTTGTGAAATGTAAATATTATTTTTGGTATTACTATAAAATACATCCTTGTTTAGATACTAAAAATAGTCATGGTTATGAAATATATGCAACTATGAGTAGAAACTTCGACAAGGTGTTTTAGAGTTGACTCGGGTTAGCTGTTACATGAAAACTGGTCTTACTACGCACCTGGTTTGACATGATTAAGGGATGTGCTTAGGAAAAATCACATTTTCATCACAAACCCATATGAAGGACATAAAAGTAAATATGTCCCCAAGTAACTATTTTTTTATTATGTATTACATATGCATAAATATTTCAATTTATGTTAAGTATTTTACTAGTTCAGAATTATGAATTATGATTTATAACATATTTTAGTGCATTCTATTGTTTAGAAATTTCACATAGTGGAAAGAATGGAAACCGTATCAACACATGTAATCCATGGTGGGATTTCCCTCCAATAAAAGATAATGATAGTGGAGTCGGTGATAGAACTATCATTGAATAGATTATAACCATATTGGGATAACATTAAAAGGTTATTAATAATAACCTTACCCATATGGAGGAGCCTGATCCACAACAGCAAGGATCAATGTTAGAACGCTTCATGTGAAAACATCCTCCAACATTCAGTGAATCCACAAATCCATTTGTGTCTAATAAATGCATAAGTTTGATATAGAAAATATTTCTTTATTTGGGTAATAATGAAAGGGAAAAAGTGGTTATAGAAGTCTATCATATATTATGAGATGAAGATCAATGGTGTTCTAAATTTCAAAAAATGAAAGAGGATAAAGAGGTATAAAATATGGAATGGAGGAAATTTAAATAACTCTTCTTAGAAAAATGCATTCCTAAATATCTATGCATTGATATGGAGAGGCAATTTCTGAGCCTAAGGTAGAAGTATAAATAAAATGTTGAAAATAGTGAAGCTAACATTATAAGGTTAGGAAGACATTCTCTAAACTATATATGTAACCTAATATTGGTCAATTATTTGATGGGTAAAACCATTCCTATGATGGAAATTTGTATCACATTATTTATCATCATAAGATTAAATAGTATCATGTGCTATCAAGAGAGAAAATGAATTATCTAAGTCTGATGAAATTAATGCATTGAAAGAGAAGAATAGGTCCACTGAACACTATGGAAAAGGAATTAATAGTAAGAAGGAAAAAGTTTTCTTTCCACCCAATATTAATTTTGGGAAGAAACACACTGAAACATCCCTAAAGGGAATGATTTATTTTTCTTAATTGTGAATAAGAAGGCCACCAATCTTGTGATTGTAAGGGGGAGAATAAAACTATCAATTATCAAAACTATAATTAAATGAGATGGGACATTATACAAATTATTGTCCTAACTGTTAAGGAAACATGCCCCAGAAAAGGACAAGGGATCAAGGACATTTGTTTGTGATAAAAATGTTGAAGTTGAAGTTATTAATGTTGTGGAGGCATGTAATTTAATCATTTTGTCAATTTTACCAAATTATTTATTTGATTTTGGATCCTCAAAATCCTTTATATCTTCCCAGTTTTCTTTTATAATTAAATATTTCCAATTCACAATAACAAGGGTGTTTTCAATCATAACCCTTAAAGGAAGTCTCATTGCAACAAAGATGTGTCATTTAGTACCTATTATGGCATATAAAAATTCCTTATCTAATGAATTTATCATCATAATTTTTTTGACATTGATATAATCATCGATATAGGCTATCTATCAAAATATGATGCAAAAATTTATTACAAGAAGACGGGATTTATGATTTTTTGAGGAAGAGGTTGAATCCATTATCTTTACAATAGATACACCATCGTCTGATTCTTATCTAGATCCACCCACAATAGCTCTTCTGAATGAAATTCTTGGGGATTAATAGAAAACATCATCCATGGGTAAAGAATGAAAAATTATAATAGAGTATGTAAAAGTTTAACAAGAATACATTGATGTAATTTCAGAGGATTTATTTTGAAATACTCTAGAGCGGGAGGTTGAGTTTTCTATAAATTTAATCCATGATGCAAGGCCAATATAAAAAACTCCCTATATAATAGTCACTCTAGAATTAGTATATCTGAAGAAACAACTAGAATAGATTATAAATAAGGGATGTATTCACCCTTGTGTTTCCCAATGGGGATCCCCAGTTCTTTTTGTTATAAATAAAGATGGATCAATGAAACTGTGCATTGAATACAGGGAGATCAATGCTATTACAATAAATAAAAAGTATCATCTTCCTCACATTACTAATTTTTTTTATAAACTTTATGGAGCCCAATATTTTTAAATGATATACCTTTATTCTAGATTGCATTAATTGTGTGAAAAGAATGACTATATTCCAAAGCTGTCATTTTGAATTAGGTATGTTCATTATGAGTTTATAGTAATGTCATTAGGACTGACCAATGAACCCAATATTTTCATAGATCTAATGAACATAGTGTTAAAGGAATATCTTGATAATTTATTATAGTATTTATTGACAATATCTGGTAATACTACAAAATATATGAAGACCATGAGAACCACTTGTCGATTTTTATGAAGACTTTTAGAAGAAATGAACAATATGGGAAGTTTAACATGTGTGAATTAGGGATTCAAGAAATTTATTTTCTATGAAATTTTGTCTCCAAGGATTGAATCTAAATTGATCCTACTAAGAAAAAGGCAACCCATTAATGGCCATCATCAATGAGTACAACAGAGGTACGCGGTTATTTTGGTTATGTAGGTTACTATCATCATTTCGTCCAGAATTTTTCCAGATCAGAAAACCCATTAACCAAGATCACATGTAAAGGGATAAAATTTTTTTTAACAAAAGAGTATGAAGAATTTTTTGAATAATTGAATATATGATTAGTCAATGCTATAATTTTGGCATTACCATCTGGGAATGATTTGTTTTTTATTTATAGTATTGCATCAAGGAAATGACATGGTTGGGTTCTTATGAAAAATGATACGACTATTTTATATGCATGAAAATAGTTAAAAATTCATGGACAAAACTCCCCAACACATAATATTGAGTTATAAGCAGTGATATTCTCTCTAAAGATATGGAGTAATTATCTCTACAATAAAAGATGGGAGATATTTACAAATCATAAGAATTTGAAATATATTTTCTAACCAAAATAACTCAAGATGAGACGAAGGAGATGGATTGAGATAATAAAGGATTATAATTGTACAATATATTACCACCGAGGGAAGGAAACTAAGGTGGTAGATGATTTTAGTAGGAAGACTATAGAGTTTTGAACAAAATTAGAGTTGAAAAGGATCTTATGTTCATGGATCTAGTAAAGATGGATATTGTAATTATCATGGAAGGTGAAATATATCTTATTTTTCAAATTTTTTCCAAACCATATTTATTATAAAGGATAAAAATTTTTCATTCTGATGATGATGATTTTTGAAAGAAAATTAAATTCATGAATGATGGGAAGAGGGGTGAGGTTCTCATAACCTCTATGGTTCTATCCCCCTCCTTCTCCCCCACCAACTTCTATATCTAATGCTATCTCTTTTTATTTTGTTGTCTTGGGGATGCTATGTTTTGCATGGTGGTGTGATCTCAATGGTGTTGTTGGCTCGTACTTCATATCAACATTGTCTTTCCATATTTTTGATGGTCTTTCATTCATCATAGACCACTCTGGTGAAAGTGATTCTATTTATCGACCTTTTCATCAACGTATTCTATAAAGGGAGGATTGGTTATCCATGGTTTAAGAACTTGGATACTTAGAACATAGATCTAACCTCTCGCTCCTCGGCTTCTATCAGAGTTCGATCTAGAGTGGAGGTTATTAAGAGGTTTTGGGTTTTGCAGTTTGGTGGTCGATGGTCTTCTGGGCGCTTCTAGTGTCAACTTGCTTATAATCTATGTGGATTTTTCTCTTCCTCATATATGAAGTCATGTATTGGAGCCCATGGCATGATTTCTCTAGTCTTCCCATGATTCCAATGTGCATCTCCAGGTAGGATCCAGTGTGGTGGTTAAATAGAGGTTTTGGGTGTGTGGTTCATTGGTCTCCTATGTTCCAAGTGTGGTCCACTCTATGTTTATTATGTTTAGCATAGCCTTCGACCATGACATGGAAAATTTTATGTTATTTCATATTTGATCGAGTTTCTTCCCATTTGTCTTTGGTGAAGGTTTGGTTCTTTTTTTGTGAGTGATTTTCATGATATGATGTTTGTTCAGTGAGAAGTCCTTATTGTGTATGATTTTGGGTGTTTTTTTCTCCTAGTTGTGGTGATGGTGGTCGTTGTTGACTATGGTGGTGACGATATGATGATGGTGGAATTTTTTGGTTTTCTCACAGTTGATAATGCCACTTGTTTGAGTGGTTGAAGGATCTGTTGCTCCGATCATTAGCTTTGACTATCAGCACTAGAGACGACAGAGGAATTACTCTATTGATTATGGATGGGAAACAATGTGAATCTAGTTTATATGGTCCAGGGCGTGCATCATGAGGTGGTAGTATGGAGGTGTAATGTTGGCTTACTTTTTGAAATTTGAAATTAGTTGTGTGATTTGTGGCACAGTGATAATGGGTCGGTATGAACATTTTTATATTTATAATATGTAATGTGGTTCAGTTTTTGTAAGGGTAAGTGTAACACTATTGTTCCACTTAACATTAATGTTTCTTATAAAAATGTTAAAAAACGGATTTGAGTATTGATGAAAAATTATTGACATCACATTTAAAGATGGTATTTTAAAATTTGGAAAGTGAATGTGTGTTACCTCTATAACTAAGCTAAAAAGGTAATTAATATATGATGATCGTGGATCCAATTTCTCTATGAACCATGGTGTCACTAAGATGTATAGAGATCTGAAGGATCTTTTTTGGCATGAAAACATGAAAAGGGAGATTACTGATTATGTGTCGAGATGTTTTGTTTTTCAATATGTGAATATTGGAAAATGACATCCTAGAGGGGCCATAAAATATCTTTATATACCTTTGTGTAAATGGAATGATATTATTATGGAACTTTTCGTTCAGATACCAAATAATCCCAGAATAATTGATGTGATATAAGATATTGCATCAATATTTACCTATAGTATAATTTTACAATAACAATATCTTCCATTCGATTATTAGGATGGCACCATATGAAGTATTATATAGAAAGTGATGTCATACACAAACTATTTTGGATGATGTTGGTGAAACAAAAATCATTGGCCTAGAACTTGTTGAGGAAACATTGGAAATAGTGAATATTGTTCAACCCCGTATCAAAACAAATCAAAGTAGGAAAATGAGTTATGTCAATGACTAAAGAAAGAATTCTTAATTTCAAGTGAGGGATCATGTTTTCATGAATTTATCTTCATCTAAGGGTGTTATATTATTCTCTAATAACTATAAATTAAGTCCCATGAATATCATACCTTTTAAAATTCAATATTTATTTGGAGTTGTAGCTTACTATTTGGTTGTACCTCTAAGTCACTCTAAAGTTTATGATGTGTTCCACGTATTACTTTTAAAGAAATATATGCCAGACCCGACACATGTACTCACCAATGAATAAATAGAACTGGAACCTAGTATGTATTATTTTTAAGAGCCTATCACGATTTTAGATTCCAGAGAACAAGTGTTGAGAAATCAAATGACTCGCCTAATAAATGTTTTTGGAGAAACCATAAAATGGAAGAGGCCATGTGGGAACCTGAAGAACTTATGATGAAGAACCACCTGAATATTTTTATGATTTGATACTATAGATATTTCAAGGAAGATATTATATTATGGAGGGAAAAATTTAACACACCAAGCTTCGATGGTATTCTTCTTTTTAAATAATTCAATACCTTGGGCTGCACGAAACACCAAGTTCGTGTGCACAATGACCTATCAAAATATTGGTCTAAAAAGCAATTATAAATAGTATTATCCAAATTAAAAAATTTATAAATATCATTTTCAAAAATATATTTTATTTTTCAATTCTTATCATCAAAATTATCTTAGGGTGAATTTTTGGTATTTTTCTGAAATGTTTCAAATATTGATGAATAGTGAAAAATATTGCATTGTTGTTAAAAACAGACTATTTCATTTAAATAACTATTTTACTATTAATTTATTTTAATTTCATAATGGAAAAATAATACATATATTCATACAATATTAGTCATTTGAATAATTATATGATATAATTAGATATAAAAACCTATTGAACTTTTTAACGTCTCTTTCACCCACCTTCTAGCCAAATCTATGAGATTTCCATAAAACAAAATTATACCTATTTTTTGAATATAATTTTGAAAAATGGAAATATATATTTTTAATAATTATAAAAAAATTTGTCTAATAGGATCAAAATAATTTTTTGAATAGTAATTTTTTGTTTTTATTTTCCATAGTTAAAGGAAAATAGGGTAATTAAATGTAAAAATAATATTATAATAATATAATATTACTCTAAAACTTGTCTTAATTTCATTGGATATGTTTTTTAGGCTAAAATAAACCTTAGGTTGAATATATGATCCATTTTAATCCACTTGTTTTTTATTAGGTCATTTATTATATTTTATTAAAAGAAGAGTTAAAAATGTCATATTCAAATTTTAATAACTATATAATTTTTAATGCGAGGTTATATAAGTGATATGGTAAACTATAAACAATACATAGAAATATTTAATTGTTTCTACATAATATAGGTTTATTCTTAATTTTAGGAAAGAAATAATTAAGTTAAATGATAAAACAATAATGATAGAGTAATTGAATTATTAAAGGAAGAATAAATTAATTGATATTAAAAATATTAAAATAAATTTAATTTGACATAATTAATGATGTCCGAAAATTTTATAGAGAATATAGACATATTATATAAATATTTTATGTATTGGTTTGAAGTTATCATGTTTATTTGATATTTCTAAAAATGAAAATATTTAATAGTATCAAAATTGACATAAATATACTTTAAAATAAATAATATTTTAATAAATGTTAATAAAATTATAAAAATATAAGGTTCCCACAAATATCAATGATAATTATTTATACTTTATAAATGATCCAATTGGAGTTATTTTGTCGTATTATATTATTTATATCAACCCTATATTATAGAAAGACAAGTAAGCATTGTAAGAGTTAAACTCTGTAACTAGGGGTTAAATCCAAAAGATAAGGTTAAATTTGTGACCTAAACCATTATAAAAATAATTGGTTGAGATTATTTCTACACATCCACATATTTTATTATAATTAAGCCACATTGGAGATATTTTTAAACCTAAAATAAATTTATAATAATTTAATAGTTTGGGTGTTTCCAAAAGTGCATGTCCCCTTTTTTATAAGAGAGAACCTCCCGTTCTATTTTATTAACATCAATAAACCCCTTTGGATCTGAAAAAACCTACCCAATTCTCTTAAAAACATATATTACATCATACTAGAGGCCATAAGTCTGGAATAATGTCATCATAAGGAGACCTTATGTGCAAATCAATACGGGACTCTTAAAGAAGGGGTAATTGTTTTACCAATTCCATTCAATTTCTATTCATTTTATACTTCATCCACCTATCTTATTAAAATAATAAAATAATAACTAAATTATTATCTATATTATGATATTTTATTATTATTTTGGTATAACCATATTCCTCCTTTTATCCATTCTATGAATAACAATGTCCCCATGCGTGTGTACGTATGACTTACCATCTAGACGCCATGGTATAATTTGTTGTTCAACAATAATTTATTTGTATGGGTATAATGATGAGAATAATTAATTTAAATAATGAATATAACATGATAATTATTATCTATAATTAATATATCATCCAATTTCATACCATTTAACCATTAAGGGGTTGATATCATCGCTCGTGCTTACGTACGACCTACCGTCTCTAGAAAACTGTGAGATTCATTCTCCATGTTAACAGTTCAATAATGATTATAAAAATTATATTATGAGTAAAAATAATAATTATGAATCTTTTATCATTCTATATATGAATAAACTAAATTATATACTTAAAAACATGACTTGCAACACAACTTATGCATATTAAAATGATGCAATTAACACCCGAAAAATGGTAATATTGAAATATTTGAATAAAAATAATATAGGAGGATGACACATGATATCATTGATATTTATATTATTTTTATTTAATTTAATAACATAATTTAACCAATAAATTTGAACATAAATCACCCTCAACTAATGTAATGTAAAAGGTACAGGTTAATTTCTTAATCTCATTATTATCCGAGGTTGTTTATACGAAAGTACCTATTAGGACATCTTTGTCACCCATGTCCATGCTTCTTAAAATATATTTCAAAATATTATCTAAAAATTTTTAAAGTCATTTTTCCCATGATTGATTTTTTATAAAATGTTATTAAAGGAATGTTTCTATCAGTTTCCAAATGAGGTACTTTATGAACCTTTTAGGCAAATTAAGGAAAGAGTGTTTTTTATATTATAAAGCGTGAGTGGCTATTTTACGCCATTATGAAGCCATACCATCTTGAAGCTTCCCTTACAAAATTATAAGGTTATTTTCATAATAAATGTTTTATTTTATAATTTTTCATATTTTAATTACTTTTAAAGTAAAAGGTAAATTTATCTCAAAGAGTTTTCATGAATTTATTAGATTATTTTCATCTATGTCAACATATTTTATTTTAATTTATTCTTGATTGAGGTTGATTTATTATGAAAAAATATTACATGTTTTATTGAATATTTTATGATATATTTGATTATGGATGTTATATTTTATTCCATTCATAGTTTATGGTTAAATTATTAACATTTCATACGCAAGTTTGAATAAAAAATTTTAGTTATGTTTCACACTTTTCATATGAGGAATGCATTGGAATTAGTATGTGATGGGTGGGGCCCTCTCTAGCCCCTTAATACATCAATAGTTTTCATGAGACAAACTAGTTTGGGTTTTTACTCATTATGTATATTTTTGGCATGGGTACTTTACATTATGGTTATGATGTTTGGAATTATATGTTTCCCCATTATGATATTAGTTATTGATGTTGCATGCGATTATTCGACTATTAGAATATATATGTAAATGTTTAAATGGAATTATTTGATTCATTCTTTCCATATTAGGCTCAATATAATGTTTAAAAGGATTGGGTTTCAGTTTTATACCTTTCATTAAATGTTTATTCTTATTTATGATAGTTTATTCTATATTTTTTATCCTTACTATGCATATGAGGTGACCACTTTCTTATGATTCATTTTAACCCAATATGGGAAGAATTATATTATGACTGACCTACTAGGATAATCTAAGGGATATGAGTGTATTAAAAGGAGAAATTGTGTTGTTTTTAATTTTAATATGTAATGTCAAACATGTATTTATATGTAGTTTTTCCAAAGATACTAAACTGATCAGTCCTTCAGGATTTGAATTCTTGAGATAATACTAATGTTATAAAATAATTCACTGACACTGTGTAACCGGGGTCCGGGAATTACATATTTCATTTGAATGCTAAAACATAAAAGAACGTTTTATGATATTTCTCTCCCAAACCCTATCCCATTTCATCTCTTATGAATACGGTTGATATTTAATATTTCCACATGTAATTTCATTTTCTTAGTAAATCATTTACCTGATGTGATTCTTGTATGTAAAATCGATTCCACCACTTCTTTATAGCTGAGAAGATTCCTCCTTTATATACATTATAATTTTATTAATTCCATTAATTGTCCTTAAATAATTTAGTACGGTCACATTCTCCAATTTCAATTTCATTAAAATAGTTTGAAAAAATGTTTAACCATTTTCCACTTGTGTCATTTTGAAAAATGATTTCCTTTATAATATCCTATACGTGATGACATTCATTCATCATTATGAGAAATATTTATCACGAATATTACATTTTCAGGTTTTAGTTTTTTTCAAATTATTTGGACTATTAATTATTTTTACAATAATGAAAATATTTTTATATTTTTCAAAAGTAAATGCTTGATTTAATATGTAATTATAATTTCAATTTTTTTTTGTTTTCAAGTCTCAATTATTAAATATTCTTTTATAATTGATTTTTTTAAAAATCACCTTAAATTTCTAAAACCTTTATATCCTTTTAAAAAGGATTCATTATTGATATTTATTTCTAAATATTTATTTTAAAAATTTATTCTTTTCCATTTATCAAAATTGGTCTTTTTGAATATGACACACACCTTCAGGTTTCAATAGAAATATTATGAAATGTTTTATAATGACTATTTTGTATTTCAATTTCAATTTTATATTTAACTCTAAATGATTTACATCATATGTAGTATTTTTTTATGAATAAACATCAAAATTAATTTATGAAATACTGATTTTGTGTGACTGGATGTTTAGTATCAACATATATTAATTTTATTTGATATTTTTTGATACCATATAAAAATGATATAAAACCCATTTACATTCCCTAGGTCTCTATAATATAATAAATTATTGATATATTATGGCTCCCATATTTATTTATGATGATGTGTGGGGTACTATATCACCATTAAATGCATTTTTTATTTTTTTATGTCTCAAAAGATGAAAATGGTCCCCAATATATGACACATAGTTCATCAATGAACTCTAAGTTATGATAATTGAGTAAATAATAGAGCTTGAGTTATGATACTTGAGTCCATAACAGGGTATTAGTTATTACGATTAAGTCAACAATATGCCAAATGATTTAATTTCAGGTACACCGTTTAATGGTTTGTTGTATTTTGATTCATAAACCAGTACATATTGGTTTCCTATGATTATTTTTGTGCAATAATTCTTTGTTGTGGTATGTTTCAATGACATTACATATTTCAATATCACATTACTATGATTATGATCTAAATTTAATTTTTATTATATCATAAAATTATTCCATGATATATGTTTGCTCATTTGAGATTATATGTCATACTATCATGACTCATGGAAAATTACTCTTGATTCATTTTATTTTTTTAATTAGTTATTTCTCTCATTATCATCTTTTCCTTCTTTGTTTTTACTATCTTATCCCTTGATAAACATATTAAAATATTTAAATAATAATAATTATTATAATGAAACCTATTTATATTAATTTCAAACTAGTTATTCAATCTATTCCATCCAATAATAATATATAAAAACATCAATCTTCCGTATGTGAAGATTACCACCATCGTAAATAGATGTTGTTCATTATTCATCATTAGACCTCCGGGATAGTATTAAGCATTAATTTATTGAAAAAATATTTTTTACAAAAATAAAATTTCAAAAAGATCATATTTCATATACCATGATTCTATCAATTCATTGAGAAGTTAGATCGTTAATAATGCATATGATGAACTTTCGTCCATTCCCAATATTCCTTCTAAAATTATTCAGTACCATATTGAGTAAAATATTCCTCATGAGGTAGGGAACTTGATTAGATTACATTGTTTCGAGATCCATTTTTTTGACCTCCATAATTTTGTTATGTTTAGCTAGTTCTCCTAGTTCCCTTTCAAGTTGTATTTTTCTTTTTTACTTTTCTTTCAATAAATAAATAACAAAAACGATGAACTACCACCTCTATGAAAAATGAATTTCGTTTTTCCTCACTGCCCAAGATGGATGGTTCTAAGAAAGGATTTATTTATATTATATTATAATAATTACATTTTTATGCCTCTAATTATTTCATATTATTATAATCAAAATACATTCTCTTACTCATTAAAAAGTTAAAATATGCTACCGTTTAGGTTAGTTTTATACCCCATATAAACAATGTTATAATGATAATGTTATAAATAATTATGGGTTGTCAAATAATAGTACATAATTTATTAATGATATATTTATGATTATGTATTTATATTGGAAATGTTCTGCGAATATTTTAAATATTTATTAATACATTTCCTTTCAACTATTAAACATGTCAAAAAAAGATTTCTTCTCAATTTTTAATTTCCCAAAGTGTATTGGTGTTTTTTACTTAATGAAAATTATAGATAATAAATAATTAAAATAAAATAATCTTCTATAATGAATGGAATAGTAATTATGAACTGGAAAACACTTATTGATAATGGATCCCATCTTCATGATGTTTTTATGCAATAAATAACTGCATGTTCTAACAATTAATAATGAAAATAAAGTAGAATTAATTAATAAATTTTTCATATATGGTGATAAAATAACAACAAAATGTTATCAATCATACATAAAGGTATCATGTATTGTTGAAAACATATCTTTTGTTATTGTATTGATCTATTGATCTAAATGTTATGTATTTGAAGAACTAAAGGTGGTAGAGGTTGTTGCTTTAAGGAATCAACAGAGATTTGATCTTTCATTTTTGAATTTGAGAGTCCAAAATGATTAAAATTATTTTCAATAGATTTAAAATTTCTTGTTATAACCACCATTATATTTTTTACTCTATCATCCATCATATTTAAATATCATTGGGACAATCATTTCATTGTTCATTACATTCTTTTTTTTACTTCTTTCCACCTTGTTTTAACCATTATATAAAACCAAAAATATGAGTGTAATTGTAAATAAGTAAGAATAAGAATAAGAATTAATATTTTATGGAAAATAAATCCTCTTATGTCTTAAATTATGATATCTTAATTTTATCCTTTGACATTTTATGTTCATCCAAGATCACATTTTGTTAAACATATATTCTTTTCAGTTCAATATTCTTATTATTAAAATCATTATACCGAACATTTTCTTAACCCTAAAATAATACAAACAAATAAAACTCATTCTTATCATATACACATAATACATAATTTTATTTTATTATTCATTATATCTCATAGTTAAAAAACCCCCAAAACTGATAGGTTTAGTGCCTTTGGAGACTAGATACATAATAATCTTAATTTATAATGATTATCCAATATCTTCCACCATAATTCTTAATAAATGATAATATATAGACATATCATATCTAATACTCCAATTTAAATCATGTTAAAACCTTATCACAAGAAATATTGAGCTTTGAGCCTCAGAAATGGGCGAATATAAGTTATTTCAATAGAATATCATTAGTGAGAATAAGAAATATTTTCCTATATGAGGACACAATATAAGTACATTAACCTAAAATAAGAAAATTCTACCTAATAAAAAATATTAATCCAGAATCATGAAATAATGATTTATGAATAATATAGGTCATGATTTACAGAAGTATGGAATCATGATACTATAATCATGAGTCTTTAGAAAATGAAACATATATATTCCATAACATTAAGATGTTGAAAAATAATATTAATAGGAATCATAATAAATCTCATAGTTAACAAACAATAAATTAATTTAATAATGGAATAAGATAATCATTTTCCTAAAAAATAGTGTACTTAGGATAACCACATATACCCAAAAATATTTTGAAATTGGGATAACCACAAATTCTTATACCAATCCCGTGAGATATATAAATTTACCCAATGAATTGAATGGTTATAATTGGACCACCCATTATATAATGATATGTTATATATATGTGTACCACATGAACATGAAAAAATTTATAATCAAATCATATCATTAATTAAAATGTGAAAAATAAATTTGTTTCATGAATATTTTATTAAAACCTCATCATTATCCATCTAGAGAAAGAATGTGGATAGTACCATTTGAGAATATACCCAATGATATATACTTTTCCATAAAGGATATTGACATAAATGATAAAGAAACTTTGTAAGATAAATACAAATTAATTTGAAATATATAATGAAATTTCATTTACATTTTGATAAATTTTATTTTAATATAAAATAATTTATGAAACAAATGGATTATAAATTACATGTGAATGCCCTAAAAAGTTGGAGAGGAAGTTTTTTAAATAAAACTAGATAAGAGGGTAAGGAAATTAATTCATACTAAAGACATTAAAAAAATATTCCCATCACACATTTGTAACGAAATCCAAGACAATAAAAAATGACTCATGAGAAAAAAATATAAAGAATTTAATTATTTAATTATTTTGTAAACATATTTATGTACAATATAAAATTAATTTAAATAATAATATAATTTTATAAAATAATTTATAAAAAAAATAATATCAACCTAGAGGAGAAATATTACTTATTAAAAAGATGATATATGTTATGCTCCACTTATAAGAAACCATTAATTTTAGTTGTGAACCAAAGTAATGTAAACGTTTTGGAAAACATATAAAACATAGAAAATAATATTTTAGAATAAAAAATATTTGTTTTTATATAAATTTAATGTACAATTCCCCTAATTTAAATCATGTCCTAAACAATATTGATTTAAAATGGGGATTGGGAAGAAACCTATTTTCCTTTGTTATCTTTTGAATTAAAATCCCTTGAAAGGGAAAACATTAGATAGATTTTTAAATAAAATTAAATCCATGGTAATTATTATGAAATTAATTTAAGGTTATCATATACATTATTAAAATTAAAAAAATTAGTGAATATGAATTATATCTAAACGAAGATAAATTGAGATGATAAACCATTTAGATATTATGACTTTTTAAAAGAAAACATTTGAAATAAATACCCATAAATTTATTTTTAAGTAGATTTATTTATATGAATATTATTTAAGTCTAGATTCATATGAATTATTTATACCAAAAAAACAACTGCTGAATATGAAGCACATCTCAATGAAAGGAAATTTACATGAGAACCTATTACCTTAACCCATGATTTGCATGAAGGTTTTTTAAAATTATGTTTAATAAATTTAACAACATGAATAACTCATTTTATAATGTTATTCATACTTATTAACTTTTATAAAATTCAATTATAATAATATATTAGACAAATATTAGTTAGTTATTTTTTATTTTCATCATCATATTTTAGTAATTTGGATTCTTACATACTTGTTTCCAAATGGTGATGTTGATCCTCAGTAATTGATAACATGTTAATAATTTCCAAATTAATCTAGGTGGTGGAATATTTTTTAATAATTTATTTATTTTTAAATTTATTTTATGGATGTTGTTGGTATGGTCTGTGGGATTGAAATCCATGAAGAGCATGTTTTAAGCAATTTTCTGATAAAAAAAGTTACTTTATAAGGTTCATTTATTTTTTTGTCACTCTTTAGGAAACAAATTAATTCTTAATATCATATATTACTAGAATTAATGTATTGACTCTTATTGATGTTGAATGTTATGGTGTTTGTATTAGATTTTTCATCTATGTGGTCGGACCGACTAAAATTAGAACAATCTATACTAATGAAACAACTAAGAGTTTTGATTTGTATAATTCTAATAACAATATGATACTTTATAGTGTACATTAATATTTGTTTCAATATTACTAAACCATAATCAATAAATAAATTAATCCATAATATCATATATTACATGTATTATTATATTGATACTTATTTATAATGAAAATGATCTTTTTAGTGTTACAATGTTTATTTAGGTGACCGAACTAACCCAAATAAGAACCATTTATACTAGTGAAATGACACGTAGTTTAGATTTTGAAATATATTAAATGGTAATGAAATTAAAAAATATGGTGAAGAATTACATATATTGTTGAATTCTCTCCTTCTCTAAATGAGTTCCTCCAGAATAAGGAATTTAGGCCTCCCTCTGGGGGGCAAGAGGTGACCAAATTTGTAAGAATTCTTTAGGAGAGGAAATAAGGGTTGGGATTCAATGGATAATGTAACTATATAAGTAGTTTGGAGAGGGATGTGGATTTGTACCTTTATAGGTGATTTTGAGTTCAATTTTCAAGATTTCTCAATAAATAATGGTTAACATTGCTGATCTATAAATGGAAAGTGGGCCCATATGGGAAAAAAACAAGGATCATCTATATTCCCTCCATTATCAATGTGTATTTCTATTTTTATATGTTTCAAACATAATTTTGAAAATATATTTCGAATTAATTATTTTATATTTTTCTGATGTCATGAACGTATCACCTCAGAACATTTTTTAGGCCTAAAAAAGAAATTAAACTTATTAACTAATTTTGGAGTGATTTTTAGTTATTTTTAATCGATTTAATCTAAGTAAATATTAATTTATAATAAATTTTGATTAACTACCTATTATAGTGTCCACTCGATAACACCCCATGTTGGGGCACTTTGTGGCCTCAGGTTCACCTCCCCATACACCAGAGGCCACCGACAAGAAGTGATGGATTAAATCATAAATCGGGGAGTCTAAGACCTTGAATCAAAGTGAAAAAAATAAAAGAAAATGACAAAACATTAAAACTAATAATAATTGGAGTACACAAGAAAAATAAACATAAATATATAATAAATATTTCATGTAGAAGTTATATAGTTATACATCACCTCACCACCCACTAGGTCTAATACATAGATAAAATAAAAAATATAAAAAAAATTCAAAAAAGGCTATACTTTCATTCATGTTCCACATCACATTATGATCTCTATGTCCCTGTCATTATTCAAAAGGATTTCCATAGTACATCTTTTTATTAACCTAAAAGTGGATATATGGTCTTCATGTGAACCTATGTTACATTTTAGTGTGTGAGAAATTCATCTTAGATGGGTCTTTCCATGTTCCCCTTATATATTCCATCATATAAATGTATGAATGTGGCAATTAGACATGTTCAAAACTATATTTTGGATGTCATGTGTAAACTATGACACTGGAACCCTATGGGAATTGGGTCATCATGTGCTAACAAAGCCACCACAACAACTGATTATACATTATTCAACTCCATTCCAGAATCTAGTCATCGCCTTATGCCACAATAAAAATAACCTAAAAATAATAATGAGGAATCAGGATAGAAAATGTCACTAAATTTTGACCCATACTGATAGATGTTGTGTAGGCTACCCACCTGTTTCATAAACTACCCAAATGGGTAGGGTAGGGTCATCCATTCATTTCCTTAACAAAATATCTCATTCAAGGAGGACCAATATAAACTTTATCAATCAAGGTGAATCTATCCATATCCATACCACTACCTGATCTCTCAAGGTAGGACTTACCATCCAAATAGCACCCCACAACACATCTAAACCAGTCCCTATATCTTATGGGAGGACACACTTTACCTTTATTGATTAGTCTCTCAAAACGAGGTCACAACCCGACTACTCCCCATTTATATGGTCTGTCCCTGAAAAAATGGTTTACCGAGACACATTAACTCAAGGGTGGACACCCCAGTTCTATATCACTCAAGGAATGAATAGGATCACGAATACTACCCTGTCACTTATTTAATAGTTCAATTCATACCTCTATCACCTCTCACATAGGGTATGCGTCCTAACCCCCACATGTATAACTACAGTAAAGAACATAAAATTTTAAAAATCTTATAAATCACCATATGGGGTTAGTAACTGAGGATAAAACCCATCACCATGAACACATACCATTATTTCACCATGATATGATGGTTCATTTTGAATTCTCAGTCACCCACTAAGGTGTCCACTAGGCCCCCTCATACATGTCCTGGTCTCTGACCACTTGTGCTAAATCACATCCCATACCATTGAGTTATTTTCATATCCCATATGATCTATATAGAAATATACATATTAATTGGAGTAAAATTTTATTCTGATTCTCACACTAAACCTGTTTCCCACTAACTAGGGGCTATCTAGAATTTACTTACACTAATCCCCCTTGGAAAATACATTACAAGACCTCAATAATTCCGACAACACAAACTTGGGTCTCATCTATTGTGTTTTAATGGTGGTCCCTCAATATTTAACTCGATGGTAATCACCGTACGTCACAAAGTTTCTTCACATGAGATATTATGTAACTCTATGAACACACAATGACACACCTCCACCCATGGGAGAGAGTTCCCAATCGCCCATGACACGTGTGATTATATCTTTCATCACACATCATCCAAAGGATCACATTCCTATTAAATATACTTTTAGATTCATCCTAGGATATTTTTGTCTCATCTCACAACCCTATACCACCCATGGTCTCTCATTAACATAATCGATACTCTCACCCCTTGGTTGCATAGTCACAAAGAGATCATAAAATACTCAAAGCGCTAAAGTGAACATCCTCCACCTATAAATGTATTATGGATGTCCTATGTACATCTCTTGGGAGCTCTTTATCCCTATCCATAAAAAATAATCCCATAAATCATGAATTAAATATATAAATTATTCATAAAAATGCATATTTCAATATATTATAGGTACCACCTATGTCTAATATGAATTTAACACCCAATATATAAACTATATTCACTAAACCATGCCCACCTATACCTCTTAAAAGATCTTATAACATATCATTATTCCATATCAATAAAAACATCACTTGTAATAAAATATAAATAATTATAAATAATTATTCAAATTAATTAAATGATACATATCATGACATACTTGTCCCACCAAGGCCCCACCTAGTCTGACAGTAAGTCTAGAGTGACACCCCAAGCCTACCTTCAATGGGATTGGGGTGGAAACTTATGATGAGTAGAAATATATGATATGATTGTGTGGTACTTATCCTATAATAAAAACAAAAACACACACAATATCATCTCTATAAAAGAATGTAATAATAATAATTATAGCTGAATCCTCTTGATTATAATCTAATTCATGCTACAATATTAAAGTAAACATTAGAGTACCATAAGGAATTCATTTTAAACTGATAGAAAAATACACACCCAACACAAGGAAAGTTACACAATCCAAAAAGATAACAGATCTCTAAGGATACATCACTACTCAAAATCTTTGGAACTAACTAACATGAAAAGACACATTCTTTTTATACAACTAAGATACACCTACTCCAAGTTATCTTATGTTTATGACACTACTATTTTTATCTATATAATATATGACATGTATGAGCATAATCCATGAATTGGTAATTATAAACAAACCATATAAGAAACCCGAAATGATATAAAATTATATGTAACAAGAAGAACGTCAGACCAAACCATAAGACAGTAAGGGCATGAAAATCCAAAAAACTAATATTATAATAAGGAAGAGACACTATTTGTAGAGAGAGGAATATTGGTATTAATAGAATTATAATAAGGGCTATTATCTTTGTAGCTCTGAGTGTTATCATTTCTTCAATTCCAGTGGCGTTATTTAACCTCATCAGAATATAATGGAGGAATTTTTCTTTTCTAGAATATTCCTTAGTTATTGTAGTTATGAATCTAGTGGAGGATCTTCTCCACCATAGAGATCAGTGATGGGGGAGTGTTGACTTCACAAATAGGTGAACCAAAACCCATTAATTCATGGGAGTAATGAATCTAGAAACACATAAAACATAGAGACCTGTGCCATAGAGAATATAGCCTTAATGGGTGTGCTAAACCCAACATCACTCCAATGATCACACCCGATTCCTAGTGTTGTCAAAATATTAGTAAAAGAATCAGTAATCTTTCATTACAAAACTCTATATCTATTGTTTCAAAAAAAAAAACTTTACCATCACATCCTATATGAAAATCTACTAAAAATGGACCACTCATAGGAAAAAATCCAAGCCTTTAATAAGAATATATTAGAGG